>OV816023.1:33530551-34154301 GCA_929113105.1 Agrypnus murinus | reverse complement strand
TGTAGTGTTTAAATATTAGTATAACATAAATTCAGTATAAAAACTGTTCATTTACAATGACATTTTAGAAGAGCGCAAACAATAACAATTCCTACAGGCAGCAAGTAAGTGATCATTACATTATTTTATTAAAGTCGTATGGTATTTTTTTATGATCGCCAATATGCTTATTTATTATAATTATTATATGCGCGATTTTTCAATGAGGGTTTTCGAAAACAATCAGGTGAAAAAGTGCCAAAAGCTCGAATTTAACCTAACTTTTTGTAAAATTTCATTTTTTTGCGAGGAGCTCACTGTTTGTAAACAAACGAAACGCCCCGTGATGTGGAGCGACAGCTTTTCGTACTAATTTTAAGGTTAAAAATGTAATTCCTGTAATATTAAAATTAATTTTTAACTAAAACAAATTTTTATTTAAAAAAGGAAAAATAAAATAAAAATATAAATAAATTAAATCATAATTAAAATCTAAAAAGATTTAGTTATTAATAACTTTTTATACAAAAAAATTATATTATTATATCATGCAGTACTATAAAATAATAGAAAAAAATCAAAACCTATGTATAAAAACAACATAAATTGTAAATGTTATAAAAGATCAAAATCTTAATTTTAAATTTTATTTTTTAACAAATGCCATTTAGTATTTAATTTCTCGGTTCCTAGTAAATGATATCAAGATATCCATGATGCGTGATTGGTGAAATCTACTAAATCTTTTTTTTTATGGTATTAATTTACAGTAGCCAAATATTTTTTGTTTCGAAACGTTTTAATAGAGAATAAATAATTAAAAAGGAGAACAAACATAAGAATTATTAAAAATGTAATAGATGTAATTGGAATAGAGTAACAGATGCTTTGCTAATAACATCCCTGAAAGGGCTTTTTCGTGGTCTATCATTTGTCAGACTATCCGAAGCAAGCTTTGAATATAAATCATTTTATATTCAAAGGAAGCAAGCGATGGGAAAATTTTTCAAGCATGCTGGAATCGCTTTACGAGCTTCGAACACACCCAATTATTATACAGCTTTTAATACAATCTGGCAACCTTGAAATTCCAACGCTGAACGTTGGCAACGTAGTAATAATTTAACCTAAAAATGGGTGTGCCATTTGTTTACTTGTTAATGACGAATCATCTTAACTGTAGATTAGCAATGTTATTGTTTTGACTGTAATCAATTTATCGCATCAAAAACTAAAATAGCAAACGGAAAATATATCTTTTGATTAACATTAAATTCCGTTGTTGATTGTTCATACATAGAGCCGATCTATCAATCATGGTGCTTCTCGAATCCTGCTGGTCTCCTTGCCTTTGGACTGATAGTGTAAAATCAGGATGCAAAGCCATTGCATTCTATACTGTTGCAGCTTCCTTGGTGTTAATGGCGTTTACGGTATTTGATATGACTGGTGGAGATTCTACGCAGTTGTATAATCCACTTTTCGAGGCTGATATTCGTTTATGTACGTGTGTGATTGTATTTAGTGGAATTTATTTATTTACTGAATATATTTTTGTTTTTTTTAGCTATGCAAGTAGTTGGAGGCTTTTTGCTTGTCTATTTTTTGTTATTAATTGGGTCAGCAGTATTATTAGTAGTCGGTTTAAAAATGATCAATCGTGGCATGATGATACCATGGATGGCAGGCTTTGGTATCGCCATTTTATTTCAACTTATTTTTGGATTATGGTTATTAGGTGGCTATTATATTTATGTAAGTTATTTCATATTGATTGATTTACCAATGGTACTCATAAATTTTGTGTTGCAGCTCGATAGCGTGTTTTACACGTTGGTGATTTGGTTGTGGATGTCCTATAATGTAAGTTGTTATGGTTTTTATTACACAGGTCTATAAAAAAAACTTTTTTGAAAGATGTTTTAATTTCAACAACTAATTTTATACAATTTCGAGACCCTGATTATGAATTTCCTTTTCATTTTTATGTTTCACGTAAGGTTTTTTATAAATTACAAAAAAAAAAAGAAAACATACACATATGTACATTTATTGTGCAAAATTAAAATGAATGTATATTTCCAAAACAATTACCAAAAAGAAAACAACTTATACACATAATGTATATTTAGTGCATAAAATAAAAATGAAGGTATATTTCCAAAAATATGACATAAGTGATTTTGTTTTCTGTCAAACTTAATATCTTTTACGTTTTGTATGAAAACTGCGCTTAGTAGCTTTTTTGTTGTGTTTTTTCTAGATTATCACGTTGTAACATCCAGGAATAGTCTGCCATCATTGATATGCTCCATCTACCTTTATTATGTCGTTCCATTTCCCGTATATCCTGGTGAAACCTTTCGCCCTGTTCTTCTCTCACTGCAACGAGATTTTCAGGAAACTGATCCAAATGTGAGAATAGGAAATGTACTTTTAAACTCATATTGCAACCCAAGTGCTGAAACTTCTTTAACATGTTGTTGACAACATTCTTGTAGTCGTCGGGTCCTTATAATTCCCCAAAAACTTTTCAATAACCTCTTTAAACGCAATCCACTCATTTTTTTCAACAGTGTTCATACAATTGAGAAAATACTCATCTTTATGAAGCGATCTTATTTGAGGCCTTGCAAAAACTCCTTCATTTACCTTTGCTTCAGATAAAGTCGGAAATATGGTGCAAATATATTTAAAACAGTCTCCACCTCTGTCAAGAGCTTTAACTAATTGCTTCATTAAGCCTAATTTAATATGTAGAGGGGGTAAAAGGACTTTTGTGGGATCCACCAATTTAGTACGTTGCATGTTTTTTGCACCAGGGGCAAGATCTTTTCAAAGAAGCTACTGTTTAATAGTCCAATGTTTGTCTCTTGCACAGCTATCCCATTCACAGATAAAACAGGGGAACTTTGTAAATCCTGATTGCTGACCAAGTAGCATACAAAGCACCTTTAGATCTCCGCAAAGCATCCAATTATGTTCCACATACTTGATTTTCTTTAAAAGAAGCTCCAAGTTCTCATAGGTCTCTTTAAGGTGTACCGAATGTGCAACAGGAATGGAGATCAACACATTACCATTATGTAGTAACACACCTTTTAGGCTTCTTTTGCTTTAATCAATGAAAAGACGCCATTCTTCTTTGTCATACGAAGCAGCTCCCAACTTTGTAACTAAAGCAGGAATGCTGTTACAATATACTAAAGATCCATGTAAACTGAAATAAGGGCTTGAGTCTTTTTCTCGGTTTATATTAGAAACTGGTTGGTGTTTCAGGAACCAACAAATTTTTCTCACGAAGGCTGGATGCCAACAATTCTGACGCGTCTTTTGGAAGATGTAAATCTCTTATTAAATCACTCAGTTCATTTTGAGTAAACAGTTCTGGTTTATCACATTCTTCTGGATTAAAGTCTACGTCGTTATAATCATATGGGTCCTCATCGGAGTCAGATGAAACTATAGCTTCAATTTCTTTTGGTGGAACAGGTACTGGTACATCAGGTCCATGCGGCACAGGTCTGATAGCAGAACTGACGTTGGGATATGTTATATTTCTCTTTTTCTTAGCATTAAAGCCTTTTATATTGCAAGAACAAAAATAACAATCATTACTATGGTCTTTTGGTTCATGTCATACCATGGGTATTCCGAAACTTAATAATTTTTTTTCTACCTTTTGTCCAGTTTCGCAAGGCTTCTACACAAACCCTGCACACAATGTGTGGTGCCAAGATTTATCTTGGTCACCAAGTTTTATGCTAAAATAAGCATAATATGCTGATTTTACAAATGCAGTTATATGTTGTCTTTCTTTAGTTATCACAAAACTTCCACAAATGTAACAAAAACAGTTCGGATCATTTATACAATGCCGTCTTTCCATTATTTAAATTAACAAAACACGAACAAACATCTACGAAAATACAAAAATCGATACGCACAGTAGTAAAGCTAATGCAGACTAAAGACAAGTATGTATCGATGTATTGTAAGATCAGTGGGAATATAATACAATGTTTTGCCAGTTTAACTTTTTATAATAGCATTTTGCTACAAACATCGTTGTCAAATTTTGGCATGAATATTTTCACATTTATTTTAATTTCTTGAATTAGTTGAATCTACAAGCACACTTTTGAAAAAAATTTGTACGTGATGGAAAAGAAAGGATGTTATTATCGAGATCAGGAGGTCTAAGTCATTCAAGAAAAGGTATTAATTTCTAAACATCAAATTTGTTGTAGACCTGTGTTATTATTATGAAATGAACTTGGTTGACTTGATAATTATAAATTTTTAGATCTACTGTTGGTTGGTGGTATATTCTCAATATCAAATTTTTGAAGAAATGCAGTCTCCGAATATTGAATTACTGTGGCCTTAAAGAGTAACATTAATTTTTTTAATTTTTACCTTGATGACATTTCCGTCCAAATATGTACTAATAGTAATATAATTGACATTGTATTTTCATATATATAAGGTACCGATAGTGTTCTGTATTTAAAAAATAATTGTAAGAACTGGTATTAAGTATTGAATGTATGAAATCCTGATGAGCAAGTACATCATGTGTAAATGAATGCGATTATAGTTGAATCGCTTATTTGAGAAACCCCCACATGTCCAAAAATCAAAATCTTGAGAAAAGCTGAAAAAACTGTTATTTAAAAACAATTTAATAATCCATCAAAGCAAGTACCCCTATATAAAGTAACGGCACTTGCTGTAAAGTTTTTAGCAAAAACGAAAAAAGAATTCTTCTGGTCTGGTGATTTTTGTTTGAAAAATAGTTTATTAGGTCAAAATAAATACAATAAAAAATAATAGGAGACCCGGTCAGTCTTCATTAACATCGTCATCGTCGCTACCAACAGTTGGACATTCAAATATTTGCCGATGAAAGTTTTCAATTTCTTCATCTTGTCCTACGATATACCTCTCAAACTTTTTAATTTTGAACATCTTTTTTTTAATGATTGGAACTTTTGTATTAGGGTATGCAACGACTGCGGAAAAAGATCTGACAACAGTAGATGTTCCCAACCTAAATTGATGCTTTATTAGGCCATCAATAACAGCAGTCGCGAGCAGTCACAACACCTTTCTCCTCCTTGCTGTAGCTAAAGTGCATAAAATTAAAAATCATAAAACAAACTTTATCTTCCTTTCTAACACCCCTTCCGTAAGATGTCGTAGAGAGACAATATTTTTTGTAGTAAGCAGGCCACCATTGTTTATAGTTTTTGATCTAGTTATGTATTCTCTTCATCCATTAGGTATACCAAAAATTTTTTTTTAGTGCTTGAACTGACAATCAACAAAACATAATCTTTTAGTAGGAAAACTCTGTTATTTTTATTAATTTTCTTCTTCACCATGGCAAAATCTCTTGTCACATGGCATGTAGGAATGTCCCCCTTATGGGGAAATACTGGTTCACACTTTGAAATCGTCCGAGGTCTGCAAGGCCTAAGCACATTCTAATAAATGAATGGTTCTTATTCTGTCCACCGCATCCGTCAGAAAAAATATGAAAATGTTCAATGTTTGGTGGAATTTCCCTGTTTATAAAATACATAATAAAGGAGCAAACCTCATTTGGTCCTTTTTGCCCTTACCTTCGTGGTATACATAAAACTTGGTTTTTCCAGTTTTTAGGTCGTGGATATTAAAAACATTGACAGTGAGTTGGTGCAAGTAATATGTTTCTTGAACCGGGCAAGATTTTGCATGTAGTCCACGCAAATTGCTCCTACCGTGGCATCTGTTTGACATAACGCTTGAATCAACTTCATCTTGCTATAGAATTTTTTGGCTCTTCTTTCGTGGTCAATTTTCTCCGCCACAGCTACACGTTTAGACTTATTTTTGTTGGAAAGTACCTCACAGGTGCAGCAGGTATCGACCTGTGGTCTACCGAAGGACAAGCTAAAACGTTCCTTGAATATCTTGCGGTAAAAGCAGTACTTCACATAAGATTCGGGGTTTTTTGTGAGAAATAATTCATGCATTGTCTTAATGTCCAATTTTTCACTAAGATAGTGATAGTCGTGGCTACCATAATGTGAGTTTTTTTATGGGAAATGAACGAATATGTTCCTCGACTTGCCTGACGACTCCTCTAGGTTTTGCATTCCCTGGGGTATTTTTAGCTCTTCTATCATTAGGTGATTTTCTCAATGACATTAAGTTAGCCAAGCACCGAAGACGGTCTACAGTGACCCCATGGATACTAACAAAAGTGGTTTTACAGACACTACTAGAGGACACAAAGTATTTATATGATTTGCTTTTTGGTTTTGCATTATTTTGATGTACTCTAGGTCGTTTTCTTGAAATTTCTGAACACTCAATTAAAGCCTGCAAATATGCATCTTGTTCATTTTTCGTCTCTACAGCATAAAATTTATCAAAAATCTCTTGCCGATTACCTACGGGAATTTTAAAAAAACAGCGTGATCTACACCTAAAAGTGAAAAATGTACTTAGTGATATTTTAATCCACAAAAACAAAGTTATTTATCTTACCTACATGGTTCACACATTGTCCGTTGATTTACTTTGATGCCTCTGTAATTCAGATATAAGTACTATGTACTTGGGGTGATTCGGAGTCCACCTTAAGCTGTAGGTCCCCTATACTTGTGATCACTGAACACGCACAACACAAGTATAGGAGGGAAATGCCAACGCTCTGCAACAGAGCACGGCACGCAGAAGAAGTAGACTATATTGTTAAGCTAAAAAAGTCAAAATGTCAAATTTATGGACATGTGGGATTTCTCAAATAAGCATTCAGTTGCAATATTTCTATAATCTGTATTAAAGGTTTGGGATGTGGTAACATAGATATATTGTCCAATCTAGACTATCATTTGTATTAATATTAAAAATACATACTAAGTATTAGACTTCCTAAATGAAACTTTAACTGTGTTATTTTAGAGTTAAGATGCAGATGTAAAAATCTATCTCTAGGCCAAAACTGAGCTGTCTGAAACTGAGACACCGTTTTCCTCTCTGTTTACTTTAGTGACAACATTCAGCAGTTATCAGTTATAAATTTTAAGTTGTGCTGTCATGTTTATCTGTATGCATGTAAAAATTTCTAATGTGCACATTATCATTTATTGTTAGTAGAGAATCTTTAAAACTACTATGGTACATATATCAATTTTACGGCTTCTTATTAAAAGCTGTCATTTACATAACTTAAAGTTTTTATATAAATCTGAAGTTGGGTACAGTTGATACTTAATTAAGTATTAATTGTACACAACTTCAGATTTATATAAATGTCATACTAACAGTTAAATTTATTTTTTATGATTATCAACCTTCTCTTAAATAGTTTCAAAATATGAAATGTCACTAAGAAAATTTGACATGCCTGACTTCCCTCTAAATAACACAGAGCTCAGTTCATATTTAGGAACTCTACTAAGTATCAATTATCGCACAGGTACACACTCTTATGTAGTAAATCCAAAAGTATTTACAGTAACTGTAATAATCACATAGAGTACCTTTTTCAACAGTTCCAATACTTAATTGTACAGGGCTAAGTACTTGAAGTTACCAATTTGGTAAAAGCAACTTTTGACTTAGTTTTACCAACTTGAATTTCTGCTGTTTGTCATTTTATGTTGTCATATGTCAGAATTAATTTTTAAGATTATAAAATATAAATATGGAATTGATTGCTAACGTGCTTAGCAAGAATGCAGTATATAAAACAACAACAACTTAGAAATACCATATTTTGTATTAGCATGCATTAAGATTTTACATAGTATATTTCTAATAGGGACTTTGACAGAACCGGAACCTGAAAAACTGCAAGAACCGGACTCTGAACCCTTATCTCTTCACAGTAAGTACCGGACCCAAAAAAATAGCAGTTCTATTCGATCTTTTTAGAATATTATTGTGTGTGTGTGTGTGTGTATTAGGGTGTCTGTTATTTCCCAAACATCATTTTTCGAGGAGTACCATCTGATTTGTTTTGTTTTGTCTCTGCGAGAAAAATCTTATGTTGCATTTTAGAGTGCTTCTCGTAACTTGATTTTGCCCATGTTATTTTAATGGGATTTTCATGTTTTATTGTATTTTTTTTCCCCACCATATCATTTCAACTAATGTTTTTGCTATTGCAAGTCATTACATTTCCGTACCTCTGTATGAAAAAATATCAACATGTGTTATTTAAATAGTATTTCATTATGTGTGAATCACTTAATTATAGCCCTATTAATAGAAAAATAAGTTTCAACTTTTTCGCTTAAGAATTGAGTATTTTCATTCCACAGTTGAAAAATAGAGATTAGGTAACATTTTTAGTCACTATTCAACCATAAACGGGTACACTAGGGTATTTCATATCCCAAGAGAGAGACACTAAATCAGATTTATAATGTGTTAGACAAAGACATTCAAAATAAGTGTACCCATCTAGGACTAAATTTACCATTATAGCAATGACTTTTAACAATAAACAGCTATCGAAGTTAGTGTTAACTTTAAAAAAATCTTTCATTTTCAAAAACAATTCACATTATGTCATTACTCTTTTGTTATTATTTTAACATGAATAATTTAAAAAATCTGTCATTAAATCTTTATCAAAAATTTTTTTAGAAAATTAAAACTTTGTTTTTTTACGCCTACACTACGGGGAAACCAACAGCTAAGGTCATCTGTCCCCCATCTAACATGCAACACGAATACACACACCCATAGTTGAGGTGGCGGAATTTTCCAATTAGAAAAATCCCGTCACCCCAAGTGGGATTCGAACCCACTTGAAACCCTCTTGGAACACGAGTGATGCACTGACACCACTCGTTCACTGTAATACTTTGTTGTAAAATGGTTTATTTTGTAAGTCATATTTCATAAAAATATCGTTTGTAATAATCTGAAAAAACTCGCATTAAAAATTAAAAAAAAATCTGTTTGCCCTATTTAAAAAAATTAATTATTAAAAAAAGTAGAATCTGGATATCAGATTTAACTCTTTAATTTGTAGTAATACCGACCGGAACTCTACGTTATCGACATGTACGTAGTTGATTATTCAAGTGCGCAGGCGTGGTTTTTGTTGTTTGGCACATGGTTGCACTATTTTGTTAGAAAGTTCCTAAATATAAACTGAGCTCTGAGTTATTTAGAGTTAAGTCACACATGTAAATCTTCCTGGTGACATTTCATATTTGAAACTGATTATTAGAAGGTTGGTAATTATGATAAATAAATTAAACTGTTAATGACATTTATATAAATCTGAAGTTGGGTACAGTTGATACTTAATAAAGTATTAATTGTACCCAACTTCAGATTTATATAAAAACTTTAAGTTATATAAATCACAGCTTTTAATAAAAAGCTGTCGTAAAATTGATATACGTCTTATAGTAGTTTTAAAGATTTTCAACAAACAATAAATAAATGATAATGTGTAGAGTAAAAATTTTTACATACATAAAAATAAACATGATACCATAACCTAAAATTTGTAACTGACATCTGTTAAATTTTGTCGCTAAAGTAAAAAGAGAGGAAAACAGTATCTCAGTTTCAGACACCTTAGTTTTGGCCTAGAAAGATAGATTTTGACATCTGTGTCCTAACTCGAAAATAACCCAGTTAAAGTTTTCATTCAGGAACTCTAGTAAAGCCTAAAGGAGTATAACCTAAAAGGAGTAACTGGTAATCTTTATAAATTTATTTTCATTCACCCGTACTTTTACATATTAAAAATGTATGTAATGTACGCAAAATTCTGACGATTGCAAATAATTTTCACATAACCTAACCTCAACTTGAACTAGATTGATTCTAGAAGATCTTATGAATAATTACAGCGTTTTTTCTAAGCACGGCAGTATAATGCTCTATTGATGCTGTAAATGTAATAAAACATGTGATTATTATCGCAGTTGTTTTTCCACAATGTTATTTTAGAAATTGACCATCGAAAGCCATTTAACTTTCAAGTGCTCATCATTGTACAATTAAATATTTAAATACTACCTGAAATACTTTTAATATCTATTATTTCAAGTAATTATGGATCTTTTAAATGGTCAAGCCTGCACCTACCATATGCAAAGCATTGATATTTCAAGATGATCAGTTAAGAAAGTAGTTTCTGTATTACCACATACAAATCTTCAATGCGGCAGTAAGAGAAGATATAAATCTAGAACCAAACATATTAATTGCAATTATGATAATGCCTTCATTGTATTTCATTTGAATTTTGAGTAACATAGGCTTTTTGTAAGATATTCTTTTTTATATTAAGATTAAGTAATAAATTTGGAATCTCTGATTTTGATACTTTTTTACAATTTTTTTGAAATTTTATAGTAAAATATATTACCTATAGTATTTTTTTTAAATTATAATTGTGAAATTATATATTGTATAATAATTTTATATTATGCATTTAATAAGCATATAATAAACATACAGTTTTGTTTACATTTCATTATATTCACAATACAGCGAAGTCTCCCGTTATGGACACTTTCTGTAAGGAGACAGATTTCATGGAACCAACATTTTGTTTTTACTGAAACATGCTGAATAGTGTCTTCTAACTGGACTTTTTAATACAACGACATGTCCAGTGGTGTGTGGTCCATGGAAGCAATGGTTCCCTTGAGAATTTATTAAAAATAAAAACCAATGCTAACAAATATATTTTTATAAAATTATAGTTATTGTTTATTTAAATTTGTAATATTTAATCAACTTAAAGCTCAATATCAATTCCGTACAGCAAAAAGTATAATTATTTAGAGTACTATTTAAATTAGTATTTTTTAGTATTTATTTCAGCCAATAAAATATATAATAATAATATATAGTAATACATCAATATACAGTATAAAACATACGAATAAATAATGTCCTATAGAGACACACAGTGGAGTCTGTACATAGGTTGGCTATATTAAATGCTAAGGCATGATAATAATAATTAAAGAAATAAATTAAAAAGTAACAATATATAATTAACATCGTAATAGTAACGAAAGATAAAATTTAAAACATAAACATTTTCTTAAAAGTTTTATCAGTAGTGCGTGTGTAAACTCATTTGCCTAGTCAAATTTCTCTTTAATATGGTACGCTTATCGCTCAGTATTTTAAGTGAAGTTGGCAGAGTATTAGAATGATCACTATTTTTATCGCTTACTTTTTTACGTATCTTTGGTAAAATAATACTTTTTGAATGAGTTGTACTTCTTGATTGTAAAAATAGCTCTCTGAGTTTTGAGTAGTGATGAAGTAAACATTGAATGCTGAAGGCTTGCGATACGCTTAATGGATGAGTAATATGCGTGTTATCTTTTCTTGAAATAATTTTTAACAGTCGGTCTTGTAAAGATTGTAATGAAGATATCACATTCTTGTATGCACCGCTCCACGCAATTATGCCGTAATTAGCAAAACTTTGGAATAGGGCGTGATAAATTATCATTAAGTCCTTTTTACTTAACATTTTGACTAGTTTGTAGAATATGAAAAGTAGGTATTTTGTCTTACTAATAACATGCTAGATATGCGTGTCCCATTTAACGTGGCTATTAAAATAAATTCCTAAGTACTTTGCAGTATGAACTCTACGTAATGGGGAGTCTTTGATTTTAATGTTAACGTCTGGGATACTGTTACTATACAAGCCAAAGGGCATAAGTATGGTTTTAGATACATTAAGTGATAGTTCATTTAGGGCAAGCCAATTACAGTAGAAACTCTTTAATCCGAACCTATAAATGCAAGGCAAATTCGTATTAATGAGGAATTCGGGTTACTAGATATTCGAAAAAAAAATTTACGTTATGCTATATGATACTTTATTACAAAGAATTTAACGTATATAATTTACTAATTTTATAACAAACCTTTTATTTCTAATTAAAAAAAATCAGTAATTTTTTTGCTTTAAAAGCTTTCTTTCTCTTTTCTTCTTCATAGCGTGTGCTTGCATTTTTTGTGTTTTTTCTATTTTCTGTACCTTTGTCAGTAGACGAGACATTCTAGGATTTTAGTTTTGTATTTCTTTATATTGGTGACTTTTAGTATGTACTATTGCGAGATAAATAATTGGTACGATTGAATTATAAAGTAGACGGATTTTTAAGAATTTTGGCACATTACATCGATGGAAGAGATACTATGGAGAAAGTCCAATTTAAACAGGAAAAACCTACCCTGGCAATTATCTCGCAATAGTACATAGCACTCTCTTGTTGAGATTAAAGAGTTGTGTTCGAGTCAAAGGGGATTTCGGATTAAAGAGGCTTGTTCGGATTATAGCTCGTAAATGTTGTTGTTCGGATTACTGGATGTTCGGAATACAGTGTGTTCGGATTATGGTGTTTCTACTGTACTTATCTTATGTAGGTGGCTGTTCATAACATTTTGAGTAGCAGCCCAAGACTTTCTTGAGCACAAGACTATGGTATCGTCCGCATACGAAATAATTTCATTATTTGGTAGGATTGATAGAAGGTCATTTATATATATGAGGAATAATAAAGGTCCTAGGATGGTACCTTGCGGGACACCAGTTATGACCGTCCACTGATTGCTATACTCGTCCTTAAGCTTTACAACGTGTACTCTATCAGTCAAATAATCTCTCAGTAAGTCTAATGTAACGCCTCTTATTCCACAATTCTCCAATTTGTTTAATAATATAGCATGATTGACTGTATCAAAAGCTTTAGCGAGATCAAGAAATGACGCAATCACAGGCATGCCAACATCCAACTTTTCATATACAAATTTTGTAACTGCTGCTAAAGCACTTTTGTTTTTCAGAAAACCAAATTGATTGTTAGAAATTATCTTGCAGTTCAAGAAAAATTTGATTAAGCTAGTAAGCAAGATCTTTTCCAGGCTTAGGCTCATTAAACTTGCATGGAAAGGTAATACTGATTTAAATGTGTTACATACACTGCATATAAGCACTGATTTCGTTGCTTATAACTGATTTTCTCCTAGTCTTGGCGTGGATCAGTGGGCGTGGTGATACAGACGATGCGGTTAACATTGTTTTCCCTTCGTGCCCAAACGTTTATTTATTATAATTTGGTTATTTGTTCGATTTATTTCTTTTCTGCATTTATTTTAAAATGCATAGCATGCTGATTTTTGAGATATATAAATCTATACATGAACTAATGAACGCAAACTAATTACTTAATTATGAAGCCCAAAAAAAGAGATGGTGTTTTCCCAAAGGAATTACAGTCATTTGAAGTTTTGAGCAATGTTTGCATTATTCAACTTCAAACGGCTGTAATTCAAAAACTAATAGTTTTTCGGACTTTGTGCCTCTTGACATTTTTGATCTACACTCAGAAAACTATCTTTCAGCAACGTTTCAGAGCAATCTGCTGAGAGTCATTTTTCATAAGAATTCTGCGAGGTGCTTTGCCATAATATAAGACTTATGTGAACCCAATTTAAAAAATCTATCAGTGTTAACGAGGATGTTAATACTTAATAGACTACCATCATTAATCCCAGAGACATTTACAATGCAGATGGAAATGGATTTTTTTTCGTGCTTTACTGGATGAAACTAGATTTAAAAAATAAAAGGTGTGCTTGTGGTAAGATGTCTAAAGAAAAGTTGTATGGTCCAGATGTTTTAAAAGTGCTAATTTTGCTTTTATAAAAAGGTCCCCAATAAATGGACAAAATTTGTGGAGCTGTCACTGGGTTTTTATTGGGGATTTTACTGTATAGTTAAGTAAATTATCAGAAATAAGCAACAATTAAGAAGATTTAAAACAAAATACAACACAAACACATGTCAGAAATTGCCTGTGAAAATGATTACCTGAAAAATAATTTCCTGGGGTAGTAATGGGCGGGTGATGCGTAAAGCTAGCCACTTTACCACCCTTGGGTACCCAACAGCTTGAGTAATAGCGACCTACTCTACTAAACCCTGATGGGCTTTCATGGTCTGTGAAAAAGGACTATTATTATTAATATTAACATGTAAATAATAGTATACCAGAGCTCAGGAACTGATCAATGGTGATTGATATCCATCTCAAGATTTAGCTATATGTTCATTAAAGCATCCAGTATTAGATGCATACTTTTTTATAAATAAAGGTACATATTTACAATATTTAATTAACAGCATTTCTAATACAATGCATTAAAGACTAGTTTTTCCAATAAAATTGCAATATTTTTAGGAGAAAACCTGTTTGATAAATACCCCATTTTCTTTTGTGATGGCCCTCACATTTCTTTTTCACTGCAAAATAATAGCTAGATGAATAGTGTCTTGCGGAATAACATTCCAGCAATCCAAGACTTTGTTTCATTTTTTCCAAATTTTTAAATGGTGTCACACGATATTGACAAACTTTTTCGTGTAAATCCAAGCCAAAGTATTAAGGGTAATGTTCTAATAAATAGTTTTGAGTTTGTAAAGAATAATGCAATGGAGCTCCATCCAAAACTAAAATAAAATTGTTACTTGGATGCAAAGTAACAATTTGTCGCGTTTTTCATTCCCTTAGATGAAGCAAGATAATTTTTAAAGAAAATCTATATTGTTGATGGCATATAGATGTAAAGGAGTAATGTTACTTTTTTACCATGACTGTTTACCCGACTATTTTACCAATTGGTGAGAACAAGCGAGTAAAATCACGCAAGCGTTTGACGTTATTTAACATGTGTGTTCTACTGTGTGATACTAACATCTTAGCAATCGCCTTTCTTTTGCTGGTGCAGTTTGTAAGGGTACAAGAATTTACCAGTAAGATTTAAACCCTGTCCTTTTTGCAATCTGTTTAATATGTTCTTAAACATTTAGAGCATGTGCTGCTTGATGATGAGAGAAGTGACTACGATCGTCTTGGAATAACAGTAATTCTTCTACTTGTAGTTGATTTTCATTTAAAGTAGCATTTCTTGTAAATCTATGACAATTACTTTGCTCAATAGTACTTGTGAGAACCGATCTTCGAATAGTTATGCTGAAGCACAAGTGTTAATTGAGAAATTTTTAATTTTTCTACTTTCTCAACTTTTTTCTTAAAAACGAGTCTTAATAATATGGCTAAACCGTTTTTATTCAGTTTCATTGATGATAAAGTTAAGAAATTCTTAAATCAATGCAAGAAAGGCATAGGCACTGTACATGTGAACGACATATGCAAACAAATGAATTATCTGGTTGTTATGGCAACAAAACAATATTTCAACAACAGTTGTACCAATGGCATAAGATTTCAATTGAGGTCAGTCGTTCTTTAATGTCATTTGAAGGGGATCTCGTAGCACATTAAAACAGTATTTGCCAGTTACCATTTGCCTTGTAGGCATGTGGTGATTATAAATTAAAAAAATTTGTCATTTTGCCACATTTTAAAATGTTCAGATTTTAACGTTTAACAATTGAAGGTATTAAGTTATGGTTTAGGAAATACAAAAATTTCAATATATTAAAGCATTTAGATCTTCCAGATTCTTATGCAATCTATATATAACTGGCTTGTTCGGGGTTTATATCTTACAGGTCCTGATAGCTAGTGCCACTACGCGGTGCGGATTGTTAGCTTAAGCAAAGAAAAAACCTGACATAAAAGCAGTTTTCTTTTGCTCTGAAAATAATTTCAAGGTTCGTACCTACATTATTATTATATTAATTAAGTGAATTCAATTGTAAAGATTCGAAGAACCAGCTGTGTTTGCTAATATCTGTTATTTTGTTTGATGCTCATATCAATTTTTAAATTACAAAACTTGTACAAGATTTTATATGTAGTCTTGCATGGCATTAAACTCGCTTAAGAAATGTTGGAGTTCTTGGGTTGGGATTTCGCTTTTATTAATTATTTTTATCATATGATATATTGCAGATTGTTTTAAATAAAACAAAGTAGTAAAGAAAAATAGTGTTTTGTATACAAATCATAGGTGACCAGTTGTGCATATGGATAATTCTTCAGAAATATTAAATTTACTGTCCCTGCTTAATTAATATAATATTACGAATACCTTTTTACCTGTTAGTTCAGTACAGTGAAGATGTAATACCAGTCTATCTAGCCAGGTATATATTAACAACTGACCTATTTTTTTAACAATAAAAAGTAAACTTTATTATGTCATATGTCATTCACGTGGCATGTCCCTAGTATGTATTCATAAAGTAAAAAGCAGTTTTTCTAAGGCATCAGTTAATGATTATTGTTCTAATTTCAGAGAATTATAAAACAAGTATAGGGCTCTCATCCAGAGTCAATTACTATATAAAATATTAAGCATCGACTACTACACAATCAATAAAATGTTGTCCCTGATATTTTTGTCATTTGCGTGGATCTAACTAAGAGAGAAGAACATTATTAAATTTCACGTATAGCATCAGTATTTCTACAATATCGGCATTACACATGTATTTCTTGCATATGTAATTTTAATGGTACCAACATGTAGTGTCTTGTTCAGTTGATCTATAAACTTTATAGAGGTAGTTTATATGGTTTGATGTAAGAGTACATTTATTTCGTGTCATTCACATGGTTATCATAATTTCTTACTGTTGTTGAATTTAGAAAAAATGTTTTCGTAAGTTAATACACTACTTGTGTTGTTTCATTATAGCTAGTATGAAGCCTCCAAAGAAAATAGTCTAGGCGCTATGTTATATTAATGCTCTAATAGTCATTCGCGTGGCATTTTCATAGTGTCATTTGCGTGAATTTATAGCACCACGTAAATGACAACTCCTACATACATTCATGTTCATACATTATGAGGTGCAAAGAAAATGTGGAAAAGAAAAAAGAATGCGAGAAGAAAAGAAGAGAAAAAATTAAAAATGATCCAGAAAAGAAACAAATAGAAAAGCTTAAACATGATGACTGTCATATCACGTAAAATAAAAATTACTAATTTTTATTTTACTTGTTATCCATTACTAAGCCATTATTAAGCATTATCGTGTTAGAAACATCTTTTTATTATAATATTAAAGTTCAGTTTTTTAATTAAATATAATCTTTTTTGTCATTTGCATGTTATTTGGATCATTTACGTGGATTTAAACACTGTAAAGGTCGAAAATGTCCACATTAAGCTCTACTAATCAACAGTATGTGTTCTATACAATTAATTAATCATACTATTTCTTAGAAAAACAGATTTTTCAACATTTTTCTTTTCCGAGAATTTTTCACATCCAAATTGTGGATTTCGGGAGAAACACCCATATACAGGCTGTTTGCAGTTATCAGCTATTGCTATCTCCATTATTATTGGAGCTACAAAGTCGGTTAAACTAGCAGTATTTTTTCTGCTGCCTGACATGGCGAAACAAAAAAACAATCGAGATATGTTTGTAGAAATGATTGAACAGCGACATTATAAATACAAGATTTTGTGTTCATTACCTCTTTAAAATGAAAAATAAAGTTATAGGACACTTTTCATCTAATGCATTGTTCAGGTTATCTGCTGCTACAGCTATGAAAACAAAATCATAACAACTTACATCATCAAATAAATTAAAACATGAAAAGATTTAGCTGTAGTTGTCTGTAGAATATTATTAATATTAGTGCAAATCCATTTGAGTTTTTGTTCTGTATTTGTTTTTATTATAGAATCTATTTAGTTGCTTTTTGTTCTAAAATGGCATTTACACAGTCGGAGAAATGTGATAATCTTGAAGTTTATATTTTGTGTATGAAGAATGGAAGAAGAGATCTTCAACATTACATAAATTTATTCTCTGACCATAATTCATCCAATCGTCAATATTTTAACACATTGGACCATGTGAATAAAATGTAGCAAATGCTTTTACTACTATAAGCTTTACGCTAAAAGCTTTTACTAAATCTTATTCACATGACCCAATGTATTGGAAATTTAGAAAAAAAAGATACATTCTCAAAGAGGAGAACTTTCATTATAAACGAGGATGCTGAAGTAAACATTTTAGCTTTTTTTCGATAGTAAGATGTTTTCACAGTAATACATTTTTAAATTATAAAATAAGTGTTTTCATATTATAAACAAATCGTTTACTTAGAATTTAATTTAATTACAAAATGTTTACATATTCATACAATAATTGTATCTATAAATTGATAATTAATATAACAATAATAATTAGCAAAGATAATTTAATATCAAAGATTTGAAGAAATCATTTACTTGACGTTCAACAGAAAAATAATTACAAATATATGCAACCATTTTAACACTTCGAACAAACGTCAACAGCAGTGATGTTATAGAGCGGCAGCTTTTCGTACTAATTCTAAGGTGAAAAATGTAACAGATTTCTTTAAAATTGTTTCCTGTAATATTAAAATTAGGTGAAAAAGGAGCAAAATGTCAGAATTTGCGAAAATCACGGAGTGGGCGACATCTAGATTTCAACGAGGCAATCGGCGTAGAAGTGAATAACAAATCAGTTTGTAACGTGTGGTAGGTGGTTTTTGTGATTTAACTAAATCACAGCAACATATTATTTACTTAACTGACAGTAACAATGCTTACATTATTATGTAGCAGCTAAGTAAAATTCAAGTCATCTGGAGAGCGTTATGTCCGCCTCATTATGCATCTGTTATTTACGTAAATTCTATGTCACTGTTAATACGTATGAGATATGTAAAATACAATCTGTATTACAAACATACACAAAGCGCCGTATATTTTACGTTTATTTAATTATGAGTATGTTCTATCACCAGGGTTATATAAAAACGATACATGGCGGTTCCACGCAAATTTTTAGGCGGCGATCCACTTTTTTTTGGAAGCTCACTCGAACGCGCTCCAAAGCTTTATCCGCCACCAAAAGCACGTTGAAATAAACCCAAAAAAGTGGGGTCACGGTCAGAACTTACCTGCAATCTCTTTGGAACAGGATCTTTAAGTTAATGCAACAATTTTCAAATTTTCCACATTGTGTAGGATAACTTATTTCTTTAAAATAGTAATAAATTCCTGTAATAGTAAAATTAGGGAAAAAAGAAAAAGTCAGAACAACATTTTTATTTATTTTGTTTATTAAAAAAAGGAAAATATATAGTTATTAATTAATAACTTATTATAGAAAAAAAATCATTATTACCCAGTAAACAAAACTGTGGCATTTACTTGTCTGCTATATAAGAATCAAGTAAAATGAGTTATATGAACACATTTACATACCCCACATGTAAATTTGGTGATATAACATTTGTATATATTTCTGATATGAAATGCTTAATACGGGTCATTCTCACAGAAAGATATAATTCCAACTTGAAATTCCACGTCAAATTTGATTTCGAATTTTACCCACAAAAATTGCTTACACAATTAGTGATCCATTACAGATGTCCCTAAGTCGTCAGCATCAAAGGTACTAATATCCTTCTAAAGAAATTTAAATTTAAAAATAAGGGTCAGGTGACGAAAAGATCAATGTGGTGAGGGAATGACAAAGCCAATGAGAAAGGTCTAGGGGAGGGCGAGGGTCTAGGAAATGACATTTAATCATTTCAAACAATAAAAATTTACATAAAACTTTATTTGTGTTTCCTTTGGTAACTATAGAGTTACCATATACAGTAGCGGTCATAGAAATGTACTCAAGTAATAAATGTCATATTTTACCAATTATTTTCTCATGGAAACTAGATGTGTTGGTAAATTTTCTATTAACTTATTTTTTTATCCTCTTGCAATGGATTTTTAAATACAATTTAAACACTCACGCTCTTTTATTTTCAATTCAAGAGCTTCCTTGGGGTTATTTTTCAGCTTTTGGTATCGTAGTTTGTCTCTTTCTTTCTTTCTTTGTTTTTGCTCTGCAACATCCTTTTTTCGAGGTGTCATAGCTACAGCGTCGAAACATATCAAGAAAAAACAAAGAAGTGTAAGGAACATAGTCATTAAGGCCCCCTGCATATTAAGGCCAGAATAAAACTTGCTCAGAATACTCACACATCGAGCAACTTACCTACATATTGTGATACAGTATTGATATGAGTATATTGTAATGAAAGAAATAAAGAAAAAGCCTATTTGTGATTAAAAATAACACTGACTGTCATTCCTTCACTCACATTGTCAGTCCCTCATCAACAAGTGGTGAGGGAATGACGATTTTTTAGGTTTTTCGTATTTTCTTTTTCTGTTTATGCTCGTTTTGTAAAAACAAAGTAGCCACTTGTAAATAACTTCATAACACATAAGTGAAAAGAAATATAAAAGAAATGAGAGCTTTCCTTACGTTTCTTTTAAAGGCGAGGGAATGACGCATAAAAACACACGCTGCTCATCTGGAAAGCTCCTAACCTCAATGGCATCTCTGTGGTAACTATCTGAAGATTGTGGAGGCGGTAAAGGAGATGTCAGGAGTTATGCGACAAAATGCACTTGCAACATCGTGTTTATTACCAAGGTGGCAGGGCTAATTACGCGCTTATTGTCGAATTTGCATGAGGTGAAAGAATGATCTATTTAAGCATGGACAGCACAGTTTGGCGTCATTATGTTTTTCCTAAGGAATATCAAATTACAAAATCTTTATTTTCTGAACCCCTATATTAATATCGAATTGTTCTAAATGTTTTTAGGCTAAAGAAATTACTGTATATTAAAGAAATAATTTATCAAATTTATTAAGATGCTAGTGGACATGGTGAGGGAATGACAAATTGAACACTTTCGAATTTGTATCGCGTCAACATCTTGGTACACAGAGATGCTCTTAGGTGCACTTTATAGCCCTCTATGAACAGCATTAGATACAATTTTTATTATCGCGTTAGCCATGACGTCGAGCTCATCAAGGCTTTGAACGCCAAATTTTAGATTTTAGCGAGAATGACCCATACAACGTTTTAATAAACAATAAATACGTAGGAATAGAGAGAAAGTAAGAATTATTAAACATGCAGGCAATAGAATTAAATTTCATTGTAATAGAGTATAATATAGATGCTTTGCTAATGTAATAGATCTGTTACAATTGTAATGGACATAATAACATCCCTGATGGCAACTTTTGTTTTGTCCAAACAACATGAAACAGCTATATAAATACGCAATTGTCATCATTTAATATTTGAACAATTTGTTTGCTTGCCATGGTTTGCAACTAATGCGGCTTTGTCTACGTAACCTAATAACAAATCAACCGTTAACTGCAAGTGGTGGTTGCAGCAAACTTTTATAATCGTCAATAGTTCTAAAACTTACCACCGTGCAAAGTGAGATGGCGCCCCAAGTGAATGTCCAATCCGTGCGTCTCAAATTAAACATTTTATATTTATTTAAATTAAACATATAAACATTAAAAATATATAAAAATTAATTAGTATTGACTGATCAACACAGCGAAAGCTTCAATATAAAAAAGATTCACGTTAATCGGTCCAGTGGAACTCTCAAACGAACTGGAACAAAAATAAGCCTTGTGTTTTAAATATATAGATTCCGTAAAAATGTGATGGGCTTATTTTAAATATCCATAATATGTCATAACTTAGTAACTAACTTACTAGATTTTCCTATATTACGGCAGACAAACTGTTAGACACACAGGCACTAGAAAAGCATTGGTGTTTTTTTACATTGTTTGGATCACAAGCCCAATCTACACTACTAAATTGGCTGCTGTGACGCCACATTAAGAAGCAGAATTGGTCATTTAAGGATCATCTATTCCTATTACATATTAATTCACATATTAAAAAATACAGAATCGGCAAATTTTTGAGGTTTGTCGAGTTCAATAACGGTAATAACACGAACAGGTATTATTAATTGCAATAAATAATAATTTTTCTAGTGAATATTTATATACTACAGACTAGAGTTCCTAAATGAAAACTTTAACTGTGTTATTTCAGAGTTAGGACACGGATGTCAAAATCTATCTCTTTCTAGGTCAAAACTAAGCTGTCTGAAACAGAAATTTTTTGGTCTCTTTTTTAGTGACGAAATTCAGTAGCTGTCAGTTATAAATTTTAGGTTATGCTTTATGTCATGTTTATTTTTATGCATGTAAAGGTTTTTTAATGTACACATTATCATTTATTTACTGTTTATAGAGAATTTTTAAAATTGCTGTCCTACCAGTGTTGTAACAGATACATTATTTTGTGTATCTAGATACAGGTACAGATACTATCAGAAAAAATTACCTAGATACAGATACACATGCTTTTGCTGTGAAGTATCTAGATACAAATACAAAGACTAACATAATGTATATAGATACATTTGTAGATACTTGTTTTACTGTAATCACTCCAAAAATAAAAACTTCCTACACAATTTTTCGTAACGAAAATAGTCGTTTAACTAAGCATCAATTACAGGATTAGTCTAGGACAGCAATATTTATTAAAATTTATACATATTAAAAAATGGATGATTATTAAGCAGAAACCAGTATCTAATGATAAGTACAATGTGTATTCAAACCTTTACATTTTTTTAGAATTATTATGTGTTCTTTTCACACTTATTAACTTGCTTCAATATTTTAACAAAAATATAAAATAAAACATTATTAAAGCATTCCAAACATGCTACTTGTGTAGATTTTCTATCTTCAATCTAGGTGTTGTGCAAAATATTAATAACTTGTATGAATTCCAATAGTTTTAGTTGTTTGAAAACCTAGATAATATTTTATTTCATACTGTGTCACATTTGTCAGTTTTACGTCAAACTTTTCAGTCCGACAAATGCGATCTTACGGTCTAGTATGATTGTAAAAAATTTTACAGTCTAGTATGACTGTAAAAAATTTTACCGGACGCAAATACAATCAATCAACTGGACAATGTTTTAGTACGTAATCAGTTACCTTGGATACTCGTTCTTCATAGATGTCCATATTTTGCATTCGGAAATTTATTTTATATAAAACTCCAATAATTGCAGTATATAATAACGCATTACGTCATACGTCCTGGAAATGTTCTTACGGTCTCGTTTCGATGTTCCGGACTCGGCTCCTTCGTCGCCTTGTCCGTAACATCTTACTCGACTGTAAAATTCCATTTCCAGGACTTATAACGTAAATTACTATTACCACTTAACAGAAACAATCATAACCTAAATATTATTTTTGGTAACCTAATTTCAAAGTAGGTGTTGGTACGATTCACACTATAACAATTTTGCAAGTATCTAGTACTATTACACCACAAACGTCGCTAAATCTCGTTGCTTTTAGTCACCCTCCATGTAACTAAATAGATTGTATTACTCTTTATCACATTTTCAAAAGCACTTCATTAAGACAGTTCTTACTTTAAAAGTTCTTAAATTGACTGTTGACAGAAAAAATAGAACTATGTAACAAAGCTGTACTCACTAGCTCTTTACTGTACTCACAGACTTAGAGGATTCACCTATGGCTTGTCGTGGTACTTATCTACAATTCCAGTAAAATATACATTCCAGACTTATTACGTAAATATTAAATAACTATTACATGTAATAAAGAATGATTTCTGTTTATTACATGAATTCTTTCCATACCTGAAATTGTGGTACATATTTATCTAATTGTGGTACGTTGGTACAAGCTGTAAATTATGGTACAAGTACAATAATTATGATACATTTGGTAACACTGCACTGGACGGACAAGAATGCGTCTTCCTCACACAATCGCATTCTGTAATAATATCCATTGTTTATAGAGTCACTACATCTAGTCAGCTAGGCCATGCTGGTGGCCCAGAGTACTGGAATCGATCCTATTTTGGGACGAGAAAAACCCGGAATTGTCAATTATTATTATTATCCTCATTGAATTTAATTAAATCCACGTTTAGTTTTAAAAGGTTTTCCTACATAGTTTTCATTCTGACAACCCCAAGTTGTATTAAGCCAAATACGTAAGATGCGATTTTAATTTATGAATTACTAGATTTTACACTTCTTTTGTTCCAATATTTGCCCGTCGATTACGGTACTCTGATACGCCAACTTGACCTAGCTGACTAGATGTAATAACTCTAATTGTTTAGCGAGGTGACTACCATCTAGTAGATTTCAAAGCAATTCCATAATAAAAAAAAATATTATTCGTTTTATGTTTGGCGGTTTATTTCAAATTTAAAATTCTATCAACTTCATTTATGATAGTTTTTGTATTATAAAAATATGAAAATAGTATCTGCACAATACAGATACACAGATACTCAGAAAATGTATCTAGATCCAAATACAGTTACAAAATTTTAAAAGAATCTAGATATGTATCTAGATACTATAAAAGTATCTAGATACTGTATCTAGATTAGGGTGGACCAAAAATCCAACTTTCAGATACAGACCAAGGTACCCTCTAACTTTCTTCTCTTATAAGATAGTATTTTTGCGGTAAAAATTCAGTGCCCTAAGTCAACTGTAAGATGATGCTCAAGTCATCTAATGTTTGCAACGGGCCACTCGCATGTACCCAGTACTCGCAATTTGGGTTTTTTGGCCACCTCAGTTAGTTTGTGAATAAAAACAAGTAGATGTTCTGGTTTTATCTGAGGCTTTTCTTTAGATATTTTACCTAAATTCTAAATGATAATTATGTTAATATTATATATTTAAGATCAAGATCCTTATATATTTGTTTTACTTTTCAAAATCTTGCACAACCATAACAACAACAAGATCTGAACGTGATGTGTATTTGGCCGGTTTGACACAGCTCGAGTGACTCGATAAACTAAATCAGCTACCTACAATACAAACTGTTCTGAAGAGGTTTCATCTCCATCTTCAACAAATAAAATCTGCGAGAGATGCCAGACAAGATATAAGCAGGGCAGTGTTTGAAAACTTCAATCCTAACTATCCTCTTGTCGTACACTAGGACAGCAAGATTTTACCGGAAATTACTGGACCTGGTGAATGCCAGTGCTAGTGTCAGGAAACGGCGAGGAGAAGCTGCTGAGAGTACCGAAGTTACCCTCTGGAACAGAGCACCATGCAGTTGATGCAGTTTACAATTTGCTAGAACAGTGGAGGCTGGTTAATAAAGTTGTAGCGATGAGTTTTGACACAACATCTGTAAAAACAGGAAAATTGGTTGGTGCTTATGTCATTCTGGAGAAAAAAATTGTACGCCAGCTGTTGTGGATACCTTGTCGCCATCACATAATGGAGCTGATATTGACGAAAGTTTTTACACTTTGTTTTGGACCATCCAGCTCACCAGATATTGCAATGTTTCGGAGATTCAAGTCTGTGTGGGAAGCTGTAGTGAAAAATAACCTTAAAGCATTAGATGTGAAACAAGATGCAGCAGAACTTCTACAGCCAGTTGTTTCTCATGTGCATAGTACAGTTACAAGAAGTTACTGTCGAGAAGACTACAAGGAGCTTATCGAACTTGCACTATTAGTGCTTGGACAGCCACCAACCAAAATCCATTGGAGATATCCTGGTTCTGTCCATCGTGCTCTATGGATGTCAAAACTTATTTATGCTTTCAAAATATTTTAGTTTCGCGAACAAACCGACATCATCAAGCTTACTAAGAAAGAACTGTTACAGTATGAAAGATTTGTGCACTTCAGATCACTGTTGTATGTGGAAGTTTGGACGAAAACTAATTTTGCTACAGACGCGCCAGTAAATGATTTGCAGCTGTGGTTTGATCTTCTAAAATAGATAGGGAATAGATAGTGACATCAGCAATGCTGCTAGAACGGTTCTGCAAAGACATAGCTGGTATCTTTCTGACGAACTCGTTGGATTAGCCATGGTTGAAGCCATGAGTCGGGAGTCCGGAGTATGCAGTGTTAGAGGCAACTCAGACATTTTATGCAAGGATGAAGTGCATCTTAGTGACTTTGTTACGACAAGAACAGTTCAGCTTCTTCATCTGCTGCAGGTAGATAGTTCATTCCTTACATTGCCTCCCGAACAATGGTCAATGTCTGATCCGTATCAGAAAGGCCAGCAACGAGTGCGAAATCTGCGAGTCATCAATGATAGGTACAGCAGAAGGTGGTGTGAAAATGAATCGAAAACATGTTAACACTGAGGCAACAAAACAGTCTACTAAACATTATACAAAATACTATTGAATAACTATTGAGTGTTGATATTCCGAAAGAATTGGTGTTTTATAACAAAAATAATGTTACATTATTTTTTAATACTAAACATAATATAATATAGTGTTGAATAATTGTTGATATTACTATAAAATTGCTATGCATTACAATTGTAAGGATGGGTGTAACTTTAGGATGCATTGAGCATCATCTTGTAGTTAACATAGACCTCTGAAGTTTTGCCTCATTACTACTTTTATATAAGAGAACAAAAGTAAAGGGTACCTTGGTCTGTAGCAACAACCAGGGACGAACCCATGGGAGGGGAAGCTCCCCCCTCAAAGTTGATAATTTTGAGCGAGAGTTGGCAATTTCACAATTTGAGAAAAATTAGAAGATAAGAAAATGTGTCCAAAACAATTTATTTTTTTAAATTTAATCTAATTGCTATGCATACACGCTGTAAAGTTTTAAATAAAAATAAGATTTGTGTAAAATACTAATTTTGCTTCATATTGTAACAAGAGAGAAAAAGAAAGAACCTCTCCTTCACACAACAAATGGAATATTCTACAGCATTCGAGAGAATGACGCATCGCACCAGAGCATTACTCATCGCACGAGGCCTGTGAAAGAGACGCGGTTATTCTAGCAATATACCGGTATGTTCGAGCGACTTCTAGAAGATTTGTAGGAGGGTATAAAATCGACTTCGCGGATAAAAAGGGGCAGTCAACAGAGAGTCATTAACTGTATATCACGAAATAAATAGTAAATGTGAAGATAAATGTTGTATTAGAAATTCATAGTCTGTAAATAATAGTTTTAATGGTTTATAATCATAGCGTTAATTTATAGTGTATTCATTAGTGTTTGTAAATAAATATTTCTTATTAATAGACGATTTAAACGGCACTTTTGTTATTATTTTAAAAAGAACGTTACAGTGGTGTTACAGGTGTGAGGTTTTAAAATAAATAAAATCGCGTAATAATTAAATAAAGTGCTGTGAGAATAAATCTTTAGTGTTAAAAATAATTCCAACAAACAATTAAAATGGTGATGAAATGGTTGAAAGATCTCTTAGTGATAGATTTAAAACGGGAATTGGACGAGAGGGACTTGGATAGTAATGGAAAGAAAGAAGTTTTGATAAATCGGCTAAGAGAATGGCTTTTAGAACAGAAGGAAGATCCTGAAAATTACCGCTTCGAGATATCTGGACCCGCAATTGATACTAGTTTGTTGTTAAGTAAAATGAAAGAAAGTTCTAGAAAAGCCGAAGAAAATTCTAGAAAGTCCGAAGAAAATGTTAGAATGCTAAAAGAAGAACTACTGGAAAAGTCCGAAGAGAATGCTAGAAAGATGGAACAAAAAGTTTTTGAAAATTCTAGAAGGCTTAAAGAAGATTTACTAGAAAACACAAGATTGCTTAAGGAAGAATTACTAGAAAAGTCCGAAGAAAGTTCTAGAAGGCTTAAAGAAGAATTGCTGGACAATGTCAAAATGTTAGAAGAAAAAGTTTTCGAAGAATTTTTGGAGAATGCCAGCGCGCTAGGGCTATTGGAAGGCAGATTGGCGGAACAAGATAGGGTAATAAAAATGGTAGAAGAGAAAATAGCCCAAATGCAATTATCATCAACAGCTAAGAAAGACGACGAAATGTTGGAAGATAGAATGAATCAACTACGGTTTCCCTCAACGTCTGAGTGGCCGTTTAATGAAGGAAAGAAACAATTTAAAGAAGAGAAGGTTCCTACCGTAGGGATAAAAGTAAAACCACCCACGTTCGATGGAAAGATACCTTGGTCCACCTACTACAAACAATTTGAGGCGGCCGCTGGGGCCAACGGATGGACACGCAAGGAAAAGGCCGTTTCTTTAACTGTGGCTTTGCGTGGAGACGCGTTGAACGTCCTGCAAACAATCCCAGCAGGACAGGAAAATGATTACCAGTTGTTAGTTTCTAGATTGGAGATGAGATATGGAAACGCGCATCTACAACAGGTTTATCACGCGCAAGTAAAGAATCGTGTCCAGAAGAATGGAGAAAGCCTTCAGGAGTTTGAAGCCGATGTTGCGCGGCTTGTCCGATTGGCGTACCCTACGGCACCCGATCCATTTCTGGGACAACTGGCTGTGCAGACCTTCATTGATGGGTTAAGAGACGGGGAAACACAACAATCATTGAGGCTGTGCACGACCAAGAACAACTGATGATGCGCTTGCTCACGCCTTAGAATTTGAAGCTGCAAAACAAGCGTCCCGAGGTCACGGGCGTGTTCGGACCGTTGTGAAAGAAGATGAAGGTTCTAAAGATCGCCTAGAAGAATTATTAATGAGAGTTCTTCAGAAGGAAGAGAACCGTAAGAAGAATCATCAAGAAGTTCGAGGGCCCCGTTGCTGGAACTGCGGCGAACAAGGACATGTAGAACGGCGTTGTCCCAAAATAACAAAAGTACAACCGTCGGAAAAGTTAAAAGGGGTTGGCAAGAGAGGGCGAACGTTGACTGTTAGTAAAGATGCCCCAGAGATCATCGTCCATGCCGTAACATCAGGGAATAGTACCAGCAGTTTGTTCATAGATGGGAAAATTGCGAATCGAATTGTTCCACTGCTCATTGATACGGGGGCGACAAAATCCATCATACGCCCTAACGTTCTACGAACAAGTATGAAGCTGTTACAGACAACTACTCAACTCCGTACAGCGACGGGAGAAGTAATACCAACACGCGGAATGGTGAAGATGAAGATTGGCATTGGAAGTGAAGAACGTGATCATGAGGTGCTAGTAGCCGACATCATTGACGAATTCATCTTGGGAATGGACCTCCTGAGAAAATTTGGTTTTACATTGGACTTGAAGGAGGGTGTTTTGAAGGTTGGTAACGAAGAACTTCCGTTGCATCCACGAGAAGATCCTGTCGTAAGGGTTTTGCTGACAGAAGATGTGATATTGCCGGGTCAAAGCGAGATGGTTGTCGAGGCAGGTTTGGATGGAGATCTTCGGGTAGGATGTGTGCGAATGATGGAGCCTGTTTGTGATAAGAAGATCCATAGTGGCATACTGGTGGGAAAAGCGCTGATCAAGGTTGGAAAGACAGTACCGGTGAGGCTTATGAACGTTAATGTGGATTGGGTGACATTGAAGAAGAGTGCCCTTGTGGGACAGTGTGTGCCAGTATTTCGAGTAGCCAGGTGTATGGCTGATGTTCCAAAACCAATGCCCAAAAACCATGGTGGTAAATTAGTGGGTATGGTTACTAGTTCGTGCGAAGACTTTAACAGAACGGAAGTGAAAGAGGTACAGGGTATGGTTCACCGATACCAAGATATCTTCGCTCTTGACGATAGCCAGAAGGGACGAACAGTTATAGTAAAACATAAAATCAATACAGGCAACTCTATGTCTGTCCGTCAGCAGGCGAGGCGTCTACCTCTAGCAAGGCGAGCAGAAGCCGAGAAGATTATTACCGATATGGAAGAACAAGGGGTCATCGAGCCATCCAGCAGTCCATGGGCATCACCGGTGGTCCTGGTCAGTAAGAAGGACGGGTCAACGAGATTTTGTGTGGACTATCGGCAGCTCAATAACGTGACCAAGAAAGACAGCTATCCCTTACCACGCATCGACGACACGTTAGATACCCTGTCTGGTTCACGATGGTTTTCGACTTTGGAATTGAAGAGTGGTTATTGGCAAGTTGAAATGGAACCTGAAGACCGGGAGAAGACGGTGTTCACTATTGGTTCCGGACTATGGCAGTTTACAGTTATGCCTTTCGGTCTATGTAACGCTCCGGCCACCTTTGAGCGTCTAATGGAGACCATTCTGAGAGGGCTGTCGTGGAAGACCTGCCTGGTATACCTAGATGATGTGATTGTAGTCGGAAAATCATTCAACGAACATTTGAAAAATCTAGAGGAAGTGTTCCGACGACTACGTGGAGCCAATCTGAAACTGAGTCCGAAAAAGTGCCACATATTCAGAAAGGAAGTGAAATATCTCGGGCACGTCGTATCACAAAATGGAGTGGCAGCCGACCCCGATAAGATTCGTGCAGTTCAAGAGTGGCTAACACCGAAAGATAAACACCAAGTTCGTAGTTTTCTTGGGTTATGTACCTACTACAGGCGTTTCGTTCCTGGGTTTGCCAATATAGCGAAACCTCTGACAAGGTTAACTGAAGATGGGCGCGAGTATGTTTGGAGCGGAGAGTGTGAAACAGCTTTCCAACAGTTGAAGCGTGCCCTGACAACAGCACCAATATTGAGCTATCCACGGACAGAAGGGAAATTCATACTTGACACAGATGCAAGTAATCTGGCCATTGGGGGTGTACTTTCTCAGATACAGGATGGACAAGAAAAGGTCATCGGCTATTTTAGTAAGGTTTTGTCGAAAGCCGAAAGGAATTATTGTGTGACCAGAAAAGAACTATTGGCCGTCGTGAAGTCCGTTGAGCACTTCTACAAATACTTGTACGGACGGAAGTTTTTATTGAGGACGGACCATGCAGCGTTGAAATGGCTTCTACAATTCCGTAATCCTAAAGGCCAGGTCGCAAGGTGGATCGAGCGATTACAAGGATACGACTTTGACACAGAACATCGAGCGGGCACTAGTCATCGAAATGCCGATGCTCTTTCAAGAAGACCCTGTCCAACGGATTGCCGTCATTGCTCTCGTTTGGAAGAGAGGGTTTGCCAAGTATTAAGAACTACCATCGTCAACGACAATTGGTTGCCGGAAGAATTGCAACGACAGCAGAAGGCTGCTCCCGAACTGAAAATGGTACTGGAATGGAAGCGCGTGGGAGAAAGGCCTGCCTGGGAGGCCGTCAGCCCTTTCAACAGAACGCTCAAAGCATATTGGGCCCAATGGGAGTCCTTGAAGGTGGAAGACGATCTCCTGAAGCGAGTACTGGAGAGTGAAGATCGCACCACCATTAGGTCTCAGTTCGTGGTTCCAAGAAGCCGAGTGGCTACAGTGTTGCGACATCTCCATGACGGTGCCTCAGGAGGACACTTCGGTGTGAAAAAGACTGGAGAAAGTTACGGAGCGTTTTTATTGGGTCAACTGTAAAGAAGACGTGAAGGAGTGGTGCCGGAAATGTGAACTATGTGCCACTGGTAACGGACCCTTGGGGAAACGAAGAGCACCTATGAGGCAGTACAATGTGGGTAGTCCTCTGGAAAGAATAGCTATAGATATTGCCGGACCATTTCCCGAAACCGACGATGGGAATAAATACATCTTAGTGGCAATGGACTATTTTACCAAATGGCCAGAAGCATATGCCCTACCAAACCAGGAAGCTGCGACTGTTGCTGACGTACTAGTCAAAGAGTTTTTCAGTCGCTTCGGAGTGCCCATGGAGCTGCATTCGGATCAAGGCCGCAACTTTGAGTCTGTACTATTTGGAGAAGTCTGTCGATTGTTGGGCATTTGCAAGACTCGGACCACACCGTTACATCCGCAGTCCGATGGAATGGTAGAACGCATGAATCGGACAATGGGCAAATATTTGGCCAAGGTCGTCTCCGATCATCAGCGAGACTGGGACCAATACCTGCATCTGTTCCTGATGGCTTATCGTGCATCGGTCCACGAAACAACCGGTCAGTCACCAGCGTCTGTGATGTTTGGACGCGAGTTACGGTTACCGTGTGATCTGGAATTTGGGTCTCCACCTATAGAGCAGGAGGTAGCCGGGAATGATTATGTCATCAACTTAAAGAAGAAGTTGGAGGATATTCACGACCGAACCCGAAACAATAGTCGAATCGCGAGTGACCGGATGAAGGCTACGTACGATGTGAGAGCCCAAGAAGGAGGGTTTCAACCTGGAGAGCTTGTCTGGTTATACAACCCGCAAAGACGTCGTGGCTATTCTCCAAAGTTACAGCGGAATTGGGAGGGCCCATACCAGGTGAAGAAACGAATAAATGACTTGATTTATCGCATCCAAAAATTGCCAAGAGGGAAACCAAAGGTGGTACACTCCAATCGTCTGGCGCACTATGAGGGAAATAATGACGCAGTCCCGGATCGGGAAGATGAGGCTGAGGTGGCTATCAATACCGTAAGGCCTGAAGATGATCAGCCAACATTTAGAGAATTTATGGCTGCGTTTTCTGGAACTAGAAAAGCGCGATTCGGAGTCACGACTGAGATGCAACAAGATCTCTTTCGGGTCCCTGGTGATTATTCCATTGCCCACTGTGTCTCCGAGGATCTCCGTATGTCCAGGGGGATCGCAGTAGTGTTTAGAAATAAATTTGGACGGCTGAATGAACTTCGAGAACAAAAACCCTCTGTTGGTAAATCCTTACGCTTGCCTGATCATGACCGATCCATTTACTACTTGGTAACCAAGCAGTTTTACTACCAGAAACCGAGTTACGCCGACTTGTGGAGGGCATTATGGAATTTGAGGATCGAGTTGCTTACCAGGGGAATTATCAAATTGGCAGTTCCCAAACTCGGCTGTGGGCGGGACCAGCTGGATTGGAGAATCGTTAGAAACATGCTGGAAGTTGTCTTTAGAGGTACGGACGTCAAGATCTTCGTCTGCAGTTTTGACCCACAGCCCGCATTAAGGCCAACGAAGAGTGTAGACTGTTACTTCTACCGTAATGGAACGTGTAGTCGAGGTGAAGACTGTCGATATCGTCATGACCCGTTCTACAGGAACCAGAGCATAAAACCTGTTCTGGGACAGAACAGACTTGAAGAGGGGGGCAGTGTAACAAGAGAGAAAAAGAAAGAACCTCTCCTTCACACAACAAATGGAATATTCTACAGCATTCGAGAGAATGACGCATCGCACCAGAGCATTACTCATCGCACGAGGCCTGTGAAAGAGACGCGGTTATTCTAGCAATATACCGGTATGTTCGAGCGACTTCTAGAAGATTTGTAGGAGGGTATAAAATCGACTTCGCGGATAAAAAGGGGCAGTCAACAGAGAGTCATTAACTGTATATCACGAAATAAATAGTAAATGTGAAGATAAATGTTGTATTAGAAATTCATAGTCTGTAAATAATAGTTTTAATGGTTTATAATCATAGCGTTAATTTATAGTGTATTCATTAGTGTTTGTAAATAAATATTTCTTATTAATAGACGATTTAAACGGCACTTTTGTTATTATTTTAAAAAGAACGTTACAATATAATGTTAGGTACAAATAAAAATATTTTCTTACTAGTAGTTGGTATTTTCATAGTAATAAGTTGGCAATTTTAAGGTTACCCCCCTCCAAAAAAACTCTTTAGGTTCGCCCCTGGCTACAACTTTAGTTTTTTCTGTATATTCGTGGACCACCCTAATCTAGATACTTGTATCTAGATACATTACAACACTGTGTCCTACGTATATCAATTTTCTACTACTATCTAATAATTTACGACAGCTTTTAATAACGTATTAACTGTACCCAATTGTAGATTTTTTTAAAATGTACTGACAGTTTAATTTATTTTTCATGATTACCAACCTACTAATAGTTCCAAAATATAAAATGTCACTAGGAATATTTGACATGTGTAACTTAAGTCTAAATAACACAGAGTTCGGTTTATATTTAGGAACTCTACTATAGACTAGCTATAGCATTTATTGCTAAGAGTCAGATACTGAATGTAAAAGTTTTTGTAATTTCTTAATCGTGCATGTTGTTGAGGCTGAGGCATGCATTATTCAAAATAGAAAAGTTTTTTCTTGTGGGAACCCCACATCGTAACATTATTTTGTAGCACAATGTATAATTAAAAATTGAGTATGACTTTTGTGTTTACAACATATTGCGCCATGTTCTTGTTTGAAAGTCGAATCGACGTGTGGGGAGTGCTTTACTCACAGTTATGGGTCAGTGATTTTTTATAATTGTCACATTACTAAAATTATTATACCTGCTGATTGGTGCACACCCATAAAAAAATAGATAATAATAAAATCCCATATGCGCAGGCGTACGCAATGTTTGGAGAATTCACAATAACATTTATATAGTTGTACTATAGGTCATTTTTATCGCTTTCTAAATTATTCCTTTATAGACGTATACGAACTGTTACATATTTTTAATTTGGATTTATAAATAAAGAAATGACTCAACGCACATTTAGCCATAAACTGAAAAGTAAAAATTCATGGAAATGTTGACTGAATGATTGTGGACAACCCACATAAGTTCATTTTACTTTTACCGTCTCGTGGTGTACAATAGTTTTATATTGAATAAGTAAACTTAACCTAGTTGGCCTAACTAAATACAGTGAATTAAGGTGCTACAATATTAAGAAATAATGAACGTTATTAAACCTCATGCGCGCACACCGAAATTAACACCAATAACAAATGACTATGAAATTACACACACTGTTCTTGGTCTTGGTATAAATGGAAAAGTTGTGGAATGCTTCTCTAAAGTCAACAAAGAGAAATTCGCTTTAAAGGTAAATTGAAACTGGATTAGATTTAATAGATATATATTGAATTTTTTTTATAAGGTTTTACATGATTCCGTAAAAGCAAGAAGAGAAGTAGATTTACATTGGAGAGCTAGTGGCTGTCGACATATCGTAAATATCATAGATGTCTATGAGAATGCATACAATGGAAACAAATGCCTACTTGTTGTCATGGAATGGTAAATGTATACTTTAGCTTGGTATAAAAAGTTGATAATTGTAGATTTGGATTGATATCTTACAATCTAGTAAAAAATACATTATCAAATAATAAGTTAGGTTAGAACAGCTGATTTTTCTAAACCTTTTAGAACTTTACAAATAACATACTATTTTAAAGATTTTCTAATATACTTACACCTTTATTATTAGATAATCAAGTTACTTTGTGTAATCTTGGCTCTACTGGTGGTAATTATTTATAAACCTATTACGCTATGTATGGTCTGGGTTTCACACAAATGTTTGATTGTCGATTGTTTCTGAAATAACCTGTTTCATTTCCTTTGAAATAATTTATAAAACTTATTTTCATTTGTGTCTGTTTTATCAGATGCATTGAATCACAAAGGAATAAAGTTGTACTGGATATTAATAAGATATTTTGATATTAAAAGTTGCATTTAATTACAAATTTTAAATTTAGAATCTATTGAAGGAGATCTTGTGTAAATCTTGTCAAATGACATTTCGAATTAAAATGTCAAAATTAAGTACAAGTTTTAATATCATAAAAGGTAATGAAGCTTTAAGAGATCTTTAAAGGTATGCCCCTCTGTTACAATTGCTATAATAACTTATGACGTATGGTCATACAAGTAACACAAAAATGCTTACAAAATTTTTTAATGTAATTTTATTTTTAGTTTTTCTATGATTTCTTTTTGTAATTCTTTTGCTCATAATTAATAATGAGATCTCATCTTCAGATTGGTCAGTTCAGGATCGCGCAAAATAGGAGACGCGTCCCCCTAAGTGGGGCGTGACAGATGATACCCGTTGCAATTTTAATTTAAATTATGAGGAATTTATTACTATTACCTCTTTCAATTTTATACTTTTTTTAATTGTAATTTTTGTAAAATTACACTTACTATACTATTTTTTTGTTTTTAGGGGAGAGTCGCCCAAATTGAACCTCTTTTAGAAAAAAATTGGTATTTCAGTCATTGACGGTCATTTAAATTATAATTCACACTAAGGCATACTTTATAATGTTTATGGCATATTCACTTAAAAAAATATATTGAAAAAAACATAAATTCTCTCTTAAAATACAAAATGTAAAAAATGTGCAATCAGTTCAATTTAAGGAACCAGTTGCCTAAATTGAACCAAGAGTTCCCTAATTTGATCCACTATCATACAGTGCGTACCAAATGTATGGAACCGGCCTTGTTATTTCAAAACTATTCAAGCTAAATCGATAAAATTTGGTATGCATGCTGTTTACAAAGCCTCCTATTATTTCCACAGTTTTATTATTTTTTTAATTGACAAGGGGGCTGCACAGCCAACTTGATTTTTTTTTTAGTAGGAAGGGGGTCAAATCGCATACCGTTTGAAAAGTATTTTCAAGTAGAATTTAGCGACATGCCACTTGCCATAATTATCTCTAAAGATAACTTCGCTATTGTAAATTAAAGATGGGAGTAGGTATTAAATGGATAACTAAAGATCCAGTTAGCATGGGGAACAATGAATTGTTTGAACCGTGTTTTAAGTTTATGAAGTGTATCTAGTACAAGAATGGAACATTTATAAGCGATGCTCAAACTGTTCCCCATTCGCCTCTTGGCACTAATAAATTCGATTAGAAAATCCTTCAATTGAATTCAAAATGAACTCGCAAGGAATATTTGCTGTTTCTTCTCGAATTCGTTGCACTAGTTCATTCAAGTTATTTGGTTTCTCGAGGTAAATACGACTCTTCAGGTAACCCCACAAGAAAAAATCTAGTGGGGATAAGTCAGGTGATCGCGGTGGCCATTCAATATGTCCTCAACGTCCAATCCACCTTTCCGGAAAAACGTTGTTCGAATAAGCACGAACTTCGTGGCTATAATGCGGAGGGGCTCCATCATGTTGAAACCATAGCATTGCTAACTACGTTAGGATCGTTTTCATCAGGGTATAATCTTGTTCAGGGTTGGCAGATTTAAACCATGGTTTAAACCAGCTGGTTTTTAAGAAAAAAACCAATATGATTTTTATTAATTTTTTTGGTATGTAATTTATATACTTGTTTTATTAAAATTTTTACTTTGATGGCAACACCAGCAACTCGTGCATTACAATGAGTGGAAAAAACGAGATCTAGTATGGTTGTATTTTGATGATCTCAAAGATGCGACTGATAGAAAAGGACATAGGGCCAACTGTAACATTTATAGTTAAGTTTTATGTTTTTTTATTTTATGTTTCATTCAGTTTTATGTCAAATTGCAATTTGTAAAACAAAAAGTAGTTGTTTTACTATTAATTTAGCTAACTAGAAATTTTAAAAAATAATTTAAATTTAATAAGTGGTTTAAACCAAAAAAACTGGTTTAAACCAAGAAATCGGGTTTTTTTGGTTTTTAAATAAAACCTGGTTTTTTGCCAACCCTGATCTTGTTAGATGAGGGATGACATTTTCTTGAAGTAGTTGCAGATATTTAGCCGCAGTAAGATTTCCTTCAATCAAAAAAGGGCCTATAATGTTCTGTCCAACAATACCTGTGAAAGATGGATGCATTTTAGTATGTTAGGAAAGTTATTATGGGCCAGCATACATAAACAAATTATTTAGACGCAAAATTAAAACATAAGACTATTCAGTTAAATTTATTGTTACGTACCTGCCCAAACATTAACTTTTTTTGGAAATTGCGTGTGAGCTTCGTCCATCCAATGAGGATGACTGTCTGCCCAGTATCTGCAGTTTTGCTTATGTACTTTGCCATTTAGCAAAGAAGTAGCTTCATCAGAAAACACGATATTATGGATGAAATGTGGATCAGCATTTATTCGATGCATAATTTCTTCACAGTAGAATTCTGTGAAATCTTCTGTCGAAGTTGTCTTAATTTAATTCTTGCACCAAGTGTACTTTATAAGGGTGAAATCTTTGACGCTTCAAGACTCTGCAGACGGAAGATTTGGATATATCATGATTTGCTGCTAGTTGCTGTACCGAAGTCCTTAGCGTATTAATAACATCCAACATAACATTTACAGAATTTTCATCCTTTGTTGCTGTTTTTGGACGGCCAGATTTTAAACGATTCTTTACAGTACCTGTTTCCGTAAAAAGCTTCATTGTTTTAGTAACCGTAGATTTGGCGATTGGGTTGCGGTCAGGATACGTCGCATTAAACAAATCACGTACTTCTGCATGACTGCGTCTTCTATCACCTTATTCTATCACCATCAAGATTTCTATATGTTCTTTTTCTGTAAGATGCTCCATAATTTAGCACTTCGGGCACAGTTTTAAGCTTTTGACGTTCGGTAAACAACATAAACTAACCATTGTTTTCAGCGCTAACTGGATTTTTAGTTATCCATTTAATACCTACTCCCAATCTTTAACTTACAATAGCGAAGTTATCTTTAGAGATAACTATGGCAAGTGGCATGTCGCTGAATTCTACTTGAAAATACCTTTCAAACGGTATGCGATTTGACCCCCCTTCCTATTTAAAAAAAATCAACTTGGCTGTGCAGCTCCCGACCTTGTCAATTAAAAAAATAATAAAACTGGGGAAATAATAGGAGGCTTTGTAAACAGCATACATACCAAATTTTATCGATTTAACTTGAAAAGTTTTGAAATAACAAGGCCGGTTTCATACATTTGGTACGCACTGTATATTTAAATAAACAACAGCTTTCTAAATAATAAAAACCAAAAAAAACTTAATTATTTATTATGACACTGGGTAATACTATACTAAAAATCACAATAAACCTGTAAGTCTAACGACTGGAACATGAAAATCTTCATCTTCTTCCCAGCACATTCTTTGTAGGCCCACTATGCACTACTTAGGCACCGTGCACTCATTTTCAAGTGAATTCAGCTAGTTATATCATTACAATAAAGACATTAAGCATCTGAACACGACTTTGCCAAATCATCAGAAGAACTGTTTTGCCATTTGTCTTTTCAATGAACCTAACCAGTTCAATTTTGGCAATACTAATAAGTTCAATTTAGGCAATACTCATTTGTTTTATTCAATTTAACCTCAATTTTTTTCAAATTAAAATTAATGCCGAAATTGCGCCAGACTGTTTAAAATAGTATAACAAAATAATGGTATTTGCCGCCTTCCAAACAGTTTCGCAATTTTTGCACCAGCCTTTACGAATCATACGGAAAAAATTACATAAATGAAGGCATAAACATACAATTTGCAATTACATCGATATTCGCAGGAACACCGTACTCATATTGAAACTACAGCATTCTGTAGTCCTCCTGTTACTATTTTTAACGATAGATGGCATAGCAATATAGTCTTTAAATAGATAATTGATTGGTTCAATTTAGAAGGCGGTTCAATTTGGGCGACTCTCCCCTAATATTTTAGTTATTTTGTTCCTATTAAATTATTTTGTAAGTAAAAAATGTGTTCCGTTTGTTACCGGTTTGTTAGAACATATTCTTTATTTTCATACCTTTAACATAAACTTCTGCCCAAAACGACATGTCGGTATAAGAATCTTGAGACTCCTAGAAGGGAACCCATTATTGTATTTAAATGAAAAGTGGGGCGTGACATGAAACATTTAAACATTCTTGAACTAATTTACTGGATCTTGAGTTTGTTCTGTTTAAACCAGATTTTTGTAGAGTCATCCTACATTTTTGTTATATGTTCTTCCTTACAAAGTTTCTGTAAATTCTTGAACTTCTTTTTGTCACTGGTAAGTCGGCGATCGTTCAGTGGTGCAAGTTGTAGTCCTGAAAATTCAATCGATGGATGTCCTCTTTCATTTGTCAGTAGTTGATCAGTTCTTATATTCTGTGTCTTGCAATAAACATGTCCCTGTCCACAGATAATAATAATATACGGATTAATGTATAGACAAGGAATTGAGGTATGCACCGCGTCACTTTCTTTAGAGTTCCAGAGTTTCTTCATCTCTAGTCCCAGCCGATTCCAGCCTCAAATGTGTGCTGGGCTTATCATTTAGGATTTACCCATCCCAGTCTACCAAATTATAGGCGTCACAAGCCTTTGACAGTATCCTTGTTCCACTTTATCTAAAGAAAAATCCGGCATATAGTATGTTGTCTTGGGTGTGAGAGACTATATTCACTAGGGTGGCCGTTGTTTTGCAAAAGTTAAAATTTTTTAGGCCTCCCCCTCTAGATCTCTTTAAAATGTCAAAAAAATGCACTGTGCAAATTTTCAGCCCATTTGGTCAATATTAACCCATGCCATCGAGTGGTTAAAGTTTAAATGGGATTTAACATGGGTTTGGTGCATTTCTAGAGACTTTCTGGCATAACTTTGTATCTTTCTATGTTTTAACTTGAAAATTTATATACTTATGTTGTTGAAACTGCTGAACACGAATATGATAAAATTCAAACTGTCAGAAACCCATTTGACAATTGTCAAAAAAGCAGTCAATTTCACTAAAATGAGCATTTTCGAGGAACTGCCAAAGTTGTTTTGGCATCAGATTCGTGTTAAGCAACTTCAACCACATAAGTACACAATATTTCATGTTAAAACATAGAAAGATAAAAAAGTTATGACACAAGGTCTCTAGAAGTGCTCCAAACCCATGTTAAATCCCATTTAAACTTTAACCTCTCGGTGCCACGGGTTAATATTGACTAATGGGCTGAAATTTTGCACAGCGAATTTTCTGGCATTTTAAAGATATCTAGTGGGGGGGAGCTACAATATTTTAACTTTTTCAAAATAACGGCCACTCTAATATTCACGTCAACATCCCTTACGTTAGGGCCATACTGAAGACGATTTGCTTAGAGGGTAGAGCGTACAGGCACTTAGATGAAAGTGGCAAGCAACATGGTGTCCATCTAGAAATCGAATTAACGTTTTTGGCAGTTTGCACTGTGCGTAGAGATCTTCAGTACTGCGTTAAATTTCATTCTGTCAATAATGACATTGTCAAAGCTCGCAAAAAAGATTTTATTGTTAGAAAACATATCTTTGAGATTTGATGATTTACCTCTTGTAACAACATCATACTGGATTCATGTCTCTAACAACCTCCACGATAAATGTGGATCCCACGACGCTCTTCTTTGGTAGATGGCACTAATAACTTATAGCGAATTCGAGTGGCTGCCCTGTTTCGCACTGAACGAGGTTTTAAATTCATTTGGTTTGGCTATTAACTGTGTATTTTCAACAATGCATTCGACTGGTTAGTGCACTCGCTACCAGTTCACATTATTTTGCACCGTGAGTTTTGACGGTGCAACAGGGAAGCGTCAAAAACGTGTTTTGTTTATTATTAAAATTATAACCTCAAAACTATAGCTTTAGTCAAAAAGTTGTCGTAATGGATGGTAAAGCAAAGGATGTGTAGGATTCGTATCCCAAAATGATGATGATTTGATCGATGGTTGGTTGATTGATGCAAAACGTAAACACAAATACATTCAACTCATTTATTTACACGAACTATATACATTAAAGAGTTTATTGATTCGAAGAAATATTTACTACATACATTTTTTCAACCAATTAACAAAACGGTTATGGTTACAAAGATATGGTAATATTGGCAACGCACGATCCCGTGTGACTTCGTTAACAAAGGAAATATATTTCGACCTGTTTCAATCATTTCCCAAATGATACTAACAAAACTTAAAAACACTGCCGATGTGCAAGCGTTAAGTCGGCTTACATTAAAACCAAAGATTCGTTAGCAGGGGTACTCAAGAGAGCCGATATATCCTTAATGACCAGCCACACCACAGCAAAAGGTTTGGTGTTTTGTTACATCGTTTAAACTTAAAATCTAACACAGTTATGAAAATACAGGAAAAATAAATAATCTAAAATGTCGTAATATACAAGGCTATTGTTTGACATTAGGACCGAACAGAATGCTTTATTAAATTTATGGCTTATTTTTACAAAAGAAGTTTAATGTACAATTCTACATTAGCTTTACATAGACACATAGACCAGTTTGTGTTATTATGTTACACAATATTTTCCAACTGCCATTAATATCAGTTGACCCTTTCCATCCACAATGAACTCTTTAAATTGTACAGCCTTGGTAGTGTTTTGTCTAGCGTGCCGGACTTTCACCCAAGAGGCCCAGGTTTAACTCCTGGTACCGGCAGATCTGATTAAGGTTTTCTGTAGTTTTTCCTTAGCTGTGACACAAACGCGGGATTTGCGCTGTTCCATCTGTAAGTCGGCAGCAGCTGCACGTAGGGCCTGCGTAATGTTAATAATCTCCCTCCCACATAAGCTTCATAGCTTCTGGGGCCTTGTTCACAGGTGATGGGTAGCAATTATTATATTAGTATTATTATTTCATTTAATTTTCAATTTTATTCTTAATGTCAAAAGTGAGGTTAGGTTGTTATTAATTGTTACATCCATGATAACGCTCACAAAAGCACTCCTAAAATTGGCAGTCGGCAATGTACCACACCAGATTTGATCTGGTGTAGTGCGATCACGTAGCCGCACTAGCGCTAATTACGCTGGTTTGGATCTTTAGTGCATCCCGTCAAATTCGTCATTATTCACTGCTTATTATCAAATGCAAAATTTAATCGTCTTCTTCTCTACAACACAGCTTCCCTCTAGCTAAAATACCTGATTTTAACCAACATATAGAATCCAACATGTTAAATTACCTAATATAGCTTTTTCTTCTGTGTATCACTTGCTGAACTTCTCAGTGAAGTGGCCAACAGTAGTCTCTCATCATATTGATATTCCAGCAGCCCTGATACCGTCGTTCCATCACTTTGATATCTTGAAAACCGCTCACCTTGCTCCTTACTGACATCACCCAAATTGTCGGGAAAAAATCAAGGTGACTGTTCAAAAAGTGAATCTTCAGGCTCATTAAGCATCCTAACTTTTCCAGCATGTTGATATCTAAACATGATCTTCTTTTAGCATCTGGAAATTGCGACTTGTTTCCTTTTTAAGGAGTGTTTTCTTGATTTTTGCCATTCTTGAATATTTACACAAACATAACACTCTTCCGAAACAAATGCAACTACACAGTACAAACGTTAACAAGAACTGATTGCATATACGTGTTTCCGCATGTAGGTAGAGTAGCTTAAGCGTTAATGAGACCATGTACACGCCGACTAATAGGCATCGCTTATGGTTGTTTACGTTTTGTGACAGGTTATTTCAGTCTAGGTTTAGTTATACGCAACATTTTGTAGCCACCGAGCTTAGAACGCCTCACCCAGATACACAATTTACCGTTAATCCGAAATGCAAAACCACTCATTTTACAAATTATATTTTCATTTGTGGATATAAAGTGTCAACTAAGCTTTAATGTTTCCTTTTCTCTTCTTTCCATTATAGAAATATTTTTGCTTTGATGTTTAATCTTCCTAGCTTGTTGGGGTTCTGTCATTCCAAGTACATATTTCCAATGAAGGATTCAGTCAGTGATAACTGACTGAACTTGTAGATAATCTTATGCATACTACTACTTGTCCATTGGGCGGAGCAATACTATATAGGTCATCATTTGAATTTGAGTTTTTAGTTGGGCTGGCTACAGGATAGTTGCCTTTTGATCCACCAAACACAACTGTAATACATTTTCGGAAAACTATTAATGTCTTCAGGTTTCTTTTTTCTCTTAAAAATATAAAAAATAAGATTAAAAAATGTTAATTTTACAAAGCATTTCTTTAATTGTTTTTTTTAATAAACAAAAACAACCAACAATCCATCATGAGGAGATGACGGCAACGTATTTCTAACCCCCACCCTCCCAATGTCTAAAAATTTACTTGATAAAATCTTTTTTTGTTTTCATTTTTGGTATTGCTTTTCAGGAAGAAATCTTCTATCGAATCAATCCGTCCCTGGCATTGTTACTACATACTGACGAAGCTTCGGTTACCATCTGTGGTAATTCATGAAAACTTAAAACTTCGATATTATCAAGAATATTTATAATAATTTCTCTAAGATCTGCTTCGGTAATACTAATTTTAAAATTTGACGCAAAGCGAACTCTTGAATGTTTTCACCAAGCATTCTGATCGAAAACATTTTTGGGATGAGCAAAATAAACGTTTGTTTGAAAAGCTTTATCTGCGATGTGTTTTTCTTTCGTCTTTATTGCGCCATTGCTGTCATTTATTGGAAGCAATCCAACATTAGCTCTTATTTTTTGAAATGGCACAATAGATATTTTCTCACATTTATTAAGTTGCTTTTCTATAGGACTGGTAAAGTCCTTTGGATCATTGCTTTTTTTTCTTTATTTTTCTACCTGTTGTATTAGATGACGAAGAGGTAGTTCATTGGTATGCATCAGGCATATAAACCAATGGACCGATTTCCCCAAGGACATTTCTATCTGTTTTATAACACCGTTCTTTTTGGCTTGAATTTTCTGTGGGTTTGTTTTGACTTAAAAAGGCAACTATTCTACACCCAGGAATACACAATTTAAAAAAAAAGTTTTTTACTCCGCCATATTGTCCATACATCGCTTTACTTTTGTTAAATGAATATGCAACACAGTATCTCAAAAAAGATATTTTTTGATTGACTACAAATTGACAGATTTCTACCGGATGTAATTTAACATTGTTTAATCCTTTTGATTGCTGTAGATTCTTGATCCTTTAGATGATTGTTGATATCAATCTTTCACAGTTTTCTTCCTAAAACAATGTAGAAATATATTTTTGGTTTATTTTTAGTATGGAAGGTGGAGAACTTTTTCAAAGAATACAAAGTCGTCAGGATGGTGCATTTACTGAAAGAGGCAAGTCCATTATATAATAACAATAAATTAAATCTGACTAATTTTGTTGTATATATATATATTTCAGAAGCTGCACAGATAATGCATGAGATTTGTATAGCAGTAAAGTATTTACATGATAGTAATATTGCCCATAGAGATTTAAAGCCAGAGAATTTGTTATATACTAAAGAAGGCCCACTTGGAATACTTAAATTAACGGATTTCGGCTTTGCTAAAGAAACATTAAGCAAAGATACTTTACAAACCCCATGTTATACACCATATTATGTTGGTTAGTAATTTTGAATCATTTTAATTTATGATTATATATGTAGTGAGATAATATGTAATATGTGAGATGATTATAATGTAGTTTTTCATATATTTTTTTAATTTACAGCTCCAGAAGTTCTTGGTCCAGAAAAGTATGATAGAAGTTGTGATGTATGGTCATTAGGAGTTATTATGTATATTTTGTAAGTATAGAATTAAATTCAGACTAGTATCGGGGCTATTGACATACTTGCATATAGTGAGGAATCGATACATACCTCTAGTGATATTAATGTTTTATTGTTCACAAAGTTATACACCTTATGTGAAATTAATTTTTATAAGCACAAAACTGTGTTGCGCAAGACTAGACAATTATAAGAACTCCCAAAGTTACTTGAAAGGATTTTATCTCGGTTGAAGTTTATTTAAGTTTATCTCAATTTGTCTTGAGTTTCGGTTTTGACTTTAAATAAATTAAAAAATTGGTACATCATACATCCAGAATAATGACTGACAAGGGCAAGATTGTTGTAAATTTTAGTCTGGATATCAGAAATATAGTCTAAATCTCGGCATATGTTGTGTATGCTGCAAAACAAAATGCCATGCAGTTAAAGAATGTGGACTACATTTACCTAACGTTGCAAGCAGCTGCTTACATATAATGCATGATAATACATATAATTGCAAATTTGCAAGTGTTTGTTATGTATGCATAGGAAGTGTGCCAGTTTACATTTATTATGAGTTGTCTGTAAGGACTTCCGCGAATAAAATCTGGAAAATTTTTGTATCCGATTTATTTTTGTAAAAAGTATTATATTAAGTAAATAACAATTTCTTATGAAAACTATACCCTTATACTCTTATCTCAGGTGTCGGCAACCTATGACCCGTGGGTCACCAAGTGACCCATTTGATAATTGCAAGTGACCCACTTGAGTGCATATAAAGTATAATATATAAAAATGACGAAAAAAAACATGAAACGAACACTTTGAGAAAATTTGAATAATAAAATTAACATTTTAGTTTGATTACAAAGTTGCAGAAATGAACATAGACAGAATACAGCAGCATTGTCCGAAATGAAAATACCCATTGACCCGAAACATCTTCTTAATAGTCACATTTCGGCTGATCGTGACCCACAGTCAAAAAAGGTTGCCAATGCCTGCTCTATCTCATACTATTAAGTTAAGTTTCCGATAGTAGCTTTATTAATTTGTTTGGATGCTCTTTACAATTTTAAAATAGAGTCATTAATGCTTTTTGCAGGTTATTCCGTTGCTTTTAGTTTATTTTTAACCACAGCCCAATATTTCTTGATGGGTTGGCATTGTGGCACATTGGGTTGATTAATTTCCTTAGCAACAAAATCAACATCATTTTGTTGCAATAAGTTTGTTGTTGTTTTTGTGTAATGTACCGAAGCTAAATCTAGACTAAATAAGGTTGGAAGTATTATGCTTTTGTATGAATGAACGCAAATGTTTCTTCACGCATTCCATAATATGCACTTCGGCATTGATTGTACCTGTGCTTACAAATGACCTGCTTTTATAACTTTTTTAGGAAGATTTTTGAGTACTTACTTACTTTTGAGCCTGATATAGGATTGTATCCACGTGTTTTGTAAGAGTTTAATAGGCTTATTTCTTTTCTGGCTTCTGCTGGAGTAATATGTCTTCTTGGTAAGACAACTGGCAAGGGGCATTTATGAATGTTTCTATTTCATTATCATCATTGTCGTGGATCTCTGGAGTGGAAAATATGCTAGCAAGATGTTTTGGTATTTGTTCGTGCCCAGCTACCGTCAGTTTTTCTTAGTTGTAGAATAGATACTATAGGTCTCTTAAATTTCCTTTGACGATATTTTTTTAGTTTGCTCTTTACTTTTGCATACAATTTGCCAAATTTTTTTTGGGCCATTGTCACTACTATCCTTTTTTTTTAGAGTCTTCTGACTTTGAAGGCGTATTGCTTGTAAAGATTAAAAATTTTAAAACGAGCAAATTGTAAATTTATTTCTACATACAACAGTAAAATATTACATTACTAAGTACTTTTGTTTTTATCGGATGATATGTAATAAAAGGTACCTATTTTTATGGACAATTTAATTAAAACCAAGTTTAATATTATTGTAACGTTCTTTCTAAAATAATAATACAAGTGCTGTTTAAATCGTCTATTCACAAACAAATATTTATTTCTATACACTAATGAATACACTATAAATTAACGCTATGATTATAAACCATTAAAAACTATTATTTACAGACTATGAATTTCTAATACAACATTTATATTCACTATTTATTTTGTAATACACAGTTAATGACTTGCAGTTGACTGATCCCCTTTTATCCGCGAGTCGCTTTTATACCCTCCTACAATCGTACTAGAAGCCGGTAGAAACTACCATGTATTTCTGGAAGGTGCTAGATAAACAGTGCCTCGTTTACATTGTTGGTGCTATGCGTCATTCTCTCGAATGCCGCAGAATACTCCATCCGCTGCTCGAGAAGGGGTTCTTTCTTTTTCTCTCTTGTTACACTGCCCCCCTCTTCAAGTCTGTTCTGTCCCAGAACAGGTTTTATGATCTGGTTCCTGTAGAACGGGTCATGACGATATCGACAGTCTTCACCTCGACTACACGTTCCATTACGGTAGAAGTAGCAGTCTACACTCTTCGTTGGCCTTGATGCGGGCTGTGGGTCAAAACTGCAGACGAAGATCTTGACGTCCGTACCTCTAAAGATAACTTCCAGCATGTTTCTAACGATTCTCCAATCCAGCTGGTCCCGCCCACAGCCGAGTTTGGGAACTGCCAATTTGTTAATTCCCCTGGTAAGCAACTCGATTCTCAAATTCCATAGTGCCCTCCACAAGTCGGCGTAACTCGGTTTCTGGTAGTAAAACTGCTTGGTTACTAAGTAGTAAATGGATCGGTCATGATCAGTCAAGCGTAAGGATTTACCAACAGAGGGATTTTGTTCTCGAAGTTCATTCAGCCGTCCAAATTTATTTCTAAACACCACTGCGATCCCCCTGGACATACGAAGATCCTCGGAGACACAGTGGGCAATGGAATAATCACCAGGGACCCGGAAGAGATCTTGTTGCATCTCAGTCGTGACTCCGAATCGCGCTTTTCTAGTTCCAGAAAACGCAGCCATAAATTCTCTAAAGGTTGGCTGATCATCTCCAGGCCTTACGGTATTGATAGCCACCTCAGCCTCATCTTCCGGAACTGCGTCATTATTTCCCTCATAGTGCGCCAGACGATTGGAGTGTACCACCTTTGGTTTCCCTCTTGGCAATTTCTGGATGCGATAAATCAAGTCATTTATTCGTTTCTTCACCTGGTATGGACCCTCCCAATTTCGCTGTAACTTTGGAGAATAGCCACGACGCCTTTGCGGGTTGTATAACCAGACAAGCTCTCCAGGTTGAAACCCTCCTTCTTGGGCTCTCACATCGTACGTAGCCTTCATCCGGTCACTCGCGATTCGACTATTACTTCGGGTTCGGTCGTGAATATCCTCCAACTTCTTCTTTAAGTTGATGACATAATCATTCCCGGCTACCTCCTGCTCTATAGGTGGAGACCCAAATTCCAGATCACACGGTAACCGTAACTCGCGTCCAAACATCACAGACGCTGGTGACTGACCGGTTGTTTCGTGGACCGATGCACGATAAGCCATCAGAAACAGATGCAGGTATTGGTCCCAGTCTCGTTGATGATCGGAGACGACCTTGGCCAAATATTTGCCCATTGTTCGATTCATGCGTTCTACCATTCCATCGGACTGCGGATGTAACGGTGTGGTCCGAGTCTTGCGAATGCCCAACAATCGACAGACTTCTCCAAAGAGTACAGACTCGAAATTGCGGCCTTGATCCGAATGCAGCTCCATGGGCACTCCGAAGCGACTGAAAAACTCTTTGACTAGTACGTCAGCAACAGTCGCAGCTTCCTGGTTTGGTAGGGCATATGCTTCTGGCCATTTGGTAAAATAGTCCATTGCCACTAAGATGTATTTATTCCCATCGTCAGTTTCGGGAAATGGTCCGGCAATGTCTATAGCTATTCTCTCCAGAGGACTACCCACATTGTACTGCCTCATAGGTGCTCTTCGTTTCCCCAAGGGTCCGTTGCCAGTGGCACATAGTTCACATTTCCGGCACCACTCCTTCACGTCTTCTTTACAGTTGACCCAATAAAAACGCTCCTTAACTTTCTCCAAGGTCTTTTTCACACCGAAGTGTCCTCCGGAGGCACCGTCATGGAGATGTCGCAATACTGTAGCCACTCGGCTTCTTGGAACCACGAACTGAGACCTAATGGTGGTGCCATCTTCACTCTCCAGTACTCGCTTCAGGAGATCGTCTTCCACCTTCAAGGACTCCCATTGGGCCCAATATGCTTTGAGCGTTCTGTTAAAAGGGCTGACGGCCTCCCAGGCAGGCCTTTCTCCCACACGCTTCCATTCCAGTACCATTTTTAGTTCGGGATCAGCCTCCTGCTGTCGTTGCAATTCTTCCGGCAACCAATTGTCGTTGACGATGGTAGTCCTTAATACTTGGCAAACCCTCTCTTCCAAACGAGAGCAATGACGGCAATCCGTTGGACAGGGTCTTCTTGAAAGAGCATCGGCATTTCGATGACTAGTGCCCGCTCGATGTTCGGTGTCAAAGTCGTATCCTTGTAATCGTTCGATCCACCTTGCGACCTGGCCTTCAGGATTACGGAATTGTAGAAGCCATTTCAACGCTGCATGGTCCGTCCTCAATAAAAACTTCCGTCCGTACAAGTATTTGTAAAAGTGCTCAACGGACTTCACGACGGCCAATAGTTCTTTTCTGGTCACACAATAATTCTTTTCGGCTTTAGACAAAACCTTACTAAAATAGCCGATGACCTTTTCTTGTCCATCCTGTATCTGAGAAAGTACACCCCCAATGGCCAGATTACTTGCATCTGTGTCAAGTATGAATTTCCCTTCTGTCCGTGGATAGCTCAATATTGGTGCGGTTGTCAGGGCACGCTTCAGCTGTTGGAAAGCTGTTTCACACTCTCCGCTCCAAACATACTCGCGCCCATCTTCAGTTAACCTTGTCAGAGGTTTCGCTATATTGGCAAACCCAGGAACGAAACGCCTGTAGTAGGTACATAACCCAAGAAAACTACGAACTTGGTGTTTATCTTTCGGTGTTGGCCACTCTTGAACTGCACGAATCTTATCGGGGTCGGCTGCCACTCCATTTTGTGATACGACGTGCCCGAGATATTTCACTTCCTTTCTGAATATGTGGCACTTTTTCGGACTCAGTTTCAGATTGGCTCCACGTAGTCTTCGGAACACTTCCTCTAGATTTTTCAAATGTTCGTTGAATGATTTTCCGACTACAATCACATCATCTAGGTATACCAGGCAGGTCTTCCACGACAACCCTCTCAGGATGGTCTCCATTAGACGCTCAAAGGTGGCCGGAGCGTTACATAGACCGAAAGGCATAACTGTAAACTGCCATAGTCCGGAACCAATAGTGAACGCGGTCTTCTCCCGGTCTTCAGGTTCCATTTCAACTTGCCAGTAACCGCTCTTCAAGTCCAAAGTCGAAAACCATCGTGAACCAGACAGGGTATCTAACGTGTCGTCGATGCGTGGTAAGGGATAGCTGTCTTTCTTGGTCACGTCATTAAGCTGCCGATAGTCCACACAAAATCTCGTTGACCCGTCCTTCTTACTGACCAGGACCACCGGTGATGCCCATGGACTGCTGGATGGCTCGATGACCCCTTGTTCTTCCATATCAGTAATAATCTTTTCGGCTTCTGCTCGCCTTGCTAGAGGTAGACGCCTCGGCTGCTGACGGACAGGCATAGAGTTGCCTGTATTGATTTTATGTTTTACTATATTTGTTCGTCCCTTCTGGCTATCGTCAAGAGCGAAGATATCTTGGTATCGGTGAACCAAACCCTGTACCTCTTTCACTTCTGTTCTGTTAAGGTCTTCGCACGAACTAGTAACCATGCCCACTAATTTTCCACCATGGTCTTTGGGCGCTGGGTTTGGAACATCAGCCATACACCTGGCTACTCGGAATACTGGCACACACTGTCCCACAAGGGTACTCTTCTTCAATGTCACCGGATCCACATTAACGTTCATAATTCTCACCGGTACTCTCTTTCCAACCTTGATCAGCGCTTTTCCCACCAGTATGCCACTATGGATCTTCTTATCACAAACAGGCTCCATCATTCGCACACACCCTACCCGAAGATCTCCATCCAAACCCGCCTCGACAACCATCTCGCTTTGACCCGGCAATATCACATCTTCAGTCAACAAAACCCTTACAACCGGATCTTCTCGTGGGTGCAAAGGAAGTTCTTCGTTACCGACCTTCAAAACACCCTCTTTCAAATCCAATGTAAAACCAAATTTTCTCAGGAGGTCCATTCCCAAGATGAAGTCATCAGTGATATCGGCTACCAGCACCTCATGATCACATTCTTCACTTCCAATGCCAATCTTCATCTTCACCACTCCGCGTGTTGGTATCACTTCACCTGTTGCTGTACGGAGTTGAGTAGTTGTCGGTAACAATTTAATACTTGATTGTAGAACATCAGGGCGTACGATGGATTTTGTCGCCCCCGTATCAATAAGTAGTGGAACGGTTCGGTTAGCAATCTTTCCATCTACAAACAAACTGCCATTACTATTCTTTGATGTTACGGCATGGATCGTGATCTCCGGGGCATCTTCACTCAAGGTCAACGTTCGCCCCCTCTCGTCGACCCCCTTTAGTTTTCCGACGGCTGAACTTGTTTGGGTTTAGGGCAGCGGCGTCGTATGTGCCCTTGTTCACCGCAGTTCCAGCAACGGGGTCCTCGAACTTCTTGAGGATTCTTTTTACGGTTCTCTTCCTTCTGAAGAACTCTCATTAATAATTCTTCTAGGCGATCTTTAGAACCTTCATCTTCTTCCAAAACGGTCCGAACACGTCCGTGACCTCGGGACGCTTGTTTTGCAGCTTCAAATTCTAAGGCGTGAGCAAGCGCATCATCAGTTGTTCTTGGTCGTGCCAGCCTCAATGATTGTTGTGTTTCTCCGTCTCTTAACCCATCAATGAAGGTCTGCACAGCCAGTTGTCCCAGAAATGAATCGGGTGCCGTAGGGTACGCCAATCGGACAAGCCGCGCAACATCGGCTTCAAACTCCTGCAGGCTTTCTCCATTCTTCTGGATACGATTCTTCACTTGCGCGTGATACACTTGTTGAAGATGCGCGTCTCCATATCTCATTTCCAACCTAGACACTAACAATTGGTAATCATTTTCCTGTCCTGCTGGGATTGTTTGCAGGACGTTCAACGCGTCTCCACGCAAAGCCACAGTTAGAGAAACGGCCTTTTCCTTGCGTGTCCATCCGTTGGCCCCAGCGGCCGCCTCAAATTGTTTGTAGTAGGTGGACCAAGGTATCTTTCCATCGAACGTGGGTGGTTTTACTTTTATCCCTACGGCAGGAACCTTTTCTTCTTTAAATTGTTTCTTTACTTCATTAAACGGCCACTCAGAAGTTGAGGGAAACCGTAGTTGCCTCATTCTATCTTCCAACATTTCGATCATATCGTCTTTCTTAGTTGTTGGTGGTAATTGCATTTGGGCTATTTTCTCTTCTACCATCTTTATTACCCTATCTTGTTCCGCCAATCTACCTTCCAATAGTCCTAACGCACTGGCATTCTCCAAAAATTCTTCGAAAACTTTCTAGAACTTTCCAGTAACTCTTCTTTTAATATTCTAGCATTTTCTTCAGACTTTCTAGAATTCTCTTCCATTTTACTTAACAACACGTTAGTATCAATTGCGGGTCCAGGTATTTCGAAGCGGTAATTTTCAGGATCTTCCTTCTGTTCTAAAAGCCATTCTCTTAGCCGATTTATCAAAACTTCTTTCTTTCCATTACTATCCAAGTCCCTCTCGTCCAACTCCCGCTTCAAATCTATTACTAAGAGATCCTTTAATAGTTTCATCACCATTTTGATTGTTTGTTGAAATTATGTTTTAACACCAAAAATTTTATTCTCACAGCACTTTAATTAATTATTACGCGATTTTATTTATTTTAAAACCCTCACACCTGTAACACCACTGTAACGTTCTTTCTAAAATAATAATACAAGTGCTGTTTAAATCGTCTATTCACAAACAAATATTTATTTCTATACACTAATGAATACACTATAAATTAACGCTATGATTATAAACCATTAAAAACTATTATTTACAGACTATGAATTTCTAATACAACATTTATATTCACTATTTATTTTGTAATACACAGTTAATGACTTGCAGTTGACTGATCCCCTTTTATCCGCGAGTCGCTTTTATACCCTCCTACAATCGTACTAGAAGCCGGTAGAAACTACCATGTATTTCTGGAAGGTGCTAGATAAACAGTGCCTCGTTTACATTGTTGGTGCTATGCGTCATTCTCTCGAATGCCGCAGAATACTCCATCCGCTGCTCGAGAAGGGGTTCTTTCTTTTTCTCTCTTGTTACATTATTTTTCTCAAAACTGTATATCTGCCATATATCTATAAGATTTTTGTAGGGGTTAGAAAGAATCCTTGAGGTTTTTATATGCTATTAGTTTTCAGACAAAAAAAAGCGTTTTATTTAAGATTTATATGAAAAAAATAGCGAACTATGTTTTCTTGTTTATTAATAGAGATAACTTCAATATTTTTTCACTAAATCAACACTTTTCATATGTAGACATTATTTTTCTCAAAGAAATGTTCCTAATTTTAACTAAGATTTTATTTTATTTTAAGATTTTAAATTAAGAGATGTAATGTGAGCCGCTTCCACAATGTTTGGAGGTGTACAAGTGTACACCCCATTTTCCCATCATCGGATTCACTCATGATACATCTAGAATTTCGAAAACGACAACAGTAAACATTAAATTTTTAAAGACAATAGTAATAGTACGTTTACAATCTGTATAATTTCAGTCAATCTACTGTTTAGTACTTACAGTTAAATAATCATACATTTGTACTCGTTTTAAAAAAATAATTTTATACAGTCACAATTCAATTGTCAAGGTTATTAACCCCTTTGCTGCGAAATGTCAACATATTGTCGCATTATGTGGCAAATTATAAATGTTTTTATTGTAATTTAGCAATAATAATAAATAATATTACATTAACAATTATATAATAATGTAAAAAATTAATCAATTTTACCTTTTAATTGAATAACAATCTTTGTAACTTTATATAATGAGAAATAACCTAGTCGTTTAAAGGCGTCTACGTAGCTCAATGGTTAAGCTCCCGCTACTAAACGGGCGATCCAGAGTTCGATTCCCCGCTCTGCCGTTGGTATTTTTTCTAGATGGATTTCCATTTAAAATATAATTTAATGTAAAATATTAATTAAACAAAATAAATTAACCTTTATTTAAAATTTATAACATTTTATATTTCAAATAATTAATAATATTATAAATATTGCAAGTGGTGACATCTGTGGCATTTTAATAGAACTACTGATTGTTGAGAACTCCTTCCTTACAGTCTTTACCATTCAGTTTGGAGATTGTTTGCAATTGGTCGTTTTTCACGGTTACTAGATTGTGGGGAATGTGTAACTTTCTATGGTCGTCGTAGATAAAAAGGATTTTTTGTCCAAACCTCTTGTCACTAAAAAAACGTTTTTTTGTTACTACATTTTTATTGCTAAAATTAGGAACATTTTCTTGAAAAATATAATGCCTACATATGAAAAGTGTTGATTTAGCGAAGAAATAGCGAAACACTATCTCTATTAATAAACAAGAAAACATAGTTCGTCATTTTTTCATATACAGGGTGAGTAATTTTAAATGCACTCCGGTTTATGGGGCGAAACATGAAGGCGGATAGATCACAAAAATGCAAAAAATTCAGCGAACTGAAGCCGGCCTTGGCAGTCTGGTTGATAGGTTTCATACTAGATTGTCAAGGTAAAATGACACGCTAACAGATGTTTGTGAACTGCGCAAAATTTTACAAATACAAACGTTGACACTTTAAATATACTGTAATAAGAGTGCTTAGTAAAGGTCATCAGTCATCACATGGTATTATTATGAATGAAAATGGATGTATTATTTTTAACATCTGTGTTTATTTTATTTTAGAAGAGATTCATTACCCATTATTACTGCATTTTAGCATTACGTACCTAAATTGCGTAATATTTATGCTAGATTACAATACCAACGTTTGATTGTTGCATTTATGAATTATTGTTTATCCAGTTTGTTTATACTAATATTTTTTAAATAATGCCTGTACATTAGGGTGGTCCTTATTTTTTGATTTTTAATTTTCAAAATATGTACCCTCCAAATTTTTTACATTAAATGAATGGAAGTTACCCTAAAAACTTCAAGTTGATCACATCATGCTAACCCAGCCCGCATTAAGGTCAAAGTTCAGCTATTTTAGGCTGTTTTTCACATAGTGCGTATTTTCAGTGAAACGGTTGCAGCTACGAAAAGAAGCTATTCTTCCTTTTTTGTAGGAAATTTAATCTACTATAAATTTGTTCCTTACATCATTTTTGAGAAATAATCTGTTTTTAAGTTATGAAAGATAAATCAGATGAAGTAGTTTACGGGCTGTGCAGTGACATATTGAAAAATTTTATGTTGCTCATTTGTGGTGCTTTTCTGCAATACTTCTGACTACTAGAATACTTCTAATACTTCTTACTGGAAATTATTATTAATATATAATAATAATAATAATAATAATTGCTACTACCCATTACTTGCCCAACCAGGCCCTAGAAGCTATGAAGCTTGTGCTGGGGGAAGAGGTGATTATTACTATTACTCTGGACCAACGTGCGGCTGCAGCCGACTTAACAGATGGTATGGCAACTTAGACACCGCAAGAACTCCTTGCAGAACGCCTCAAAAATATGGTGGCGATAAGCTAAAAATAAGATTTTTCTCTCTATCTTTTGCTCTAGAACACAAGCAACATTTAGTCTTCCTGTGTTTAAAAACTTCAACTTTGTCTGTTAATTCCCAATCGCAGAGAGTATCATAGACTGCTGGAGATACTTCTTGCCCTGTTGTTGACAGTTCTGGAACCGCAATTAATTAATCGGCACAAATTAAGCCAATCTATACTTCAGATTTTCCAATTACAGCTGGAAGTAGTTTTGAGTCTTAGTGAATGACTGCAAATTGTAAATATATTTCTAAAACTGACAATTTTATTTTGTTAGCTGTCTGTACGTTAAAATATTGTCTGTTTTCCCTGATGGAAGATCTGTTTATGACATAGTCATTTGGGTCTATTGAAACGTCTTCTACATTTGCTGACAATATGTGGCAGGTATCCTTGTCACTTATTTTACATCTATTTAGTGCTGATAAAATTCGTGCAGTCAAAATTTGTTTCTTCATCTTTTTCTTTGCTCTTAGTAGTAGAGTCCATTGTAGCACCTGAAGTCCCAATTTGTATAGCTTGAAGTCGATTAATTTTTTTCACTCTCTTCATTATCTGACGCTTCTAAAGTTAAAGGATCCAAAACCTCGTCTAAAAAGATTTCCTTGCCTATTGAAAACATTACGTGAATTTCACTTTTTAATCTTACCTACATCAGTGGATCCAGTTTCTTCTCTTCTTGAAGGTTCTGGTACGTCTAAATGCATCTGCCTGTCTACTCCTTTAGTTTCATTCTTTTTCATTTTATTTAGTTTCATTCTTTTTCATTTTATTTCCTACTTTCTGTATTCTAGACTCTTTTCATGGGCAATAGGATCGTATCATTGTCTTCTAAGATCTTCATCATTTCTAGTGCATTGGCACCTGTGATATCAAATAAAGCATCTAGTTCTTTAAAAAAATTTTCTCTTGCCTGCAGAAATTATTTTTTTTGTTCTAGTTCTTATCCAATTGATGCCAGGGTGCAAACAATTTTTTCAACTTTTTGCCGCAGTTTAAATAATCGTGTTGGAGAATTCGTGCCTGTTTCGAATCGCTGATCTACCACAACCGCAGCACTTGCATTCAAACAAACTAAACAGGCAGTTACAGAAATATTCTTATGATCCAAAATAAGTATTACTGAAAAAGAAACTAGAATGTATTTCTTATCAGTTATTGCTGGTCCTCCTGAAAACTGAAAACACTAGTCTTATTCCAGTCTTCATACACGTGAGAATTACCTGCTTTGATTTTTTTGATTTAATTTTGTTTAATTTGTATAACTGCAAGAATTGAGAAAGTAATAAGTATTTAGAAAGAAGAAAAAAGAAAAGCAATTCGAGAAAACTCAATTGCATTGTGTAGCCTTTATTACACAACAAACAGACCACTGTAAAATAAATACTTGACGGCTGGTTATAATGTACAATGGTTAATGGAATAATCCGCATATAGAAATAATCTTTGTGGATAAATTGAGTATTCCAATAAGTGAGTTTCGCGTATTTTAAAGACAACTCATCGTCTTCAAAACCAATACAGCACCCTGGCTTAATATTTTATATCTGTAATGATGAATCACAATTATTAATTATTGATGACATTACCTTATGACCTATATGTAATAGTATTAGTAGTGTAGGGACTAGAGTGCTCTCACCCAAGCGGCCCGGTTCAACTCCCGGTAATGGCAGATCTGGTCTTCTGCAGTTTTTCTTAGCTGTAACACAAATGTATGATTCATGCTATACAATCTGTTAAGTCGGCTGCAACAGCATGTTGGTCCAGAGTAATAGTAATAATCGCCTCTTTGTCCAGCATAAGCTGCATAGCTTCTAGGGCTTGGTTCGCCAGGAAATGGATAACAGCAATTATTATTATTATTAATAATAATAATTTCCAGTAAAAAGCTTACTTCTAATGCCTTTCTAAGCCATTAGAAGTATGCTAGTAGTCAGAAGTATTAAAGAAAAGCATCACAAATGAGTAACATAAAATTTTTCAATATGTAACTGCATGTCCCGTAAACTACTGCATCTGATTTTCCTTTCATAACTCAAAAACAGATTATTTCTCAAAAATTATGTATGGACCAAATTTATAGTAGATTAAATTTCCTACAAAAAAGGAAGAATAGCTTTTTTTGGTAGCTGTAACCGTTTCACTGAAAATACGCATTATGTGAAAAACAGCCTAAAATAGCTGAACTTTGACCTTAATGCGGGCCGGGTTAGCATGATCTGATCAATTTGGAATTTTTAGGGTAACTTCCTATCATGTAATGTAAAAAAACTGGAGGGTACGTATTTTGAAATTGAAATTTTTTTTCTTACCCATACAAATAAGGACCACCCTACTGTACATATGTACATGTACATATCGAGATTTTGATAATAGAATAAGATAGGAACAATTGAATTTATGTAACAATTAATGTCGAAAAATTTAATTAATTTTTAAAATAATACTTCATATTTTTAGAATATTTAGTGTTTAGTGTAATTAGATATTTAGTTAGTTCTTCATTAAAGACAGGAACTTTTAAATAGAGTATAATAGTTGAGTTTTAATAAATAATAAACACTTCTATGCTGATTGTAGTAAAACAATTTGGGGTTTCCCTATATTTGGTAAATAGAAAGGAATGCGGCAGAAATGAAATCATGCAGATTCATTGTCAGATCGACCAAGAACGTAATAGAATACATCTGACTTTACAGAATATTGCACAATATGTTATGTTATTATCATTAACCCAAACAAGAAAATGAAGAACCTAGGTTACCGAAATGACGAGAATGAACATGCAAAAACCATCGCGAACCAGGAGGCGATCACGCGGATAGACGCCGGCGATGACGTGCTCGATTCGAGTAATTTAACTGACAAGAGAAACAGGGATGATTTAGTAGCGTCACAAAATTTTATCTTCCCTATTTTTTACTTTTAACGGGTTATAACTAAAATTTTTACAATTACTTTTTTTTTAAATGTTTTCATTACCCTATGACATTTAAAATGTAATGAAATTTTTAATTATAACTCATTATTATTAGGGTGTATGTATTCAACGATGACAAATGTAATGTTAAAAAGTACAATCATAACGAATGCTGCTGACTTTTTTTTTAACAGCCGTGGAAACATAAGATGCTGCTTATACTCTAATCTTAATGTGTTTCACACCTGTTGATCATGTGTTGACCTAGATTCTTTATTTTCTTGTGTGGGATAGTTTTGATTCTATTATTACTCGTTAATAAGTATTTAATTAAGTTTAAAAACGTCCCCGTATCCATCATCATGTATTACTAATTATTTTTCATCCGCCTATTTTAATAATATTATCGTAATCTTAAATTACTTGTTACATGCTAATTACTTTATAACTGACTTTATTTTAAACAGTATTTGTAGTATACATTTAAATTCAAATAAGAACATATTTGCTAATATTCAAATTCTTTAAAACAATATAAAAATAGTGATTAATTAACAAAAATTCTACATAATAATATTCCGTTATAAGATTGTGAACTTTAAGAACAAAAAGTACAAACATAAATCTGCTTTAGTGTCATTCGACCTTAACATAACAATAACAAACTCCGATATTTTAAGTTGCGGACAAAACAGGTCACATTTCTGTTTTTAAAAACTAGACTGCCTTCCGTAACTAGGTTAGTTATGAATGTCAGGACCGAATCCAAAATTCAATAAAACTTTAAAATTTATTTTCATTTTCATGTAAATAAGATAATAATAAACTAAGGTACATAATTGACATAATTTTATACCGATATGGATATCGGTAAATCGGCAGCTGCCGCCGATTATCGGTATCATATCGAATTAGCGGGAATTTGATGATATATCACCTATATCGGCAAGTAAAATTGATAAATTTCCATATTTTCATTGTATATACATAATGTATCAAAATAAAACAAAAGAAGTATAGTCTGCAATAGTTTTTTTATTAGTGGCTGTTTCCGAACTCTTAACAAGTCTTAACAACTCTTCCGAAGACATCTTAACATTACGAGATTAATTTATCAAGAAATAACTTAATACATCAATCAGTTACATAAATCAGACTAATCACAGTCATATTACAGCTGCCGAATGGGGATTCACACAGAATGAATATCAACAATTGAGAAAGTATGCCCAAATCAATATTTTATTTTTATAGTTGATTAGCATTCACATTTAACATTTAATTTTCTACATCTTTTATAAATTGATTGTAAATTGTTTATGCAAGCAAGTTTCGCTGCAGCTGTCAAGTGGAACAGCACTTTTCGCCTTAGCAAAAATATTAAAAGAATTTTATATGACTACCAATAAAAGAAAGAGTGAACTAAATAATCAAAGCGACCAAAGAAGAAAGAACAGAGTGATTAGTTTGAAACTGATTACACTACGGAACACGATTTTGCATCGGAGACCAGACTAGGTGATTCTTATATATTTTTGTGCGTAGAATTCGATGGCGTGAAAAAAAATCGCGTATCACGTCATGATTTTCAGATATTCGCACTTAAAAGTATGACGTATGTATTGACGTTAATTAACGTGCTGTGTGTAAAATGCTTGATATGCTGTCATTCAAATACAAATATCTCTGCGAAAAAATTGTGTACAAGGAAAGTAAATATCTTAAATTGTAGCTGAATGTTGGCACTTTCAAATGCATATGATAAAATCTAATCTTATATTAAATATTTTGCGTTATAACCTTCTGAAGATGGTTAAAATAAGCCATTTTCGCACTTTTAAGTATTCGCACTTTAAATCATGACTTGATACGGAGTTTTTTTGACGCCATTGAATTCTACGCACAAAAATCTATAAGAATCACCTAGTCTGGTCTTCGATGCAGAAACAAGTGCTATTGTTGTTCCGTAGTGTTATTAGAGAAGAGCAAAATAGTAAAGCACAAAGCCACGGAGCATAAGATTTTATTCATTACTACTTATTAGTAATATGAACTTTGAATTGGAACCGCTTTAAAATGTGAAGTCTCGATTACATTTGCAGTATAAACTAAATGTAATTCGATATTATCTTAATGGTTTGTAGCGATGCCACAAAACGAAATCGACAAGAAGTATTACAGTAACGCCAATGAAAATGATGTCATCAAATGGTTTCAACAGCAAGGCCAACTATTTTGCTATTCTCTACTGATTATACTATTAGTGTTTTTTTTTTGTATAATGTTTTTATTTTGGTATTTATTACTTCAGTATTTTTTATAGAATTGATTTTTTTATTTCTATATTTATTTTATTATTAAAGTTGTTCATTAGTTAATTGAATAAATTATTTTTGGAGAATTTCTTCTTCTCATGGAGTCATGCGGGTGCGTACATATTTACTGCATATTTTTCAAACTTGAGGTACATATTTTGTTTTGGTATATCCGTTCCGAACCCTGACATTATTAAACATACTAAAATTTAAGATATTAATGAATTCTTGTAAACGTTTGGTACTAGGATTACATCTTTACTAAATACAAGACAAATTGTAATCCCCAGCAAAAATAAATTGTTATTTAAGAATAGTTCAGTGTTTTCTATTACATTAAAATAGCCATCATAAGTTTTATAATCAGTACTAGGAGAAAAATTAGGCACTGTTGATATTTTCATCTATTTCTTCCACACCAATAGCAATAGTAATATCCTGATGAGTGGTTCTGTTTCATGAAACTGTACTTCATAATTCTTGCAGTTACACCTAATGCCTAAATCTAACGTAGTAATTACTATTAGCAAATTTCTGGTTTATGCTGTTAATTTCCTGTGCTAGAAAGTCACTTCAATCTTGGAAACTATTTGAAGCAGAATGCTAACGTCGTGGTTTTTTGAACAGTATTCAATAAGATCTACAACTTTGCTATAGTGACTTTTTCTCTAAAATAATTATGGGACCCAATATTTGAGAAATTATGTTTTTACATGCTATTCACCTATGTATCAAAACCGATAATGCACCCTGTATGTGTCATAACTAATAAGCATATGAAACTATCCACTTTGTTTAGTCTTATAGCCATGGAAATACCGTGGTGTTGCATTAGATTAGCAGTTGAGCACTGTCAATTTACTTTATTAAGGACATTCGCTAAATTTGTGCCTCATTAAACAACTAATTATTAGTGTAAAAAAAGTACATAGGTATACAAAAACATTACAATACAGTAGACTCACGGTTAACTGAGCCCTGATTCATTATCCAAGGTTCCATGTTAAAATTAGACAGTCGTTAAAAGAGTGAGGGCCTGCGCTTGAAGGCGTTTTGGAGCTTAAACACCTTTGGGAGCACGTTTTTGTGAATTTTTGTAATCTATTAATCTACGTATTATCCGAGTTTTTTCATATCCCAAGGTAGTTTTGGGCCCAATTAGTTCAGTTCAGATGGCCACCATATCTGCTATCTGATGCACCTTGAGCCTGCGGTCATCCAGTACGATCTTATGGATCATCTGTCTGCCATTTACCTTAATTACCAAACTAGCCTTGTATAGGTAAATGTATTTGCCAAGATCAAAACAAATTTGATCTTGATCTTGTGCTTGGTATTAATCTTAATACTAACTAGGAATAAAACAGATTTTGTTTATATCAGAGTTTAATATTAGGAACTGACTATTAACAGCTCTAAAATGCTTAAAGTAAGTTTGACCTTCATCTTTTCATGTTTGCTGCTCTTCAAGTAGATCCAGACTAAAATAGATATAGAGCTTGCTAGAAATGATTTTGAAAAGGTAGTTTTTTGAATCCACGTGTGGTGTATAATTTTCTGAGAGAATTGTTCCACTTGTGAAAGTGAAAATGTCGATACACCTAATCTACCCGTGATCACACAAACAAAATATAAGTATGCCACACATTTCATATTCAATTGTAAGACCATTCTAAACAGCATCTTAAGTATCAATATATGACCTAGTATCTGCTTCATATCTTATATTATTATGTGAATGGATATTGATATGATTTTTAACTAATCTTATACCGGGTGGGGTAATAGTGTGGGGAAGTCCGATAGCTCCTAAACGGTAACAGCTAGAAGAATCGTTCTAATACGGATGTAAACAGTGGATAGAGGCGCATCTAGAGAAATTATCTTCAAATATACAGGGTGTTGCAGAAAAGTATGGCACACTTAAGGTAGTTTTTTTAAATAGAATGCCCCAAATATTTTTGCATATTTAACACCTCTCTTGGCAGGTTTATTTATATCTAAAATTTTAGCGCCATCTAATGACCGGTTTAGAAGTTATAATTTTTTATTCAAAAAAATTGAGTTTTACATTATCCCACTTAACAGTTTACCGCTTTCACGGCCGCAACTGTGAAGACGAATTTAAGTAAGGATTTTGTTGCAGGGGCTTGTAGGGTGCTCTTCTTTAAAAGAAAATGTACCCACCATGTACAGACAACTTCAAAGCTAAAATTCACAACTTTTTCAAATGGAACACCCTGTATATTTTGTACCTTTGTGATGCAAAATTAAATAACGAACATTTTTTGTAGGTACGTCCCTATAGCTATCTGTAACCATTTTTGATTTATTAAGAAAAAACTGCAAGAAGTACACAATTAAAAACAATTATTTATTTAGTTGTCAAGTGTGTTGGTTGTTTTTGTTCAACAAAACATTAAAGCATCTAGCAATTGTTGTGCACGTATGCAAAACGTACATTTCTCGCAGTTATCGACCATCAATGTTTAGTTCTAGTAGGTGTTTTAGTTTTTCAAAATGAATTTTAGTAATGAAGAACTTGTAGACATGACTTTTGTTGGTGAGTCGGAAAGAAATTGTTTGCTTGCCCGCAGAATTTACCACCAACGGTATCCTGAACGGAGGCTTCCTAAAGTTCACAGCTTTCAAAACCTGCTCGATAGACTTGTGAGGACCGGCAATGTACAGTATGAAAAAAGTGAACGAATTAACAATGTTGTGAACGAAGAAAATGAGTTATCTGCTGTGCTGGCAACGACTGAGAATCCCCATGTTTGTCAGAGAGAAGTGAGTTCATCTGTAGGAATAAGTAGAAGTTCTGTTGGTCAAATCTTAAAGAAACATAAGTTTCATGCATATCACATTCAAAGGAATTAACTGATGACGGTTTTCTAAAACGTTTACAGTTTTGTAATTGGGCCATAGGTAAAATGCAAGACGATGCTACATTCTTCAACAATGTTTTGTTCACTGATGAGGCAACATTTCATAAAAATAGATTTGTTAACAGGCACAATTTCCATTATTATGCTACAGAAAATCCCCACTTTTTCAGACAACTTGATAACCAGCACAGATGGTCCATAAACGTTGAGAAAAAACTGCAAGAAGTACACAATTAAAAAATTATTTATTTAGAAAATCAAGGTTTTTCATATAAAACAAAAGAAAAAACTATAACAAATGCTCCATATGTTGCCCATTTGCATGAACACACATTTTGATGGACACACATTTCGATGCGCCTTTGGAACGATCTTTGTACGTAACATTGCCGGCGTGATACTTCTAAAAGCATGTATTATTCTATCCTTCATATTTTGGATTGTGGTTGGTGTCTCTGATTAAACAATTTCTTTCACATATCCCCATAAAAAGAAATCCATTTTTGTAAGAACAGGAGATTTCGCAGGCCATTTAGTGGGTCCATTCCTTCCAATCCATTGATGTGGGTAGATATTATTTAGGTGGTCTCTTACTGCATGTAAATAATGCAGTGGAGCACCATCTTGCTGAAACCACATCCCATTTCGGATCCTTTGAGGAAGGTTCGCCAATAATTGTGGCAGATACTTCTCCAAAAAATGAAGATAAATAGCTCCAGTTAATGTACCATCAAGAAAATGTGTCCCTATTACATGCTCTCCAATAATTGGCCCCCCAAACGTTTATGGACCATCTGTGCTGGTTATCAAGTTGTCTGAAAAAGTGGGGATTTTCTGTAGCATAATAATGGAAATTGTGCCTGTTAACAAATCTATTTTTATGAAATGTTGCCTCATCAGTGAACAAAACATTGTTGAAGAATGTAGCATCGTCTTGCATTTTACCTATGGCCCAATTACAAAACTGTAAACGTTTTAGAAAACCGTCATCAGTTAATTCCTTTGAATGTGATATGCATTAAACTTATTTTTCTTTAAGATTCGACCAACAGAACTTCTACTTATTCCTACAGATGAACTCACTTCTCTCTGACAAACATGGGGATTCTCAGTCATTGCCAGCACAGCAGATAACTCATTTTCTTCGTTCACAACATTGTTAATTCGTTCACTTTTTTCATACTGTACATTGCCGGTCCTCACAAGTCTATCGAGCAGGTTTTGAAAGCTGTGAACTTTAGGGAGCCTCCGTTCAGGATACCGTTGGTGGTAAATTCTGTGGGCAAGCAAACAATTTCTTTCCGACTCACCAACAAAAGTGATGTCTACAAGTAATCATTACTTAAATTCATTTTGAAAAACTAAAACACCTACTAGAACTAAACACTGATGGTCGATAACACGTCCTGGAAGTTAGCATAGCAACATGCTTAAAATTAAAAACAAAATATTTTTTAATTTATCGTAAATTAGTCGTAAATATGCCGTGAAAAGTAAAAATTTGTCCGACTTAGTTTTTTAAAAATAATCGACAGTAATGCTATGCTAACTTCCATGGAAGTTACCACAGCGACCGGTCTAGATCGCAAAATAATAATTGTAATTAAAAAAGCTATAGTGTATAATTTATCGTAAATTAGTCGTAAATATATCATGAAAAGTAAAAATTTGTCCGACTTAGTTTTTTTAAAATAATCGATAGTAATGCTAACTTCCATGGAAGTTAGCACAGCGACCGGTCTAGATCGCAAAATAATAATTGTAATTAAAAAAGCTATAGTGTATAATTTATCATAAATTAGTCGTAAATATGTCGTGAACAGTAAAAATTAGTCCGACTTAGTTTCTTAAAAATAATCGAAATAATCAAACGGGCTAAATCGCTTAAAAATGAATACAATTTGAAAAATCTGCATAATAAAAAGTGCATAAATTATTACTTGTAAACATGTAGTGAAAAATTAGTTCACTAGCACAAAAATACTGTTTACTATTTATATAGGGATTTGTACATGGCTTATCCACACGCCCGGAATACACGTTCATTTTTTGATTCCTACTCACAGTCAAGTCACCTCCGTTACTGGTGTTCTGAGAGATATAGCAAATTACGAACATTAAAAATATTTATGATTCGTATATGACAAATCATACACTTTTAATATATCGATATATATTAATCCTCCTCCTGCTAAAACACAAAGGACGACTTTATATGTCTGAGATAATAGACAACACTTGAAGGATGCTATGACGTTTAAACATCATCGACAAATACCAATTTTTAAAAATGGTAACAGCCCGGACTTAAAACTAATTAAAATTGATGATGCTAATTTAACGTTTTTCAACACATGTGCGTTTGACTGCATTATTCAGATACTGCTGGCCATCGCAATGGATCGGCCAACTTTGAAAGAATATATTGTGTCCAACTGTCAAAACAACGAGGCATTTCGGTTGGTCAGCGATACCGTGGAAAATGGACTCCGAGCCAAATCCTACAGGATTAGAGGAGAAATACTTCTAAACATACTCAACAAAGTACCCAAAGGAGGCACCATTGAACGTATCGTTTGCGAATACTCAGTCGGAGTACTCATTAAAAAAATATTCAAGAGAACGCCAAGTTTCATTGAAAAATATCAATGTGATTTAGATTGCCAAACAAGATGGAATCCAATGCCATCAGTCACTTTAGACCAAAGTATTTTGGAAACAGAAAACTTTAAATATGATATTGATCAACATATTATGTTGGCTGGAAATGTCGCCTGTATTAATAAAAATTGCACTTCAAGTGCAAAAATGTCATTATCCGAGATAAGTAAGTTAAAAATGTATTTATACAGGGTGGCCCGAAGGGTGTATGCTGGGACACTCCTGGGATACAACATGGAACTGTAGATTATTCATAACTAAATAAACACAACTCCTGTTTAGAAAACTTGAGCACTCTTGATTTTTCAAGATATGGATCTTTTCAAAGTCAAAATTTAATATTCGGGTTTTTACTAAAATCAAACAAACTAGTTTATAAATGTGACATAAATCTTGACAGTTATATTAGACCAGTTTTACTGCCAATGGCACCTGCGTTCAAGTTTATTTTCGAGATCAGTGCTGATTATAAATTATAAATTGAATTTATAGACATTCGCACTTCCCTCATATTGCATGCAGATATTTTAAAACAGAATATTAAATGATACGTTGCAATTACCGAGCGCGGTCATACGCGTAGCCCGTGAGCCTCGCGTACGGCCAGCGGGCTGACGCGGCTATTTAAAAAAAAAATGTTGTCAGTTTGCAGCTATACATCATCCGGTGTATAGAAAGGAATAACGACACCCCTTTAAACCCAATGGCGCCTTTATTAGAGGTTGCACTCGCAACAACGGTCATAAGGTACTTATAGCAAACACTTGAAATATTTCTTTAAAATGAATTTAAAAATTTTTTATAATTAGTGGCAACAGAAAACAATGGTGGGATTTGGGTTTTATGGAATTATGATTTAGTACTTTTCAAACGGACAAATATCAGAAAAGAAGTAAAAGGGTAATACAATTTGCAAACTGCTATATGTAAGTAGCAGATATGACAACAGCGGTTGATGCATAAGCTTTGATATCAATTTTCATCCTGATCATGTGAAAACAAAACGCCTGGAGTATCGTCAGTGGTCAGCGTCCATGTGAAACGGGACTAAAATAACTTATATAAATATTTCATAGGTGACATTGTGATGTTCGAAATATATGGACAGCAAACGATGGCTCTAAACTCCATCCCAACATTTTTCGAACATCCTCAGAAAAACATCGTTTACAATCTTGCGGGAATTATAGAATATTACGGAAACGATCGTCGGACGAGAAATACATCAGATTACAGAAGTATGGGACATTACAAACCTATTTGTAGACGAATATCAAACAAATGGGTTATGTACGATGATCTTTGTGACAAACCTATAGAAATACGTAAAACTTATAACAGTTCGCCAGAAGTATTATTTTATGTACAAAATTAGGAATCAGGATAAAAACTTTATAACATAGGGTGTTACTAGTCAGTTGGAAAAAGAGTGCATTAATAGTATTGTAATTATTTAGGGACAACCGGGGTAAGTGTGGAAACGATTCTGGTTGTTGAGTAAATAATGATCAATTAATTACTGAAAATTGCATAGATTTATTCATATTAAAAAACAAACATGTATTTGAAACATGTTGAGAATGTCTCAGGTAAAATTGTATTTCTTAACGAATAATTTATTTTATTTTTAAAAACTTCCAGTAAACCTAATTTAAATAATAAAACTACAATAACCTACTAATTATTATTTTAAGTACATATACTATTATATAATTAGGCATTTTAAACTAGCACCACACTTATACCGGTTGTCCCTAATATTTTCTGTAAGCAGTTGAATACCTGTTTGGAATAAACTGACTATTATTATGATTTATTTAATGCTTATTTTTTATTTTTATACTGTTATTGTATTGTACATAAGTACTTGTATATAATAAAAAAGAATAGCAAGAATATAACTAAATAGTTTGTTTATTAAAATATTAAATGAATTAAAGGCCCTCCGTGGTCTAGTGGTAGGGGACAGGGGTTCAAACCTCGATTGCCAGTAAATTTTAAAAATTTGGTACTATCGTGTTTGAACTCCTTAGGTTAAGGTATGAAAGTTGTATGAGTGATAAAGTATGTGGGAGCGTAATGTACTTGCTACAATAATAGCTCCATTACCTCCGTTGCACTCCCATAAGAGTTTGTGTGGAATCCCGACACTGCGAAATGCGGTAAAAGGGGAATGGATTATGTATGTATGTAAATGAATTAAACCTTTTCAGTAAGATTATTTTTTAAATCCTTCTTTTTAATTTCAAGCTATTAATTTGTAAGGCCAGAAAGGGTGTAATTAATTACGAAACTACGTGTTATATTTTATTCGACGTTTCGCCCCTATGGCATGGTGCCTTATCAATAATTAATATGGTATAGTTCCTCTGTAGTATAATGATCTGTTTGTAACATATTTAATTATTTAAACCTTATGAAAGAAATTACCTCTAAATTTATTTTAAATTTTCCTTTTTATGAAGAATTTTTTTACTCTTGACACATTAAAATAGTAAATTAGACTACCTGGTAGCCAATCAAATAATGAAATTGAAAAACAATTTCGCTACCGAATTATACAGACCTCTTGATATGGAGTTTAAAAAAAATTTAAGGAATTGTGGTTTTGTGAAATTCAAAGGAATGCACCGCCTGCTTATAATAAAACAAAGTTGTAAAACCAGACATGACCACTGGCTGTCCCTTTCTTTAACAATAATGCAAGGATGCTACCAAATATTGGCCGTATACACTAAAACTGCTTAAATAATTGACAACGATATATTAAAAGTGTACGATTTGTCATATACGAATCATAAATATTTTTAATGTTCGTAATTTGCTATATCCCTCAGAACACCAGTAACGGAGGTGACTTGACTGTGAGTAGGAATCAAAAAATGAAAGTGTATTCCGGGTGTGTGTGGATAAGCCAGGTACAAATCCCTATATAAATAGTAAACAATATTTTTGTGCTAGTGAACTAATTTTTCACTACATGCTTACAAGTAATTTACGATAATTTATGCACTTTTTATTATGCAGATTTTGCAAATTGTATTCATTTTTTAAGCGATTTAGCCCGTTTGATTATTTCGATTATTTTTAAGAAACTAAGTCGGACTAATTTTTACTGTTCACGGCATATTTACGACTAATTTACGATAAATTATACACTATAGCTTTTTTAATTACAATTATTATTTTGCGATCTAGACCGGTCGCTGTGCTAACTTCCGTTGGAAGTTAACATTACTACTGATTATTTTTAAAAAAATAAGCGCGACAAATTTTTACTTTTCACGACTAATTTACGATAAATTAAAAAATATTTTGTTTTTAATTTTAAGCATGTTGCTGTGCTAACTTCCAGGACGTGTCGATAACTGCGAGAAATGTAAGTTTTGCATACGTGCACAACAATTGCTAGATGCTTTAATGTTTTGTTGAACAAAAACAACCAACACACTTGACAACTAAATAAATAATTGTTTTTAATTGTGTACTTCTTGCAGTTTTTTCTCAATAAATCAAAAGTGGTTACAGATAGCTATAGGGACGTACCTACAAAAAATGTTCGTTATTTAATTTTGCATCACAAAGGTACAAAATATACAGGGTGTTCCATTTGAAAAAGTTGTGAATTTTAGCTTTGAAGTTGTCTAAATTTAAAAATTAATTTTGAATACCCTGTACATGGTGGGTCCATTTTCTTTTAAAGACGAGCACCCTACAAGCCCCTGCAACAAAATCCCTACTTAAATTCGTCTTCACAGTTGCGGCCGTGAAAGCGGTAAACTGTTACGTGGGATAATGTAAAACTAAATTTTTTTGAAAAAAATTTATAACTTCTAAACCGGTCATTAGATGGCGCTAAAACTTTAGATATGAATAAACCTGCCAAGAGAGGTGTTAAATATGCAAAAATATTTGGGGCATTCTATTTAAAAAAAATTACCTTAAGTGTGCCACACTTTTTTGCAACACCCTGTATATTTGAAAATAATTTCTCTAGATGCGTCTCTATCCACTGTTTACATCCGTATTAGAACGATTTTTCTAGCTGTCACCATTTAGGAGCTATCGGTCTTCCCCACACTATTGCCCCACCCGGTATATTCCCTGAAATACACAGAAGAGTATGATCGTAGTCTTGGTTGCATATTTGGGTGTATTAATTTTATTGTATAAGAAGATATATTGTATTTAATTATTTAATACAGTTTTGCAACATTTGTTTTAAGCTATTTTACTTCACAGAGTTGCATCTGTACACCATAGGTGATTGCTAGGTGCCTACTAAACATCACTACTATGACCATCCTTGATATGAACTGCTTGATCTTATAGGTTTGTTTGTTTGCCTGCTCGATAAATCATTTAATTATGTCACAAAGCAGTTTCAGAGCAGCTGAGATATACTTATAAAAAGATAATGTACAGAAAGAGAACAGTGGTCAGGAGCAGATTATTTTCTTCTAAACCTTGAAATACTGCTTTCTTTTGATTTGGTATTGACTGGCTTATAGAAGAGGAGCTTTATTAGATTTACTAAGTATATTGACAAATCTTGAAAGTAGTAGTGAGGATGATGATAATGAACTGCTTTTCACACACAAAATTTAAAATGTAACACAATTGCTCCTGCTTTGTTACTATTGCACATGTATTAGATCTTGAGTAACTAGTAGATATAAGTCAATGTATATAAATACTCAAATAGCACAATTCTGCAGTATACAAACAAATATTCTAAAATGCAGCTTGAATATTGACAATGTCTACTGAGTTACACTATTTCAATCATAATTGGTTTTATTAAAAATCTTCAATCAGAAATTGTCTCATAAGTTGTATATAAATATTAACAAATAATTATTCGACTTAAATCCAAAGCAATCGACATCTTTAATATTAGTCTGAATCAGTCCTTTGTATATTCTTTCTGTATAATTTGTGTTATTTTTTGTTTTAGACTTTGTGGATTTCCTCCATTTTATAGTAATCATGGTTTAGCTATATCTCCAGGTATGAAGAAAAGAATACGTATGGGACAGTATAATTTTCCTAATCCTGAATGGCAAAATGTTAGTAAAGATGCTAAAGAACTTATAAGTGGTATGCTTAATATTGATCCTGCACAACGGCTTACTATCGATCAAGTTATGCGTAATAATTGGATTGCTGTATGTTATTTTGACTGACATGTTATTAATTTTATTTTTCATAATTTATCATTTACAGCAATATACTGCCGTACCCCAAACGCCTCTACACACTAATAGAATGCTACGTGAAGGAGAAGAAATATGGCCTGAAGTACAAGAGGAAATGACACGATCGCTAGCTACCATGCGTGTGGATTATGATCAAGTACATATTAAAGCATTGGAAAATTCAAATAACCCTTTGTTAAACAAACGACGTAGACGTGCTATACCACCAGTAGATGTTAAAGAACAATAATTTAGTATTTTAATAATTTAATAATGTATTAAAAATGTTACAAAAGTTTTTATTGATTCGACATATACAAAAGATATTTCTCTGATACAGTGAAATAACCTTCATAAATGGTGCTTAATCTCGTTGATTGCTAAGATTTTGTTTTAAAAATAATGTTAAAAATATGCATGTAAATCAGATCACTTGTTCAATTTAATGGTAATATGAATGTCAGATGTGGAAAGTATTCAAACAAGAAGCAGATGTTTGTTTTATGGTGATCAAGCAGTTGGCTTATCGTTCTGCACTTTAACGACAGATCAGTATTTTTACAACATTATGTTGTTTACTGATATAGTAATTATATATTCATAACTTGTTATTTTTTTTATAAAAAATTTGTTAGGTACATGTAGTTATGTATATTTTAAAGGCAATTTGTACGTTAAAATTTCTAGGTGCCTAATTTTGTGTTACGAAAGCATTATTAATATAAGTTGCAATTCAGTTTTAATAATAATAATTGTTGAACATTCAACCCCTAGGTAATTTACTTGCATATGTTATGCATTTAGTTTTAAAAGTGACAAAATTATTTTTTAATTAATTACTAAGCAGATATAATGTTTTAATTGTACTGTTATTATGTTTGGAAAGTATATTAAAAATGGTTAAGAACTGAAAAAATCTTACAAAAATTTTAACATGTGGCAAATATCAAATGTGCACTTTTGTGCCTGTACAATAAAAGGGTTGAAAATAAATAATATATTAATGTTAATTAATTAATTTTTCTTTTTGTCTAATCCTCCTGTTATTTTGAAGGAGTATCGCTGCACAAGATTCAATATTCTAATTAATCCTTTTAATTCTCAGAACATATTACTACTATTGTATTACTGTTTGAATTATTAAGAAAATTGCCTGACATTTAAATGTGAAGAGTATGTACAAGAATTGTAGTTGACATGAGCCACTGGAACTACATCTAGGTCAATGGTTGTTAATTTATAGGTATTAGGCATCCAATCCCGAGCATTTTTCAGTCCCGTTCCGGGATTATACACATTAAATCCCGGGATTCTAAAAATCAATTTCAATTCTCATTTAAATGTGGCAACCATTATTATTTTTATTATTATTAGTTGTTTAAAATGCGGGACTTTATAAATATTTTGGAAGTCACCCACCAAAAAGAGAGGGAAGAAGAAAATGATGAAGATGAGGATATTATTATTGCCGATCTTAGACGAACAATATTTGCTACATTGCGAACATATAAAATGCTGGCGAAAAAGTCTTGAAGAAAAGTTAGATAAAACCGTAAATGAGAGTATAGTGCAATTTCGATAAACAAATAAAATTTAAATAAGACTGCCTTGGGAACTTGACTTATTTGAAAAGGTTGGATTTCGCGAACAAAACTTTTGATGATTTTTTTAATTGCCATACTACTATAATATAAACTAATATAAAGTTGATATCAGTGTAGAACCTGAGAAGAGTTTGTTCACAGCTGGAAACATTTCACTAAAATCCGTTGTAGTTTAGCAGAAATCTTGTACGATCTTTTTATGTTATTCTTTTTTAATAATTTGTTTCTATTTTGTTTTTTATATTTTTTGACTGATGGTGATTTTTTCATATTTTTTTTATAATTAAATATATTAAATATTCTTTCTACAGGGTGTATACTAATTGAAGGGTTTTGGCTGTAGAGCAAATTTTCCTTATAAAGTTTGTTCTTCAAACGAATAGTTTTTGAGAAAATGAATTTTAAAGTTTTATTAAATTTCTAGTCCGACCCTGTAACAATAACTTTTAAAAATTGTTGTATGTCACATAAAAAACCTAATTTATGGCTGTCTGCAAACTTTAACGTAAATAATGTGGTCAGAAGTTATTACTGAATAAATACTTTTTAGAAATATCCCTTAGAAATATGATACGATGCAAAAACCTTAAATATGCATTTGTGTTGATATTAAAACAGATGTTGCGAAGATATTTATTTTTTACAGTTAATGGTAATTAGTAGTTACATACTGTTATGTTGGTTTTATTGTCATTTTATAGCATAGGGACTATTTCGAACATACATACTCACGTAATCAATTCCCCTTTTACTGCATTTATCTACACAAACTATTTTATTTAGGTCAATCCATCAACTTACAATAATTGGGTGTAATTAATTCTTACACAAGTGGTGTCATATTTCCAACGATTTCAAGGTCCATACAAATCCAGATGACAATAATTACTGAAAACTGGTAATTCGTTAAACAGATCACGACACATTTCAAAAGGATGCGGTACTTTCCCTTCTGCGAATTCTTAATACGTATTTTGTTAAATATTTAAAATACAACTAAAGTTCTTTTCAATGCAGTAGCCTTTCATATAATTCGTGTAAAACTGTAAAAGCCTATTTGCAAAGTGCACGAAATGTTCAGAAAACGGACTATTTATACTTTTACTTTCTGTTTTAAAAGCATACAAAATATGGGACATATTGCCAATTAACCCTCTGTATTGCAACCAATTTGGGTTTGTTACGTACTATTTATTGTTAAGAAAATAAAGTAAGGGTTTATGCATTTAGTGAAAGCTGGAGTGTTTTTTTACTATTACTGTTTCTAACTAAGCAGCTTCTAAAAAATTAATTATTACGTCATATGCGCTCTTTTAATAGCTAGAAATTATCGTATTATACCATTAGCATACTATTGTTATTTTTAACATGAACGATCTTGTACGGTTTTAGTATTAATTGCAAATGAATAATTTCGGGATAAGGATATGTCATGTTTTTAATATTTTGTTTTACAGCAATGTTAACTGTTAATTGATTTTATTAAGCTACTAATTTACTTATTATTTCTAATGATGTCCGAGATTAAATTCAAATTTATTATCATTAATAACGATTTGCAATCTATAATAATACAGAAATGTAGTAGTTATAATAATAACAAAAAACCCCTATTTATTAGATACTGTCATTGTTTAGTCTTATTTGCTGACACATTTATGCATTTATTACTACCTATAAACAGTTTAAATAGTAAACATCTTTTTGCTTGAAAACATAAACTAAATGAATGATCAATTTTCCTTAATTTGCTTAATTTTCCGGGTGCCCAACAATTTTTAGTGAAAATTTATTTTTGAGATTGTGCGGAGTTAAATGCATTTTTGCTTTCTTCCTTTATTCATATGTTACCCATTAAGCCAAAACCCTTTATATATAAAACACCCTGTATATGCGTGTCCAAAAGAGATTTATTTGAATACTAGAAACAGTAAAATTTTATTTTTTAAAATTGATATCAGTGTTGGACAGGTGTTCTTAAAATCTCAAACTTATTTACGATGTAAAGTTGAAAAACAAATGCAGAATTGCAATTCCCAGTATCACCAACTGTCAAACTACTTAACCAGTATGTATTCCTAACAAATTTTATTTAAAACTAAAGTAAGTTATTTTTTTTAATGATTTGAATTAACGCAAATAGAAAAAATAGTATACAGTATTCGTTTCATAACACATTTTAGCACACTTTCCTTTAAAGAACTGCCTGCCCTTTAGAAAACTCATTGCTACACGGCTCGTTTTCTAAACTTAGACGTGTGTGCTAAAAACGTGACTTATGAAACTAATACTTTAATGTACTATTTTGAGTTTTATTTTAAATATTTTGCATATACAATCCGGGGATTCTGGAATCTGAAAATTTGAATCCCGAAATACCGGGATTGAAGATATGCTTTGGAATTGGATGGACTAATAGGTATATACTTCCTTAGAGGCAAAGTTACCTTTACAGAGGTTTAATAAAACAACAAGGTGAAATACTTACAATTTTTAATTGCCTTATTTTTTGCATTACCTGTATTAGTTACAGTGTTATCTATATTAGTCAGAAAGACAAATTTTGAAATTTCTTTTTGGGAAGGGGTAAAGAATGTTGAGAACCATAGTCCTAGTTGGCGATGTCTGTTAGTGAGCTTATGGTAAAGGTAAAAGATATGAACTTTAAATATAAGCATTCCAGTAAAAATTTAGAAAAACAAAGAAGTGTTGGAATATTCATGAATTATACCTCAACAAACAAATAAAGAATCTGGATCATAGAAACCATGAGGGCGGAAATACAAAACGCATCGCGAATCACGCGGTGAGCACTCGGCGATCACATGGTTGACTCAAGTAATTTAACTGAGACAAAAAACAGCAATTGTGCTGGAATAATTCAGTAGTGTCAGAAACTGATTTTATTTAAGAAGAGCTAACGTGATGCTTAACATATATTCAATTGTAATCGAATATACATACAAAATAGGGAAAATGACATCAATTTACACTATAATAGTAATTATTATTAACGTCGACGTTAAATTATTCTATTTCACCTAATAATAATAATAAAATTTATTTTTTGCTAATTACTTTTCTTTGAATTACCCATTACCCTATGACACTTAAAAGTACAATCCTAATGTATGCTGCTGACTTTTTTAACAGCCCTGGTAACATAAGATGCTGCTTACAGTGTTTCACAGCTGTTGATCACGCGTTGACCGACATTCTTCATTTTCTCGTTTAAGTCTAGTAATGTTTAGGTATTCTTACTGAAAGCGGGAACACATAAGCTGCACTTCTGGAAGCATAACTTTATTATGCTATTCTGTGGTTATGCTGTGATATCTGCTGTTCGTTATTTTTTGAAAAAAAAACCTTTTATGCAGAACTAAATGAGACTTTATGTGAGTTCGCTAAATAAAATTTATTTAATGTATTTCAATGAAATAGTTCAACAGAATAATTATTTATTAATAAACAAATGCAGAATAATCTAATCGTAACCTCCGAGATAGTCAAGAGGCCGCGACCAAGCAATTATGACGTCACGAAAACCGGCTAACAATTGAGAAACGTAAAATACCCATCATAAAGACACTTGTATATTTCTGAGTAAAACTGAATATTATTTCAAAAAAAGCACTTATATTATGATAAACAATGAATAGGGTTTTCCACGTCACCGTTGAGGTACCCATGATAGACGCGTTGGCTATTATGGAGGTGTTAATGTGTTTTATAACTTCTTAACCATTAAATTTAATCAGTTTTCTCTTTGATAGATCCATGTTTTGGGTGTTAATTTTGTCGTTGATTATTTTTGAATAGTTATTGAGAAATATATTGGCAAGAATATGACAATTTTTTAACAATATCGACTTCAACGTTTTGCTACATAAATACATTTCTCATTGATTTCGTGTACATATTTTTCCAATTTTAACATTGTCAATTCCCGTAAAATAATCCTTTGTTTACCTGTCTTTAGAAATTCAGTTTCATATTTATCTGAAATAAGCTCACTGAATATCTGATACGCCTGAATAGAGACTTCAAAGAATAATTCCGATGGTTGTTTTAGAGCACCTCTTGTTAAATTTTTTAAATATTTGCTAATATCTGCAGAGTCATTTTCACCACAGTTGGTAAAATTTATAACAAAATCTGAATTGGTAGTAATGGATGTTAAACAATTTAATTTAATAATGCTATAGCATTATTAATGCTATTAATAATGCTATATAATTATCGAAATGGCAAAAAACAAGTGATCGTTCTTTATTTTTTTGATTTAACCAATTATTTCGAATAGATTTTTATAAATGAACAGTATCAAAAAGTAAATAAATTGTTGTTGCGGATCAGAAACATTTTGGATAAAGCAAGGTAACTAACTCTTCCTTAATGCTTGTACTACTTAAAAGTCGATAACAAGTTCGATTCATTCTGTAATTATCACAAATTAAAGAAATTACCCGAAAACCAATTTTGGTTAGAATCTTAATTACTTCTAAAATCATTTCTTTTAAATCAACGGCAGAAGTTTTTTTTACAGGAAATAGAGCCACAATATCTTCATTCTTCGCAACATTTATCAGGCATTTTTAATGAAATAAACAAGACTCACCCAAGTATCTCGTCAAACTGTTGGCCTTTTTGATTAACTAATCAAAATATTTATGAAATTGTATTTTATATAGGTAAACGGCACAATACACAATCATATTATGAACGACACCAACCGAAAGTTATTTTAGCGGCCATTTCTGCCAACGCCTACACTCGATACGGCTATTGAGAAACAGTCTCTTTTCACTGATTTTATAAATTGTCTTCACATAAATCAGGTAAATCTGAAATTCTACACCTTTAATTTAACACTTTAACTTATTTGAACTTATTTATGAGAGTTTTTGAAAGAAAACCTTCCGAAAAAGAGTCTAGTTCACACGACTACGATCACGGCAAATGTAAACTGCAATAGCCGGCATTCGTGACGTCAGATCACGTGACACAAGCCTTGTTCGTGGCCTCTATTTTCTCGGAGGTTACGATCTAATTTATCAACAAAGACAACATTAAACAATCTAAATCTAAGCATGTATATTGACATTAATAGTGCAGTCTGTGTTTCAACAAATTCCAACTTTCGGAATATGATCATCATGAACCATGGAAATAGTTTCTGATAATACTTCCAGAAAACTAATACCTTTGGGCCGCAAGCCAACATATCTTCCAAATAGCTCCAACATTTTATCGATAACCTATTTATATCCGTCATTTTATCAATATATTAGGACTAAACTGGGTCCAACAACGTTCGCCGGCCATTTCCAGAATTAGTGACGTAAAATCTGATCTGATCATAAATCATTGTTCTTGCTTTCATAATAGAATAAATAATTATAATATAATAAAAGCGTATTTTGGTTTACTGATTTTAGGTGGCGTATACAGATACCATGGAAAAGCTACAGCTAGTTTACACTAGCTACACCCTTCAGAAATAAGCCAGCTAGATATGGTCTACAAGTTTGGACACTCTATGATTCGGAAAACTATAACACACTTAATATGCAATTATATCTCGGCAAACCAGCAGGAGTGCCAGAAAAAGGTGAAGCTAAGAGGGTTGTACTAAATTTTACTTATGGTCTAATAGGACATAATGTAACACGAGACAATTTTTTTACTTCTTACAACTTAGGGCAAATGTTGCTAAAATGAAGCACATCAGATCAGAAAGAATCAGAAGTCCGAACTACCACTGGAAAGTATAAGAAATAGGAAGGAAAATTTTCCTTCAAAATTTTATTTTACAAGAATGTGACGCTTCTAAAGTACTTTTGCATCATGACTGGTGTATTAGTGATGGAAATCACAAAAACCGCTTATGATATTAGATTCTAACAAAACTAAAGGTGCGATGGACACTTTAGATAAGTTAGTAATAACATATGTTATACTTGTAGACTGCAAACCAAACATTGGCCTGACTATATTTAACAATATTGTGGATATCTCTACATATAATGGATTTGTGTTGTGCTGTGAACCTAATCCAAATTGGAATGCTGATAAGCTTACGAGACGTTTGTTGTTTCTCAAAGAGCTGGGCTCAGCCTTGGTAACTTCAGTCTTACAAGAAAGAAAACACCTGCCTCAAAGTAAATCCTCTGCAGGAATGGTTAGAACAGTCCAGGCAGTAACAACAACAAACACTCAAAAAGCAACTTTTGCCCATCTTCTAACGACAGCAAGACTAAGATTGTTATTGTAATTGCACAAAATATTTATGTAAAGCTCAAGTACAATATTACTGTCCAGAATGTAAAACATAAATTTGTTTTGTCATTATACTTACCTGTAACTTTTCCTCTAAATAAGGCGTTGTTAGTCAAATTTTGCTGTTCCTTGTAAAAGTTTTCGTTAATAAACGTTTTACTAATTTTTTTAAATATAACAACAAAGTGATTTAAGTTTTAGCACAGAAACGTCTTAATTTCATTAGAAGCGATTCGGGTTACATTGATTGATATTGGCCCGAACACCATAGATGATACTAAAATGTGAACGCAATAGGAGCCCACCATGGCCAAGCGGAAGCAGCAGTGGCTTCTGAAAAAGAAAACCCTGCTTCTATATCCGTGGAGGTAATTTTTTTAATAAAATGTTTAATATGTTATATAAACAATTTTTTTATAAATTTAATGTTATAATATAATATTTATAAAATGGAATAGGTAATTTATAATTAAGGGGGAAAGTGACTGTATAAAAATACGCTATGCAGAGTCTCTGAATTTACATTATTTTAAGAAAGAATATATCATAGATTGTGTATCCAACATTAGAATCTTGTAGATCAAAGTATGAACTAAATTTTCATAAAAGAACTATTAAAATTTGTTCGAAAATAACTAAATAAACATAAAAACTGTAACAATAAGTCTAAATATTTTTTCTTTCTTAAAACTAAAATATCTCTATAATAATTTGAAAGTACTCGAGTAGTTCACAGATCAACAAATTTAATTGATAAAAGTTTATTTATAAAACAATAATCATGTTACAGTCTTGGTTACCATTATTATCATTTTTAAGCAGTTTTGGTGGACAATAGTTCAGCTACTCTGAAATGGATGGCGCTGTAGCCGCAGCGTGTTTTTTACTGTATTTTAGTATTTATTTTTAATTTTAATTCACAGCAGTGGCGATTACCAACCTATTTATTTTGCCGTAAATGAATACAGCATGCCTTTTCACAACCTGTACTGGCCTGTTGATGAGATTGCCGAGCCGATTGGATCGGTAGGGACACGACGTACAAACATTACACGCTCTGTACAAATGTTTACTAGTTGGTTTTGGTGTTGGACTACGTCTAACTTACGGCCGACCGCTTGTAACGAAAATTGGTCCTAATTGAAATCGTTAAAAATTCGTGTCGAACAGTAATCGTGTTAGCATATTCGTAAACAGCATAGAATTCAATTCGCATTCTGCACAATTTATCGTGCGCTCAGTGCTCTCCTAACTCCCCATGCGCGGTGGTAATGATTTGGTGGTGTCTTATCAGGATGTTATCAACCGTTAGAGTGACACGACAATGCGTGGTATCGTTTTAAAGCTCTCGACGAGATTATTTAAATATACGAAGAACATTTAGAAGTTTGAACTAAACATTTTAATAATCGTTTTCTTGTGAATCGGTAGACACTTTTACAATATCGCGGTTTATCTAGACAACCGTGTGTGCAAAACGACTATGCACGGTTTCGTTTTAAAGCTGCCGACGAAATCTATTTACAAGTGTGAAGAAAATATAGCAATGATTTAAACTCAAATTTACATTACTATTAAATTGTAGACCATTTTAAGCTGATACGCCACTGGTAATAGCCGATGTCTATCCGCCATGTTCGCGCAGAATTGATGACTTGCCTGCCACTTTGTCTAGGGTAACGAATTTTATCTACTTTTCTTTGCTTGAAATTCCAAGGATGTAATTTGTGACATGCGTAATTTACATTATTTTTATGTAATATCGCTACTTAGGAATCATCTAGTATTTTTAAAAAACACCCACTATAGTAGAATTTGATGAAATTCGATAAATAAAATAAAACAGGATAAAACTGAAAGTCATTCAAAAATTACGAACTTCTAAAAATCGCTCAAAGATCAAAACGTAAAACTGCTATGTCGCAACGGATAATGGCAAGATAGCAAGTGTATTTCACATTCCTCTTCTAGAATAGCCGTCTTGCGTGTTACACAGTGATAGATTAATATATAAAATTCCCTTTATTTAAATATATAAAGAGCTTTATTCAAAGAATACGATATGTATTTGTATGTACTTATATTTCCATCTTGTGTAATATTCCAAATGTAATCATTACAAGTGTACTTTTAGCGAGACTTATCTCGCACCGTGAAACCTTAAAATCTTTCTCCGAACCTCTGTTGTACAGTTAAAAGTGGGTTTCAGACAAAGAAAGTCACCTGACACACTAGAACATACAAAACAAGGTTTCAAGCCAGAACCAGCAGAGCTTGAATAGCTTCACAGTACCAGACATCAACAGTGAAAATGCAATGAACCATTGTAGAATTAGTTCTTACTAATTGTAGAATTAATTTGTCGTTTGCGTTTTTGGCAAATTTGCATTTTTCTAAATAAAAATACTTTATTATAAATTCTTATTTTAGTCTTCAAATCATTTAAATCAAAACTCGCCGCCTAGGTCCCACTACCTAATAAAAATAGAAATGTTGTTGCCTACTGGAACGGATCGCACAAACGCAGCTTAAGCTTTTTTCGATTTTTCTTTTCGCCAATGAATAAAATTTTATTACAAATGATAGTTTAAACTAAAATCTTTAAAGTAGGGCATTTCTAATCTTGCTTCGGAGCGTATTGTAGGGCATATCCTCCCAAAGTAAGACGTTTGGTAATCCTACGTACGTGAGAGGGATAATTGAAGTCGCATCAACTGTTGATCATAAGGCATCAGTCGATATAGGATTTGTAGGATCCTAGTACTAGGCTTAATCAATGGTCACTAACTGGTTACCAAGACAACTTTACAGATGCAAAGCTCGCCTGTTCCCGTCAATAAAAGTTTTTATGAGCACACGCGAATCCACCCCTAGTAGCACACATATATTATATCAATATACGTTTCGACATCCGCCTAAATATTTAGTTAATATATTATTTAAAATATTTCTTTAATATAATTTTAATATTATTTATATATAATATTTATATTTGTCTACGACATTCTGTCGACATAATAATAATAAAATATTTGTTTGATATTCGTTTCAAAATATTAAAAATTAGACACAAATAACATGTTGTATTTAATATGTATATCAATATATTTCTAAATATTTCATTTTCAATATTTTATAAATATCTTTCTAATCTTTTAAATATTTAAAACACATATAATATTATATTTATATTTTTTAAATATTAAAGAAATATTGTGTGCTACTGGGGACCATTGTTTTAATGGTATTTTAATCAACCTCACTTCTCTGCTTGATTATGTTGTGCACGTGTGTTTTTGTTGCGTTCGGATATTTTAAATTATTTTGATAATACTTTATACATAATACGTCAAATCAAATATTAACTCAAAAATATATTTTTGAGTTAATATTTGATTTGACGTTGATATTATGGCCATAATGTTAGCTTTTTGCACTTACCGATTGATTTGTACAATACAGTATCCACATAAGTATAATTTATTCTAATGTAACTAAAAAGTTTTCGATTTTGGTAAATTAATAATAATAATAATAATTGCTACAACCCATTACCTGGAAACCAGGCCCCCAGACGCTATAAGCTTGTGTGGGAGGGAGGTGGCTGCAGCCGACTTACAGATGGAACAGCGCAAACCGCACATGTCACTGTCACAGCTAAGGAAAACTGCAGAAAACCTTAACCAAATCTGCCGGCACCAGGAGTTTGTTTATTTTATTTATAGTTTATTATTTTTCATTTTATAGACCTTAATATGTTAATCCTTAACAATTGTTTAAAAAACCCACTTAAACGAATTCCATCTTCGATTTAGGTTATTCTACCTGTATGCAATTTAGTGGTAACTTCTTACCGTGGTATTTGCCATGTATACTGTTTTAGAATTTCTATTATATAGATATTATATCCCCAACGTTTTTGCAAAATTTTTAATACATTCTGCTTCACGAAAGAATTTCATTTACATACCTGTAAAGCAGCAGTGAAATATGTCAAGTCACTTTATTTCTCAAGTAATTTCATAATATCTCATGCTATCATACTTTTAATACCATTTACTCCTATTTATTATAATTTATTAATAAAAATAAACAACAATTGTAAACAATTTTATTCTAAATTTCTCCCACCGTTTTCTCGTGATTTGAAATCCCCACGTAATACCACCTATTAAATGGCACAAGCCATGAAATTTAGATACTTTAAGATCAAAGGGCCCGCCCAAGCCTTCGCATCTGTAAAGGTTAATCTGTGATTCAGGTCTGTCAGTGTCGCTGACTGTTTTATCGACATTTGCTTCAATAAAAGTTTTTTAGTTTTTCTAAATTCGTCTTAAATGACGAGAAGTATACATTTTTTTACCTCTTTCATTTCATTTCATGTATTTTTCACGTACTAATTTTAACGCGTCAAAGATATACCGCGTGGCACGTAATTATGACATGCCGTTGAGCATCACTTTGGAATATTTAATTGTGCCATGAAAAAAGAATTAGAGGCACGTAATTTCTTTTACAGCACTGCTTGGGATGCTAGGTTATCTGTAAAAGTTCTTTTGCTCGCCATGTGCCAGGCTTTATATTGATGTTTCACCAAGTCTTTTAATTGCGTTCGTTACAATCACTACTACAGACTATGTGGGAGCTCCGAGGCTCAGCACCACGCACAAGTTTTGATCAGTCGGCACCACTGATTAGAACTGTAGGCTTAGGGTGTCATGTTTAAAATAAAAGTAATAAACGATTTTTATATTAATACATTTAATAAACTCTGTTTATTATGTGCTCAACAACTAGCTAATTATTACAATACATACTTTGCCAACATTTTATTCTAAAAAGGAAAGAACATTATCAATTCGTCGTAATCGGGTTGCTGCGGCGGCGGTGGCACTTTTGCAAAAATTTTATGTAACTGTTTAAAATCATTTAAACAACTCTTTATACATAGCTGCATTCTTGCAGCAGCTATGTAAGACTTATATACATCTGCACACGCTTCGGTACAAGCTTGTTTGAAAGTTTGATGACGATTTATATACTTTTTAAACTGGAAATAATTAAATTATGGTTACAGGTTTAACAACAAAATAGATTAATTAACTTACATGCTTAGTCTCTTCTTCCATTGTAGTTTTTTTCAATCAAACATTAGATAGAAAAGAAGATAAGTTCTAAAGTGACAAGCCTGATTCTCAATATAAAATTGTGTTAAAGGTTATGTTATATTCGCTGTCAACCAACACAGCTAATCTTTATTACATCCAAACTGTTCAATTGTTTTGTTTTATTGTATATTAAAGTTTTATAATTTTATTTCGATAGTGCTGGCGCCATCTACTTGCCTTTCTACGAACTACACATTGTAAACCACTCACCACCCTCGTTACTGCATGTTTTGAGTGTATGCAAAGCGTCACTTCTTATTAGCACTGTATATATATATATGTAAATAAAATTTTTTGTAAACCAGTGTCTTATTCTTGCTATAACTCCATCGAATCTGTGCTAACACAAACTGTCTCGAACTTAAGAAATTGAGGTGTGCCTACTAGTAAGCTTTAATTCCTCGGTAAAACGAACAAGAATTGTAGAGTTTTCCTTCTAAACCGACAAAAAACCAATCATCAAAGTTTGCAACAATATTAAAACTCAGGAAAAAACTAGATTATTTTATACAGTGTGAGTCAACAGTAGGGAACTCTTTGATTTCAATGCCTTCCTTTTATGCAGTGGAAAAGTTCGGCTTGATTGTAGGTGCTTTTAGATTAGAAATGATGTAGAAATAAGACGATAACCATACATGCCATCATGGACAGATTGACCACCTACAACCGTATATGTTATGCTATTCGTCCTCATAAATGCATTGGATAACCAGTCATAATCATTAAACTAGTAGGTTGATCATTAAAAAGTGGTTGATTATAGAAGTCTTAGATCCATCTTGTACTGCACAGGTCCTATTTGCATAACCGCCCAACCAGTGGTAAACTGTTGTGGGCTAGCATTGACTTGCGCAAGCTTTTTGTCCAACTTTCCTAAATCCCGCCCATTATGAAAACCTTCGTTTACTTGTTTATTTATTTCCTTATACTGTCGGCATCGTAAGTATGCTAAAATTCTTAGATGGTAAGCTGAAATTTTGGTTTGCCTATTAGTTCCCATGTCGAAGGGCAATAAAGTTTAATTTATAGCCCTAGGAAAGTTAAGTAATTTACCTATTCATAATTTTTCTGATTGTAATCGAATTGATACTTGGCGGTAGTAAAAACAATGTTGTATGCGTCTCATGTTGTAAGTGCTTTTGTGGTCTTGGTAGACTTCTTGAGCATTGGCGTAATCTGCATGTAAGTTCACTCCTAGTCCCGCTTTCGTTAATCTCTCACCGCTAGGAATGAATCTTAGAGAGGCCCGTTACGCGTCTCGCACTCGTACTACACAGCATCAGTTTGAGTCATTTGGGTTGTCCCTAATCAGTGGCGTATTTAGGATCTTTTTTCGGGGGGGGGGGGGTACTAATAAATTTTCGGGTTTTTACGGGAAATCACGGTTTCGGTATATTATTAAAAAAATTTCGGGAGGGGGGACTTCAGCCCAATATTCCGCCCCTAAATACGCCACTGTACCTAACCCTTACTTATTCTCCTACTCGTCTCCCACCTCTATCTAGTTATAGTAGCACGTTTAAATAAATATAAAAAATTTTAATGTTTAGTTTCTGAACATATTTTATAAAATTATAACTGAAGGAGTACCTAACTAATAAATCCTACATTTATAGCAATCATATTATTCTTTAATGGGCGATTGTTCTAGTCAATAACAAGCATAATTACTAATTAGACGTTTGAGTTGCTAGCTTTTTCAATTGTGTTGTGGCGAAGGCTAATAAATATTTTATAACAATTTGATAAGAACCAAATCCATAAAATTTTCTATTCAATATAAATTTAAATAAGTACGATAAACACAAACACATACATAAATTGATATATGTGTAACAATTTAAAAGAAATAAATACACAACGTGTATGGTCTATGAGAAGTTTGAAAGTTAATTCAATTGTACATTATTAATTATATATAAATGAATAATAAAATTGCAAGATTGCAAGTGATTTTCGCCCAAGCGCTAAATATCGAAAAAAAGGGTTTTCATCGAATTAACAAACATTAAGTACATCGAACAACAACTGTGACGTCAAGCTAGACACCTGCTGCGATTAATCACTGGAATTCCTGCTTAATTTACCAACTTTTATAGCATTTTTCCAACAAACTCCTCAATTTTAAATATCAAGAAAAGTTTGCTTACATTTGCTAGAAATTATAGCCTCTTTTAACTTCTCACCGTTTTACCAGTTTAGATGTATTGAATAATAGATGTAATAATTAGATGTATTGTGATTAAGAGACACTCGGTCAATGTTGCCAGATGATAGGAAACCTCCTTATTTTCCGACATTTTTACACTTGTGAAGGGAATAAAACTAATAGCAATATAAAAGGGATATATTTAATTTTTAAAATTAATGTTTTTATTACTTCTATCTTTATTATAATACCTGGGGTTTCTGTAAAATTGAGGAAATATAACAGAAATTTTGGTGTTCTGAGAAAAATTATACTAAGCTAGGGAAAGCTTATGTTATCTTAATGGCAACTGTGCAGCGAACATAACCTTTCATGCTGAACCTTCAAGCGCAGGCAGGCTTACGGTGTTAAACATTATTTGTGTCTAAATTTAATGCAAAATGAAGAAACCAATGGAAGCAGAGACTAAATATGTAAGTTTATCAACCTATTCTGCAATTAATCAAGTATTTATGATTTTCTTGTTTACAGTTTAAATATTACCTAAATCAACACAAGACTTTTCAACAAGCTTGTACTGAAGCTTGCACTACCATCTACAAGCCATACACAGTTGGCTTCGTAGATGAACAACAAAGATGCATAAAGGATTGCTTAATTTACTTCACACGTTTAAATGAGCTGTTTGTAAAAATTCCACCTGTACCTAGAAAACTAACCCGTTTTGAAGAATTTATAAAGTATTTTTCTGATTGATGTAAAAATGTATTGTAATAATTAGTTGTTAAGACATAATAAACAGGGTTTATTAAACCAGAAAACGTCCTAGACCATTTGGTAATTTGTAAAAATGAAATTAAGTGTATATTATATTTATGCGTCAAACTTCTAAGGTTATGGCACGGAGTCTTTGCTACGCGTCTATTCGCTATGTGCATTGCGACTCGTAGCGACCTCTGGTCGTAGACTGAGAAATAAGGACGGAAACCATAACATTGGCGTTTAAGGACGGATATCTAAAGTGTGAAATAATTCAAATATAAAGACTATTTTTTGTTTACTTTCTACATGAGCGTGTACAGTATTTATTTTTATGCGATTGAGAAGAATACGCATGTAAGTAAATTGTATTTTATATCATATTTTCATGTTATTATTTGACTTTTTGAGGTTATATCCATATATGTACATTTGAAAATTCAATAAATGGTAAAAAATGATATAAACTTGCACTTGCTATTTGAACCATTATTTTTGCAATTCACTACGCAACAAGTATTCCCACCCATTATATTTGCAAAGTTTACTGAAAGCGTCCGTCGTTATTGCTCCACCTAGCGCGCTTCGGGCGATTATCCCATCCCCTCCAAGCTGACGCACATAGCGAATAGCTAGTCTTCGCGATAGACCGTCCCTATGCCAGACCGTCCCTGGGTCCGAACGTCTTTGCGTCAGATCGTCCTGCGTCAGAATGGCCGTGCCAGAACGGTCTATTTCGATTGCCAAAGCGAAAGTGGTTTGAATATGTCATAAGTCTTTTTAAAAAAACAATTAAAACGTAAATACGCATTTACGAAGGAAAATGCATTTCCTATAAAACAAGGAGCGTCATTGACAGAAAGATATGATTAGTAAGTTAATTACATGTCGGAGCTTAATAGCAAATATTGTTTGCATATTTGTATCAATCAAAGATAAGGGTATGCATGAAGCCCCTTCCAAGCCTGAGTTTCCATGGCAATACTATACAGGGGGGGCGGATTTCAGTTATTAGAGGCCCCAGGGCTGAAGCTTGGTGGGAGCCCTTTATCACTATACAGTGTCAGGGTGTCTCAAAATAAATGAGCAATAACACAGAGGGTTAAAGAGTGTCAGAGATAGAATCTAAAACTGAAAAAAACTAGCTTGGTTTTTTTAATTTGTGAGACATTGCTTTCAATACTTGTTGCTAATATGGCCCTGTTATATCTTGTTTTAATTTAAGTAGTAAATAAAAGTGGTCGAGCAATGATATAACCAAAACAATGTAAAGTGATATCTATGTGATGTGTATTTTAGCCTGCCGAGATGACAGGAAATTCCGAGGAGGAATATTGGTCACGGCAAAGTCTTTGTAAACGATGACATCAACGTAAGCGTTCTTGCTATCATAAACTAATTATATTTATCATCATAGGTTTATTCGTGTGTTTTCTGTTTTAAATAAAATAAATTAACAGTAAAAATTGCCTGCACTTCATTCAGCACTTTACGAAAACACGTACTTAAATTAAAAATCGCCCTTTAATTTCTGATTAAAAATAGGATTTATTCTGTGTTCTTCTTTTCATTCTCGAATGCCATTAAAGAAGGTAAACATGTGAATACACAACTATCTTGTGCAGTCTGACTTTATTGTAATAAATAATCTAACAACCGCAATAAATAATTTACACTAATGATAATTAGGTATTCGTCATAACAATCATAATTCATAAGCAAGAAGGAAAATTTTTATTTACAAGCATAGGGTACGAAAGAATATTATTTAATACAAATCTTTATTATTGAATTTATCGTTATTATTGAAACCCTAAATGTATAATTATGTATTATAATATTTTATTGTTGCTATATTGTTCTATGAGCTTTTGTTAAAAATTGACATTTTCTTAACGTATAAAATACGTTTGTAATTTGTTTGACTTAATTGTCCAATACATTTTTATTTTATGCAATTAAATTTTATTATGTCTAAGAAATCTAGACTATAAAATGTGTGACGTAAAATGGGTAGCAAGCGGAAAAAGGTTATTAAACTTGATATTGCAAGCGGGAAATCAAATTTAAAAATTTAATCTTTTTTATAAACTAATTGTTTGAAATCAATAATAATAATAATACTTTTATTTATTTGCCCAATTAACAATTTACATAAATAGGAAATAAGTTACTTAATAATTTTTAATAGTTTACAAAAAATACATTATGTAAAAAATTATATTTATCAATGTAAATAATCAATGTAAAATAAATTTTCCAGTTACATTATACAGGGTGATTTAGATTAAACTGATATCCTTTAGATGGTAGGTAGAGGGGAAGCAGTAGAGCTAATTTACCTTGACAAATATAAGTCAAAAACAAATAGCTTTCCAGAAAATGAATTTTAAAGTTTCCTTGAATTTTGGATCCGGTCCTGACATTCGTAACTGACCTAGTTACGGAAGGCAATCTTGTTTTTAAGAACAGAAATATGATCTGTTTTGTCTGCAACTTAAAAGATTGGAGTTTGTTATTGTTATGTTAAGGTTGAATGACACTACAAACAAATTTATGTGTTTGTACTTTAAGTTCACGGCCACAATTTTAAATTATTTGCATATTGTTTTAAAGAATTTGAATATTAGCAAATGTGTTCTTATTGGAATCGCAACAAAAAGTACTTATATTACAATACTGCTTAAAATAAAGTCCGTTATAAAGTAATTAACATGTGGTAGCAAGGTTCGGAGATAACTAATAAACTAAGAATCCAAATAATAATGATAATGAACTTATTGTGCAATATGCTTGTAAGGTCATATGATTTCCCTCAATTGTCATTCATCATCAAAGAACTGCCGACGACTGCTGCACTGGATCTGCTTACTACCTCCAAAGATTATGATGATGGACTCAATAGCTCTCTAAAACTCGGTAAGTATCTTCTATGGCTCCTTCAAATGGTCTCCCTCTTTACTAGACTCCTCCTATACCTGATCTACAGCAAACTGCCACTCTTCCACACCTCAGCTTGGTTATTGTGGATGACTCTTCTAAATGTATTACTCTTCTTGTAGATTTCTTATCCAAAAACTATTTACAACTATTCTTCTATTCCTCTATATTCTTCTTCTATGTTTTACAAATCACGTAACTTATTTCCCCCTCTTTCTTACTCTTCAATGTGTCTTTTTCTTTATTATTTTAGTTATTAATATTTATTCTTTTACCTAGTACTTAACTCTTCCTCTTTAATAAAAAACACTGGACTTCTAGTTAACATTTATTGAATTATAATTTTATTTTTCAGAACTTTTTACACTACAACCATCTTCATCAAAAAACAAAACTTATTATTTATATCTCTCTGAGAAACCTATATTTCATTTATTTTAACTTTTATTTTATTTTTATCAGAGATATCACATTTCTTTGATCATTCTTACTACCCTTTCAACAATAATGCATATTTCTATAGTTATGAACAACTAATTTCTTTATTTAAAATTTCAATTTTGCATTATTATTGAAAGTGCAGTCTTGATTTTATATGATCCATTAATATCCTTAACTAATACATAATTTCTTTTCTAGGTTGACCTTTGACTAAGATCTCCTTTCTTTTATCATCCCAATTTGTATTTAATATTGTAAAAGGTTATACTTTGATAAAGCTATGCTATTCTAACTTGATTTATCGTATTTTAATTATATTGCGTTTTCTAATCTTAGTATAATGTTAAGACATTATTTATGTTTTATTTAATGACATCCAAGAACACAGACATGTGATTGAAATCATTGTTCAGACTGATAATGAGTCTCCAAAGTTTGTAATCAAATGCACATTCTCATATTGATTTACCCTTTAGTGCAAAAGTGACCATTACAGTACGTAATGATAATGAATCACTTCTTAAACATATGTTTTTTTAAACATAATTTAAATGCGTTTATTTCTTTCATACTTAATTACAAAGTCATGACCTTCAATAAACACTCGTATTTTATTACAGTATTTTTAAAGTGGCAAATATCTGCGATTATTTTGCGTCTATTATTTAATAGTAAGCAACCAGACTGTCAGGACCGGCTCAAGTTCGGTGAATTATTGAGGTACCCTAAAATTTTTAATGCAAAAATTTTTTTAGATAGAAATTTTTTTTCATTTTTGTGATTTATCCACCTTCCTGTTTCGCCCCTTAACCTGCGTGCATTTAAATAAATCACCCTGTATACAGTTGAAAGCTTATTTAAGTAAACACTCACTATTATAGGTATAAAACGCTACTTTTGGATAAGATAAATCTCTATAGTGATATTTGTTTTGCTTTAATAATTTCTATCAATTTTCTTCAAAAGTTGTTTAAATAAGTGCCTGTTCAATATTAAGATTTTTTAAAGACTTTTCATCATTGCCGAGGATTTAATAGTACAGTAGTTCAAGCAATAAATTATATACTTTTAATTGAACGTATTTAAAACTTCGTTGACCTATAGTTTTTTCAGCTGTACTAACTCAAACATAATTAAGGCTGTCTGATATGTATGTTGTAGTGGTATCAAAACTTCGTTATTTTTATATGTATATGGGTCATTCTTTCTGAACTCAACCACCGACTAGGGCCAAAAATTGGCGCAACTTAGAAAGGTCAGCGGGGGCTCATTTTAAAATTTGAAACCTCTACTTTCGAATGTCCCTTGGCTCCTATATGAAAAAATTTATATTTCATCCCTAAAACAAGGTAAACACGTACCCAGTTCATAAGAAAAATTTTTTAACGTTGAAAAAATTAGAAAAAGAAATATTTTTTGTAATTTTTTTAGCGGCATCACATTCTTCGTCAAAGAATACATAAATTTTGTCCACAGCGTTTTTTTACCTAACGTGCTTCAATTTCGAGCAAAATTGAGAACAACTATTTGCCATTTTTTACGGCAAATTTTTATGGTTATGAAAAAATTATAAACATTCAAAAAAGTCGTATATTCAGGTAATCCATTTTTATAGCTTGCAAATAAAGTAATAAAAGTTTTATCCACTTTTACTGTAAATAATTTATGGCAAAATATATCCATAATATTCTTTAAATCTTTTTCAATTTTTGTTTTGGGTTGTCCCAAACCAGTGGAGTTCGGTCCATGCTTCCCTTAAATTTTGATTAAAAATGAAAACCAATGCTAACAAAAATATTTTTATAAAATTATGGTTATCGTTTATTTAAATTTGTAATATTAATTTAATCAACTTAAAGCTCAATATCAATTCTGTATAGCAAAAAGTATAATTAGAGTACTATTTTAAATTAGGCTCACTAATTTGCACGGAAAGGTAATACCGATTCAAATGTGTTACATACACTGCATATAAGCACTGATTTCGTTGCTTACTGCTCTTCTCCTCGCCGAGATCTGGCCTTCGTTAGCGAGCGGATGCGTTTAGTCATTTTTAGTGTGCTCCGTTCCCAAATGTTTATTTATTATAATTTGGTTATTTGTTCGATTTTTAGTGTTGTGTTAATTATTACTTAAGTAGTGTAAATCTGCGAAAGGGACTGCGTATTTCGGAACATTTTATTATTTTAATTTAAATAAGTGAGTGGAGTGTTTTTAAAGACAAATAATTCTATTTAGTTTGCTCTGTATGCAAATCTAAAATTGCTTTATCGTCATGACTGCAAATTCAGCTGTTTCGGTGGAAGGTTCGAGTATTTCCGATACATCCGAATGACGACGATTATGTTTTCAGTTTGTAAATTATTATTTAAAGAATTTTCTGCATACAGTCTTGGAGAGAAGTTACAAATTGTTAAGAAAGGCAGATCAAAACCAGAACTTTCAAATTTAACAACAAAGATTAAAACCTGGTAGTTTGCTAAAAAAAGACCAGAAAATCGAGTAGCATTATAAATAAATAGTAGTACTTTTTTAAATAAAGAATAATAGTCAACAAATTCCAGAAGTATAAAGTGTAATAGTTTTTCTTTGAAAAACTTTTAAGCTTAACACTGTTTTTTATATTGTGTATTATTATATTGTATTATATTATACTAGGTGTAGCAGTTTCAATTCGAGGGAAAGATTCTTCTTGAATCAGGGCTTAGGGGTGATAATAAACGTTTATTCTCAAGCGAGTATTACACTATTTTATAATGGTTTTATGTGATTTACATAACATATGTCAGGGCTAATAATAATTATTTTTATATAAACAAAAACAAAACCTACTATAAAAATAGCATAAATAAATTACAGGGGATAGGAAAAATAGGAAGTATTGTAAAATCCAAAAATGTATGGAGAGAACAAAAAATATGTGAAATAAACTCGAACACTAGGTATATTAAAATTAAAATCGTGGTTGCTTTACTAGCCTAAATTCTCACCGCACGCCACTGCCGGGACCAAACAGAACATACACTGCACACAAATTGAAGTGGATTTTTAAAAATATAATTTATATAAAAATATATTATAGCAATTTAAGGGGACGGTACTATTTATGTTAATTCAAAAAAGGCTTTATACCATAATATAGAAGATACGAATTATCAAAACAAGTTATTAATCGGACCTTCGATTATGTTTTGAAATACACGATTAATCGATCAATCGATTAATCCGATATATCGATAATAATAATAGTAATGCTTATTTACCAAACATAAAAAAATATTTTACAAAAATAAATAATACACTACAACAATGAAAATCGATTGATCAATTAATCAACCGTTTGATTAATCGATTAATCGATCAATTAATTAATTAATTAATCGATTTAATTGATCAATAGAATTAATCGATATTTTTTTTAATCGATTTTTCATTATTAATTTCGATAATCGCACAGCCCTATTCGCCACTACTTTTTATCTAGGGTGTATACCATGTTTTTTGCAGCTATTAACCCGTTTAGTAGACAGAAGTCGTGAGGGCCCTTGGGCTACAGAACACCCAGCCCACCCTTGATATCGGCCCTGCTTCAGCCGCCTAGAGTCGTTTTATGGACACTAATCCTCCAAAAGTTAAGTGCGTTTTGATTCTACTACTTTGATGAAATCTCAATTTATAATCAAAAAGAATTTTAAGGTTTCAATTTAAATGTTCATAGATTAATTTTAAATATAGATGATTGTTTACGGGATGTACACGAGATAGATTTTCATGGCCACCATGTGTCACCACTTGACATTCTACACCAATCCTCCAAAGTTCAAGTTATAAGGGCTTTCCATAAAGTAATTGAGAAATTCAATAGGCTTAGTATCTTATTGCCATAAATTGATCAGACATTTTCTGCTTATCTGTAACACAAATGTGAGAGTTGGGCTATACATTCTGTAAGTCGGATCCTCAAGTATTTATCGCCCCCTCATTCCTGCACAAGCTTTAGCTTATGGGACCTGGTTACTGGTTAGCCAGGTAATAGGTTGAAGCAAATATTATTATTACATAATATTAAACGCAATGCCAAATTGTGAAAGTCAATATATTTTTTTTAATCGAAGTTTACTCTTCTGGTAGTTAGCTGTAACAACACAATAGTTGAGAACTTTACTGTAGATATTTTTATAAATTTTATAAAAATATCTGTAGTACAGGCAACCCGCATCGCATTATATGCATACTGGGTTGCAGGCTCCCGACGTAAGCCTAGTACCGTGCCGACGTAGAGTTGAGGGAGGTTGAGAGCCTGCAACCCACTATGCACATAGTTGCGATGCGGGTTGCCTATACTATAAATATTTTTATAAATTTTATAACAATATCTATAGTATAGGCAACCCGCATCGCGACTATATACATGCTAGGTTGCAGGCTTCTCACCTAAGCAATTATGTAGAGTTGAGAGAGATTGAGAGCCTGCAACCCACTATGCACATAGTCGCGATGCGGGTTGTCTATGCTATAGGTATTTTTATAAATTGTATAAAAATATCTGTGGTATAGGCAACTCACAATACGACTACGTGCATACTGTGCTGCGGGCTCTCGACCTAAGTCATTACGTAAGTAGTAGCAAGTAAGCAACGCGAAAATAGAATCTCTGGAGAAACTATTTAAAATGAAACGAGAAGTTAAAAAGGTACATGTAATAAATATCACCTAGAAGTTAGAAACTTTCAAGTAGAGTAAATTAACACAAAGTTCTAGTAAAAAGTTGCGCAACTTCACAGGAAGATAGTAAAAAGACAGAGACGAATGGAGAAAATTGGAGAACTTATACAAAAAAAGTTTAGTAAGAAATAAAACCATTGGCCACTGGAAAAGAAGCCCCCCCATTTATACAAACTCCTTCTTTTCTTGAAAAAAATTCTTTTGCGTTTCCTGTTAACTAAGAATCCTGCAACCAAAGTTGTTCAGTCATCGGACGCATTAGAAACATAGATTAGAACTATAGTAAAAATCAAATAAGAATAAAGAAGATGGCGCTTCGAAACAAGTTACATTTACACACCTAAAATTAAAACTGCGGGAAATTTGAAAATTAATATTGTTTACTTTTCAAAATATTTACTGAAGAATATATAAAATTTATTTCAGTATTTTTGTACAAGTGTATCTTATGAACAATTTATAAATAGAACTAATGAAAATGCACATTATCATGACACTATAATGACACTCGAAAAACCTTAAAATTATTTTAGATTGGCACAATATCAACATCTGAACGAATACAAACATCTATGTTGGAACTTTCCGATCCTAAATTTATATTTTTTCCACAATATCCTCTACTATGTCGTCTAAATCCCACCTTTGTTTTTCTTCACTAATTATGTGGTATATGCAATCTTTCCATCGTTCTGCAGTAACGGTAGAAATTCCTTGATTAGGAAGCTTTTTCACGTCAGCATTTTCAACAGTACCTACGTATAATACACCTGGCAAACTTGAACGAGGTCTTGCCGATTAACTGACGTTGTGTGTATCAGACAAGGATGGGAATTCATACGTCGCGCAGATTACCTAAAGTTAGCAAGGTTATGTAAAAAACAATTGCATAATTTCTAGTGTTGCCAACTGTCATGCTACTTACCAAAATATTCCTAACAAACTTTATTTAAAACTTAGTAATTTTTTTAATTATTTAATAATGAAATAACGCAAATAGAAAAAATAGTATAAAGTATTCGTTTCATAAGACGTTTTAGAATACTCCCCGCTACGCGGGTCGTTTTACGCGTGCGCTACAAACGTGTCTTATGAAACTAACTACTTTAATATACTATTATAATTTCTTTTGCTTTAATAGTAATAATAATAATAATCTTTCTATTCTTATCATTTAATTTTTAGCGGTTACATTGCTTGCATGAATAAAAAATCGGTTCTTGTAAGTTTACATATTTTTGGCAAAAAATGACAATTTTAGAACAAAACATAAATTATTTGGAATGGAAATTTATACTGATAGTGATAAAGATTTAACAACCAACAGATCCGTGAAACACCCAGAAATAAGAAAAATAGAAAATTGAGTAACTGCAACAATGGAGAAAATTGCTTACTAATAGAAAGAAAAGCTGAATAATGTAGAACCAAGGACGTCGAAAGTATTTTTAATTAAGGGTGGCGAACTTCGATTATATTTATTTTAAAATAGCACAGAGGTGGGCAAAAGTATGGAACCAAGTAAATATCTCTGGAGTTTTTAGAGATATCGCAATGAAATTTGGTAGGCAGATATTACAGTAAATTGTGTATTTGCGTTGAATGTTTTTGACAATTTTGAGTTTCCGATTTAACCGGAAGTAATGCCGATTTTAAAATTTGTACAGGAGCACCCTGTATATTATTTTAATTTTGATTAGTACATTTTATTACGATTACAGAAATACGGGGTTCGATATGGTTTATTTCAAGGCCAACCGAGATTTTTACAATAAAAGTACTTTTGAGGCAAAAACTAATGAAATCTAGTAGTCTATGAAACAAACGTAACAATCACAGTTTATGAAACTGACATTAGCCGTGATAGTAATTAGAATAAGTAGGTGTTTTAACTTGAACGCAAAATGCTCCATCTAAGCGAAAGAGAGAGAATAGAAATTCTAATGATGGCTTTTGGGACCGAAGAAGAACGCATCAAGAAGTTTGTGATCTTTTTAATGATATTCATCCGGATCGGCAAATATCACGTTCGCTAGTAACAAAAACTTTGCAAAGGTATACCACAAGTGGCACAGTCGGTAATTTACCAAGAAGTGGACGTCCAAAAACTTCTACAAAAAACGATGTAGCCATGTAGCTGAAAATATCGGAATATCTTTAGAGGAAAATCTTCATTCGTCTACAGCTGAACTCGCCAATATACGCGCAATAAGCCGTCGTTCAGTAGGAAGAATATTAAAACGAGAAAAATATCAACCCTACAAGATTCGCCTTGTTCAACAACTCTCCGACGACGATTTCGACAGACGGTTAGAATTTTGTGAAACAATGATGGATATTTGCAACTGTGATAATAACTTTGTAAGAAATATGGTGTTTTCGGACGAGGCTACGTTTTTCTTGAACGATACAGTAAATCGACATAACTGCCGCTACTGGTCGCAAACTAACCCTCAGTGGATACAAGAGGCTACTATTCAAAATTAAAATAATATACAGGGTGTTCCATTACAAATTTTAAAATCGGCATTACTTCCGGTTAAACCGGAAATTGAAAATTGTCAAAAACATTCAACGCAAATACACAATTTACTGTAGTATCTGCCTACCAAATTTCATTCCGATATCCCTAAAAACTCCAGAGATATTTACTTGGTTCCATACTTTTGCCCACCTCTGCATATTTATTTGGTATATTTATTTTAAAAATTGGGAAGGGGGGGAGAATTTTTCTCATTCCCTATGATTCCGCGCCTACTACATACCAACATTGGAACTTTAATTTAAAAAAACATCATTCCCAAGTTTTCGGAATTATTTCATTAGTTTCAGTAAACAGCTCTATCTATTTTCTATTATTTTATACTTTTTGACGTTTAGTCTATGTTCGGCCATTTGCCCAAATATACTTTTCGGCGTTTTGATTACTTTCAGCTATTTTTATTAAACGTTTATTCTCAAGCGAGTATTACACTATTTTATAATGGTTTTATGTGATTTACATAACATATGTCAGGGCTAATAATTATTATTTTTATATAAACAAAAACAAAACCTACTATAAAAATAGCATAAATAAATTACAGGGGATAGGAAAAATAGGAAGTATTGTAAAATCCAAAAATGTATAGAGAGAACAGAAAATATGTGAAATAAACTCGAACACTAGGTATATTAAAATTAAAATCGTGGTTGCTTTCCTAGCCTAAATTCTCACCGCACGCCACTGCCGGGACCAAACAGAACATACACTGCACACAAATTGAAGTGGATTTTTAAAAATATAATTTATATAAAAATATATTATAGCAATTTAAGGGGACGGTACTATTTATGTTAATTCAAAAAAGGCTTTATACCATAATATAGAAGATACGAATTATCAAAACAAGTTATTAATCGGACCTTCGATTATGTTTTGAAATACACGATTAATCGATCAATCGATTAATCCGATATATCGATAATAATAATAGTAATGCTTATTTACCAAACATAAAAAAATATTTTACAAAGATAAATAATACACTACAACAATGAAAATCGATTGATCAATTAATCGACCGATTGATTAATCGATTAATCGATCAATTAATTAATTAATTAATCGATTTAATTGATCAATAGAATTAATCGATATTTTTTTTAATCGATTTTTCATTATTAATTTCGATAATCGCACAGCCCTATTCGCCACTACTTTTTATCTAGGGTGTATACCATGTTTTTTGCAGCTATTAACCCGTTTAGTAGACAGAAGTCGTGAGGGCCCTTGGGCTACAGAACACCCAGCCCACCCTTGACATCGGCCCTGCTTCAGCCGCTTAGAGTCGTTTTATGGACACTAATCCTCCAAAAGTTAAGTGCGTTTTGATTCTACTACTTTGATGAAATCTCAATTTATAATCAAAAAGAATTTTAAGGTTTCAATTTAAATGTTCATAGATTAATTTTAAATATAGATGATTGTTTACGGGATGTACACGAGATAGATTTTCATGGCCACCATGTGTCACCACTTGACATTCTACACCAATCCTCCAAAGTTCAAGTTATAAGGTCTTTCCATAAAGTAATTGAGAAATTCAATAGGCTTAGTATCTTATTGCCATAAATTGATCAGACATTTTCTGCTTATCTGTAACACAAATGTGAGAGTTGGGCTATACATTCTGTAAGTCGGATCCTCAAGTATTTATCGCCCCCTCATTCCTGCACAAGCTTTAGCTTATGGGACCTGGTTACTGGTTAGCCAGGTAATAGGTTGAAGCAAATATTATTATTACATAATATTAAACGCAATGCCAAATTGTGAAAGTCAATATATTTTTTTTAATCGAAGTTTACTCTTCTGGTAGTTAGCTGTAACAACACAATAGTTGAGAACTTTACTGTAGATATTTTTATAAATTTTATAAAAATATCTGTAGTACAGGCAACTTGCATCGCATTATATGCATACTGGGTTGCAGGCTCCCGACGTAAGCCTAGTACCGTCCCGACGTAGAGTTGAGGGAGGTTGAGAGCCTGCAACCCACTATGCACATAGTTGCGATGCGGGTTGCCTATACTATAAATATTTTTATAAATTTTATAACAATATCTATAGTATAGGCAACCCGCATCGCGACTATATGCATGCTAGGTTGCAGGCTTCTCACCTAAGCAATTATGTAGAGTTGAGAGAGATTGAGAGCCTGCAACCCACTATGCACATAGTCGCGATGCGGGTTGTCTATGCTATAGGTATTTTTATAAATTGTATAAAAATATCTGTGGTATAGGCAACTCACAATACGACTACGTGCATACTGGGCTGCAGGCTCTCGACCTAAGTCATTACGTAAGTAGTAGCAAGTAAGCAACGCGAAAATAGAATCTCTGGAGAAACTATTTAAAATGAAACGAGAAGTTAAAAAGGTACATGTAATAAATATCACCTAGAAGTTAGAAACTTTCAAGTAGAGTAAATTAACACAAAGTTCTAGTAAAAAGTTGCGCAACTTCACAGGAAGATAGTAAAAAGACAGAGACGAATGGAGAAAATTGGAGAACTTATACAAAAAAAGTTTATTAAGAAATAAAACCATTGGCCACTGGAAAAGAAGCCCCCCCCCCAGGCGGAACTTAACTTTTAAATAAAGTTTAAAATTTATAAAATCATATAAAGAGTATAAAATCATTTAAGGAACTAAAAATATTGCGAAAAAGATCTTCAACCGAATTTATACAAACTCCTTCTTTTCTTGAAAAAAATTCTTTTGCGTTTCCTGTTAACTAAGAATCCTGCAACCAAAGTTGTTCAGTTATCGGACGCATTAGAAACATAGATTAGAACTATAGTAAAAATCAAATAAAAATAAAGAAGATGGCGCTTCGAAACAAGTTACATTTACACACCTAAAATTAAAACTGCGGGAAATTTGAAAATTAATATTGTTTACTTTTCAAAATATTTACTGAAGAATATATAAAATTTATTTCAGTATTTTTGTACAAGTGTATCTTATGAACAATTTATAAATAGAACTAATGAAAATGCACATTATCATGACACTATAATGACACTCGAAAAACCTTAAAAATTATTTTAGATTGGCACAATATCAACATCTGAACGAATACAAACATCTATGTTGGAACTTTCCGATCCTAAATTTATATTTTTTCCACAATATCCTCTACTATGTCGTTTAAATCCCACCTTTGTTTTTCTTCACTAATTATGTGGTATATGCAATCTTTCCATCGTTCTGCAGTAACGGTAGAAATTCCTTGATTAGGAAGCTTTTTCACGTCAGCATTTTCAACAGTACCTACGTATAATACACCTGGCAAACTTGAACGAGGTCTTGCCGATTAACTGACGTTGTGTGTATCAGACAAGGATGGGAATTCATACGTCGCGCAGATTACCTAAAGTTAGCAAGGTTATGTAAAAAACAATTGCATAATTTCTAGTGTTGCCAACTGTCATGCTACTTACCAAAATATTCCTAACAAACTTTATTTAAAACTTAGTAATTTTTTTAATTATTTAATAATGAAATAACGCAAATAGAAAAAATAGTATAAAGTATTCGTTTCATAAGACGTTTTAGAATACTCCCCGCTACGCGGGTCGTTTTACGCGTGCGCTACAAACGTGTCTTATGAAACTAACTACTTTAATATACTATTATAATTTCTTTTGCTTTAATAGTAATAATAATAATAATCTTTCTATTCTTATCATTTAATTTTTAGCGGTTACATTGCTTGCATGAATAAAAAATCGGTTCTTGTAAGTTTACATCTTTTTGGCAAAAAATGACAATTTTAGAACAAAACATAAATTATTTGGAATGGAAATTTATACTGATAGTGATAAAGATTTAACAACCAACAGATCCGTGAAACACCCAGAAATAAGAAAAATAGAAAATTGAGTAACTGCAACAATGGAGAAAATTGCTTACTAATAGAAAGAAAAGCTGAATAATGTAGAACCAAGGACGTCGAAAGTATTTTTAATTAAGGGTGGCGAACTTCGATTATATTTATTTTAAAATAGCACAGAGGTGGGCAAAAGTATGGAACCAAGTAAATATCTCTGGAGTTTTTAGAGATATCGCAATGAAATTTGGTAGGCAGATATTACAGTAAATTGTGTATTTGCGTTGAATGTTTTTGACAATTTTGAGTTTCCGATTTAACCGGAAGTAATGCCGATTTTAAAATTTGTACAGGAGCATCCTGTATATTATTTTAATTTTGATTAGTACATTTTATTACGATTACAGAAATATGGGGTTCGATATGGTTTATTTCAAGGCCAACCGAGATTTTTACAATAAAAGTACTTTTGAGGCAAAAACTAATGAAATCTAGTAGTCTATGAAACAAACGTAACAATCACAGTTTATGAAACTGACATTAGCCGTGATAGTAATTAGAATAAGTAGGTGTTTTAACTTGAACCCAAAATGCTCCATCTAAGCGAAAGAGAGAGAATAGAAATTCTAATGATGGCTTTTGGGACCGAAGAAGAACGCATCAAGAAGTTTGTGATCTTTTTAATGATATTCATCCGGATCGGCAAATATCACGTTCGCTAGTAACAAAAACTTTGCAAAGGTATACCACAAGTGGCACAGTCGGTAATTTACCAAGAAGTGGACGTCCAAAAACTTCTACAAAAAACGATGTAGCCATGTAGCTGAAAATATCGGAATATCTTTAGAGGAAAATCTTCATTCGTCTACAGCTGAACTCGCCAATATACGCGCAATAAGCCGTCGTTTAGTAGGAAGAATATTAAAACGAGAAAAATATCAACCCTACAAGATTCGCCTTGTTCAACAACTCTCCGACGACGATTTCGACAGACGGTTAGAATTTTGTGAAACAATGATGGATATTTGCAACTGTGATAATAACTTTGTAAGAAATATGGTGTTTTCGGACGAGGCTACGTTTTTCTTGAACGATACAGTAAATCGACATAACTGCCGCTACTGGTCGCAAACTAACCCTCAGTGGATACAAGAGGCTACTATTCAAAATTAAAATAATATACAGGGTGTTCCATTACAAATTTTAAAATCGGCATTACTTCCGGTTAAACCGGAAATTGAAAATTGTCAAAAACATTCAACGCAAATACACAATTTACTGTAGTATCTGCCTACCAAATTTCATTCCGATATCCCTAAAAACTCCAGAGATATTTACTTGGTTCCATACTTTTGCCCACCTCTGCATATTTATTTGGTATATTTATTTTAAAAAATTGGGAAGGGGGGGAGAATTTTTCTCATTCCCTATGATTTCGCGCCTACTACATACCAACATTGGAACTTTAATTTAAAAAAACATCATTCCCAAGTTTTCGGAATTATTTCATTAGTTTCAGTAAACAGCTCTATCTATTTTCTATTATTTTATACTTTTTGACGTTTAGTCTATGTTCGGCCATTTGCCCAAATATACTTTTCGGCGTTTTGATTACTTTCAGCTATTTGCTCACAGGTGTGTTTCAGAGATTTGCCCACATATGTGTTTCGGCGTTTTGACCACGTTTGTCGATTTGCCCACAGATGTCTTTTGACGACTTTACCAGTAGATAGGCAACACCGATTCGAGCGCAGTCGTTATGGAAATTAACATGGGAAATCGCCAAGGTCCGATTTAGCGAAAAGATCACAAATCCAAGATGGCGTCGGCTCGCGACTCGAGGTCATTCGCGGTTCGTCCAGACACGCGACAGTAATTTTATATTATCTTTTTAATAATTATCTATTATATTAATAATAATAATAAAACATTTAACATTTTAACAAAATCACCAAAAAATTAATTCCCCTCTCTTAGTAGGTGTCTCATATAAAATTATTAGATTTTAAAATACATTTAAAAGAGAAACTACCTGCCTCCCAGGTTTTCAGAAACGCTTTACACATTAGCTGCATTTTTTCTCTTGCAATAACCTTAAGAGTAAATATTTCGATTTTTAAAAAAGATTAAACTAGAGAAACCAGGTAGCCTCGACAGCAAAATATAATGCTTTGAGTCATTTCCACGTGAGAAGTTCATTAATTCTATCCTCATCAGCTAATAAATGTTACAAAACAAAGACATAATTTACGTTTTTAGAAAAGGTTGACTCGCTTTTTATGCTATCTTTCGAACAATCGCAACAAAAGAATTCCAATTCTAAACTTAACAAAAACACCTACGTATAAATTATAACTAAAGAAGGAAAGGTTCTTCACAGCTGCATGTATTCGGCCTCTATATATATATATATATCATTTAGAATCCCAACTCACAAAAAACAACTGTCTGTAATAAATCATTAGATATAATTAATAATACAAAAGAATTTCGAGCTCCAACACAAGAAAAAAAACATCTATAGTCAATAAGTTAACAAGTACTATCTAACCATTAACTACATTTTTCCCATCTCAATACAATAGCATTACTTCTGTTAAAAATATTTAAAGATTTCAAATTCTTAACTTAACAAAGACATCTATAAATTATAACTAAAGAAAAAGAAAAGGGTCGTTTCAGAAATTTCAGCCAAAACTTTTTTCCCAAAAATCTTTTACCCAAAATTTTTTCCCCCAAAATTTTTTTCCCCCCAAAATTTTTTTTTCCAAAATTTTCTTCCCCCCAAAATTTTTTTCCCCAAAATTTTTTTCTCCCCAAAATCTTTTTTCCCCAAAATTTTTTTCCTTAAAATTTCTTTCATCAAAATTTCGTGTTTTTAACATGTTAACAATTTTAAATTACAACTAGCATCGCATTTTTAATATTGGAACTGACTTGATTTATATATCACATTATTTAAATTCCGCTTCATGACATCTAGTAACTCAATAATTTTTTTCGGCTGTTACCGTTGAACGGCTCGTAGTTATTTAGAGTTACCAAATAAAGCTATTAAGAGGAAAGAAAGGTTAACGCAATAATACGGCAGTATTATAACACAAAATAAAGTCATATATTCATCCAAATATATACAATAACAAAATATGATAGTGGTTATGGCAAAATTCGGAAAAATAATGAAAGCGAGCGTCTCGCGTGAAGCGCTTAAATGTTACGATGTCGGTCCCTCCTCCAGGCTGGTGCTGCATCGTGGTTGGCTGGCTGGATTCTCAAATTGCAGGCTGCTGGCGTCGTGGAGCACGTGGTTGTCGGTGTCAATTCGCCCCCCCTCGGAGACGACGGCATGGCCTGCAAAGCGTCTACTTCGTCTTCTTCCGGGTGCGGTAGTGGTGATGCCGGAGGCGGTGTGCAAAGCGCTGGGCGTCGTGGTGCTGGCCGGATGTGGTCTGCGTGGTACTTCACCTGCTGTCCCCCTTTGTCGACCGTGTAGACCCTCCCGTCGAAGATGTTCCGGATGTTGTAGGGTCCCAACCATTTCGGCGCGAAACCGGCGTGGATCTTCCGCTGCTCGTTGGATTGGATGTGGGCGCGTACCATGACATCCTCTCCTACCCGGGCGACTGGTGCAGCCGGCTGCCCCTGGTATCTCCGGTGATACCAAAGTTGGTTGGCGTTGGCTTCCCTCTGTCGGTCTTCGGCGGATGGCGGTTCCCGTTGCTCCGGAAGCTGTTGATCCCCTGGCTGAAGTGGCTCGTACCCTAACAGCAGCTTGGCAGGGCTCGATCGCGTGGCGGCGTTGGTCCGGAGGCGGAGGTCGTGGAGGACTCGGGGTAGATGGCAGACCCATTCGTCGTGGGGTTGTCCCTGAAGTCGCGTGCGGAGGGCCTTCTTGATCTCCTGGTTGCGTCGTTCGACCGGGTTGGCTCGGGGGTGGTAGATCGCCGTCGTGTGGTGGGTCGCGCCCCATCTTCTGCACGTGGTTCTCCAGAGGTCGCTGGTGAACTGGGTACCGTTGTCCGTGAGGATGACCTTCGGGTAGCCGAACCGATGAAAGACTTCCTCTTCCGCTAGTCGACACATGAACTGGCTGGTGGCGTCCCGCATCGCGAATGCCTCGACCCATCTCGTGAAGGCGTCCTCGATCACCAGGATGTATCTTCTTCCAGAAGCTGTTGGTGGATAGGGCCCCATGATGTCGATGTTGACGGTATGCCATGGTCGGGTTGGCTTTCGTGCCTGTAAATTAGCGTTAGTCTGTAACTTACCTCTTTTCACGGCGGCGCAGGTCACGCATTGTTGGACGTGGAGGGCGACGTTGCGAGCTAGTTGCGGCCAGCAGTATCTCCGGCGGATGGCTGTGTGGGTCTCGTCCCGGCCGGGGTGTCCACTGTCGTCGTGGTGTTGCTTGAGTACCTTTTCTCGGGCTGCGGGTGGCACGTACAGCATCTGCGAATCGGTGTCGGTGGCGGCGCGGTAAAGGTATCCCTTGAATTGCTCGTACGCGAATCGGATGCCTTCATCTTCGGGAGTGAAGGGGTTTCGCCAGCGTCTCAGGAACTCCTGCGTCTCCTCGTCCTGGTCTTGGGCCCGCTTGATCTCGTCGACGATGGTGGTCAAGGCGTTTGCCACCTCTGCTTCCGCTGTAGGTAGGGCCTGGAGCTCCGGCGTTGCTGGTCGCGCGTCGGTTAGGGCGTCGTGGGTGGTCTCGTCCTCGGGGTCTCGCGATAGAACGTCCGCGAATTCGTTCTGGGTACCGCGGCAATGCTCCAGGTCGAAGTCGAATTCCTGTAAAAACAAAGCCCATCTTAGTAATTTTGCCTTTTCCTCCTTGAACGAGTGTAGCCAGGTAAGTACTGTCCGTCCGGACTTTGAAACGTTTCCCTTCTAGCAGTGGTCGGTAGCGTCGGAGGGCCCATGTCAGGGCCAGGCATTCTTGCTCGTTGATGTGGTACCGCTGCTCCGTTGGTGAAAGGCGCGCGCTGTCGAAGCAGATGATCCTCTTGGTCCCGTCGTCGTCCTCCTGGTAGACTATGGCCCCGAAGCCGATGGAGCTCGCGTCGGTCTGGACCACCAGGGGCTCGTTGGGGCGAGGATGGTGTAGCTGGAGCGGTTGGATGCATGCGGTCTTCAGTCGATTGAATGCCCCCATGACTTCCGGTGTGATCTCCCACGTTTTCTTTGCCTGTAACAAATCGGTTAGTGGTGCCGCGATGGTCGCGAAGTCCGGGATGTATTGGCGGATCCATCCACAAACGCCAAGGAAACTCCGGAGTTTGTCCTTGTTGGTCGGTACGGGCAGCTGCCGGATCTGCTCTACGTGCTTCCGCTGGGGCGTGATGATTCCCGGATGGATGATGTGGCCTAGGAAGTCGAGGGACGCCTTTCCGAAGGCGCACTTCTTGGTGGACAAACGAAGGCGGTGTTGCGATAGTCTCTCCAGAACTAACGATAGATGTCGGAGGTGGGTCTCGTAGTCGGAGCTGTAAACGATTATGTCATCCAGGTAGACCATGCAGAACTTACGGAGGTATCCTGCGAGTACTTCCTGACTCAGGCGTTGGAACGTTGCCGGGGCGTTGCGGAGTCCGAAGGGCATGACCTTGAAGTGGTAGTGGCCTCCATCCGGGGTGCTGAAGGCGGTGAGCTGCTTGGATCCCTCGTCCATAGGGATTTGCCAGTAGCCGCTCTTCAAGTCCAGACGGGTGAACACTGCTGCATCCCCCAGGTCACGCAGGGTCTCTTGGATGATGGGCATCGGTGATGGCTCGCTGGTGGTGATCGCGTTCAGCTTGCGGTAGTCCACGCAGAACCGGGGTGTGCCGTCGGATTTCTTCACCAGGACCACTGGGCTGGAGTACGGCGATGTGGAAGCCTCGATGATGCCTTGGGACAGCATTTCTTCCACCTGTTCTTGGATGATCCGCTTCTTTTCATCCGACACGCGATAGGGGCGTTGGCAGACTGGCTTCCGTTCCGTCACGTCGATCTTATGCCTGGTGCTGCTCGTTGTCGTCATCCCCTGGGTGGTGTTGAAAGGCGCGGGGAAATCTGAAATTAAATTTTTAAACCGGGTTTGCGCGTCCGTTGGGAAACTGTGATCAATTTCCCCGATACTTATTGATTCCGTTTTAGGGGGTGGTTTGGTCCAGAAGACGGTCTTCCGTTCTCCGATTCCCAGGTACAGGCAGCTTCTGACGATGTCTACCGTCGCTTGCTGCTCTTGTAACCAAGGCATCCCCAGAATGCAGTCCTCTCGCAGGTCGCTGCTGACGACTAATTTGGCGGCGTGTTCGTATCCCTGATGATGATGGCGAGTTCCGCTTCCCCGCTGCAGGACATCTTCTGGCTACCGCTAGCCAGTGGGAGTTTGGTGGCGATTTTCCGGGCTCCCGGGGCGAACTTCGCGTTAATGACATTGATGGAGGCGCCGGTGTCCACTAGCGCTCTGAAACAAATGCCATTATTCATGCTTACCTGAATCCTAGGTACCTGTATGCCGGGCATGGCCGTTAAGGAGGGAATATGCCGGCCTAATCCCCCCTGGCGTCGTTTCCCGAACTCCGTACGGGGCAGTCGCGGTGGAAGTGTCGTTCCGGGCAGAAGCGGCATTTCGGAAGTTGATCCGCGCCGATGAAGGGGTTGGTCGCCTTCTTGGTGGACTGGAGGGTGTCCGCGGTGGCGATGGCTGCGTCCGCTATGTCTCGCACGCTGTTGAAGTGGCCGCTAAGGTAGACCGCTACCTCGGGACGGAGCAGCTTCCGTAGAAGGTGGATCTTGTCGGCTTCCCGCATACCTGGTGCTAGCTTCTGCAACAAAGACATCTTCCGGGTTAGGAAATCCGCGGTTACCTGACGGTCGGCCTGGGTCTTCGCGTATAACTCCTGGTACAGCTGGACGCGCTGCACGGGGGAGTCGTAGGTCCTACGTAGAAGCTCGAACAGCTGCTCCGGAGTCCTTGGCGGCTGTTTCTGGCCCAGGGCGCGTGCTGGTTCCCGCAGTTGGACCATGATGAGCCTCAGATGGTCCGGGGATGTCACGATGCTGGCAGTCATCTGGGAGATGAAGTCCTCCAGGTCTTCATCGTCGTCGCCGCCGTAGGACGGTAGGGCCGGGTTGACTGCCGTCGGTGTCAGGGCAGTGAGCCGGTCCAGAAGGGCCGCGAAGAACGCCGAAGACGGGTCCATGGATGCGGCTGTCGGTTTGTTGTCCTCTGCCATCTCTCGTGTTGTCGATCGGGTGTTCACCATAAGCTGGGTTGTCGGTTGTTGTGTTCATCCAAACACACACTGTAGTTGGGCGCCAATTGTTACCGTTGAACGGCTCGTAGTTACTCAGAGTTACCAAATAAAGCTATTAAGAGGAAAGAAAGGTTAACGCAATAATACGGCAGTATTATAACACAAAATAAAGTCATATATTCATCCAAATATATACAATAACAAATATGATAGTGGTTATGGCAAAAATCGGAAAAATAATGAGACCGAGTGTCTCGCGTGAAGCGCTTATATGTTAGGATGTCGGTTGCTCCTCCAGACTGGTGCTGCATCGTGGTTGGTCGGCCGGATTCTCCAATTGCAGGCTGCTGGCGTTGTGGATCTTCTGGTTGTTGGTGACACAGCTTTTAGCTGTTTTCTCGGCGGTACGTGTAAACGGGATATAGAACGAAGTTCTAACTCTAGATTTCAGTCTCAGTGCAGCAACTGAACGCGTAACACTTACCTCTCTTCGTATCCACATTTAAACGTCTACAAGAAAAAAAGATGTCATTCGCAACTCAGCTTATTGATAACCTAAGGGATCTTGCATACAACCCGCAGCTACAAGGTAATGCTCGAGCCATCTCGAATGCTTTAAAACAATGTACCTCGGCTATATGGAGAATCAATAGAGCACTGGAAAAAGAAACATCTATAGGGGTTAAGAATCATCTGTCAACCTGCCTGGGTCAAGCGAGATCATATAGGGAGATTATTAAAACCTTAAGAACTGTAGGTGACTTTAACTAGAATTTTCTTCGAGAAGATTAGTATGTTTCTCATTACATCTGAATAATATAAAATATAGAACCGATCTTGGTACAAGCTTTTCAAAATTTGACGTAATGTTTTAGCTAAAATTATAGGTCGCTTTGCCCTTATACACAACATTATTAACAGATTTATTTATTATGCGATTTAATTCGAGTAACGCAATTACGTGAGTACCTAGCGTGAAAGTAAATATTGCGATTATGTATTATACAATTTTACAGTGTTGAATAGAATATTTGGCAAAACAAACCTTACAAGACATTCAATCGGCTGATCAAAGAACAATCTGACATTTACTAATACATTCTTGCAGACAATGCCACGTATTTCGCAAGCTAACCCTCAAGTGGAAGATTTATACCAGAGGTATTAAGATTTCTTCGAATAATATTAAAACACATACGATAAACAGATATCGAACATACATCAGTTAACATTCTGAATACACTAAAATTATATGGCGTATATAATAAATTAAAACTTATTATTATAAATTTAAAGAGCGCGATATATTTTTCAAATTCTATTCTCTCTATAAAACAACGCGGCTATTGGATACATAAATCACTATAAAATATTATTATTAAAAATTAAGAAATGTATTGCTTGTTATAATTCGCGCGCGGAAGGGTATTCTACCCAAAACTCTGCAGGTTCACCTCTTCTAAAAATATTTAAATTAATCAATCGCTTTATAAAATTCATAGAGAATTATGCAATCTTATTAAATAAGTCTAGAAACAGATTTATACCAGAACGTTTACTGAGGCAGAGAGAGGTTGAGAAATAAGAAGCTTTTATAGAATCTATTTCATTTATTTTGTCATCAAAATACTATTACAATACGACTATATTACATAGTACAACTAGAAATTAAATATTTACTTTTTTTTATTTGACGCCTACACTACGGGGGAACCAACATCTAAGGTCATCTGTCCCCCATCTAACATGCAACACGAATACACACATCCATAGTTGAGGTGACGGAATTTTCCAATTAGAAAAATTCCGTCGCCCCAAGTGAGATTCGAACCCACGACCCTTGGAACTTTTCTCATTTTAATTTTGGAATCATTGGAATTTTTCTCGTTTTAAGCTCTGTGATGACTGAAATTATTTCGTTTTCGTTTTCGAGACTGCTGCTAAGAGCTTTCTTTGCGGCGTACAACAACTGTAGTCGATCCACTAGTTGATCAGGCGTACTCTGACGTATCCAATCCGGTTTCATCATCTTGTTTAACTTTTTGGGAAGACTAACCTCAAAGTCTGTTATTCTGTATAAATTTGGCCTGATTACATTTTCGTATTTCCAATGTTTAACGCTTATTAGTCGACCGTTGCGCCTATAGTCTTTCTTATGAGCATTAGTAAGTGAGATTATTTTCATATAGTTGTCGATATCTTCCTCTGTTGGACTAAGAGAGCTTAATCGTTTAAGCGTTAGTAAAGTAAACAGACCGGGTGTTCCATTGAAAGTTTGTTTTTAATTAAAATATCTTTTCTCTGAAACTGTACTCGTGAACAAGCAAATCACCACTCATCGATGTCATTATATAGACCGTACCTAGTTTTATCTACGTTTTTGTTTTCTCCGTTAGCTAATAATGCTCTATAATAGTTAGAGAATTCCTGATAAATCTTTAAGTCAGAATCGCATTCTTCTTCTTCTTCTTCATCATCATCATCTTCAACAGATGTAACTGAAGATGCTTATTCAAGTTTCGGTGAAAGATAAACGGTCCCCGGTCGAGGTTCAGTTTTATCACTGTGAAAGTAAGCTAATTTATTACGTATAGCATTACGAGCGTTTATTATTTCATCATCATCATCGAGCCTTATTTCTTTATTTATGTCACGGGGTTCATTGGTATGCATACGTTTCAGACCCGCGTCTTTAATCATTACATCATTTCTAGGCTTTGCCTTATTATCATTATTATTCACACCTATGGTACAAGGGATTGTTTTCAAGTGCCTTTTATAACTACTATTACGTGAAAAAGATTTGAAACATTTAGTACATGGGACTTTGTGTCCACGATGTATATTCATATGGCTTGCATACCCGGAGCGTCGAATGTTCAGACCGCATACATCACACAAGCGTCGTTCCATACCGTCTAATGAATGATCAGGAACAAAGTTCCTGTTTATATAGTCCAGTTACATGTACATACACGCGCAATTTCAAACAGATCCACGCACAGACGTACATTATAAGTATATACACGCGCAATTTTAAGTATATACACGCACAGAGGTACATAATAAAGCATAAACACGCGCAATTTTAAACAGATACACGCACAGACGTACATTATAAGTATATACACGCGCAATTTGAAGTATATACACGCACAGAGGTACATAATAAAGCATATACACGCGCAATTTGAAGTATATACACGCACAGACGTACATAATAAAGCATAAACACGTGCAATTTCAAACAGATACACGCACAGACGTACATTATAAGTATATACACGCGCAATCTGAAGTATATACACGCACAGACGTACATAATAAAGCATAAACACGTGCAATTCCAAACAGATACACGTACAGACGTACATTATAAGTATATACACGCCCAATTTGAAGTATATACACGCACAGACGTACATAATAAAGCATAAACACGTGCAATTTCAAACAGATACACGCACAGACGTACATAATAAAGCATATACGCGCAATTTAAGACTAATTAAGACTAATAGCAGCTGTAACGACCCTTTTCTTTTTCTTTAGTTATAATTTATAGATGTCTTTGTTAAGTTGAGAATTTGAAATCTAAATATTTTTAACAGAAGTAATGCTATTGTATTGGGTTGGGAAAAAAATGTAGTTAATGGTTAGATAGTACCTGTTAACTTATTGACTATAGATGTTTTTTTTCTTGTGTTGGAGCTCGAAATTCTTTTGTATTATTAATGATATCTAATGATTTATTACAGACAGTTGTTTTTTGTGAGTTGGGATTCTAAATGATATATATATAGAGGCCGAATACATGCAGCTGTGACGAAACTTTTCTTCTTTAGTTATAATTTATACGTAGGTGTTTTTGTTAAGTTTAGAATTGGAATTCTTTTGTTGCGATTGTTCGAAAGATAACATAAAAAGCGAGTCAACCTTTTCTAAAAACGTAAATCATGTCTTTGTTTTGTAACATTTATTAGCTGATGAGGATAGAATTAATGAACTTCTCACGTGAAAATGACTCAAAACATTATATTTTGCTGTCGAGGCTACCTGGTTTCTCTAGTTTAATCTTTTTTAAAAATCGAAATATTTACTCTTAAGGTTATTGCAAGAGAAAAAATGCAGTTAATGTGTAAAGCGTTTTTGGAAAACCTGGGAGGCAGGTAGTTTCTCTTTTTAATGTATTTTAAAATCTAATAATTTTATATGAGACACCTACTAAGAGAGGGGAATTAGTTTTTTGGTGATTTTGTTAAAATGTTAAATGTTTTATTATTATTATTGATATAATAGATAATTATTAAAAAGATAATATGAAATTACTGTCGCGTGTCTGGACAAACCGCGGATGACCTCGAGTGGCGAGCCGACGCCATCTTGGATTTGTGATCTTTTCGCTAAATCGGACCTTGGCGATTTCCCATGTTAATTTCCATAAGGACTGCGCTCGAATCGTTGTTGCCTATCTACTTTTACCTCTTACGGTAGGTTGGTTAGAACAGCCTGTCCGTGAGTATGACAAAGTTGACAGTTTCGACACCACGTTACCGATCTACTTGGTGTCGTTTTATGGTTTCGACGATTTGACCACATTCGGTGATATGTCTAGTTTCCATTTGTTTTTTATCTTATCTGTAAAATCGAAGTTCGCCCCCTTAACTACAAATACTTTCGACGTCCCTGGTTGTACATTATTCAGTTTTTCTTTCTAGTAAGCCATTTTCTTGATAGTTTTATACGTATTTTTTGCTCCGATACGCAGTTGATTGTGGTCTATTGTAGTTACTCTGTTTTCTCTTTTTATATTTTTATAAATATAATTTGTTGTTCCACAGATCTTTTTGTTGTTAGATCTCGATCATTATCAGTATAAATTTCATTCTAAATAGTTTATAACTTTGGTTGCAGGAGTTTTAGTTAATAGGAAATGCAAAAGAAATTTGAAGGAATTTGTATAAATTCGTTTGAAGATATTTTTTTGCAATTTTTTTAGTTCCTTAATATTGCCCTTTATAAATTTTAAACTTTATTTAAAACTTAAATCCCGCCTGGGTGGGGTGTCGAACTTCTTTTCCAGTGGCCATTGGTTTAATTTCTTAATAAACTACTTTCTATAAGCTTTCCAAGTTTCTCCATCTCTGTATTTTTACTATCTTCTTGTGAAGTTGCGCAACCTTTCACTAGATCTTTGTGTTAATTTACTCTTCTTGAAAGTTTCTAACTTCTAGATGATATTACCTGTACCTTATTAACTTCTTGTTTCGTTTTAAATAAATTTTCCAGAGATCCTACTTTTGCATTACTTAGTTGCTAGTACTTCCGTAATTACTTAGGTTGAGAGCCTGCAACCCAGTATGCACATAGTCGCAATACGGGTTGCCTGTACTCAGTCATTTTTATAAAATTTATAAAAATATCTATAATATAGGCAACCCGCATCGCGACTATGTGCATGCTGGGTTGCAGGCTCTCAATCTTTCTCAACTCTACGTAATTGCTTAGGTCGGGGGTCTGCGACCCAATATGCAAATATTCGCAATGCGGGTTGCCTATACAACAGTCATTTTTATAAAATTTATAAAAATATCTATAGTATAGGCAACCCGCATCGCGACTATGTGCATACAGGGTTGCAGGATCTCAACCTGTCTCAACTCTCCTTTAACCGTTATTCCGTCACATTTACTGAAGAATTAATAAGTGTTAAAGGAGAGTGCGAATGGCATTATTCCAAACTGTTATATTTATTCAGAATTATTAATTATTCAAGTTGTAAACAATCTACTAACATCGCAGATTAAAACTCGTAATGCAATTTGCTTATAATTTCGACTGTATTTTTTTCAATTAAATTTAAATACGCTCACTCTAATAAATATTGCTCTTTAATCAGCTTACAACGAGCATGTTCCGTCGCCTTGTACGGTATTCCAGAAGTCGCGGCGAATTATTCCAGTACATTGTAGAAGCTTCGGTGGGAGATATATAAGCGCCACCAAGGGAAGGAGCGATTAGTCATCCAGTGAATTGAATACGCGCATCGAAAATTAGTACTTAGAATATAAATGTTAAAAATAAATGTTGTATTGTAAATAAATAGTCTGTAAATATCTAGTTCGTTAACAGTTTATAATTATACTGTTTGTAATTAGTGTTAGTAAGAATATTTGTTTTGTTAATGGTCGATTAAAATAGCATTTTTAGTATTGTCTAAAAAGAGCGTTACCTTATAAGGAAATCAAATGTTTTCTTTAAAAATCAGATATTTGTATTTTTAAAGCCATTAGATCTTGACTTTCTTGCAAATAAACAAACCGCAACTAAAAAAAGGACATGTTTTTATTTAGTCTTAGTTTTATTTATTAACAAATTTTTTCAAGTTCGACAGACTACATACATTCCACGGTACTATGCGACATAAAGAGAATGTCTAGCAGAGTGCAGAACGGGACTGAAACTTGAACTTTAAATAACTTTGAGTAACAAGTTAACATTTTAGAAAAAAAAGTTATAATAAAAGTTGTATAATATTCAAGTATCGTTCCTTATTTTTAAGTCACCCTCATTATATAATTATGTATTTTAACGTTATTTTTAAAATAATAACAGAAATGCTGTTTAATCGTTTATTAACAATAGAAATATTATTTACATACACTAATTTAATCTTAACTAATTATTTAACACTATAATTATAAACTGTTTAACGAGTTTAAATGCTAGATATTTACAAACTTAAAGTAGATTATATAAGGACTTTATTACAACATTTACTTAAGCATTTATTTATTCACCAATATTACTAATTACACAAAGCACATTTGAATTCACCGGTTGAACTCTCATTGATCGCCGGACCTACGCACCGCGATATATACCCACACGGAAGTGTGTAGAATGTACTAGAAAGATCGGCCGTCGATACGTCATACACGCGATCCGGCTCGAACACTGTAGATTCTTCTGAAAATGTACGTCGCCCTTGTATAGGGGTTTTCGTTTCGTTACAGTATTATAATATTTTATTGTTGTTATACTGTTCTATGAGCTTTTGTTAAAAATTAAAGTTTTCTAAACGTATAAAATATGCTTGTAAGTTGTTTGGCTCAATTGCTCAATATATTGATTTGTACAATATACACGGTGATTCAGTACTCAATGATCGGACTTTGAGGATAAGCTTCTCTGGTTATTAGAAACATAAAACCTTAGTAACTTTTTTTGATTAAATGAACTTGAAAATTTCGAAAATTTTGACCGACGTTTTCAAAAAAGTACGTATAATTGATGCAGGTCAGTGTAGTTAAGTCGAATAGAAATAAATGCAAGATCTTTAGAAATTGACACCATCAGTAAAAACGTGACATCTGTTTAAACAAGCACAAGGATGCAAATGACGCACATTCCATTTTTAGATGTTAAAACAAAACGATCTATTAATCCGGGGGATTCCCCTTTATTCTAATAGTAAACGCAAACAGAAATGACATCATTTTAATACTGACCTATTTAATGTATCATTAAACTCGATGTGTATGCGTTAATAAACAGATATTAGTTTTAATTAAGATAAGACATGTTTAGCTAATTTGATGTATCCATCAATAGGTATTGTTATTTTTATTGGAATTCTAGAATGTTTCATTATTAAAACATTATTATTCTTTTTGATGTTTTAATTCAACGACCCTGAATGATTGATGGATTTGTTTACAAAGTCAAGTACAAGTACTGTTATACGTTTTATTACTAAAAGCTGCAGTGTAAGGGGTTTGCAATTTGTTATCATTTGAGAAACCAAATAGTATCGGGTATCTCCTTGATCTTGACCTCAAAAGATGTGTCACTATCACGAATACTATAATTTTTTATTCACAAACCTGCAGTATTGTATTACACATAGGGGTTAATGTGTCTATTAAAAGAATTTGAAATTGTCTTAGTAATCAGAAACAACACAAAACAAAAATACCATTTTTGAAACAATATCCATCGAGAGGTCGTTCTCAACATGCTTTGTTTATTTAATTCTGTTTATCTGTTGTTATTCTACGAAACACTTGGCCAAAATAAGACGTTTTTATTACTTTACGCTATCCTTGCACATTCTAGTAGCATTGAATATCTGCTTGAACTTTTAAAATATGTGTCATGTGCATTCATACTATTAAATTTGAAAACATTAGGCTGAACTTCGATGCCGTTTTTCTCCAAAAATATAGAAATACGAGAAAAATGGTATATAGGAATTTTCTTTCTTTAATGGTTATCTAACCACTGGCAAAGTCTGACTATGTCTTAATGGGTCACGATGTATATATATATATATATATATATATATATATATATATATATATATATATATATATTTTATATAAATGTTTAAAGATTTTAGACTAAAATATCGTTACTATAGCCCCTACTATTTCAAATAGTATCAACATCGTGCAGCAAACCTGACACAAACTTTGTTAAAGAATAACATATATACTACATGCATGTTGCTACGGCATCGGTAGTTTAATAAAAGGTTGTTTAAATATTACAATTTTACGACTACACATTATATTAATATGATAATCTTTCCGAGCAGTGGCGTAGCTAGGGTGGGTGTCACCCGGTGCACAAGTAATACCCCTATACTTAGAGGTAAAAAATTTATAAATCCTATAAATTAGAAGATTTAGAGAGTTATACAATACCAGAAGAAAACAAACAATACAACAAAACAAAAACAATAATACAATAAAGCAAATCAAGTTATACAATAATAAAACAATAAAATTATTGACAAAATGTACTATTTTATTTATTGCACAAAAGATTACAACATTAAGAACAAAAATGACTGACTATGATTCTATGTCTCTTTTACAACAATTTTCTTCTACATTTTAATGCAGCAAACTCATTTATAACATCTTCAAAATCAATTTCAAATGCTATTTCATTTTCAATAGACAATAAAGCTAAGCCGGAAAGCCTCGACTGACTCATCGTTGATCTGAAATAGTTTTTTATAAGTTTCAGTTTTGAAAAAGTTACTTTTTATTTAAGCTCCATTAAAAATAATAGGATGAGAGGATCTTGAACATAAAACAATTCTATAAACTGTGGAATGACAAGGGATGTGGAATAAAACTGTAGAATAACAAAATAAACAAGAAAATATATGTTTCGTAAAGCGCCCGCAGCGAAAGAAAGACCACTCTTAAAAGCGCGCGAAATTTTAAAATTTGTAACTCGTGTAAAACAGACAAATGTAAATAGAAATTCATAAATTGTTCAAATTATACACATGAATACTGAAAAGTGATACATTTTCTATAGCAGAAATATCATTTTAAAGCTAAAAGTACATATTATTGCGATCAGATAGTAAATACAAACTAAACAAAATGATATATTTTTCTGATTTTGAAAGTAAAAATTCAAATTATTAAATGTGTTTAAATCACAAATTCACTAAAATAATTCAGTTGGTGAAATGTGTCATCCCGAGAATGGTGTCACCCCTAAAATGGTGTCACCCGGGGCGGACCGCCCCCTCGACACCCTAGCTACGCCACTGTTTCCGAGATGTCTGTCTATTATCAAATTAATATTACATTGTCAATAGTTTTGTGCATGACGTATTTCAAGACGGAATGTAGTAAAGTTTAATATCGCTAACATACCTCGTGTTGTTTCCCCAGCAGCGAGATCAAAATTAAGGGACTATAGACGTTACTAGAGTCACTACATCTAGTCACCTAGGTCACGCTGGTCATATAGAATACCGCAAAACGCAGCCATATTGGCGAAAAAGGAGCACGAAATTGTTCATTATTTTGATCTATATTGAATTTAATCCAATTCAACTTTAGTTTAAAAGGTTTTTCTTATTCTGAAAGTTCAAACCTCTAAGATGTCAAAAACGTAATATGTGGTTTTAAGTAAGGGTGGTGTGGTGTGGTTAGACTGTATGTATTCGGTCTTTTCCCATGGCAATATTTTTTACAAATTAAAATACAAATTTTAAAACAAGCTGTAAAAATTGTAATGTGTTTCATTTGGTGGGGGCCAAGAAAACTATATACAGGAGACCAAACTGCATAAGTGGGGGAAACACAAAATCCGCCGTAGGCGGTCCCAGAGAAAACTATCATTAGCGACATGAAGCGGCGATTAGTAAAATGTCAAAAGTTGTTGTAAAAGATTCCTCAACCTACTCTTATTAGGTAAATGCATTGCAAATGGTTTAATAATTAGCTAAAAACAAGAGAGTCGAAAATATTACATATTGTAAATCTACCGTATATTTATTCGTATATTTTCTGTAATTTATCGCGAGATTTTTTTATTACTATTATGATATTGTAAATAAGAATTATGACAAATCTATGGCAAATATTTTGTTCGTTGTATTATATCCTTATATATTATTATATTATATTATTTATATATTTCCTAATAAAATTTCCCAATTTTGATGATATTATTTAAAATTAATTATAAAATCTAATGATTTTAATGATTTATATATTATTTTATAACAAAAAATTTTAGTAAACAAAACAGTTTCGAGTGAAATACTATTTAAACTATTATTAATTATTAAACTGTTTGCAATGAATTTGAATTTACCTAATAAGAATCGGTTTGCGTGCTGCTGAGGAACCTTTTACAACAACTTCTGACATTTTACTAATCGCCGCTTGATGTCGCTAATGCTAGCCACTGGCTTTCTCTGGGACCGCTTACGGCGGATTCTGTGTAAAGTATTCTTACCATCTCCACTTGAGTTTGGTCTCCTGTATATAATCTTCTTGGTGGGGGCCCTTATTAACAAACTACACCATTTTTAATTTCCCGTAATGTTCCACCATTTTCGTGATCACTGCATAGTTGAAGTGTATGAAATGACCTACCTTTCTAAGCTTGCTTAGACATTTGAAGATTTTGAAATGATAATTGTGGCATTTTGGGATCGTTCTTGCTCAAAAGCGCACTAATATGGCGTTTTTGAGCAACAATGAACCAAAAATGTCACAAAAACGCTATATTAATTATTCTTCCAAATCTATAAAAAGAATATTGAATTTTCACGGACTCTGGCCATTTTGGCTCAAATAGATATAAAGATCTAGCTAAACAATAGTGTGGTAGTTAGGACTTACTTTCTTAAATAAAATCTGAATTTCAATCATCATTTTAAACAAAAAAAAAACATTTTAGTAAGTATAGAGCTTTTTAAACGCAATCATTGTCATTTTATTATTGTAGCTTGCTTTTCTTGATACTTTGAAATTCATAGCTTAAAGATTAATAAATTAATTAATTAATAAATTACCCATTCTAAACTTAAAAAAAGCATTTCTCAATAGGCATTTCCAAAATATACACCCTGACAGTGGTCCATAATTCAAATATAAATTAGCAAAATTTACTAAACAATAGGGAAAGTTAAACGGTTTGCACATTTTTAGCATGTATGTATTATTGGTTGCATAAGCAAACAGTAAATTACATTTTAATTTAATAGCACTGTATACAATGTTTGCTGTGTGATTAAAATTGGGTTTACTTAAAGTTTCCATTAGAGATAGTGGATCTGTTGCTACAGATTTAGCAATATATTTTTAAAATTTTAACATTTACTGTAGTACCTCCGTATAAAACATACGTTCTGGTTACATGGGAAACTATTTGCGAGCACGTATAAAACAGACCATGTCCAAAAACGGACTGAGATAAATATAGACCTACTCTATCCAAGGTTTGCCCCCGTGTCTTATTAATGGTCATACAAAAAGCAATTCGTATAGGAAATTCTTTTAAAAGAGAACAGCAACGTGGTATCTGATGGGGTCAGATCAATTCGTGACAAGAACACTTTTTGAATGTGTGAACAGATTGACTGTTACACAGCAAGTCATAATGTCCCGAGTCCCGGCCACCCGAGAATCGTAAACTAAGGTACACACACATGCGAGTGTCATTACCAGGGGCAACCACATGGTTGCTGAATGGGTAGTTGAGTGCACAATTTCGTGTAGTCGAATGTATAGGTATAAAATTACGTAGGTTACGGTACGGTTAGGTATACATTCGACTACACGAAATTGTGCACTAACTACCCATTAAGCAACCATGTGGTTGCCTCTGGTCATTACCGAAAGTTACAAATTAAGTAAATAACGAAAAAAATCGATATTGACAATTAAGAAAAACTTTTGATATTGGTGCGATCTCCACATTGCCTGCATATTTCCCATCATTAGATATAAGATTTCTATAATCCAAAGAATTTTGTATAGGTAGTCTGTAAGTCCCTTACAATAAAAGTGAGTATCTATCCTAATTACGTAGTACTTCATCGATAATGTTTATTTATAAATTGTTTGATATAAGAGAAAAGAAACACTACAAAAGAAACAATTACCATCACCAACAATAGGTTTTATTGTGGAAAAGGTCATATCGAAAAAAAGAAATGTGCAAAAAGTCAGGGCCGGCGTAAGCTTTTGCGGGGCCGTGTTCAAAAATGCACTTGTCCTATATACATTATTTATTATAAACACATTATTATATATTACAATAGGATTAACATTACAATAGGAGTACCATTATAGTTATTTACGAAAACGAGAAGTCGCGTATGAGCGCATTTTTTAAGCAGGAGCGACAAAGAATCGAGTAATTCATTAGCGCGAATGCGTTGAAGATGTCTTTGCGCATCAAGTTTTGCACAAAATTTTTTGAAACGAACTTGAACAACAATGAAAAAACCTAATTAACCAAAATCTGTAATACCGTTTCGAATTCAAAGTAAACATGAAACCAAATAGGTAATAGTATTCACTTGTTGCCAATAGATGGCGGTCGCGCATTTGTCAGTGGAATTATTATCGATTACTAATCTTTTGTCATTTCTAATACCTAAATAGTTTCTAAATTAATTTTTACGTATAATTAAAGAATCCCCCACACCTTTTTTTTACCAAACTGGTATCATTTTAACTGAGATTTTATGCTGATTCTGAATATGTAGATCATTTTTGGGGTGAACGCCTCAAATTTGAGGATCAAAAAGTAAAAAATGATTCATTTCCATGGAATTGAATAATAAAGGAATAATATTAAGTTTTTATGATTGCCAAATTGTGTAATTTACTGTTACCCAATTTAGCTAGGTTAGGGAAGGTTACGTTTAGGTTAGGTTAGGTTAGGTTAGATTTCGGAGAGGTGAAGTTAGATTAGGGTAGGCCTAGGATCGTTTCCTCCAAAAAATACAAATTCCAAATATGTAAATCATTTTTGGAGCGAGCGCCCTAAGCGCCCCGAATTTGGGAATCAAAAGTAAAAAAAAATGTTTCAGCTCCATGGAAATGATTAATAATTATATTAAGTTTTTATGATTGTTAAACTGTGTAATTTACAATTACACTATTTAGTTAGGTTAGATATGGTTAGTCTAGGTTTAGGTTAGGTTCGATTTAGTTTAGGTTAGATTTAGATTAGGTTAGGTTAGGTTAAGTTAGATGAAGTTGAAAAAACTCGAATTTGCTTTTGCATAGCGTTTTGATAGGTAGTGACGTTTTTATGAAGGTTAGGCTGGTAGCAACCAATTTTGGAGGCCTAGGGGCGTTTGCTCCAAAAAATGCTAATTCCGAATATGTAAATCATTTTTGGAACGAGTGCCCTAAAGGCTCTAAATTTCAATCAAAAGTAAACAAATGCCTAATCTCCATGAAAATGAATAATAATTATATTAAGTTTCTATGATTGCCAACTTGTGTACTTTACAAGTACACAATTTAGTTAGGTTAGTCTTAGTTATTTGATTAGTCTAGGTTTAGGTTGGGTTAAGTTTAAGTTAGGTTTAGATTAGGTTAGGTTAAGTTAAGTTAGGTTAGCTTGAAAAAACCCGAATTTGCTTTTGCATAGTGATTTGGTTAGGTAGTGGCGTTTTTGTGAAGGTTAGGTTGGTTAAAACCAATTTTGGAGGCTCAGGGGCGTTTCTCCAAAAATGATTTACATATTCGGCATTAGCAAAAGATCTCCGTTAAAATGACACCAATTTGGTAAAAAAATGTTTGGAGGGGAAAATCTTTAATTGTTCGCAATTTTATTATGATTAAGTCAAATTATTTTTAAAGAGCCTAAAAGGGCCAGTGCTTTTTGCATCTTCCTGAGGCATGAGTGCGCAAACCTTCCTTTTAAGTTTAACTGTTACATTCGCAAAATGTCATTTTCAAAGTAGTGAGTTTAAAAAATTGTTTTTCTGGCCATTTTCGTTGCAAAGTTTTTAATTACATCATCGAAATCTACGTAAGTTGAATGGTAGAAATTTGCTTTGTGACACGGAAACATCAGTGTGACTACAGCAGCAGAGAAAATGCGCGTATTTGTAAGTTGTAACGCGGCGGCGCCTTATGATGAGCGGGGCCGTTCAAAACGCGGGGTCGGGTTTCTGGGAACGCGCTGAACCCGCCTCACGCCGGCCCTGCAAAAAGTAATAATAGGAAAGTAGTTCTCAAAAAAAACTGTGTATCTAGATAAATGTTTAAAAAACTGATAAAATAATGAACCAAAAGAAATGCAGCGGAAATAAGTAATATATTTGATAATGACAATAATAAGTAATATTCTTAGCCACATAGAGTAGTGTAATGTTGCTAATATACGTATTTTCGCTCGCAATCGCAAGATCGCAGTGGCGCACACTGAATCGAAATGGGGAAAACATGGACATTTGATAAAACGATCAAATGTTTAAAATCAATGAAATTTTTATGTAGACGTTTAAAAGACTATATAGATTGTAAAAATGGAAATTTGTTTGCTTTGCTTTTACGTTATCGCCCTCTTTCTAAAAATCGAAGTTCACTATTTGAGAACACATTTTACAAAGCAAAAATGTAGATTCACTTTAAATTAACTAAATTATTAAATTATTATTATAGAAATAGTTTTTAAATCGATTTTTTTTGCTTATTAGTATGATGTTTCTTCTGTAAATTACATATTTTTAATAATTATTATTATTCATCTTCTTTAAAAAAAGCTCGAAACGTAACTCGTAATTTTTAAACACATTTTGACTTCCGGTTGACTTAAAAAAATGTCTGAATAATCCCAGATTGAGATTGTCATATTTCGAATCTGTAAGCATATTTACTTTATAGATTCATTTTAACCTAGTGCATATACGATAATTATTCATCGTTTTCGCTATACCCAATACCCAAAGTACCCAACACATTAAATTCGGTCTTCTATAGGACGCGTCTATTTTGACATCCATAGTAGTAAATATTATAATTACTATCTATTGTGTATTAGTTAGAAATATTATTATGAACATTGACTCAGGTCCATTTTTAAATTCAGTTGCTTTGTCTAACAAAAAAATATTTTAAGATTTGCTGATTTCGCAAACACTAATAACATTTGATCTTTCAGCTTATAGTACAACATGAGAAAATCAATTTAGCCTTGACAGATTACCTAAAACAAAATGCTCATCACTCTTCAAACTAAACAGTTCACCATAATTAATATCATAATAAGTGCCAATACGTAGATCAAAAAATATCTCTCAGATTAATCTGCAGTACTGTATAGATGGCAGACTGAAGAAATTATCGGAAAGTTATACAAATTGCTCCTGATCCTTATTCTTACATTGTTGAACTTTTAGGTCTTTCTTATACAAATAGATGGTTTTTATTTTCGTCATCTAAGGTTAATGGAGCTATAGCTCAGGGAAGCTCAACTTAAGTGGGGACTTGATATGCAAGAAGTAAAATACAAAAAAAATGAAATATTGTTAAATTACTTAAATTTTAATATTTAGGTTTTCAATTGTTTAATATATTAAAATCATTTAAAAAAATTGATACATTTTCGATTATTATTTTGATAAATAATAATGACAATGAAAATACAGACAAATTGTATAAAGACATTATTACTTATGAACGAGTACGTATCAAATATATAGAAGAGGACGAAGAGAAGTGGGAAACAACAATTTCAAAGTTTGCATAATATGTGAAACTATGTACTAATCAAAAATTAATTACAGCTACTCCGTACCATCAGTTTTTGTTATGGTTGTGGATCTAATTATGTTCGTAAGAGTTGTCCTTAGTTGCAGTCAGGTAAAGCTGGCCTATCGACTTCCCGCTTTGAGCAGGAAGGTGCTGCCTTAATTGTAAATGAAGAAATTGTGGAATAAAGGTAATTAACTTTACTAACATTAAAAAATTTAGTATTTCGCGGTAGATTAATTTATATTATAGTATTTTGTGTCTCAAGGGCAGAAAGTTAGTATTTGGAGCCCGCAGTTGTTTGATCGCTACGTTACGCAGCCGACAACTAAGAGCTACAAATGTTTTTCTGTACGAGTGACATACAAAAGTTTTTCGCTAACCTGTAAGAATGTTTTTATAAAAAAATAGATACGCCAGTGTGCATTAACGACGACGTTATGTACCTGCTATTATATAATCTCATATTTTGATTTCTTGCGACTATAATGGTTGACGATAATGTTATTTCTTTATGCCCTTTTTTATTTACATACAGGTTGTGATAAACTTATTATTCTTATGAAATGTATATTGTTTGCACACCTTCTGTTTATAGTAGTCTTATAGTTTAGTTAAGTTTATGTTAATTTGTTTCATGCTAAAACTTGACAGGGACGAACCTAAAGAGTTTTTTTGGATGGGGGGGTAACCTTAAAATTGCCAGCTTATTATGATGAAAATACCAACTACTATGCACTGTCCAGCCAACAGAAATAGTTAAGCCACTCCCCCACAAATGTATGTTTGCGTAGACCAATGGGAGTAAAACCAGTTTCATACGGTACAAATTAATAAAAGCGCACCAAGTTTTCATTTACTATACTTTTCTCGTTTTAAATAAATGATAACAATATTCTCTGTTTTTATAAAAAGTAAGAATTGATGAGGAAAATTATAAAATAAACTAACTGTCAGATAAGTTTAGTCTTGAAATAATTAATTAGACACCGAATTAGTAAACCTGGAAAAATACTCGCTTGCAAAAGTACTTAATTTGGTCAAACAAAGCAGCTTTAATTAAGCTGTTTATGCTTTTGCATAGTTTCTAATAGACTTAAGGTGCCTTCCTGCTAATATGAATATGTGGTGTATAATAAGAATAATAATACTAACGTATAAGTATAAACTGCATAATTCTCGTTGAATCATACTCAGCATTAATCATAAACTGTATACGCATAGTTTTATTAATAACAAAACATTATTTTAAAGAATACTATACAAATTGTCACATTAAAAATTATAATATGTATAAGACTAATTAATTGTATTGTATAAATGTTAATTGAAATTAACATTGCCAAACAGCCTTGGTAGCGAATTGTCTAGCGTGCTGGCATTTCACCCAAGCGGCCCAGGTTCGACTCCTGGTACTGGCAGCTCTGGTTAAGGTTTTCTGCAGTTTTCCTTAGCTGTGACACAAATGTGGGATTTGCGCTGTTCCGTCAGTCCGATGCAGTCACACTTTGGGCCTGCGTAATGATAATAATCGCCCCCTCCCTCCCGCACAAACTTCATAGCTTCTGGGGCCTGGTTCACAGGTGATGGGTTGTAGAAATTATTATTATTAAACTACCGAGGTAAATACATACTTGTGCGTCGCATAGGGCAGTTTTATTTTTAACGACAGCCACCAAAAGATGGTTACGTGGTTGTCTATACTAACTGCTTAACGTGCTCTTCTGACAGCACTGCAAAGTGTACTGAGGCTTTATCAACGAGAAAAATCTTCTCACCTGTTCTGGGATCCGTCTGATTAAGAGTTGGCCTCTACCGCGTAGAGTGTAATTCGGACGAAAGAATAGTCATTCCCCACACAAATGATTGGAATATATGAGGGCTGCGATGCCAATTAGAAGGAAAGTTTCCCTTCAGTGTATTTTTTCTTTTAAGTAGATGATAACAATCTGCTTTTAACAATTATTTTCATCTGTTAAAAAAATTAAAAATTAAACAACAAAATAACAATAATAATAAACAATAAATAATAACAAAATAACATAAAATAACAACAATCAACTATTATAGTGAATATACAAATTGTTAAATTAAAAATTATAATATGAATAATTAATCAGACTGTAAATCAGATTCAGATAAAGAAGAGTCGTCCCCCACACTAATGACCAATGGTTCCACTATTAGGTCCATAGCAATGTCAAGCTGCCACAGTTTTTCTTCTTCGCCTTGAGCATGACTAATAGCATTCTTCCAATTTTCGGAAGAAACATTTTTGACTGCTTGGTCAAATAGCGGGCGAAGGTCTTTCATTTTGAAAGTAGTATTGTTTCGCGCTACTTCCCCTTTTATTTGACCCCATATCAATTCAATAGGATTGAATTCGCAATGATATGGGGGCAATCGCAAAACCATAACATTCTGTTCATTTGCCATCTCATAGACCACATAATTTGGCGTAACGGCAGCCTGTCGTACAAGATCCAGGAGTTCGGCTTTTACCATCTCTGGTTCATAGGTAATTGACTTACTTGTCAACCAGGATTGTATGCCGGTTTTTTTGTGCTAGTAAATTTGGCAATTTCTCCGTTTTTCGGCTGTGATAGGGAGCGTTGTCCATAACAACTACAGAATGCTCTTCCAAGCGTCCCAAAACTTTTGTAAACCAGTTTTCGAAAACTTCACCTGTCGTTTCTTCGTGATAATCTCCGGTTTTCTTAGATTCGAAGCATAATAAACCATCTTCAACAAAACCGTCCTCTGATCCTATATGGAGGACTATAAGACGACTTCCCTTGCCAGATGGATCTTTTAAGCCAGCCGTTAGTCCTTGTAAGAAAGCTTGCCGCGGAGTCAGGATTGTCGAGTCCTTCCATACTTTATGTACAGTATGACCAGCATTCACCCACGTCTCATCTAAGAAGTACAATTTCTTGCCTACTTCCCGGTACTTTCTGATCTGTCGCAGAAAACGTCGTCTCCAGGCGATAATTTCATCTTTTTCCCGTAGGACACTATTGCGCGACCTTTTCGAAAACCTATATAGCCAAACCCAATTCGATTACAACATGTAGAAATAAAAAGTTTATTTTCTCACCGAAAGCCAATTTCTTTTAACAATTTCCATAAAGTACTCCGTTTCAGTTGCGGTAAACCATCGTTGTCGTGAACAGCCGTTAATATTTTGTTTAGAGTAGGTGGTTCATTTCTTTCAAAAAAGGAATGAACTAAACGTCTAAGAGCACTTTTAGTTCCCTCATCAATGTTGTCTAAAATTACTCTTTGTCTGTAGTACACTTTCGGTGGATTCAGCTCGTGTGTTTCCTTGTATTCACGGATAATCTTGAACACACTAGAGACGCTCACGCCTAAATGAATATGTATAATTTATATAAGTACATAATAATATGTATGAAGTGAAACCTTACCTGCTGCTGTTGCAGTAAACTCGACATTTTTCGTTTTAGGGTTGTCTGGGTTTTCTCCAGCGTAAGCCTTATAGATACAACAACACGTTCTTTTTCTTCGACCCAGAAATGTCTGGCTATCCGTTTCTTCGGTGGAGAAAGAACAGGTTGATCCATTGTTGATAAGTTTTTCACTTTATGGCAAAATGTGATTTTAAGACTTAGTCAATATAAATCGTTTTCAGTACGTACCTTAATATTCACAAATGTGCACTAAATCTTAGAAATCTTCAAGCAAATTTAAAATAACTTAAGTGACATTAAGAGCGAAACAACGATTAAATAAATAACTAATACCAACATAACCACTAAAATAAAATCATGTTGCAAACGCGCAACCTTAGCGCTACGAAGCTAAATCAGAGAAAAATTCCCTATATATTTTTTCTTTTTAAATAAATGGTGTTGATCTTCTTTTAATAAATGATTATTAAAATAATTTAAATTATGTTGCCATAAAAAGTAAAAATTGATTGCCAAGTTATAAAAGAAAGTAATAATTAGATAATGTAATTAGGCAACTTTTTTTTGCATGCTTGTGATACGGGTTTTATAAAACCGACCAATAAAAAAGCTCGCCTCAAATATGCCGCACTTTTGTAGGGCGTGGCTTAACTATTTCTGTTGGCTGGACAGTGTATAGTAAGAAATTTTTTTTATTTGTACCTAACATTATATGAAGCAAAATTAGTATTTTACACAAATCTTATTTTTATTTAAAACTCTCCAACGTTTATGCATGGCAATTAGATTAAATTTAAAAAAATAAATTGTTTTGAACACATTTTCTTATCTTCTCATTTTTCTCAAATTGTGAAATTGCCAACTCTCGCTCAAAATTATCAACTTTGAGGGGGGAGCTTCCCCTCCCATCCCCCCCATGAGTTCGTCCCTGAAACTTGAGTAATTAATGATTGGGTCACTCATTGAGTTAGGATTGGCGAAGTTTTTTAAAGTAAAATCCCGTAAGTGTTATAATTTTTAAGTTAGTAGAAAAAAATGAAAATTTATTTAAGAAAAAAATAATAATAAGATGTCAATGTAGAAATGAGCAAATCAAATTATTATTTAGTAAATTAATTATTATTATGTTTAAGCAGATAAAATTTATAAAGAGAATAGAAGAGGCATATTGCTGACAATACCTTATTTTATATTTAATCTGATATTGATTATGCAACTAACATTGCTATATGCATTACTGTTTGCATATGAGACCGAACACTTCTTATTTCATGCAGAAAAATTGGGTGACTTGGAAACAAAATAATTTTTGCAATGTTTTTCTAGAACTCGTGCTGCCACTTTACAGGCGGTAGCAGAAGTTTAAATGTAGATATAGTTGAAAAGCGCAGAGTTTAACCTTGCATTTTAGACATAAAGAGTGGTTTCAAACACAGGTGCGACCTGGATCTCTTTTAAAAAGAGGTAATGTTTTGTTATTTTTGCATACTCGGATTACTTTTACTTGCTTCGCAGATTGTCTCAGTACTGAGAGTTTGTGACATTTCTTTTCATAGCGCCACAAGCCTTAAAATAATGATTCTGTGTCATTTAACCTTAAACTTAGAATTCAGAGATTTCCACAGGTTGATTTATGTTTTTTCTTGGGTAATTTGAAATAGCACCAACGTTTATAACATAAATCCAGGGACTCTAGGGAGTCATCGCTACATGAATTATGACGAACAATGAAAAAGGCTTTAGATTCAATAAAAACAAAGAAACTTATATACGCAACTGTTTCAGAAACGTGTCACATTTATTTTAGGACCTTGTTAAAGCAAAATCCATCACAAATACAAAGAAGTTTGAAGGTCAGAACGTATTAACACACGAAGAGGAACAACGAATAATGTTAGTAACAGTTACCACTGATTGGTATTTTCAGTTTCAAAAGAGGTGTACAACTATTGGTTAAAAGTAGTAGGAGTCGAGGAATGGTGTACATGCTTTCTTGCTCGGCACCAATTTGAGTTAGTACTTTATCTTCAGAATAACATCAAGAGCGACAGTCTTTCATCGACTTATCAATGAATTATTTGACAATTTTGAGACCACCCTTGCAGATGCACTACCACAGAATTCTCTAAACTTCGATTAAACAAATTTGGACCTAGCCTCGGGCTGTGAGAAGTAGATACAGCTGTTCCAAATCTACCTAGTTTGATATGAATCTCTTTTGAAGGCTGGTTTATGAAGGTTTCTAACCAGAATAAAAAACAATAATCGGAAATAATCTGGCCATCTACATTTTGCCACCAGTAGTACAAGGATGAAGGATGCTTGCGAAATGACATCAAATTTGTGCTGCTAGCTACCATCTTACTCAACCCTATGATGTGGCGTTCTCCAGGCTATTGAAAGTGGCAAGTAGAAACAAACATAAAAATCTCTTGGTCTTCGCAAAGACCATTTCCCAAGGGTGCTGAAGCAACACTAGAAAAAATTTAAAGCAAATTTAGATACAAACCACTTAAGCAGGGTTTGAGCCACAAGTCTTACATTTTTTTAAATCGTGACAGAACTTTAAAAAGGCTTGTTTGAGCTACTAATATAGAATCAGCGACAGAAGTGTGATTTCTACAATCATGGAAAGCTTTTTAAAAGAAACTAGGTTTAGAAAAAGTGACATAGCAAGACTTCGAGCTAGAAGAAGTGGTTTTGTAAGCAGGTTTGAGCATAACTGAAATTGCTCTTGCATGCTTAGCAGCGTGCGGTGTATAAGTTTTATTGCGACTGCTTTCACTGTATCGTATGCACCGCATGCTGCTGAACACTCTCCAAGTCGACTAATCGATAATGACTTCACATGTTATAAGAGATAATGGAAGAACTAACACTAGAACAGGCAGCGGGTGACGTAAATTGGGAGGGGGGGATTTCTCCCATTCCCCCCGTGGATCCGCGGCTGACTACTGTTATGGCATTTTTAATTGCACGGTTCCTCTTTCCATCGACAATTGCACTTTTTAGTGCTACAATAGCGTTCGCATTGACACATAACAAATACTTGACCTAGATCAAAGAGCTGATTTCTTGACTGATAAATAGTGAAGTGCACGGAACTTCGACTTGCTATTTATATTTAATCAGCGAAGTGTGCCTGCAATAACAAACAATTTCTTCTATCAATGCTGCTAATTCCCAAAAGTAGATTCGGTTTTTGAGCGTTTTACAATGTCCAAAACGCGTCGTGCTCGTTTCTCCGTTGCATACAACGCGTCGTGGTTAATAAAAACGACCACACCCAGAAAAATTACTGATTTCAATGTTTGGTCGTTTATCACCGTCCACAACGCGTTGTGGCTGACGTTACTTCCAATCAAAGTCTAAGAAAAGTGACACTACGTTGAAGAGATGCTCTTCAATTTGAAGATTTTTCCTAAATAAATTGAGACAGTTTTCAGAATTAAACATTCTTTATTAATTTTATGTAAACCCCTTTGTTTCGGCCCTCGTGCAGTTTCTGTGCGCATATTCCCTTAGGCGCTTTTTTATTTTCTTCTGAGAAGCTCTATGAAATTGTGGGCAGGATGTGAAGTTCTCCTGTTGTTTTGAATATGGCATGGTTCAAACGTATAAGTAGTTTTCAATAATCAGTTTTCCCGGTTCAATCTAGATCCATTTTAGATATAAGAAACTCATTTCTACGCAGAAATGTTTATTTCTAATTTAAATTTCCATTGAACTTAAGGTTGATAAGATAATGCTTCTCTAGAGAAGAAGTCAATGCCCTAACAAGTGCTGTTGTGATTAGCGTTAAATACTCAGTTAGAAACGACAGCTCACCGATTGGTCTTCCCGATTAGAATGGACAGTTCTTCCTGAAGTATGAGAATTAACATCCGAGTCTGAAGCGAAAAATGCTTTTCATTTTTCAGCTTACTGTAGTGGACTTGTGATAGTTCTTTTTGACTTTTGAAATTTTGGTGGTCAAAAAAATATGTCTAGGAGAATTTTGTTATTATATACTGTCACTTTCTTCAAACATTCTTCAATATATTAAAAATTGTTGTTTTAGACGCTATCACCCTTGTGGTTTCATACGTTGCCATTAAGTTAAAATGAAAAGCTGCAGCAGATATCAACACGTTAAGGCAACGTTGCCATTCTATAAGTTGTTTTTATGAGTATTTCTAATACGTTTAATAAATACTTCTTTGTTATTCTCAAAAATACACGTCGTTGCTTATATTATGTAACTGTTACCCACTTGTTTTTCCGTTAATGCCCTCTATGAGAGGTTATTAGGTCATGACTATCAAAAAGTAATGCCCACCTACATTCTCTTCTGCGTTTCAAATTGTTCACTATCCACTAAGAATGTCTAGTACAGTGGCTCTCAAACATTTTAGTCTAAAGTTTTTTTTATACGCTTAATCACCTAATTTTAAGGAGCTTTTGTTTTTACTCATATCGATGATATCAAATGATGATTACAAAAATTTGTTTTATTGTAAACGTAAATAATTTAACATAAAAATGAAGATTGTGAAGAAAATGAATTGTTTACAAAAACTTTTCTGAGTTTAATGCTGTTAGATCATTGCATCATATCTTTATAACTGACTGACTTAAAGTGCCATCTCTGCTTTTGCATTTAATCTATTTTAATTGAAGGATATAAAAACAATTAGATAAACATAAACAAAATTATATTATGTTCAAAAATATACCAACAAAAAATAAATATTAAATTTTACTCCGAAGAAAACACCAACGATAATTACACGCACAATTTAAAATTAATCGTATAAATCTGTAAAAAATCCTAAAACTGTTTGTTTAGTAATTTTGGTTAATAATACCAACCAACCTATTGATACCTTAAATTGAAAGAACCTTTTTAGAACTTCTGCCGAATATTGTTTTGGATATATACAATGTCCTATAAAATAATATTAATGGCGCGCAACGTGCAACCTTCTAAACAATTTGAGCTGCATCCGTAACTTATGTATTGTGTACTTAGTAATAAATTTCAGCATCCTTTGTTAATTAAACCTTTACCACCCTTTAGATTAGTATTTTAAACAAACAACTAAAACAAATAAAGTTCATTTTAAAGCGAACGAATATTTTAATAAACAGCAACATTGTACTATGTGGGATGGATATAAAATTAATATATACGTACTTCTATTAGTTCTGTTCATTCGCAATACCTGTTCTGTATAGTTCGACAATGTTGGTATTTCTAACAATAAAATCGGTTCATTTCTGGACACCTTTGCAACTTTCCAACAAAAATCAACCATGTATACCAAAGTGAGTATTCCTGATTTCTATGAAACTTGGTACACATTATGAGTCGGCCAGTCAGTTTTAGGAAGTATTTCTTGATTTTCGTATTAGGCACTCTTAGCTTTTATAATTTAAAACGAATCATTCAAGATTCAGAACTCTAGAAAAAAAAACGCGATAGTAGCCTATTGTTAAATGACGAAGATATAAACACTTTTAAAACTATTTTTTTCTTAGTTAATTAACAGCATTTCAAGAGATAAGAATACAACATCTATTTCAGACCATGATGGTTTTCGGGATAATTTACAAAATGTCTTGTGAGTTATGGTCTTTTCTTTAATTTAAGATTCATTATTTACAGCATGCTCCATTACAAAATATTATGTAAGTTAAGCATGTAGTGTTGCTTAACTAAACATATAAAATATTTGATACATACTAATAAATACAAGGGACATAAACAAGGAACGAGAAACTAGAAATAATGATAATTATAACCGCTATCTATATATTTAAAACACAAGACTTATTTTTGTTCCAGTTCGTTTGAGAGTTCCACCGGGCCGATCTAAGCGATTTTTTGTTAATTTCAAGCTTTCGCTGTGTAGATCAGTCAACACTATTTAATTTTTATATATTTTTTAATGTTTATATTTTTTATTTAAACAAATATAAAATGTTTAATTTGAGACGGGCGAATCGGACATTCACTTGGGGCGCCCTCTCACTATCTACGGTGGTGAGTTTCTTAAGTACCCCGCTTATACACTTAACTTCAATCATTAATAAGCGGTTAATGTTTAAAAATTGTTAGGTTGCGTAGACAAAACCTGCATAGTTGCAAATTATAGACAACAGACGAATTAAAATAATAGCTGATGGCAATTGCTTATTCAGAGCAGTTTCATATTGTTTGTATAAAACGCAGGAAATTTGTAAATAAAATATGTACTAATAGACGTTTTCAAGAATGTTTTAAACAAGATCGATTTTTGATTTTATTCTTATCATTTCGTAAGGTAGAGTTTCCGTATGTATGTATGTAGAATAAACCGGCTGGGAGGGGTAAGCCAGAGAGGAATATATGTCGGAAGAGAGGAGGGTAAGCTGGGAGAGAGGAGTGCTAGGCTTAGAATGTTCAACTGGTTATGTTTGGTTGCGTTTATTTAAATAATCACTCACACAAACAGAAGATAGCAATACAGCATTGCTTACGAGTACATTACCAAACTCAAGAGTGGTTGAATAGTTTATTAGCCAAACCCAGTTTAGAAAACTTTTTAAATTACGGATATCAAAAAGTGGAAACTGGAATAGTTCAAGCTCTCGCAACCTAGGAGTCAGTACCTAAAAATGTTATATTTTTGAATTCTTGCATTGTGTAGCAATTGGGTGTAATTTAATTTTTTCGTTTTTGCTCGACGATAATTTGTTGCTTCATGAAAAATAAATTTTATTGCATACCAATGTGCAGATGTCCTGGAGGATGCAAAAACATGGTTTACCAAAAGCAGACATCGAAGCAGATTGAATTGAGTTGTCTTTGCAAGTTTATAAAAAACCCATGAAAAGAGGTGTAAGTACCAAAATATTTCCATGATTTTATTAAGAAATAATTTTAAATCCAAGATGTGATTTTTTTTATTTTGCCTTTTCTTAGTCAACATATTTAACTTACATACAGATTTTCTGTGGTTACATATAAGGTACTGGTGTAATATAGTTGTAGCTTACTAATTATTGTAAGTATGTAAAACCACAGATGATATTCTAGGACGGCTTTTAGTTACTGATGAATATCTTTGCTTGTATGAATTTAAGAAAGAAATAATAAATAACTACGCCACTGTGTATGATATGCAATGTGTAAAACGCATAAGAACATACATTTTATTTACCGTGGGTAAGACGTAACTTCAACTAGGCATTATTACCGTGCTAAAATACTTTTTCGTTAACCAACAGTAAAAACGAGACGCGGTACTCTTTACGTTGTTTTGCAGATATCTTCGCTTTTATTATACCTATGACAAAAATAAAATAACCATCGTGTTCACAGAATATCAACGCAAAACGTTTATTCCAGTCATTTTTTCTTAATATGTACTAGATTTGAAGATATTAAGTGTTAAATGTAATTTTGTTAAACCTTAAAAGTGCTGTTTCGAGAAAATCGACTTTAAAAGTAGGAGTTCCCGTAAGAAACAATGTAAATAAATATCTTAAATGTTTTTTTTGACAAGTTAAATATCGATGTAACCATTTACAGTTTTGTCACAACATAGCGAATAATGTTCCGCAACAAATAACATAAAAATTCAATTTCACCCCTTTTTTACTAAAACACCCTCTCCCGCACCCCCGCACAGTTATTTTTTTTGACGACAAGTAAATTCTGCTTAACTTAGGGATAGACTACAACATGGAGCTAGGGTGGTACTTTTTACAAGGTATGCCCAACGGAATGAACTATTTCAGCCTAATAAAACTCTACTAACATTACAATAGTTAAAAATCGGTTGATTAATACCAGGGAATTGATCTTTGTTGACAAATAATGACAAATTGATTGTTTGTTTTATGACGAATGATGAGAACCATAACAACGAAAACCGCCTCCTAATTTTTCTGCAATTATACTAAAAGTTTAAATTTATTTATTTATTTTTTTAATTTCCAATAGCAGGATTGAACAAAACGCTATACAGCACTCGTGGGAAACTGAGTCACTCACTTGTGTGTCGTTCCACACTCGGCTTCGCCTTATGTAATCTCGACACACGCGCCAGTAAAACTTTTAGTTTCTCCACTTGCACTGTAATATACTATGATTTTGACTTACACATTTACTTTCAGAAAATTCTGTTTCTGTCAATAGTTTCTAAACAATCTGCTTTAAAATTACCGTTATTGGATTCGTTATTTTCAACTTTGAATAATTCTTCAGAAACGAAATTTGGTGATCGGGTTTGCTGAAAATGATTATTTCTTGAATTTTGCATTTACGGCAGTTGCCTTGCACTTCGAGATCTAACATTATATTGAATTGACATTGGCTCAGGTAGATTTCGCCTTTCATTTTTTGCAAAAAAATTTCGATTACCTCGAGTTTGATCGATCCTTGGGGGTTGATTGGTGGTTATTCTCTTATTCTGCAGGTTCGGCGACGGCAGTAATTGTCGTTTATTATAAAAAAATGATGGGTCATTGAAGGGTAAATTAAATAATGGGTTAACGGTTTGGTTAAATGTTTTATTTTGTATAAATCTTTTCTGATTTAAATTATCATTTTTGGATTTAAAATAGTCCAGATACGCATTTTCTATTTTTTCGGCTGCTTGAAAGGCATCTGCTAGTTCAGCGTTCCGCAACCTTTTTTATCTAGAAACCCAAAAATATCAATAAAATTATAAGGCGATTCATACGAGGGGGGGTACTTAAAATTACAGGACTTTATTACCTTATAGCATATATTTTTAACATGAACCTAAATGATATGAACTTGTTGTATTTATAATAGCTCTACAAGCTTGTCTTAACATGAAATCGAGTAGATGTCAAGATCTTACACAGGTGTGCGCTGTCGCGCGCCGGACCGAATCGCGGATGACCTCGAGTAGCGAGCCGACGCCATCTTGGATTTGTGATCTTTTCGCTAACTTTGAGGCCCCTTTGAAAATACATGGGATTTTGCCGCAGAAATCTTGTTGCCTATCTACTTTCATGTAGTCCTTAGTTTGACTTCCAAACGTTCTCAGAAGATCGAGCTGTGAGAAAATGTATAGCGAACGTGCCTGTGGCACGCTAGAAGTGACTTAGTAAAAAAACATTTACATTACATGAATATAACTATAATAAATTACAATATATTGAAAAGGGAAAATGTATATGTATCTGCATAAAATATATTATGTAGTTTAATTATTAAAAGTGAGTATATGCATGGAAATAATAGTTATATCTAACTCATGGCCAATCGGAAGCTGCCAACTGGACGCAGGGACAACTTGGTGCGAGACAAGTGGACGCAAAGACAACTGGGCGCGAAAATCTATTAAGAGTATATATTAAATTAAAATCTTTCTGATCAGAAAAAGTAAAGCTATATAATTCTATTTGTATGATTAAAATAACAACTTTACAGACGAATAAATACAGATGACTTAAAATACATAATAAATAATATAATGACATATATTTTACATAACTCACATAATTTATTAATATGTAAAGCCAAATTAAGATGTATTTAAAAAGCGACTGAATTTGAAATATAAGCCTAGCCGTCATAAAATATATTTAGACATTTACATTACGTGAATTAACTATTTATGTGTCCATTTGGTCATTTTGAAAAATTCCTGGCAAATATTTCATCAAATCATTGTTACTAATCTAAAATCTACTATTCATAAGAAAAAACAAAGTTAAATAATTATATTTGTTTAATCGAAATGAGAGTATGTTCGAAGTAGCTACTAAGTAATTTAGTAGAAGTATTAGATTTTACAATAATACTGCACTGTACTGCAAAAGTACGTATCATTGCACAGAAGTCAAAATCTTGTATCTTAAATAATGCTAGCCTAACGACGTTGTTTTCGGTATTATGTGTGCCGGTATATAGCGAGATTTTTTACAGTAGCAATAACAAAATAACAATAGCCTATATTTCTTATTTATCTTTTTTTATTGCCAAAATTAAGGTACGTTAGGTGTAGGGTAAGAATGAGTATAGTGGAGCTACACAACCTTGAACTCTCATTTGACCTCCTTTCACTTTCCCGCTCTCCAAGCCCCACCCTTTATAAGCCACGCTTCCTTCTCTGCTTTCCCCCTCTCCAAACCCCCCCTTCCCCAAGCGCCACCCACTTTATAAGCCACCCCTCTCTGCCCCAAGCCCTTGTATACCTATCTTCTCTCTATTTGCTTAATTAATAGGAATAGGTATAATGAAAATCCACAAAAGTTATAAATAAAGACAAAAATTATAATGTATCTGTTTAATTCATTTTAAAGAATAAACAATAAATTAATACATAACCATTGCTACGCAAAACAACCCACATTATTTGACAATTTTATATTGTACAATAAATTAATAAATTTATCAAATCAAGTGAGAACACGCTCACAGTCAAGTCTATGGAATTAATAAATTGTTATAATAAATGTATACCTTTAATCAGAGATGAGAGTTCAAGGTTGTGTGGCTCCATTATACTCATTCTTACCCTACTGTTAGGTTTTGCTAGATTAGAACAGATACGAGGTTTTGACCGCTAGGCCGGGTTTCATCAAGGATATTATGATACAGCACGGCGTTTGTCAATCGAAGCAAAGCTTACTGTTTTATTTTAAAACACTCTTGACGAATAGGATTGTATAGATGTACAGTGAATACGTGTATACTTTTTAGTAGATTTTAGTTTAGTAACAGATTTAGTGAAATATTGCAAAGCATTTCTCGGAATTACGATGTGAACACATAAATATTGGATTTATACAGTAGACGAAAAACTTATGTTAATAGATTATGCGATTATTATTCGTATTCGAATTCGTCTGCAATGTTGTTATGTATTTTGATTCTACGAATATTATTATATACAGTTATTTTTTTTATTAGAAACTTTGTAACGTACATGTATGCTTAATAGATTTTCGCGGCCAGTTGTCTTTGCTCCACTTGCCTTGCGCCAAGTTGTCCCTGCGCCCACTCATCTCGCGTCCAGTTGGCCGCGTCCAGTTGTCATAGGCCATCATTCTTCTTCCCAATGATTTATACTTAGTGTTCTAGCTTCATAAATTATTAAACTTTTGGGGAATTTTCTGCAGACAATTCTTCCATCTTCATTTTTTGCTGTTTGTTTTGCTAAATTGTCAGCTAATTCATTTCCTTCCATTCCACAATGACCTTTTACCCGTTTAAATCTTAGATATTAAATCACTATTATTTCAATATCGCTAGCTGTTCCGCCTGGTTGTTGGTACATTTCTCGTCTAATTTATATTACAGTTGGTACAGCAGTTGTAAATTTTGGTAAAGGACTATCCCACACCCCATCTTATATGGTAAATAAATAGTAGGTACTGTATGTTTGTTAAAGTTAAATCTCGAATCTACGTGTACCCCAAGATATTTAAATTGATTGACTTGTTCTAATATTTTATTTAAGATAAACATTTAGTCTGATATTATTTGCATGGTGTTTTCTCGAAATGACTAATATATCTTTGGCTTTTTATCATTGAATAAAATTTTATTATTTTTGGTTCACGTCGAAACCTTGTATAAATCCGAATTAATACAATGTTCTGCTTCTTATTGTATCATGGCACTTTTTGTAAAAATTATCAAATCATCTGAAAAAGCTATCACTTTTGTACACTTTGAAAAATGGAATTTCTAAAAGTGAGTTATACTGGATATTCCAAAATCCGGGCCAACAACATCCTTTGGTAACTATGTTCTCAACACAAAAATTATTACTTGTAAAAGTTTGCGTTTTTTTTGTAAAAGGCAACTTTTCCTTTCGGTCACTAAAATAATTCCAGTTAAATTATATAAATGCTTTGGGCACTGGAATTTCTTGAACGCGTATAAAATGCTTGGCCACCTTGCAGCATCAAATACTTCTGGAATCTAAATTTATTAAAATCGCAAGCCACGCCACTGGATATTTATTTGTTTCAACGCAGGTAGTCCTAGATATTATTAAAAACCATTAAAAAACTATCGAATTACATTTAGTTTATACCGCAAATTTAATTGAGACTTCACATTTTAAAGCGGTTTCAACTTGAAGTTCATATTAGTCGTAATGAATAAAACTTTACGCTCCATAACGAATGTGGTTTTGTGCTTTACTATTTTGCTCGTTTCTGCTGCACGCTATTGTAACAAGAGAGAAAAAGAAAGAACCTCTTCTTCACACAACAAATGGAATATTTTACGGCATTCGAGAGAATGACGCATCGCACCAAGCATGTAAACCAGACGCGGTTTATCTAGCGCCTTCCAGAAATACATAGTAGGTTCCACCGGCTTCTGGTACGATTATATGAGGGTATAAAATCGACTTCGCGGATGAAAGAGGGCAGTCAACAGCGAGTAGTTAAATGGGTATCACGAAATAGATAGTAAATGTAAAGATAAATGTTGTATTAGAAATTCATAATAGTTTTAGTGGTTTATAATCATAGCGTTAATTTATAGTGTATTCATTAGTGTTTGTAAATAAATATTAATTATTAATAGACGATTTAAACAGCACTTTTGTTATTATTTTAAAAAGAACGTTACAGTGTTGTCAGGTGTGGAGTTTTAAAATAAATAAAATCGCGTAATAAACAAAGTGCTGTGAGAATAAACTGTTAGTATTAAAAACAATAACAACTAAATAATTAAAATGGCAATGAAATTGTTAAAAGATCTGAAGGTAATAGACTTAAAACGCGAACTGGAAAAACGGGACTTGGAAACAACGGTCATTAAAAGCGTGTTAATAAATCGGTTAAGGGAATGTCTTTTGGAACAGAAGGAAGACCCTGAAAGTTTCCTATTCGAAATACCTGGACCCGCAATTGATACTAACGTGTTGTTAAGTAAAATGGAAGAGAATTCTAGAATATTAAAAGAAGAATTACTGGAAAATTCTAGAAAGTCCGAAGAGAATTCTAGAATGTTAAAAGAAGAACTACTGGAAAAGTCCGAAGAGAATTCCAGAAAGTTAATGGAAAATACTAAAGTGCTAGAAGAAAAAGTTTTTGAAAATTCTAGAATGCTTAAAGAAGAATTACTAGAAAAGGCCGAAGAAAATGTTAGAATGCTAAAGGAAGAAATACTGGAGAATTCCAGGAAATCCGAAGAAAGTTCTAGAAGGCATAAAGGAGAATTGCTGGAAAATGTCAAAGCGTTAGAAGAAAAAGTTTTTGAAGAATTGTTGGAAAATGCCAGCGCGTTAGGACTGTTGGAAGGTAGATTGGCGGAACAAGATAGGGTAATAAAGATGGTAGAAGAAAAAATAGCCCAAATGCAATTACCACCAACAGCTAAGAAAGACGACGAAATGTTGGAAGATAGAATGAATCAACTACGGTTTCCCTCAACGTCTGAGTGGCCGTTTAATGAAGGAAAAAAACAATTTAAAGAAGAGATGGTTCCTACCGTAGGGATAAAAGTAAAACCACCCACGTTCGATGGAAAGATACCTTGGTCCACCTACTACAAACAATTTGAGGCGGGCGCTGGGGCCAACGGATGGACACGCAAGGAAAAGGCCGTTTCTTTAACTGTGGCTTTGCGTGGAGAAACGTTGAACGTCCTGCAAACAATCCCAGCAGGACAGGAAAATGATTACCAGTTGTTAGTTTCTAGATTGGAGATGAGATATGGAGACGCGCATCTACAACAGGTTTATCATGCGCAAGTAAAGAATCGTGTCCAGAAGAATGGAGAAAGCCTTCAGGAGTTTGAAACCGATGTTGCGCGGCTTGTCCGATTGGCGTACCCTACGGCACCCGATTCATTTCTGGGACAACTCGATGTGCAGACCTTCATTGATGGGTTAAGAGACGGGGAAACACAACAATCATTGAGATTGGCACCACCAAGAACAACTGATGATGCGCTTGCTCATGCCTTAGAATTTGAAGCTGCAAAACAAGCGTCCCGAGGTCACGGGCGTGTTCGGGCCTTTGTGGAAGAAGAAGAAAGTTCTAAAGATCACCTAGAGGAGTTAGTACTGAGAGTTCTTCGGAAGGAAGAAAGTCGTAAGAAGAATCATCAAGAAGTTCGAGGGCCTCGTTGTTGGAATTGCGGCGAACAAGGTCACATACGACGTCGTGCTCTAAAACGGGTTCAGCAGCCGGAAAACTAAAGAAGGTCGACGAGAAGGGGCGAACGTTGACCTTGAGTAGAGATGCCCCGAAGATCACCATTCATGCCGTAACATCAAAGAATAGTACCAGTAGTTTGTTCGTAGATGGAAAAATTGCTAATCGAACTGTTCCACTACTTATTGATACGGGGGCGACAAAATCCATCATACGCCCTAATGTTCTACGAACAAGTATGAAGCTGTTACAGACAACTACTCAACTCCGTACAGCAACAGGTGAAGTGATACCAACACGCGGAGTGGTGAAGATGAAGATTGGCATTGGAAGTGAAGAACGTGATCATGAGGTGCTGGTAGCCGACATCATTGACGAATTCATCCTGGGAATGGACCTCCTGAGAAAATTTGGTTTTACATTGGACTTGAAGGAGGGTGTTTTGAAGGTTGGTAACGAAGAACTTCCGTTGCACCCACGAGAAGATCCTGTCGTAAGGGTTTTGCTGACAGAAGATGTGATATTGCCGGGTCAAAGCGAGATGGTTGTCGAGGCAGGTTTGGATGGAGATCTTCGGGTAGGATGTGTGCGAATGATGGAGCCTGTCTGTGATAAGAAGATCCATAGTGGCATACTGGTGGGAAAAGCGCTGATCAAGGTTGGAAAGACAGTACCGGTGAGGCTTATGAACGTTAATGTGGATCCGGTGACATTGAAGAAGAGTACCCTTGTGGGACATTGTGTGCCAGTATTCCGAGTAGCCAGGTGTATGGCCGATGTTTCAAAACCAGCGCCCAAAGACCATGGTGGAAAATTAGTGGGTATGGTCACTAGTTCGTGCGAAGACCTTAACAGAACGGAAGTGAAAGAGGTACAGGGTTTGGTTCACCGATACCAAGATATCTTCGCTCTTGACGATAGCCAGAAGGGACGAACAGATATAGTAAAACATAAAATCAATACAGGCAACTCTATGCCTGTGCGTCAGCAGCCGAGGCGTCTACCTCTAGCAAGGCGAGCAGAAGCCTAAAAGATTATTACCGATATGGAAGAACAAGGGGTCATCGAGCCATCCAACAGTCCATGGGCATCACCGGTGGTCCTGGTCAGTAAGAAGGACGGGTCAACGAGATTTTGTGTGGACTATCGGCAGCTCAATAACGCGACCAAGAAAGACAGCTATCCCTTACCACGCATCGACGACACGTTAGATACCCTGTCTGGTTCACGATGGTTTTCGACTTTGGACTTGAAGAGTGGTTATTGGCAAGTTGAAATGGAACCTGAAGACCGGGAGAAGACCGCGTTCACTATTGGTTCCGGACTATGGCAGTTTACAGTTATGCCTTTCGGTCTATGTAAGGCTCCGGCCACCTTTGAGCGTCTAATGGAGACCATCTTGAGAGGGCTGTCGTGGAAGACCTGCCTGGTATACCTAGATGATGTGATTGTAGTCGGAAAATCATTCAACGAACATTTGAAAAATCTAGAGGAAGTATTCCGAAGACTACGTGGAGCCAATCTGAAACTGAGTCCGAAAAAGTGCCACATATTCAGAAAGGAAGTGAAATATCTCGGGCACGTCGTATCACAAAATGGAGTGGTAGCCGACCCCGATAAGAATCGTGCAGTTCAAGAGTGGCCAACACCGAAAGATAAACACCAAGTTCGTAGTTTTCTTGGGTTATGTACCTACTACAGGCGTTTCGTTCCTGGGTTTGCCAATATAGCGAAACCTCTGACAAGGTTAACTGAAGATGGGCGCGAGTATGTTTGGAGCGGAGAGTGTGAAACAGCTTTCCAACAGTTGAAGCGTGCCCTGACAACAGCACCAATATTGAGCTATCCACGGACAGAAGGGAAATTCATACTTGACACAGATGCAAGTAATCTGGCCATTGGGGGTGTACTTTCTCAGATACAGGATGGACAAGAAAAGGTCATCGGCTATTTTAGTAAGGTTTTGTCGAAAGCCGAAAGGAATTATTGTGTGACCAGAAAAGAACTATTGGCCGTCGTGAAGTCCGTTGAGCACTTCTACAAATACTTGTACGGACGGAAGTTTTTATTGAGGACGGACCATGCAGCGTCGAAATGGCTGCTACAATTCCGTAATCCTGAAGGCCAGGTCGCAAGGTGGATCGAACAATTACAAGGATACGACTTTGACACTGAACATCGAGCAGGCACTAGTCATCGAAATGCCGATGCTCTTTCAAGAAGACCCTGTCCAACGGATTGCCGTCATTGCTCTCGTTTGGAAGAGAGGGTTTGCCAAGTATTAAGGACTACCATCGTCAACGACAATTGGTTGCCGGAAGAATTGCAACGACAGCAGGAGGCTGATCCCGAACTAAAAATGGTACTGGAATGGAAGCGCGTGGGAGAAAGGTCTGTCTGGGAGGCCGTCAGCCCTTTCAACAGAACGCTCAAAGCATATTGGGCCCAATGGGAGTCCTTGAAGGTGGAAGACGATCTCCTGAAGCGAGTACTGGAGAGTGAAGATGGCACCACCATTAGGTCTCAGTTCGTGGTTCCAAGAAGCGGAATGGCTACAGTATTGCGACATCTCCATGATGGTGCCTCAGGAGGACACTTCGGTGTGAAGAAGACTTTGGAGAAAGTTAGAGAGCGTTTTTATTGGGTCAATTGTAAAGAAGACGTGAAAGGTGGTGCCGTAAATGCGAACTATGTGCCACTGGTAACGGACCCTTGGGGAAACGAAGAGCACCTATGAGGCAGTACAATGTGGGTAGTCCCCTGGAAAGAATAGCTATAGATATTGCCGGACCATTTCCCGAAACTGACGATGGGAATAAATACATCTTGGTAGCAATGGACTATTTTACCAAATGGCCAGAAGCATATGCCCTACAAAACCAGGAAGCCGCGACTGTTGCTGACGTACTAGTCAAAGAGTTCTTCAGTCGCTTCGGAGTGCCAATGGAGCTGCATTCGGATCAAGGCCGCAATTTTGAGTCTGCACTCTTTGGAGAAGTCTGTCGATTGTTGGGCATTTGCAAGACTCGGACCACACCGTTACATCCGCAGTCCGATGGAATGGTAGAACGCATGAATCGGACAATGGGCAAATATTTGGCCCAGGTCGTCTCCGATCATCAACGAGACTGCGACCAATACCTGCATTTGTTCCTAATGGCTTATCGTGCATCGGTCCACGAAACAACCGGTCAGTCACCAGCGTCTGTGATGTTTGGATGCGAGTTACGGTTACCGTGTGATCTGGAATTTGGGTCTCCACCTATAGAGCAGGAGGTAGCCGGGAATGATTATGTCATCAACTTAAAGAAGAAGTTGGAGGATATTCACGACCGAACCCGAAACAATAGTCGAATCGCTAGTGACCGGATGAAGGAGGGCCCAAGAAGGAGGGTTTCAACCTGGAGAGCTTGTCTGGTTATACAACCCGCAAAGACGTCGTGGCTATTCTCCAAAGTTACAGCGGAATTGGGAGGGCCCATACCAGGTGAAGAAACGAATAAATGACTTGATTTATCGCATCCAGAAATTGTCAAGAGGGAAACCAAAGGTGGTACACTCCAATCGTCTGGCGCACTATGAGGGAAATAATGACTCAGTCCCGGATCGGGAAGATGAGGCTGAGGTGGCTATCAATACCGTAAGGCCTGGAGATGATCAGCCAACCTTCAGAGAATTTATGGCTGCGTTTTCTGGAACTAGAAAAGCGCGATTCGGAGTCACGACTGAGATGCAACAAGATCTCTTCCGGGTCCCTGGTGATTATTCCATTGCCCACTGTGTCTCCGAGGATCTCCGTATGTACAGGGGGATCGCAGTAGTGTTTAGAAATAAATTTGGACGGCTGAATGAACTTCGAGAACAAAATCCCTCTGTTGGTAAATCCTTACGCTTGCCTGATCATGACCGATCCATTTACTACTTGGTAACCAAGCAGTTTTACTACCAGAAACCGAGTTAGGCCGACTTGTGGAGGGCATTATGGAATTTGAGGATCGAGTTGCTTACCAGGGGAATTAACAAATTGGCAGTTCCCAAACTCGGCTGTGGGCGGGACCAGCTGGATTGGAGAATCGTTAGAAACATGCTGGAAGTTGTCTTTAGAGGTACGGACGTCAAGATCTTCGTCTGCAGTTTTGACCCACAGCCCGCATTAAGGCCAACGAAGAGTGTAGACTGTTACTTCTACCACAATGGAACGTGTAGTCGAGGTGAAGACTGTCGATATCGTCATGACCCGTTCTACAGGAACCAGAGCATAAAACCTGTTCTGGGACAGAACAGACTTGAAGAGGAGGGCAGTGTAACAAGAGAGAAAAAGAAAGAACCTCTTCTTCACACAACAAATGGAATATTCTACAGCATTCGAGAGAATGACGCATCGCACCAAGCATGTAAACCAGACGCGGTTTATCTAGCGCCTTCCAGAAATACATAGTAGGTTCCATCGGCTTCTGGTACGATTATATGAGGGTATAAAATCGATTTCGCGGATGAAAGAGGGCAGTCAACAGCGAGTAGTTAAATGGGTGTCACGAAATAAATAGTAAATGTAAAGATAAATGTTGTATTAGAAATTCATAATAGTTTTAGTGGTTTATAATCATAGCGTTAATTTATAGTGTATTCATTAGTGTTTGTAAATAAATATTAATTATTAATAGACGATTTAAACAGCACTTTTGTTATTATTTTAAAAAGAACGTTACACTATTACATTCTTTCGTTGTGTTACACCTTCTGACCTTTCTGTTCCTCTATAAAATTCTTGAGGTATAAATCCAATTTGATTGTTATTTAATAATTTTTTTGAATAGACGTGATACATTATTCTATCAATTAAGAATTTTTCCAGTATTTTAGAACTAACATTTATTCCATTCTATTTGCCTTTTTTGCTTATGCTTATGCTTTAAAATAGCTTCTTTTTAGATACTCATTATACAGGGTGTTTCACATAAGATTCGTATCTCCTGAACAGGTGATAGTACACATAAAATGCAACAAAAAAGCTCAATATCATTAGTGCCTACCTTTAAGTGGGTTTGATAGTCACTGGTTTAAAAATTACAGTTGATGCTGGATATAGCGAACTGCATTTTTAACTTGATATCTGATATACTGATTCAGAGGTAAGTGATATAACAGTTTGTTTTGACTATTATTTATTTAGTTTATGAAAACTTTATTAAACTCAATGTCATCTAATGTTTATGTACTTTCATAATTAATAAACTTGATCATCACTTCTTCCAGGAAGTAGATTTTACAGTATTGTTTTGAAGCTTTGGTTTGACGATGCAACAAATGCTTCAGATTTAATTAAATCTATGATTAATTAATTATTCTCCATGTTTAAAATAATGTACCTATAACACAGGGAATAATACTAGTTATTCCATTGTTACGTGGGTGGATAATATAATAAAAGAATCTAGTATGGTTGTATATTTCATTAATTATTATTACTTTTGTTAGTTAATATACACTATAATTAATTACACTATTGATCATAGGCGCCTACTATGTGGTGGCTCTAGGCTGCGGCCCTTATTAAAATAATTTTGTGAGGGCTGAGTCCTCATTAACATGACTAATACATCCTGGGCATTAAAAATTGAACTGAATCTAAATTGAAAATTTAAAGAGGGGACTCTTCCCACTTATCCAACTGGCATATTTTTTCGTATTTTCTTTTGCATAAAGGGCAAAAAACATTTAGAGTCATTAAAGTTTTGACGGCCATACCTACAAATATCCACAAGTAGGGCTGAAATAATCTGTTCTATACTTCGCAGACTAAAAAGCTATTTGCCTAAAAGCATTGCTAAAGAATTAGACATAGAGTAAATTGCAAATATCTTCATTGAAAGATGTGGTACTCTTGAAGTTTATGTTACAACTAACGCCTGCATAGGCGTCAACTATGTGGTGGCTCAAAGAATGTGGCCCTCATTAAATTAATGTAATGAGGCCTGAGCTTTGGTTGCATGCACGATCAACTACCGCATATTGACGTTATTTTGTCTAATTTTGTTAGCCGCACACTGAATCGAAATGGGAAAAACATGAGCATTTGACGAAGCGATCAAATGTTGAAAACCAATGAAAGTTTTATGTATATGTTTAAAAGACTTATATAGATTATAAAAATGTTAATTTATTTGCTTCGCTTTACGTTATCACTCTCTTTCTATACAGGGTGCCCATTATGTATGGAATATAGTATATATCTCGGTAAATATCGACTTTATAAAAAAATTTGTTGTATAAAAGTTGTTTAACATTTTATTTTCCATAATAAGATAGCATTCAATTGTTTTTATTTCAGAAAACAAATGAGTAATGAATAACACTTTAATTTTTTTGAATAGCAATGTACCCTTTGATTAGACTCATTTGATAGAGATTGTTTTTCTCTTTTCGATGACCTAAAATCTTAGTACCCTTATATCAGAAAATTTTTGAAAAAAACGTAAAAAATGTTTATTAATTTCACCAATAACATGAATCTAGATATCCGATATCGTAAAGTATCTCGAATTATTACCCTAGAATAAACAGATGTGCATCTACATAATGTACAAAACAAAACAAATGAACAAAAAACAAACGAACAGAAAATTATGTACGTCTCTTATAAAGTTTGAAGACAAAACGAAATTAGCAATAAAATGGTTTTCATGGCAATAAGTGTTCAAAATGTTCACCATTAACTGCAAGGCAGTGGCACAAGCTATCACAAAAAGCTTGAAAATAATTTCTGAGCGATCTGGGAGAAATTGCTGCAGCTTCATTTTGTATTCGTTGCTCTAATTCGGCCAGATTCTGGGGTCGGTTTGTATACACTTTTGATTTTGAATCGATTCTTTCTTTGCTTCTTAGTATGACGTTTCTTCTGTAAATTACATATTTTTTAATAATAATTATTAATCATCTTCCTTGAAAAAAAAACTTGGAACGTAACTAGTAATTTTTAAACAAACTCTGACTTTCGGTTGACTTTTAAAAAAATGCCTAAGTGATCCCAGCTGGAGATTGTCATATTTCGAATCTGTAGCATATTTACTTTATATATTCATTTTAATCTAGTGCAAATAGGTGCAAATAAGATAATTATCCATCGGTTTCTCTGCAAGTACCGAATACATTAAAGTCGGTATTCCATAGGACGCGTCTAATTTGACATCCATATTAGCAAATATTATAACGACTATCTATTATGTATTAGTTAGAAATATTATTTTGGGCATCGGCACTGGTCCATTTTAATGTTCAGTGGTTTTCTAAATCCAAACTGTGATAGGGGAATTAAAATAAAAATGGTACTTTTACTTACTGTATATATGGTGTTCGGGAGACCACACGACGTTCACCCATAAAACTGGGTGTTTTCTACCCTATCCTTGTTTCCTTGGAAACTGGGCAATGGATCAAGCTGTCACGTCAAGTGTGTGGTAGAGAAATTCGTGAGAATTCTCGACGGTTACTCATACCGATCAGGGGGAGACCTGGTATATGATACCGGTGTGGGCGGATTCGAATCTCGCCTTGGATAAGGTCATTTATGGTCACCGACGGAACCCGCTGTTTGACCGAGGTCATTTATGGTCACCAAAAGAACCCGCTGTTTGGCTGAATCTTAAGTGAGGAGAAGCGAAGTGAGGTTTATCCCGCTTTTTGGCATATGGGAAACTGCATGCCGCCAGGTAAATGTGCTTAGGAGCTATCCCGACCACCCTATGATCCGGACTGCAGCCGGGTACAGTGATTGGGAGAAGCTCTGAATGCCATTACACTTAAGGAGAGTTGAAGCGAATACATAGCCTCTCACAATCAAGACAACTTCACCTTAACGGGTACACACTGGGAGTCTATAACATGTAGACTTAAACGAAGCTCTGTCGAGGGCCCACCAAGCCTATATATTGGTAGATCGGGGTGGCAAAACCATTAAAAAACCAAGTCCCGCCACAATTGAGGTTGGATTCGATCGGGCAGTGGCCCCAACCCCTGTCTCGGCGAGGAGCTTGTGAAGCTATGAAATAGAACTGGAGGGCTCTCTCTATTCAACTGAGTTAAGTTGGGGGAATAGTCCTCAGCGGCGTAACTACCGCCCCCGCAGACCTTGCGACGCGGGGGGGCTCAACCCTCCGAAGGGCGCTGCTTCAGAAATGTACTAAAAGGATTTAAAGAGGAAATAGCTAAAACAATGGATTTTGACAGGTTAATTGACCAGTTTGCTTGCGGTAAAGCTCTGGAAAAACTGTAGTTGTTGTTAAATCTCATTAATCATATAAAAAGATTTATTGAAGAGACACAAACAAATGAAGCGGTAACGGATTATTATTAATTATTCCATATTTTATTTTAACAAAAGCTACCTACGTATAAATTGTATATGTGAGGTGCGCTAAGGTACGCCTCGTAGGGGCGCGCAATCTTACGTAGTTACGCCACTGATAGTCCTATTGCTGGACGAGGTACTTCACCCCGTATGAAAGAGGACGGGAGGGTACCGGCGGGTGAGCACGTGTTAAGTCGATCGCTCCGGTACTAGCCTGGATAGCTAGTAGAGGGTAGATAGGCAACCTCGCTCCGACCAGTGAGCTGACTGGGAGCAATTGCTATGCAATTCGCGCGCTGATTGAGCGTATCTCAACTACTTACTCATTGGAAGGAACGTGGAGGTATGTTCACACGGGGACTCCACGTAAAACATTCAGATAATCTCTGTATATATGGATCGCAGGGTGATCGGTCAAGCAGTCGTTCGAGATGTCGGACTTCATTACCAGTATCCGAGACTAGCCCAAAGATAGAGGTAGGGCAGTCGTTAGAGGTGTCGGGAAGCACTAGGATTTGAGACTAGCTTGAGGGCAGACCACACGGTGTTCACCCTTAGAACTGGTCTTTGTCTACCACATCCCAGGCTTGTCTGGGCAACGGATGACGCGATCAGAATCAAATGTGTGGTAGAGTTATGCCGAGGTGTTGCGTTTACGTTTCACCGGAGTATTTCTCGACGATGACCCTAAAACGTTGCGGAGGAAGCTCTGCTAACAAGGGGGTCCGGTGTGGGTAGATTGAATCTTACCTGACGTAGGGCCTTTTAAGGAGCTAAGTATCCCGCTGTCTGGCCTAGACGAATAGAGGAGATTCAAGTGAGGTTTATCTCGGTTAGGGAGTTCGCTCGATGACCCATGAGAAACTGCATGCCACCAGGTAGCGTTTCGGAGGTGACAGTACGGGGGTCTGACATATGCTGTCAGTTCCAGCGTCGGATTCCCAGAAATCGTCTAGAGATCTACACTTAAAGGACGTTGATGCGAAGAGACATAGCCTCTCACGTTCAAGACAACTTCACCTTAACGGGTACACACCGGGACGCTGCTTTAGAAAGGGCCCTTTAAAGCAGCCTCGAAACGAAGCTCTGTCGAGGGTGCACCAGGCCTATAACTGAGAGATCGAGGTGGCGAACCCATTTAAAAACCAAGTCCCGCCACATTTGAGGCTGGATCCGATCGGGCAGTGGCCCCAACCCCTGTCTCAGGGAGAAACTTGTGAAGGTATGAAATAGGACTGGAGGGTTCCCTCTATCAACTGAGTTATGTTGGGGGAATAGTCCTATTGCTGGACTAGGTACTTCACTTCGTATGAAAGAGGACGGGAGGGTGCCGGCGGGTGAGCACGTGTTAAGTCAATCGCTCCGGTACTAGCCTGGATAGCTAGTAGAGGATGGATAGGCAACCTCGCTCCGACCAGTGAGTAACTGGGAGCAATTGCTATGCAATTCGCGCGCTGATTGAGCGTATCTCAATTACTTCCTCCCAAGGGAAGGAACGTGGAGGTATGTTAACACGGGGACTCCACGTAAAGCATTCAGTTAATCTGTATATGGGTGTTTCTCCCGAAAACCACTACCTGGATGTGAAAAATTCTCGGAAAAGAAAATTGTTGAAATCTGTTTTTCTAAGAAATAGTACGATTAATTGATTGTACATAACACATTCCGTTGATTAGTAGAGCTTAATCTGGACATTTTCGACCTTTACAGTGTTAAAATCCACGTAAATGATCCAAATAACATGCAAATGACAGAAAAGATTATATTTAAGAAAAACTGAACTTTAATATTATAATAAAAAGATATTTCCAACACGATAATAATTAATAATGGCTTAGTAATGGATAACAAGTAGAATAAAAATTAATAATTTTTATTTTACGTGATATGACAGTTATCATGTTTTAGCTTCTCCATTTGTTTTTTTTCTGGATCATATTTAATTTTTTCTCTTCTTTTCTTCTTTTCCACATTTTCTTTGCACCTCATAATGTAAGAACATGAATGTATGTAGGAGTTGTCATTTACGTAAACAAATTGTATTACGTGGAATTATAAATCCATGCAAATGATGCAATGAAAATGCCACGAGAATGACTATTAGAGCATTAATATAACATAGCGCCTAGACTATTTTCTTTGGAGGCTTCATACTAACTATAATGAAACAACACAAGTAGTGTATCAACTTACGAAAAATTAATTTTTAAATTCAACACCAGTAAGAAATTATGATAACCACGTGAATGATGCGAAATAAATGTACTCTTACATCAAACCATATAAACTACCTCTATAAAGTTTATAGATCCACTGAACAAGACACTACATGTTGATTTCATTAAAATTACATATGCAAGCAATACATGTGTAATGCTGATATTGTAGAAATACTGGTACTATACGTGAAATTTAATAATGTTCTCCTCTCTTAGTTAGATCCACGCAAATGCCAAACTATCAGGGACAACATTTAATTGATTGTGTAGTAGTCGATGCTTAATATTTTATATATTAATTGATTCTGGATGAGAGCCCTATACTTGTTTTACAATTCTCCTTAATTAGAACAATAATGATTAACTGATGCCTTAGAAAAACTACTTTTTACTTTGAGAATACATAGTAGGGACATGCCACGTGAATCATATATGACATAATAAAGTTTACTTTTTATTGTTAAAAAAATAGGTCAGTTGTTAATGTATACTAGGCTAAATAAACTGCTATTACATATTCACTGTACTGAACTAACAGGTAAAAAGGTATTCGTAATATAATATTAATTAAACAGGAACAGTAAATTTAATATTTCTGAAGAATTACCCATATATGGATGTATTTGGAGAGAATTCTAATAGAGAACTGAAATTATTAACATGTAAATGTGAAAGATAGTTTATTGTTATTTTTATTAATTTAGGATCTGAAGGGTTATATTCTCAGAATAGGAGGAATCGTGATATATGTCTATAAAACTTAGGAATCTTTTAAATACATTTTTGCCGAAAGTAGATAATTGATTTTGTTTACCGTTATTTTATATTTCCTAACAAGAAATAGTTTAAGATTTGCTGATTTCGGAAACATCTGGCTATTCCATTGAGGAATTATTGTAGCTGTAAAGCTTCTGACAATAGTACCTTTTAGGTCTTTTATTCTTGTCGGTGAGTTTTTAAATGTAATATTTGCATTCCGAAGAGTCGGATATTGTACCATCTTTCTAGAGCTTTAGTTTGTAAATAATATACTGTTACTATACACAATGGTAGCCGTACAAGTGTTGCCGTGTTTACTCCTTATATTCCGCACATTCAGTATAACCGGTATAATTGACATATCGTTTTTTTATTTTGGTTATCTATTGTTTTGGCAAGATGTTAGTATGGAAAATGTGTATACCAACAAAGTTTTATATATCATCCTTCGATCTACAAAGACAAGCTTCAAAGACTGTAACAAGTTGTATGAGATATCACTCCGTATATTTTTACATATTTTGCGAAATAATATAAAAAGCAGTATATATGTAAAAAAGCTTGTCTATAACAACTTATATAGAAAAGGCATTAAATATCACAAAATAAATGCCAATGTTCATCGTTTAGCTGTTTCGATCCACTGTGCGCCGTCTATATTTATTGACGCGTCAATCTACATATTTCTAGTTTTCTATGTTTCTGTAAGAATATACTTTCTGTTTTTAATACCGTATGTCTCATTTGGAAAACGAATACATATAAGGATTGAAATACAGTAGAAACTGCCTAAAGTGACCACCTTTGGGACTGACCCAAAATGGTCAATTTAAGCAGGTGGTCACTTTATAAAAGTGTGAATTCTTTATACACTACAATTTGCCCAAAACAGCCCACACTCGTCAGCATTAAAAATATCCTCTGATATAAAGCCCTTTGCAAACTCTGTAAAACGAATAATAAAATCACTTACTGTTGCGGGATCAGTTTCATTTGCATCGCCAACTAAACTTTTCTGGGAAATGTTTCGTTTCTTAAATGATTCGAGCCAACCCGACGATGCTTTAAAATTAGGCAAATTTGACTGCTGAGCAAATTTTAATGCTACTTCTTGTAACATTAGTCCAGAAAGTCTTGCATTTACACTGTGCATTTTTAATAACCAATTTAAAGTTAATTGATTAACCACTTCAAATTCTGTTAAACATCTTTTTCTAAAGGAGTCTAGAGCATCTTTTTCGTAACGTTGTTGATATTCTAATTTTCTTTTTTTAATATTATTTACTGTTGTTTTGCTAATACCAAAATGTTCAGCTGTTTTTCTTTCACTGTGGTTTTCTAAAAACTCTAACACCTTTTGTTTTTCTTGCAAATTTAGTTCTTTTTAAACTTTTTTTTTAAGTCATCTTGATCGCACTAATTAACACAATGGTTTCAATCAACAGATGAAACAAGACTGATTTTATAAAACAATTTTAAAACTATCCAAGGGTTACTAATGTCAAAGTTTACAGGTAATGAATTTCTCAGAAGCAAAAATAAAGTCTTAAAACTTGGAAATACCTGAACCCAACTGGTCACTATTAAGAGATTCTGATGCATTCTTAGAAATTCTTTGAATGCAATTTACATGTACATGCCTACTTAAACTTTTAGAAGATTAGTTGTAACTGTTATAAGTAATCCCTTGGCTAATGGTCACATTACACAAACATTTTTAAACAAATATTCGACGTAAATGTGGTCAATGGTCACAAAAGAGAAGTGGTCAGTTTATACAGTATAAATTACATTAAAGTAATGGGATTTTTGCAGCGACTGAAAAAAGTGGTCAATATGACCAGAGGGTCAGTTTAAACAGGTGGTCAGATTTACAGGTTTTACTGTATACTTTTAAAAAACCGATTGTAAAATCTCCCCAAGTAAATAAAGTTATTATTGCTGCTTATCACTTAAATCATTACATCAAGTCACTGCCGTCTCAGGTTCGATTCCAGTTGACAAATTTTTTTAAAAGTTAAATTTTTACAACACACAATTTAAAACGCAATCTTTTTCTTCGAAAAAGTTTTTCTGTATAATTTTAATAAATTGCATAATTTTGTTTTTTGTTTATTTTTCATATGACTGGCAATAGTGTAGATTAGAATTAAAATTATGTGAAAAATGAATATTGTGAAGAAGAAAAATTGTTATTTTTAATTTTGTTTTGTAAAAATATATAAAAAAGAGAAGTTATCTGGCATCGCTGTAATGGAGCGACAGCGACTTGGAGTTATTATCACCCCGTTCCGGTTAACTGGACTATGGAATTATGTCGGCTCTTAAGCACATCACACTTATTTTAAGTTGCACTAATTTAAATGACTGTCTTTAAGAAAGGGTCTTATGAAAGTATAGAGTAACTTAAATAAAAAACCTACTTCAATCCTCGTCAAAACAAAAGTATTAAATATTGTTAAGTCAACACCTTGCAAATTGTAATTTAGAAATAAAAGTATCATACTTTTCACAAGTTTCAATCTAAGTCATTTCCCAAAATAGATTTAAATAATAAACAATCAATAAATTGTCTATACTTTTTCATTTTATAATTTATAGTTGTGATACTTATATATAATAAAAATAATACATGTTTCAGATGGAAACTGGTCATTTAAATTCAAAAATTCGAAAAAAAACGTTTTAAAACAATTACAAAAAACGTGATTTAAACAGACGATTAAAACAAGTTTAAAAAGAAATAGTTTAAAACTTAACTAGTTTGATGTTTTAAACTAGTTTTAAACATGCCAATCCTGGTAGTAACTGAGTAGATGTAACTCGTTACTAGTAACTAATTACTTTTTAAGTAACTTGTAAGTAACTTAATTACTTTTCAATTTTAAGTAACTTTAGCGAACGCCAAGATTTTTAGTTTTGGAAGTAAAATAAGATTCACGCTTCACAGGATAGTAATAATCTGGTAAATAGCCTTTACAGATGAATGAGGTTTTAAAAATGACAAACATGCAGTTACACACTCTTATGTTTAAATTGAAAGTAGGTATTAAAGTTATGTGCGTGATTATAAAGTATAAACACTTTAAATCAATAAATGACAACCAAAACCAGGTAATTTTTGTACATGGCTCAATGAATGGCATATTTATTTATGAATGAATATTTACTGCAAGCAGTACAACTTTTAGTTATTAAAAATCCCAATTTCAAAGAAAAGATTTTTTGATGCCTTCCTTCACGATTTTCTGACAAAATGATTCAAATAAGATTTCGGTGTAGATAAATGCATTAGGTATTTGTTTGGAGTGTTACAGGATAAGGTGATGTCACTGTAACTAATATTAATGAAAGAAAGAAGGCAACGTTTATGACAAGAAGTTTGTTTTACAGTTTTTACGCTTGAAGACTTTCGACATGTTTAGCAAAGGCTGAATAGCCTTATTATTGCCGTTTATTAACAAAGGCGAGAACCTAACAATGATTACTTATTGAATAATAATTCATTTGAGTCAATTTGAGATTTTTATTTTTTGTTAGAATTGCAATAGGTACCAAGAAAACCCGTAACAGCACTGACTTTAAATTCATCACTCGACTTGCACTAGAGAAAATGCGAATTAAAAAAGTAACTTTGAGTGTACAGGTTACTCTATGATAACTACTCAGTTACTTTTAGTTCTCTGTAACTTGAATTACTTTTCTGTAAAGTAACGAAATAACTCACTTAGCTCATTTTTCTTAATAATTTACTCACGCTGATCAAAATATATATTAGCTGCAAAAAATGTCGAATTCAGGTTAGTCATTTCTATTAGAACACAGTCTTCTGCAGATGATGGAGTAATCAATAACACATCAATTTCTAAATTAGTCACTATTATGGTAGATCTTTTTTTACCTATTCGTAGACAGTAAGTCCTGTTCTTTCGCTAGAATTTCTACTAATTTCGATTCAATAGTGTATGGGTGTTTCTTGAATCAATACTAAGTCTATATTGTACTGTTCGATTAGCTTTAAAATGTTTGTAGCTACTCTTGAGTATTGTAAATTGATTTGTATATAGTTAACTATACTGTTCTGATTTTCGCTTTACTTATAAACTTCATTTGTGTTGTCTGTTGTCTACAGCTATTCTTTCAAGTATGATGTTCTCTATGTTCGTAGCTAATGTTTTGTTTATAGTTAATCAGTTGCACTAGATAATATGGACACGTTTTATCCAAAGAAGAGTGTTTTTCATTGTTCGTCTCTTTAGTATTATATTGGTTAAAGTTCATACAGTTTATACATTGAAATTCTTCTTTTCCTACACAGTAAAAAATTTAGTGTAAAATTCGAACACTAGACCACTCTAAAAAGTGTGTGTTTAGATCTAACACATTTAGAGTATAATATCTAATCTGTACCTTTGTGCAGACCATATAGTTCAACACAATGTTAGTGTAAATTTATTACACTCTAAAACAATTATATCTTTAATCATTTATGCTAACTTTTTTTACACTTAAACAGTCAAATTTCTAATCATTTCGAAGTAAGATTTTACTCTTGACTTTTGAATCTTTTTCTCTACATAGGAAAAATATTGCCTATTTAGAGTAGATTGTTATAAAACTTTTGTATAATTTGTTTTCTATTTAGATCAAGATTTAGAGTGAAAGCAGTGTAGTTTTCCAAGGTCAATGTCAATAATAAAATAAGTGATTTATTAATTTATTACAATGTAAACATACTGTAACGTTCTTTTTAAAATAATAATCAAGAATGCTGTTTAAAATCGTCTATTAATAAAGAAAAGGTTATTTACAATGCACTTAATTAAAAACACTATAACTATAAACTATTTAACAAACTATTAAAAATGCTAGGTATTTACAAATTTATTTGAGGACTATTTATATAAAAACTATTTATGTATTAACTAATTATTCAGAGTACACTTCACTATGCCGGTCAAACATTAACTGCCCCCTTCTACTCGCGATCTCAATTTATATCTTTCATACGATGACTCATACATCTAGAATGTTCGATGACGTGTCGATGAGTCATACTTGCAGGTGTTGATTGATGAGTCATACAGTTGATGGCTCATACATCTAGAATGTTTGATGACGTCATATGTGGGTTTACTATTCGTTACAATACATAAAAAGTAAAAATATATATAATTAAAACATAAGAACCTATTGAAAAAATATATACGAGCGCAGTTGGGATACATCTATTTTAAAGGTTAAAGGACACCCCGGAACCTTTACTTACATAATTGCTTTTCTTGGTCCATGGTATGGTTGGTAATTGTTGCTAGAGTGAACTACTACCCGTGCTTCATGCCAACTCTCTTGAAATTTCTATTAGGAGATTCCCTTGCAGCACTCTTTGAACTCCGCCAAAGTTCAAAATTACTACCATTATGATGTAATTACTCTTTTGTTCTGCGAATTAGATATAATTAGAATTATAGCTTTTTTTACCTAATTTTTTAATATATTTGTTTATTGTTTAGAAATAGAACACTGAATATGAATTATGGAAAATGTACAAATATTAATAGTAAATAGTTTACTGTTGAACATGTCTTATAAGTTTCCAAGAGCTCCCGTCTTACTTATCATAAGTAACACTAATTACTATAATTATAAAATAATACATATAATACGTATTAATAAAATGTTTAAAATGTAAAATTGTTTTAAGTTACCTTATATTAGTTATTAAAACAAACTGCGAAGTTTCACATTCACTCGCAGTAAAAATACGTGAACATATTTTGTACTAACAGGTGTCTAGTTATAACTGTTAAATCTTTGCAATTTGAAAGGTTACTAAAATTAGCGAGAATTTCAAGATTTTACAAATCTAAACTTAATGTAGGTACTAATATAGGTACATATACCTGTTTTTGCCTGTCTAGTCAATACAATTTTGATATAAATTTTGCTTAGTTGTTCATTACGTTTTAAATTGTACAGCTAAATTAAGTTATTTAAAGATTAAAGTTTTGAAATTCCCACCAATTTTTGAAATTGCAAAGTTTCCACAGTTCTAACTAGTCGAAGTCAAATACAGCAGACAGCTTATTGTAGCCATTTTAGCACACGCATATCTTGTCAAATACACTGTCAAGTGTATATTGGTGCCAATTCGTCTTATTTATTCTAACTAGAGTAACATGAACACTAATAAACATCTTTTTACCAATTTAGATCACTTTCTAACGACTTTTCTAAAACTAAAATTAGAGTGGATTTTGTTATACTTAAAAGTAGATTACTATTAGATTGAATATTCAATCTATATAGAGTTAATTAGTAATATATGTGTATATGGAGAGAAAATAGATTTCTGTGGTGAAGAATTTTTCTTATAAGAATATAGTGAAAAAATTATTTTCTTACTCTAAATTTTAACTTTAAAATCTTTACCCAGTACTCTAAAAATTGTTCACGGTGTTGATTTTTTACTGTGTGCGTTAGATTCTTGTGATTAATGCGCCTTTGCACATAACCGACAACTTGTCTCACCTCTGCATTCAGATGCTCTGTGGTTATATTTAGAACATCTGAAGCATTTCATTATGGTTATATAGCCTTCGGTCTTCTGAATAAGTATAATTGTATATAGTCTGTATATAGTTCTTACTTCTGAATTTACTTCAACTACTAAATTATTTTGTTGTTTTCTGTTCTTAAATTTAAATATTGGTTTTATCTGCTAGTTTTGTAGATTTAACTCAGCATTTAGTGTTTTTATGATATCCTAGGCATTTTCCTTATTTATATCATCCGGTTTAACATTAAAAATAATTATTCTTGGATCTTTTAATCTGTTTGTCCTTGCTTCTAACTCTTCACCACACTTTTCATTAATATTCGTCTTAATAATTTCAGTTTCCTTTTCCTTCTCAGTCTCAATTAGTGATCTTCCATCTTCAAACCTTTTTTAAACTACTTACACCTACTTTTAGTTTGGCTGGATTAAGGTTTCTTTTTATTAAAGTTTTGGCATAATCTGAAGATTGATGATTTTGCGATTTAACTATGTTTATATTTCTTTACACTATTTATCTGAGTGTCTTTTAACACTTCTGAAAACAGCATTTTCTTTTGATCTTCATTATCCTTTCCCACCTTCTCTATCAGATTTTAGATTTCGTTTTGCAATTTTTGAATTGCGCCATTTTTTCTTTCCAGCTCCTAATTTAGATCTACAACACATTCCTTAATTACTTCACGCTTTCTATATCTCAACAGTCGATTCGTAAATCCCGCTCTTTTCAGTTATATTTTATTTATTTAAAGAGTTTTCGAATTTGCCATTTTGGGGACAGTCAACAGGTCTATACGTAACGAAGCAGAGCATGGAGTGTATTGAAGTAAACAAAATGTGTCGATATGATATATAACATAGGATACGTGTATAATTTAGACTCTATCGTCAATTTCATTATGATCAAATTGTTAGGTGAAGCTAGTTTTCTCTAGATAATCTCTATATGAAGACTTTTTGCATAGGTAGCATGCAAGAAACGTGCAAAGTGTTGTGAGGCAGATATTTATTAAGGGTATAAAATCTACTGATTATATTCTAATGGCAACAGTTTTAAAGAATGATATCGGTGTTAAATAAAACTACTATCGCATAAATAGTCAACGCACGATTCATGACAGTACAGAGACCATAACCTGATATAATTTTACGACAGTGGAAAATATACTGACCGATGAATGGTTTATATTTCTTCTTAGGAAGAATTAAAGAATTCTTTACATTTCACTTTACATTACACAGAGTGGAGTTTGTTGACTTTGAGAATCATGGCCAGAGTTACCGATTTTTACATTGGAGGGAGAGGGTATCTTTAGCAATGTGTTCCATTTCATGAGACAAAGGGCAAGAGGGTTATTGATTTTTAAGTTTGATATTGATTCGATAAATGGGGAGGCGAATACTACTGAGAGTTTCTTACATTAGTCAACATATGATTACTGTATTACGTAAAAGAGCTAAAACGCAGTTTTCTCGTACCTTCACTCTGCGTCTTTCATCCTGTGTCTTCAACCCTGTGTTATTGCCACAGAAAGATTGAAAATTTAAAAGGTAAATGACAGCAATTTCAATCGTTATTTTTGTTGGAATAAAGGCCTAGACTGCATTTCGAATGTCTGGAAATAGTCGAATAGTGTTCTTAGGAAAAAATTTGATGGAAGGTTATGGACTTCAATTCAAAGATTCTGTTCCAATACAATGTGGGCACGGCTTTTTGTTGATTTTGCCTCTCCTCCCTTCCCAGGCAACTTCTAATATTTTCCTTACAGTATCTTAACTACACTTTAGTGTTCTTCTGAAAACAATATCTTTTGCAATAAATTTATGCTGAATATCCAAAATTGCAATTCTTTCTTCGTCACGTAATCGACTACAAATATACATGTTTCTCCGTTTACCCCTTCCGATGTATTTCAATCGTATTTGATAAACAGTGAAGTTGACAAGGTGTGCCAATGGCTATAGTACTCTAGTCATTAATATACGTTAATGTAAAATTGCAATTCGAAACGGTATTTGGGCAGGCTTTTTAATGTAAGCTAATGATTTGAATCAAACAAAAGAATATGAATATTACACCGGAATGTTATACAAAACAGTAACAAAAAATCATTATGGCTATATATCTCTTGAGCGACGTAAGCTACAAGCTTCAGATTTTCACAGATTATACTAGAAGCAATTCTAGAGGTAAAGAAATACAGAAGTTACCGGCGTTTTATCCAGGGGTGGAGTAAGACAGTATTCCAGGCGGCGAAAAGTTTTCCGAAAAAAATGTTATTAGAGAAATCTTAAATGTGAGTAATCTGTAAGAAATACCTATATACATATATCACCACGGCTACTTTTTTGTAGATATTTTTGAGACCTACAATTCGTTTGCTACAGTTTGTCATTATCTGTTGCCATTTTCGTAGCGCAAGGCATTTTGTGTTTGTTTTGCCAATTTTCCTGATTATTTCTTTTACATTTTGCTCATTATTCGACTCATCTTTATATAAAAAAAACATTCTCCAAGAAACAAGCTATCGAATAGTGAAAACAGCATTAAAATCTATCCAGTGATTCTCGAAATTCACCAGCTTTTACGGAAACATAAATTAATTGTAATTATTTGAGTGCGCGAGCACCTACGAATGATGCGGGGTGGCATGCATGCAGATTGCTGGCGGTTCGACATCACCAGCTCAACTTTTGTAAATACGTATATTTTTTCACTGCATTGATAGCTGACGCGACCAGACCAGAGATAAACCATTGATTTTTCAACGGGAGTTATACTAATTATAAAATAGTGTTCAGAAAAGAGTGTTAATGTTAAATGACACAGGCAGACAAAGCATTGTTCAATTTAACGGATAATCTGCAAAAACTGCAACGAAGAATTTATTAATCGTTGTTTTTCGCCTTTTTTTTAATTTTATGTGGTATATCGTATACTTGTCGCTTTTGTTTTCTTGTTTTCCAAAAAGACTGTTATGTATTTCACAGTCTTAGTTACTATATTTTTCGTTGTGAGTAGGTGGCAATAACTTAACTTCAACTGTTAGTTGTAACAGGAAATTAATCAAAAATAAGTAAAATAACGGCTAAAGTCTTTAGCCGTCTTTAGACCCAAGTCCCGGGAATTACTCTGTTGTTTTCTGTTCTCTTGAGTCCCGCGAAAAGTAACTCGAGACACGGGGCTTTTGTTTACAAGGTATTCAATTAAAATTCTTACTTTAGAATTAAGGTTTTATTTGTGTGTTGCTTTACATAGATGGTTTTCTTAACCAGTTTTTTTTAATACTAAACAGTCTTTGCAAACACATATAAATTATTTACAACCTGTCTATAAACAATCAATAAAGGTAAATTATTTTCAGTAAGAAGCTACCGTCAGGTATGGTGCCTGGCCACAGCATTCTTTATAAATAAACTTGCAGTTTATATTCAATTATATTCAAAAAGGATCTTCATCTGGAATTTCCTCTCTTATTTATAAACAGTTGAGGTAGTCTTCTTAAAGACCTAAACAAAATGTTTTTACTTAAAAATTCGTATTGAAGTATGGTCTTAATCTCTTTAACAACTGGTCGTTTTCAATAGGTAAGGGTTTCCAAGAAGATTTCAATAGTTTTTGTAATAATAATATAATGAATTGCTTATAGTAGTGTGTATTTCAAGATGAAAATAAACCAAACCGTAGTTTGAAATCTTTTTAAAAATGTAGAAACGGCCCAAGACAATTATTACCCTAAACAAATTTCGTATAAGATTCGAATTCTAACGGGTTTATGCGGCATTTAGAATGCATGCACGGGTCGCATTTAAAAAATATTGAAGAAGATATCGTACCTTGTGCCTCAAAAAATTAAAAATTAACAATTAATTTTAAAATTTTGCAAAATAAGGAAATTGAGTACAATGTATGTATCTCAATAGGTCGCAGAAGATGGAATATCAATTCGAACTATTGCTAATAATATTTATCAAGTTCACGTTCAGGAAAAATGTTTTATAAAAGCTATGAGTAACTTAAAACTTACCGGCAAACAATACAACACTAAATAGGAAAGGCTTTGGCATAAAAGATAATTTATTTATGTACTGCTGTGCTTTTCATTAAATAATTGCAATCATTTTTCAATTAAAACTTCTGGAAGAAAGTGATTAGAGGATTAATTAAAGCAATTTTAAAAACATACATACATAACATACATACACAATCCATTCCCCTTTTATCGCATTTTGCAGTGTCGGGGTTCCACACAAACTAAAGTCTTATGGGAGTGCAACGGAGGTAATGGAGCTATTGCAGCAAGTACATTACGCTCCCCCATAGTTTATCACTCATACAACTTTCATACCTTAAGCTAAGGAGCTCAAACACGATAGTACTAAATTGTTAAAATTCAGTCGCCACCGAGGTTTGAACCCCTGTCCCTCTGAACGAGAGGTAGGATCTCCACCACTCGACCGCGGAGAGCCTGTCAATTTTAAAAACAAATACCTATTTGGATTTTTGTGTTAAGTGCCTATGTAAGATTACTATCCAGGATTCCCGGGGATTCCCGGAACTTCCGGAAAAAACAGTCTCGAGTCCCGGGAATAGCAAAATCGTCGAATCACAAAAACTCTATATCAAAACCACTCCTTAGGTTTATGTCCCGAATATTTCAGTAACCGTTTCAAAAGATTCCATGAATATATTCACCACCACGGGAGAAAGAGGAGAACCCATAGCAGCGACGCATACTTGCTAATAGAACTCATCAGGAATGCGGAAATATGCCGAGAAAGGCATTTTTCCACCAGATCTAAGATTTGTCACCTTTATAACGACAAAATCTGGAATGGTGACCGTGAATAAGGACGTATAAAACAACTAGTATGTTTCCGGAATCGACTGTGATGTCCGAGATGTGCTCCACAAAGCGAACGGAATTTAGAATACGAGGTCTGGCTATTAAATAACGAGACTGCGCGCACAGAAGACGTCCTAGAGGGAAGGGGGGAAAACGAATGCAGCGTTGGATAGCTGGAAGTGTCTACTATGCCAGTACGAAAACACGTTTTTGTCGCTGTAGTAGTATTTTTTCTATAGAGGTTAGAAACGAACGTGTTTTTTTCTCGTGCCGATGAAAATGTGTGACGAAAAACACGAGCAACGAATCAATGTGAAATTTCTCGTTATATCTCGTGCGCGTGTTTTCGAATGGTATAAACGGTTTCCTGAAGGCCGAGAGAGCACCGAAGATGACAAACGTCCAGGTCGACCTGTCTTTGTTTCAATTCCGCCAACATTGACCAAAATCAATAAAATTGTGCGCGGAGATCGTCGTATGAGCATTCGGATGATTGCTGAGACTGTAAACGCCGATAAAGAAACTGTTAGAAAGATTTTACATGACGAGTTGAACATGAAGAAAGTTTGTGCGAAGTTGGTCTTAAAAAATTTGACCCCTGAACAAAAGCTCGTCCGTCAACAGATCTGCTCAGATTTTCTTGAGAGGTTACATGAAGAGCCTGAATTGATGGAAAACATCATCACTTGCGATGAAACATGGATATTCCAATACGATGTTGAAACTAAGCGGCAATCTATGCACTGGTAAACTCCTGCATCGCCAAGAATGAAAAAAGCAAATTAATATGTAGTTATTATTCTTGCAATTGTTTATACTTATCTAGAGATTTATAATGACTAATGAAAATACATAGCATGAACTATTATTCTTACAATAGCGCATTTATCAAAGTATGATAAAGCCTACCTTGATATTGACCTAAGTCAACATGACCTATGTTGGACACGCCTATCAGTAGTTTCTTTTACGCTATTCTTATCGCATACCATAAACAGAAAGTATATTAATTGCTTATGACCAGGCCAAGGTATTTGATTTCCGATTATGTAATTAAATCCACAAATTAGTGTAGTCATACGCACAGAGTAATAACCTAATAACTAATAAGAGTAGTTCGTCACTCATAATTTTATATGCAGACCGCACGTGATCGTAGTATTAGCAAGGTCGCGCGGGCTCGGCTCTGATTATGACTAATATATATAGGTATTTGAAATTCTATTTAGTATTCTTTATCGCTTTTAAACAAATAGATTATTACCTACATTCGATACCATAAATATATTGTATTGCCTGACAATTTTTGCTTGTAGCTAAAATAGCAAACCAATATATCAATCTTTGCATTGAAAAATTGGACCTGATGACCGAACAGATCACATTGTAATAAGAAAACATTCAACAAAGAGATTTCGGTCTCAGTAGTAGAACTCGTTCAGAATTGCAATTCAAGACAAACAAGATATAACTTCGCAAGAAACAATAATGTTTTCGTAGATTGAGAAAATGCAAATTGTGCTCAGAGCTCGAGGAGAAAATACAAGATACTAGCACACTGAGTTGTAGCTTAAAATAAGGATTGTTTGCTAGTCGATTAAATAGACAGAATTTATTAACTTAGGAGTAAAACCATTTGGAGGAAAAACATGTAGATCTAGAGTATGCGATTCCTTGTTTGATGGTACAACCAAATGCGAATAGAATAAACAATGATAAGGGTATAGAAGAGAATGGAGAGAAAGAGATGGAGAATGGATCAGTCAGTTGCTGCATCTTGAAATCTTAAAGTACTTAGAAAAGCGTAGAAGTTTAGACCACGAGTAGTGTTTCACTCACTAATTAGATTTTTATGCTTTCGAAAGAAAAGCTAATTAAAGTGTACACACACTAAACAAATAAGTAAATTGATAAGCAACAGTCGAAGAACAAGGAATTTCATAATTAGAGTTCCATGATAAGCTTATGCAGGATCATGCAGAGGAATTATAGAAATCTCAAATAGTTATCATGAGTAAGTAAGATCCTAACCGTAAAGGTAGGATTTCTATTGTCAGATAGCTTAATTCATCCAATTCCTGTAAGTCCTGAGTTTTTCGAAAATTGAAGCCAAATTACATATTGTGTTGCATTTGCGTTCCGTATCCGTCTATATGCGTCATGGATACAGAAAATAAGCCAGTAGTATAGTGTTCTGCAAGCATCATAGATTCCACAAATTATTAAAATGTGAGACCAGTCTTAAAAGTTAACAGTGTTTAGAGAAACATTAACCATCTATCCCTGTATTAGCGAAAATGTCTTAACTAACCATACTCGGAGTATTGCACGATGTACTTGAATTCACATGAATTTCTTCAGATACGTCACTGACGTAATAAGAACGTAGTTTTAGCAGTACACGATTATCATTTGTGTAGTACATGGCACGCAAAATATCTCCAGATCGTGTGGTATTATGAAACAGTGAGCTTCGAATGCATATAAACGCTAGTGCAAAAAGTGTATTTAGCCTGACATATGAGAGAAGAGAAATTCATATGCTACGTATCGATAGACCAATTATTTATTGCTGTTAAACATTATAAAAATGCAATGGAAAGTTCTAATTGATATTTCTTCTACTCAAGTCAGTGCTTTTCTTCATCAACATTGAACTTGGACAAAGCTATGTTTTCCAATTAATGTTTACTCGTGATAAAAATTTGACAGACTTAAGAGATCAATGCCGGAGAGTACCATAAAAGAAGTTTTTTAAAGATATAATAGAAAAAGTAGAAAATGCGATAAACAAGGTAAGATCCTAGTCCTAGCTGAGAAGCGTGGTTGATAATGACCAAATCTTCTAACAGATTGTTTCAACATGTATGCAATTTGATTTTCAATGTTTCATCATCATCTTTTGTTTAGAAACAGAATTCTGTAATAATCTGGTAATGGATCCTTACATTAGATGTACTAAATATCACCCTCTAATTCGATACAATTATGAAATCGTGAAATGAGATTGTATGTGCGAGAGTATCTACGTAGATGCATTTGAAAATGAAGAAACTTTCTGAATATAAAAATATTATTTTCATATGCTGATCTTGAACAATCCAACTGATCAGTCAGCCTGACTGATCAGTTGGATTGTTCAGAAGAGTATACAGCTTGGTATTTCGAAGCAATCCAGGTAAGATAAAATCCACAACAATCAACGTCCACGTTCATCGAAAAACATCGAATTTCAAATTCTCCGATACTATTTAACAAGTAAGTGGTATAGTTGTAATAATTGTGAAAGCGCTTATTAGGAAATACTAGCTGAAGATGTTTTCGAGGGTTTGAGCAGTTTCGGCGTGGTTTTCATGAAATATACAGCATGGAAGAGGATGTTCATTGAATACAAAAAGTATTTTTCCCATAAAAGAAATTGGATGTTAATACATTTTTTTCCCAGAATTTCTTAATTTGTTTCATTAGGTATCTAATTGTTGACAAAAGTGACATACACTAGGTGAAATAGGTATAGATATGGACCGGTTGTCATTGCAAAAAATAGGCCACGATACTGGAATTCGTTAATTTTTCTCGGTGACCGGTCAATATGTCCCCGTATAAAATAACCCCGCAATAATATCCCCGCAAAAATAACCCGAGTAAAAAAAATCTTCGAATAAAATATCCCGGCCAAAAATATCCCGGCCAAAAATATCCCGGCCAAAAATATCCCTGACAAAAATATCCCCCAGACGAAGGCCGTGGGGATAGTTTATCAAATCTGTTGTACCAACATGGTTTCATGAGTATACAATTAGTTTAATATTAGTAGAAGATTATGGAAAAAATATCTGATAAAGTAAAAACTACAAATGATAAAAGTGGTACTAAATAGTATCGCTAATGCAGTGTCAGAAGCATCAACATCAACTTTAGGTCAGCTACCAAGTTAATCTAATATCACTCGTAACATACGACGTCTTATTGAAATGCCTTATATTTTGTTTAAGTTTTTATTTAGTATTTATTAAAAGAATATTTATAAATATTATTATTATGCGTAATTCATATTATTAATAAAATTTAATTTTCTATATTATTAATTACTATTTTTATTTACATTAGTGTAGTAAAAATGGTGTATAATTCGCGATATATTTGCTGGGGTTATTTATATTGGAGATATTTTTGTCGGGGATATTTTTTACTTGGGTTATTTTTGCGGGGATATTTTTGCAAAATTATTTTTGTTCGAGACATTTTTACTGGGATAAATTGACCTAGAACCATTTTTCTCCTTTAAAAACATCAAATAATTTAATACAACATTCAGTTAATTCTATAAAATTATTATTTTTTTAATTAATTTATTTAGCTAAAATATACAGGACGACTATAATTTAAAAAACTTTTTGACAAATTGTTTATCATATCTCGCCTTAAAACGGTATTATTTATACAGCTATGTACGTTGTATGTAGGGCGTTGACCTAGTTTCTCCATTAAGTTGTAAGATATAGTAATAGCAACATATACAAAAGCGTGCTTTATTGACAAATTATTTCAAGTTCAACAAACTACAATTTGTCAAATTCAGCTTGGCCGGCGAAGTTTGGATACGCATAATATTTGCGGCATTAGGGTAGGGATAGCTCATTTCACCTAACGTTCTCGTCTAGTACAGATCGGTACATTCTATGAAAAAGTATAAAATATATAAAAAAAACTCGCCAAGATTTTATCACAAAAACTTGTTAGTTTTAATCCTTCTACCTGAAAAGTCTTATTTTTGGATTGTTGATAATTTTACACAAGGGTATAATAAAGATTTGTAACGGTAAAGTAAATTCCAATTTACAACCTTTTTGTGAGTTGAAAATACTTGCACCACAGATTGTAATTTCTCGTTACCTCCTAGATTTTGTCTTTGTCGAACACCGACTTTTTCTTTTCCCCATCTGCGCATTCCGCCGGCCAAGCTGCATTTGACGGACAATACTTCTTCAGTATTATGCGACATACGGAGAATATCTAGCAGATTGTATTAAAAGCTTTGCAGGGTTGCCACGTTTCTTAATTGAGTAAAATGATTTTTTTTTATTTCACTCCTACACTACAGGGAAACCAACAGCTAAGGTATATACTTATCAAATGAACTCGAACCCACGATCCTTGGAACACGAGTGATGCACTGACACCACTCGTCCACTGCCGGCCAAAAAAAATGAATTTTTAAATGTGAAATGAATCCAGTTTTACACGTAAACAAATGATCATACAAAAAATATTATTAAGATTTTTTGTTGTGCTAGATGCATCTGCTGACAAAGCTCCATAATTAAACTACTATTATTAACGCGGCAAAATGATGTTAAAGTCTCCAACTTCATTACATTTTTCTCAAAAAGTGATACACTCTAGAACAAAGTTGTATGAGAGTTTTTTGTACCTTTTGATGTCTTTTACCACACCTTAAAATTAATGCGTCGTATCCCCTTCCATCCTGTACACACGAGAGCAGTAATGGGAGGTTGAAACTTTACAAAACAGCAGTTGTTGAAGCATTGATGTTCAAGAGTTTTGAAGAATAACGAAAAACTCACAATTAGTAAATCAACATATTTGACATAACCTGAAGCAGACGTAAAAAATAATTCTACAGTATGCAGTTACCTGACGAGAAATGGCCCTATAACCGTCCTTCATTTACCCATCTATCAGCTCGTGTGGGGGAATTGAGACTTGGTTCAACTTTCGATTAACCCAAAAATTGTTTCATAAATCTCTATCGATTTTAAGACCAAATTTAAAAAATCTATCGAGCTCTTTTTTAGATTACCAAAGAATTAAGTCAAAATCGATTTTTCAAAATATCTGGGTTTTGGACCCGTGTATTAAAAATGGTAATGTACTAAAATAAAAAGAAAATTTTCTATAAATTAGGTCAAATACATTTTTTTGTGGAGTTAAAATAAACGCCTGACAGGGAGTCAATAATAATTTTTAGACAAAATTTTTGAACATTTATTTCTAGATTACTCGTTTATATTTGATCTTAAAATCATATTCTCTTCAAATCAATGGATTTATAAAAAAGTTTGAGGTTAATCCAAATTGGAAGTGAATCTTAATTCCCACACACCATGTATGATTATGAAACAAAATCAGAATGTTACTAGTCATATCAGCAAGAGCAGAGCATACACCTGAAAAACTTCAGTCAAGAACGCAACTCATACAATTGCAACACCGCCAGTGCATAGATCCGAAGTGCAACCAATTACTTGAGAAAGAACTATAATGCCAAAGTGGCAAACTTTGTAGGTTAGGTTTGCTTATTTATCGCCCGTAAGTGTATCAATTTTAAGTATAACTTTGTTAATATATTACTTTTAGAGAAGTGTGTTATATTCATATCGAAACATAATAAGAACCAACACAGCCAAAAACTGGGACATGTTACATTTTTTTGTAGAAGTAAGTATAATATAGAATGGAAGTACTTAGTAGTAGAAAACTCTTTTATGAAGCAAACTTTAAGGAAGTTAACAATAATCTTTATTTCGAATAAAAGGAACACCAACACATTGCAATTTTTGATATGTAAGTATTTCATATTTCATACCTCTTTGTTTTTATATCTTTATTATTTTAACACTTTTAATAGTTAATATATTTTATGGTTTAATTATTGCACACAAATTATCAATGCAGGTAGCATTCTGCAAGCAGCACAAAGCGTAATTTGAATGCCACATTAAAGCGCGGGAAGTATGTAGGTGTATGCACGCCAATATAATAACGGTACGGAGTTTATTGCCCGAATCCTGATTCTGCCTTCTTCGCATATATGCCCACACTAGAATGTGTTGACCTTTAAAGCCTCTTTCAATATTATAACTATTAGAGATGGATTTAATATTCGATAAACTATTCGTATTCGGATGCTTTTTTCATTATTCGTTGTTCGGTCCGCTGCCGAATACTTAGCCAAAATCATGTATTCCGCCGAATAATTTTTTACTATTCGTATTCATATTCGACTTTCCATACATTCTACTTTTCGATTCATACCTCATTGTAACTAAGATAGTTTTAGGACGCAGATAGGTATTGTTCTATTTCACATAGTAGGGGATTGTGTGGCTTATAATGCCAAATAAAAATATTAATATAGTTCAACAATCGGTAAAGAGATATTTTTTACCACTAATAAGCTGCGGTTTTCTAGGACAGTCGGCCGGCGTAAACTGACATCGACCGAAGCGAAAGCAGAACGAATTAGAGCGACATCGGAATGGAAACAGAATCCGCCGCAATCTCGTGGGGGGGGGGGTTTCCTACAGAAAGATTTTTGGTAACTAAATCTTTGTAGATTTTTAAGTTGCAATTATAAACAGCAGGATACTGTTTCACCAAATTAATTAATTGTTCGTCTTCATTAAACGAAAATTTTTGATTCATTATTTTTGATTTTAATAACAAGTTAATTCTTGAACTGAATCTCTCAGCGTTTTTCACTGTCCTAGGAAACCGCAGCTTTAAGTCTGCTACCATCGGTCCCGTCAAATTCCGCTATGTTTTTCAGTTTTCGTCGTCGGTTCTTTTTGATCAAAGGTAGATTCCAGCCGCAAAACGCTGAGCGATTTAGTTCAAGGACTAACTTGTTATTAATGATATGACCAATGGGCTTACGTTTTTTATGCAAAATGAGCCAGCAATTTTCGTTTAATGCAGACGATCAATTAAGTAATTTGGTGAAACAGTATCCTGCTGTTTATAATTGCAAATTTAAAATCTACAAAGATTTAGTTGTCAAAAATCTTTTTGTAGAAAACCACCTACGCCACGAAATAGAGGCGGATTCGATTTCGACTCCGCTTTCGCTCTCTTTTTTTCGTTCCGCTTTCGCTTCGGTCGATGTCAGTTTCCGCCGGCCGACTGTCCTAGGAAACTTGGATGTTCGGGAGACCACACGACGTTCACCCATAAAACTGGCTGTCTTCTACCCTATTCTTGTTTCCTTGGAAACTGGGCAATGGATGAAACTGTCAGGTCAAGTGTGTGGTAGAGAAATTCGTGGGAATTACTCATACCAATCAGGGGGAGCCCTGGTATATGAGACCGGTGTGGGCGGATTCGAATCTCGCCTTGAATAAGGTCATTTATGGTCACCAAAGGAACCCGCTGTTTGACTGAATCTTAAGTGCGGAGAAGCGAAGTGAGGTTTATCCCGCTTTTTGGCATATGGGAAACTGCATGCCGCCAGGTAAATGTGCTTAGGAGCTATCCCGACCACCCTATGATCCGGACTGCAGCCGGGTACAGTGATTGGGAGAAGCTCTGAAAGCCATTACACTTAAGGAGAGTTGAAGCGAATACATAGCCTCTCATAATCAAGACAACTTCACCTTAACGGGTACACACTGGGAGTCTATAACGTGTAGACTTAAACGAAGCTCTGTCGAGGGCCCACCAAGCCTATATATTGGTAGATCGGGGTGGCAAAACCATTAAAACACCAAGTCCGCCACATTTGAGGTTGGATTAGATCGGGCAGTGGCCCCAACCCCTGTCTCGGGGAGGAGCTTATGAAGGTATGAAAGAGGACTGGAGGGCTCTCTCTATTCAACTGAGTTAAGTTGGGGGAATAGTCCTATTGCTGGACGAGGTACTAAGCCCCGTATGAAAGAGGACGGGAGGGTGCCGGCGGGTGAGCACGTGTTAAGTCAATCGCTCCGGTACTAGCCTGGATAGCTAGTAGAGGATGGATAGGCAACCTCGCTCATACCAGTGAGTTACTGGGAGCAATTGTTCGTAATTGCGCGTATCTCAATCACTTCCTCTTGGAAGGAACGTGGGGGTATGTTTATATAGGAACCCCACGTAAAACAATGACAAATTCTTGTCCTAGGAAACAGCAGCTTTGGTCATTTCAAGTGTAATGCACTAAAGGAGTGTTGGAATCTGAATACTGAGATAGGATCCAATACTGGGATAGGATAATTGTTACCATATTTTAAAATATGGGAAAATTATTTAACTAAAGAGATTCGTTCAGAACTCCTAGGTTTGTTAGTTATATATAGATCTAGTATTTCTAATTATCTAGATTAAGTTAAAAAAAAACCTAAATGACTACACCAAAATCTTGATTCTATATTTTCTAACTCTGAAAGATATTAGATAAAAATCAAATATCAGTTACATTCTCGTCCTCCCACCAAACCTACTGGCTGACTTTATTAATGTATTTATGGTTGATATTAAAATTAGATAAGTTGAGGTACCCTTAGACCACTAAAATCTTGTCGTCGGAATAACTTCAGGTATATCCCGAGTCTCCTAGAAAAGTGCTTTTTATGCGCATATGAGGCATAGAATAAGAAAGACTAAGTCAGCTCAAGACTCAAGTAGCTGACAACACGGGAACTGGAAAAGCACCCTAACACTCTAATAGTGCGTTCAACCATTATGTACTGAATGCATATGTGGCAAATAGTCATTGACAAGACAAGACAATATCAGTAAAATCTCAAGATGATTTTGACCAGAATGAGATAAGCTCTACTCGGTTGTACTATGTTACTTTAAATTAGTGTAAGGAGTGTAAACATCAATGTGATTCACCCAAACTGAATTTATGGTGCACGATTTCTCATCGCTAGATGATTTACCCATTTTTCTTCGCTGAGAGTACAGAAACAATTAGGCATTTTACGGGTTTTCTGCAAGATAAAATTTTAAAAAGAACTCGTAAGATAAACTCGATTTTTACCTATGGGGTTATGTGAAGGATCGAATGTATCGTACCTGTTACTAACCTTGTAGACTTTGCTGAAGCAATAGTAGACTGAAGCAATTGCTTCTGATACTAGCAACAAATCTTCATAAAAATTCGTCTTTCTCTGCATACGAAATGTCCGTTTATATGAAGAACGCATTGAATTGGTTACAAAGTACCACAGAGGTGTAACTAATACCTTTACGCTTGCAATTAAAATACTAAAAGTTGTTTAACGATACTTACTTTACATCTTATATCTCAGGCTGAGCTCTTTCTTTTCTGATTATTCACAGGATCGTGGATGCAGCTTCTAAAGCATCGTTTTAAATTACATTCAGGAATTAGGGAATTGTAAATAAGGATTATTACGTTGAGCGCCACCCATCTGATTTTTTTTATTGAAACTGGAAGTGACCAGAAGGGAATCAACTTCCGTTATATTATGTTAGTTGATGTTCAACAGTTTGTCCCGAATAGAGTAAACTTTAGTATTTTATTTAAAGTTCTTCTTGAGAAGATTTTTTGTACAACTGGCTGTTTTCTGTTAAGTACAATATAAAACGTACAAGAAGTTCTTGAGTTTTTATTGGAAGACAAATTTTTGTACTGCGACTTTACAAAGTCTATCGGAAAAACTCAGTCTGTCGAAAAGCAGTTGCCACAAAGATCTAAAGCACGCATAGTATATTATTCAACAAGTGTGTAATGATGGCTATTACTCATGAGACTGAATTTTGTAATGCATCCGAATGAGTAATAGCCATTACACGCAAATAGAATACTATACTTTTTCTATGACTATTCAATAGTATGCTGTTTTGTACTTCTTTCTTGATTTTTTGGCATAAGTTTATATAGGTTACGTTTACCAAATTTAAAATGTTCGGTATCGTACACATTTTCTATCATCACTATCAGGATTCAGTTTTTACTTCCTTTTAGTTAAAAAACATATCTATATATTTAAACCACAAGCCTTATTTTTGTTCCACTTCGTTTGAGAGTTCCGCTGGGCCGATTAATGTGATTCTTCTTTTATATTGAAGCTTTCGCTGTGTAAATCAATCAACACTATTCCATTTTTACAATGTTTTAATGTTTATATTTTTAATTTAAATAAATATAAAATGTTTAATTTGAGACGCACGGGTTGGACATTCACTTGCGGCGCCATCTCACTTTGCACGGTATTGAGTTTTGTAACTACTTCCGCTTATCTATATATTTAAAATAATAAACTATAAACTATAATTAAATAAAGGGTGTACACGAAAAAATCTGGCCACAGAAACATCAAAAAAGTAGAGTCGTCGGAAATTATTTATGACTTAAAACTATTATTAACTTTTAACATATATGTTCCTTCTGAAACGTATTTACATATCTTGTACATTATTACTGTCTATAACTAAAATTTTTAACTTTTCGTTTCACATCAGACATCAAAGTTTGTACAGCCGTAGTAGTAATCTTTTTGTCACGTTATTTCACTTTTTCTAAAAGTCAACAATATCTTTAGCATTTTTTTTTGTTTTTCGGAGTGTTTGCTTTACAATAGCCCAGTATTGTTGATCGGCCGCAGTTTGGAGCCGTTCGGTGGATTGCTATCTGTAGGTAGAAAACTAATCCCATTCTTTGCATGCCAATCAGTGAATTGTTTGACATGGTGACATATGACCAGATCTGGCCAAAATAGAATAGAAACATTATGACTTCTTATAAATGGTATCCGGCGCTTTTTTAAACCTTCTAAATAGATTTCAGTGTTGATGTTGCCTTTCGTTACAAAGCTACTTCTTTTTTCTCGCCCGTAAGTGCAAGAGTGCAATTCGCTTGTCAGACCAAATATTTTCTAGAAGATTCCGAAATTTTCTTTTTGTTTGGTCCTCATTGGTATTGGTCCTCAACTCCACAAAGTTGTTTGCAAGTAAGAAATTATTGACCGGGAAGCTGCTGAATGTCATTTTTGATGTACGTCTCGTCGTCCATTGTTACACAACCGGCTTTCATTAAAAAACTGGTGTACAGTTTTTTTGCGAGGGCCTTCGCCTTGGAATTTTGTTTTGCATCCCGATCCGGAGCGTTCTGCACCTTGAATGTTTTCAGACCACCCGTGTTTTTTACTTTTTGAACATGTAATGAAGATGTTCCAACCTTTTAGGCCACATCCCCCACTGACAAGTTCGGATTCTGCGTGAAAGCTTGCATCACCTTCCTTTCCGTTTTTTTTATATATTGCACCCGATTTCCTAACGGAACCTGGCTGCCTATCTTTTAATTCTATTTAAATAATCACTCACGAAAATCCGAATGATTGTAATCGCTGAACGAATGTTGTATGAGGGAAATCCTTCAATCCTTTTGACCGTCATGTCTTGACGAGATTTCCCTAGTACTAAGTTATTATTCACGGCCCTTGTGTAATGAATATCATTACGCACGGGTCAACCCGTATATAATGAATGTCTTACTTAAAAGGAGTAGAAAAACACTTTTATAGGCGATAAGAATTTGGTAAATATAGGTTTAGTTTGTTCTTCCAAGTGAATAAAAAAAATACCAGCTGAAACAGTATCTGTTGTTATCTGACGAAATTCAGCGTTCATTATGTTAACATATTTCTTAATTGATATAGATCCTGTTAAATCTAGATTTCGATAGATACATTTAATTCTCTTTTCATTATGCAAAAAGTATTCGCATTTTCTAGAAAATTTTTCATAAAATCAATGAAATTTATTTGTAAACCATAGCAATAACTAACGCGTGGATTTCGCAAGTCCATTGTTTTATTTCATCTAATTTTTTTTAAAGACTACTACATAAAGGTATACAAAGCTGTTTGGTATAGAACTGCCCACGCTATATAGCGCCTATAACATAGAGAGCGTTAACTGTGAACGTAACGAATGAGATAAACGTGAACAGCACAGCAACTTAGCGTTTCAATCTTGCAGGGCGATGGACAATTAATTGTGCGTGCAGGTATGTATGTACGGGAATATGGCGATAGACATAACAGTTGCTATAAGAACGAAACGTACATGTTCGTATTTTATCCTCCACTGAATGTTGTGAGTACACATGCTACAGGTACTACGCCTACACTACTCTAAACTAAAGTGCGATTATAAGTTCTTGTCGACGTTCTGGTTATTTTAGCCTCTGTTGCACCTTCGGTAGTACAATCTCAGAACGGATTTATAAAATTCTGCACAGTCAATGTAGAGCGTTCTACCTTGAACATAGTGATACCATAGAATACTCATCAAAACTTTAGTTTCAAATAAATTCTAATTAGCCATTGCTAAATGGTACTAATATATTAGTACTATAATCAGTGGCGGATTTAACACTTAAGGGGCCTGAAGCGTTAGAAATGTTTGGGGCCCCATAGTATTAATCAATTACTACAATTTATATACCTTTTATTTCTTTATCAAAAATTAAATACATATAATTATTAATATCAGGTGCGAATTCACGTTGGGGGAGGGGGATGAAGGAAATTGCCTCCTCAAGATTTTTTAAATAATCCGATTTCGTCTCATGCCGCAGTGGCGTTTTTGTACGTGTTACACACTATACTTTATCTACGACCACAAAAACGTAATAAAACGCCAAAAACTAGGAAAAATATTTAACATAGAAAATGATTTGAGATGAGATGTTGGATTGTCAAAAGTAGACAATGCCCACAGTTTGTGGTAAACGGGTGTTAGTTGTAAAAATTAAGAAATGCGTATAACTCAATATAATAATCGTTTATCATTTAAAATTAATACTGAAATTTGAACAATTATTTAAATTAATAATGGTAGTTTTGCTGGTGTCTTAAGTTTTTTAAATGTCATAGACATATTTTTAAATGTATTTTGGACGTCATGTTGTTCCGCCGCTGCTTTTTTGCTAATGTAAGTAAATCATAACCTCAATTTTACAAATACATTGAATACCTAATGCTTCATTTGAATGTAATTTGAAATAATAAATTCCCAAAACATTTTTAGATTTCCATGTAATAGATCGATTATTCTAAATGTATGGATTAAAGCCATGAGAAGGATATATCGTTAAATCAATTTTACGTTAATTTGTAATAACTTTATATGGTAACAATAACTTTATATGCTGGTAGTCGACACAGTAGCTCAGAGGTAGAGATGTCGCTCAGAAATTGGCCTTAGGTTTGATTTCCAGCAGGGCGATAATTTTTTCTATATGGATTTGCATTCAAAATATAACTTAAAGTATAACATTAATTAAACAAAATAAATTAACATAAATAAAATATAAAATTAACACAAACGTGTTTTAATAAAGTGAGTTTTGTAGATGAACCACTATTATACTCAATTTTATAGTGGTATGTGTATAAATCACAGACGAGCTGCTCCTAACTGAGGAGGACCAAAAGCTCGAAAAAGGTGCCGTCTGTGATTTATACACATATCACTATGAAATTGTGAATATAATACATAGTCGTCCATTAACAATTTTTAACTTTTAAAATTTATTAAAAACTCACTTTATTAAAACACATTTGTGTTCATTGTATATTTTATTTATATTAATTATACGGTCGGACGCTCGACCAGATTTTATTTTGTATATTCCTGTATTGGATAATCATATTATGCTGCTTAGTGCGGCTTGATACCTACAGGAGGTACCACAGTTATTTGATGGTGTTAATGTTATTTCCGAGCTAGTATATACGCTCGGGTGATGTGTATAGAATTCACAGACTAGCTGCCCCTAACTGAGGAAAGCCAAAAGCTCGAAACAACTGTCTTAGGATGCCATCTCTATAATCTCTATCCTCAATGTCAAAACATAAATTTTGCATAATGTCATTTTCAATAAACATTACTAATAAATTTTTGAAATGACTTTGTCCAAGATTATTTTTTAAATAATTTTTTACAAGTTTAAGAACGAAGATAGATCGCTCTCCAGTTGAATTACATATCGGTAATGTTAAAATTTTTTAAAATTGTTTCAACATTGGAAAATGCTGACAATTGACGAATGACATTAAGGAATTTCACCCATTCGAAAGCACGGTACAATTCCCCTTCCCCGAATGTAAGTTTTTTATCCGCCTGTACACGATATGAACTGTTGTTCTCACATGTTTCACTATTCTCGACAAAGTGAGTTCCTGGGCAAGGGTCCTCTGCGGGCTTGTGGTTTGTGGTTTGTGCGCAAATCCGCCACTGTTCATCGAATGTCTATAAGAAACCATTAATTCAAGAAACTGGTCATTATAGTAGTCGGATAAACGTGCTGATTGTGCGAGAAGACCAGTATTCAGACCGACAGAGATGATACTTTCCTAACAGGTCTGCTGTGAAACAGTATACTCCGTTACAATATTTTACCTATCGCTCTGAGTGCTTGCATTTTCGTACGAAACTCTTATGCGTCCACCGTACACTTTTTTACCAGCCTGTACACGATATGATCTGTTTCTTGTTTCATTTTTTTTGAGAAAGTGAATTCCCATGCCAATAATTCTTATTTGTCGCGTGTTCTGTGCAGTCCTTGGCAGGAGACCTCTGCGGGGCCCCCTGACTTGTGGGGCCTGAAGCGGCCGCTTCAAACGCTTGTGCCTAAATCCGCCACTGACTATAATAAGAAGTAACAGACGGCTTGGTGTAGTTTTTATATTTAATAGTATATGGTTGTCATCAACGTCAAAGAAGATAATTATGAATTCGTTAAAATTTTAATATAGTATGGATTAGAGATCGCCACATTTGAATCGAAGTCAAGTTATCCAAATAGGACCTTACGTCGACAGAAAATCTAGGTCAAACATTATAATTAGATTGAAGTATGATGGTAATGGTGTATACAGGTAGGGGTTGGGGACGTTAAATCCCCCCCCCCAAAGAACCCGGAGGCCGAAAACAAAAATCAGTAATATAATTAACCTAGAAGCGTAGGTAAGCTCTTATTATAAATAAATCTTACTATATCTTATAATTCGTCGATTTGTCTTTGTGTCCTCCATTATTGGATCTTATAAGTTATAACTAAAATAAGGTTGATAGATAATGTTTTTCATGGTTCGAGTGTAGAATTGTATCATAGTAAACAGTGACACATATATCTTCACTTTAGTACTCCCCCCTCCTTCCCGATGAAAACATTCTGCTTATGCCACTGTATGATGGTTGTATACCGGGTGCCTGTGGAACTAGGGCCAAGCTTATATCTTGGTTAATTGTGAACCAGTTTATAGGAAATTTTGGTAGAGAAATATTAGGCACAATTTTGAATTTACTGATAGGTAGAGACAATTTTGCCTTTTAATAATATGTTGTGGTGCCAGTGACGAGTTTCGAGAATTTCACGTTATAAAATTAAAATTCTTTATTTTACCATATACAAAACTTGCCATGTGTATTTTAAATTATAAATTTGACACACTTCTAAATATTTACAGCGTCGGCATAACAACCGACATTTTTTGCCACAGCATAAAGCCCCTACCTTAAAAGTCTACAGGGTCTCACAAGTAAAATTTTATTTTCAATTTTCTTTTTTAACGTATACAAACATTTGTTCGTAACAAATAAGTTTGCGGCTTTTTACAAAAAAAGTCATTTTTTAAATAGAATCTATAATGGGCTATCTTGCAATTGGGTAGAAAATTTCATTGCAAATCTAACGATATCCATCCTGTACGACTTTATTTTTACTGAAAACAAAATATTAAAATATTTATTAAATTATAAACATTTAAACAAAAATATTGAAGCAACAAGAAATCTAGGAAAAATTACAATTAGGCAACATGGTCGGATGTAATTTGATTCGTAGATTACAAAAGATGCAAAATATACAGGTTGTTCTTTTTAAAACATCAAAGCTTTTGGCATTTCCAGGGAAACCGGAAGTCAGACATTTTGTTACTGTTTGCCAGTAAATCCGAAATTATGCCTAATATCTCAGTGTTAAATCTCATACAAATTAATTCCTTAATGTTGGAGTTATAAGCTTGTCCAATTGTCACCCGGTATAACCTGTCATAACATACAGCGCGTTTCACTTTACAGCTTGACTCCCATATATCTTGGTTGTTTATAATTAAATCAATTCCAAATCTTCAGATATAGAACCCCTTAAAACAGGTTTGTGTCTAATTAGAAAGCCTATTTATTATAAATTATAACCCACCAGCCTACTATGATCAAAGAGAAATGCAAATAATTGAAGAAATAATAATAATATAATAATAATTACTACTATCCTACTACTACTAGAAACATAGTAGGCCTTGTTTAAAAATTTGGAATTGATTGGTCTATAAATAACAAAGACATCGGAATAGCAAGCAGTGAAGTGAAACATACTGTATGTCAATATAAATACCATTAATAAGTTCTTACACCCTGCAGAATACATTCCACACTAACCTGTACTTGTGACAGTCAAAAGTCACGAAAATAATGTGGCATAACCCCTATGAATTGTATTGTATGTATCGAATGAATTTCATAGCTCTACTTACTGCAGGAAAACTATCCAAACAACTGTTCAAACGCATGAGTTCACTCTAACAGTAACTTATAGCCTATTGCCTTAAAATTTTAAAATAGGTCGTATTTGATACTAATGGTAATTTTATTTGGTTTATGTATGAACGTTCGGGTGTTCCTTCCCGTCTGTTAGACATGAATTAAGTTACGACAGTGCTACCAGTAAATCACTGGTGGGAGCGAGGTTACTATCCATCCTCTACTAGCTCTCTAGGTTAGTACCGGAGCGATAAATGTGCTCACCCGTCGGCACCTTCTCCTAGGAGATGGTACCTCATCCATCTTCGGACTTTCCCCCAACTTCCAGAGTTGGGGACCACTACCCGATCGAAACCTCAGTTGTGGCTGGACTTAGTTTTTAATGGTTTTGCCACCCCGATCTACCAGATTATAGGCTTAGTGTGTCTATGAATATGGATATCATCGAAAATGCAAGTCATGAATATATTCAACACTTGTTGCATGTGTACATATTATTATCGCTATCTATCAACGACGGCCAGTGCATACAAAACCCCGACACGCAGGCAGTGAAGTATATATCACTATGCTCTAATGTTTGTGATTAGAGCAACATGGTTTCGTATGTTCCGGTCTCTGCTATCTATAGAACGCCCTCAGTCCACACAGTAGAATTATACCTTACCTTTTTGGGAGATGTCCAATGTTTCAACACTATACCAAACACTTTTCTGAAATCCGCCATTGATCTAGCCAATATCCAATGTGCCTTTGAGTTTCACACAACTGTGAGTTTCAGAGACTAGATTAGTGGCCGTAGCTTTTCGCCGACTCTATGTCCGCCCACATGGCTCAAGCAGAGAGAGAAATACTGGTTGAACTACGCATGATGTTTCTTTGTACAACTTTGTAAATTTCTTGTATCACTCCCTTCTCTTATTACTCAAGAATCCCTCTTAAATCTTGTCCCTTGCAAAAAAAAGCATTGAACGCTTATATCCTGCAATGAATAAAACTTAGTTCTCTTATTCTAATACAAGCATGACTAAGGTACATTTTCAAATAACAAAATGCTGCATCAAGCTACAACCGTTTTCTTTACCGATCAACCAAACAGTATGACGCACTAAAAGTTTCAAAAATGGAATGGATACCACGCAACGCATAACGGATAACGCATTTCGTTGATAGTGAAGAAATGGGAAACTATAAAGGTTACTTATAAAGTATCTGTTCATCCTTTTTCTAGATCATTCGTTCTTAACCTTTTTGTAATCTCAGCACATTTTGTTATCAGAGACTTGGACCCAAATGTAATTTTGGTACGGCTCCGATTCCGGTACAGGGTAACAAAAATATAAAGGTTTAAGTTCTGATTCTGGTACTTACTTGGAAAAACTTAGGTTTTAGATTCCGGTTCTGGCCTGACACATGTATCGGTTCTTGGGGCTTTTAGGTTCCGGTTCCGATTATGTCAAAATTCCTGGTCGAAACTTTTTATGGGATGTACACTCAATGTCGTAGATATGCAATAAACTAAGTTTCGTATTGGCAGAGTTACTGCCCGATTAAGGATAGCCACGTCATCCAGCAGCGTCCAAGCACTCATGAATAAGGATTACATACATACACACATACTTTAATAAATATATATATATATATATATATATATATATATATATATATATATATATATATATAAAATAGTTAATGCGTGAAGATCATATGACGTCAGTATCAGTACTTTATAACCATGCGCGATCGAAACAACAAAGCAGGCAGGGTATTTAAAAATATTTTATTAAAGTCGATAACGCTTACTTGCGAGATCTGATCAAAAATATGGCAAATTTGGATTGCTAATTTCTGATAAAGTTATAACTAAACTATGAGAAATTTAACCTTACAAAATTCTACACGTGTCAAAAATTTCGAACCCAACCGGACTCATACGATTGTAATGTGATTTGGAAAAGTTCAGTTTCATTTATGGCAAAAACTTTTTGGTCCGACAAAACTGAAATTTAGAACCGAAATTGTTTGTGTATTTTTGATTTAGGCTGTTGTTGCGAAAATAAAAATTGGAGACATGAAAAATCAACATAAACAAATAAGTAAGAGAATAGTCGGTTATAATTGTTAGAAGAAGGTGATCTGTAATCTATTTTAATTTAACGTCTACCGTAAAGATGCATATTTGTTGATCTACACTTAAAATTGCTTGCGGATTGTAAATTAAAACGTATTCCCCGTTCGCTGCCAACCTAAAAGCTTTGAATGTTTATAACGGAATATTTGGCAAACTATTCGATCTATTCAGTCATTTTTTCCACAGTCAGTATTCGGCCAAATAATTCTCGGAAAATGGACGAATACGCATAATTTGTGTCAATTCTCTCAGCTAAAATGAATTTTTTTGCACTTCTACTTATAATGAAGAAAAGTCATTCTTTTTTTAATATAATTGTTTAACACTGTATTATCTATGATTGATGGAAACTGATGTTCACCCGTAGCTGCTTTGTGATGATTTAGAATATAATTCTCTGGCTACTAGCAGCTTGGATGAAACTCAAAAGAAACAGCTAAGAACATTTTATGGTCAAATAAAACTAAGCTGTCTGATAATTGTCTTGACTGTATTGTATTCTAAGTTAGAAAGAAAAACCATATTATCGTTTAAAACGATTTTAGAAAAGCAGTTGTCTTATCTACGCCTGATTCTAACGCCTTACTGCGTTCTACTCTCTGCGAGTTAAATAAGATAACCTAGAATACTTTCCTCCACTCAACATTGCCTTCTTTCACTAAACCTTTTTCTCAAATCTGTACTAAATTGCTCTTCTTCTGTAATGAAAACTTCAACTCAACATTATTTAACTCTTCATCAAGTTATACTACTTATCATAGACTAGTATGATGATACTACTTGATTACTACGAATTATAATTATAGTCTAAGATCGCAACAACTCGTAGATAACTCAAAGTGATGTATCGATACATTAGTGGGGCCAAACATGAGTAATAATACCTGAAATGCAAAGAATACACTTGTATGCCCAAGTATAACAAATAAAACACTGTAAATAAACATTAACTGTCCGTTTAATTGAACACAGAAAAATTAGTATGTTTATGTTTATAAAAGTATAAAAACACACAGTTATTTATTTCAATATTATACAAATTATGATAACACAAACAGTTATAAAAAGAGCTATCATAAGTTGTTAAGCAAGCAGCTAACGACAATTTATATTTTATTACGTGTTTTTTCTTTGCTGTAGGTTTTCCCGCATTAACATTTCTTTAAATCCTGTATATTATGTATTCTAGTTTCATATTGCAAATTTAACTTTGTTGTAGTTTTCAAGGAAATTGCAGGTAATATTAGTACTTGTAGGTATATAACAAAGTAGGTATTAGTCTCCCTAAGACCAAATCCTTTGAAAAGAATAAATTCAAATACAATAGCACAGAATACTTGCCGCTTTCGATATTTTTGTAGAAGGAAAACCATTATGGATTTAATATAAGTAATTAAAAAAAATGTTCTTGGGTTTTCTGTTAAATTTTGAATTGAAAGAAATTTAAGTAAAAAAGTACACTTTTAGTCTGTATTATCCACTTTCCAGTAGATCTGTATTATCCATCAAGTTTCCGTTTGCTTATTTTTAGTGCTACTTATGGTAAACAAATTATGTCCGCAGATTCAGATAAGCATTCTACGCGAGCCACATTAACAATTATAGCGAATTTTTTCATTAGAATTGTTGATCGTATAAACAGTATAGCTAATAAATCAAAATCAAAAAATGTTTCGAAACAGAGTAGATTAAGGCCAAAATTGCCTCATGACTTTTCTGTTTTTACAAAAATTCTCAAACTTCATACGTGAAGTGTGATTTTTAAAAATAATTTAATTTTAATATTTAATATTTAGTATAATAATTTAATAACAAATAAATTTAATAATAATTAATAATAATATTTAAAAAATAATGATTTAAAGAGCCATCGAATGATACTAAAATATATGAAATTGTGGGAATCGTAAGTTATTTTTGAAGAACGTGTTTTGATAAAGTATGGAATAAATTATAACAAAAATAGTAACATATGCTTTAATTAAAAAGTACCAAAAGCAGAAAAACATTGCTTACTTTTTAGCTAGCTCTGTGTTGGCTGAAATGTAGAATATTAAAGTTACTATCGTACTTGATATTCGGATAAGATCGAAGAAAATAAAGTAAATAACGCACGAAATAAGAAGTCATAAAAGCCATCATTTTTATTCTGCATGAAACGAGAAGGTTTTGAGGTAGATTTCCGTCATCGGACGAAACGCGACGCATGAAACAAGAATATACCTGACAGTTTCAAACATCAAAACTGAATAACATATATTATCTTAAAATATATAAATCGCTGATTAACTTTAACTGGAGGATAATTGCTATAGATATCCATATAATAATTAATATCTAGTAAAAGTTAATTTAGTTAGTTAGTTAAACTTTAACTAACTAAATTAACTTTAACTGTTAAAGTAAAGTTAGGGAACTATGAATACTACTTTATTGTCTGCTATTTTTTGCGGAATAAAATGTTTGATTTTTACCTTAGTGTAATTAATTGTCTTTCCTGGACTGAAATGCTTCTCTTTGTATCTTTTTTTTTCTATATTTATAGGCTTACTTTCTCAGCTAATTAATTGAAAAGTTCTGTTGACAATCTACAGAATGTCTAAATTTTTTTATTATTGTTTAGCAATTCTTTTGCAGCTACACAAGCATGCCTTCTTTTATTATTTTTAATAAATGGATGTATCCACCATTTCCATTTATATCTTCGTTTACCAGTACATGGCTACATCATCATCATCCGAATTGCTAGGCATTTTTGAAAGTAATAACTAATATAAAAATCATTTTGGTGCGCGAAGAACATATCGTTAGATCGCCTTGCGATTATCGCTTACGTTTTTTTTTCGTCGGATCGCAGTCGCGTTATAGTCGCAGTGAGCGAACGGCATTAAGGTACAGTATGGGAATTCTTTGGGAATATTCTTTGGTAATGATTCTGGTCTGAATCTAGTCATACGCACCACATTTTACAAGTTTGCTTTATATTATTGTTTCTGTATATAATTTTTATATTATTCATATCCTTTCTAACAGTTGTAAAATTATACATTTCCTTCTAAAGTAATTTTTCTTTGCATAAAACTAGTTTTAGACCTGAATTATTACGAAAGTCCTAGACTGTACGTTTACATCTGACATTTCTATTCAGACATATATGTCGAGTGTTCGACACTAAAACGCAAAAACTGTTTACTCTTTCTTCGAAATTCTTTGTAACAAAGACAATCACTTGAAATAATGCCATTTTGAACGTATAAATCATCAATTCCATCTCCTGACTTCTTCTTGTGCTTGCTTTAAATTCGCTGTTGTATTGATTCCTTAACTTATACATTTCTCTTTAGATTTCTTCACTTGTTTCAAGTTTTTCTGCTATCTCGGCTAGAGCATGTTTTTCAGCCCCTATTCTTATATTGTTTACATTTAACGTTCCATAGTACTGGTTCATTATGATAAAAAACTAATTAATTCATCAATTTCGAAAAATTAAATCTGATTAGAATATTACAAAAAAATGTAGAGTGTATTATTTCAAGCCTGACTTCGTGAAACAGTATAATCATGAAATAAAATAAATTACTTAATTAATAGTTTCACATTGCCCGTATTTCAGTATTGCCCGTAAACTACTGAACCATATTAAATATTTTAAAAACGAGCAAATAGTAAATTTATTTCTACATATATAGCAGTAGGATATTATATTTCTAAGTGCTATACTTTTGTTTTTATAGGACGATACGTAATAAAAAGGTTAAAAGTCAGTATACAATAATAGGGATTGTAAAGTCAAACACGTCTAATCAATTTAAAAATAGATACCACGCATTTTAGCGTTATATTTGGAAATAAAATAATAATAATAATTTTAGTGATAATAGCAATTAACGCGGCTGAACCTAAAGTTTTTTCCTGGCCTGGTCTGACAAACCCAGCACGTCCCTGGGCTAAATACAATATAGTAGTAGGTAGTAGGTAGGTAGTACAACATACTACGACCGTCCCTAATTCTCAATAATTGAGAATTAGGGACGGCCATATAAGCAACAGAGGAAAGCCTTAATCATATTAAGTTTTTAATGACATGCCAAAAATTGTTTTAATTTCTATAAACACTCCATTACTCCCTTGCAGAAATTCCAGAGATGCATTTTTTAAACAATAAAAGAAATAAAACAATGGAGAATCTAACTAAATACAATAGCAAATCAACCATCAAGCGAAGACGATCGAATTTTTACGAGCGGTTGTTTTAAACTGACCTTAGCTGACTTGACATTAGCTATTCTAAAAGGTTTTTATGAAGTTGTCTTCAGATATAAACGTTAAAATGTACATTTTCAAAATTGGCAACCCGAACCCCTATTCATTGAAGCGACAGTAATTAAGTACTTAACATCTGTTTAAAAATCTTTACTATACCTCAATATCATATTTATGCGTTTTAAAAATACAAGTTCATAATTACTATTCTATACTCACAGTGATTGGTAGCTAATTTACCTGTTCATAAGTCAAATAAAACTTTACAGTAGTATACAGGTTATAAGAATTTACTATGTGTTAATTTTAAGGGGTGATAGAAGACATAAAAAGGAACATAGGAAAACCATTGCCATATCTGGCAACCTTGCTTAAAAACAATCATACAACAGCCAAAGCACCTGACCTTGTTTCTGCATTCAGGTCGTTTAGTATAAACAAACCGACCAGCTTTGTTTATTTCGTAGAACACTTGTTGAATGACGCAGCCCTTGTTTTGCTATAAAACAAAATTAAGCACATTTTATTGCTTTTTATTACAAAAGGTTGATGCTCTGTCTAAAATAATAAAACTCTCAGCTCATTTGCCATTTACTAAATAATGAAACAAATTAAAACATTATATTTTTTATTAGTAATCTGACTTCTGATTATTGTCAATTTCTTAGTAATTCGACAGACCTATACGTTTACTTGACTTCGCTCTGGATGATCGAATAAAAAATTTATGGGCTATTTGTCGTGTTGTACTCATTGAATCAAAAGAGTCATCAAACTTACAGTTTTTATGAAATTTATTTTTTTTTCAAATCCACACACAGTTCCAAAGTAGCTGGAGTTTATTTTTGTTTTCATTTAAAGTTAGTAGAATATTTATTTAAATTGATTTCCAAGAAACCAAACCATGTGTTAATAATTTATATGTTAATAATCCTACCTTAATTGCTGATATTATATTCCAGCAAGGTTCACTTAAGAGTCACTAAATATTGTTGCAGTCTAGAGTTAAATAAATATACAAGTAAAATAAGTTCATCAGATGCTGTTATATTTAATTTATTTGACGAATAGGTTTATAGAAAAATAAAATTCATGTGAGCTTAGAAAAACTTTATACAGTTTTAAAGTAAGTAAAATAAAACATTAAATATACATATAATAAAAGTTGCATTGGGCAGGCGGTGGACGAGCGGTGCATCACTCGTGTTGCAAGGGTCGTGGGTTTGAGTCGCACTTGGGGCGACGGGATTTTTCGAATTGGGAAATTCCGCCATCTCAATTATGGGTGTGTGTATTCGTGTTGCATGTTAGATGGGTGGGGCATATAACCTTAGCTGTTGGTTCCCCCGTAGTGCAGCCTAAAATAAAATAAATAAATAAAAGTTACAAATAATAAAATTAAAATGCAAAATATCTTAAAGATACATGTGTAGGTAATATTAGTACAAAAATTTAGTAAAATACATACAATATTTTACATTTTATACAAAATCGAAGGTAATAACTAGATCCAAAGATAAAACACTTCTTAACTATATTATTAATTATAATTATTATTATGAAATAAAATAAAACAGTTATTAAATAGTTTCAAAGTTAAATATTTATCACCTGACAATGTTGTCAGGTAATAAATATTTAACTGTGAAACTATTGAATAATTGATTTATTTTATTTCCCGATTAATAATAATCAGATGATTGTTTCGAGTTTTACGAAGTAAGGCTGGACATAATAAATTACCTATTTTATTAATTATTATTTAAGAGCATAGGACGCGACCACGTTTCAAACGAATTGATCTTAACGTAATTCTTATTCTATTTCTCAAAAAACTTCTGTAATAAAGAATCAATTTCTCTTTGTATATCCTACCGTGCGTTACCTAATCGAACAGAGAAGGGCACTCGACTGCTACCGGCAGCCGATAGCATCCGACGCCCGCACACCGGCCACGAAGAGATACGAAAAACATAAATCAGTTGCCCAAGTATTTCATTACGAGAAATGAGCGACGTCAGTATGTGTAATGTGTATCTTATATGGGCGATTGTAATTAATTCCTTAATATACGTCAAATTCATATTTAGAATTCGACAATATACGACAAAGATAGTGCATTAGCCTAATAACTGAGGGGAAATGAGATGGACAATGTAGCTTTTTACTTTAATCTTAATATTGTTATTTAATTAAACAAAATTTACATAAAATAGAATTATGGGTAGTTACCTATATGTTTATAAATTAGAAGGAAGTACTTGATGCGGTTCAATTAAATGTAGTTAGTCTAGAAATTAAATGTTTTAATACATATAGTAACCAAGTTTTGTTTTTAATGCCATTTATTTACACAAATATTACAAATTTGTTCAGATTAACGTGTTTCCTCCAATCTATAACTCTTTAACTATTCAATTGGTTTAGTTTTTTTTCTAATAAACATTTTCTTTTTGCTACATTTGCAGTTTTATAAAAATACAAATAACTCAGTCTATTTCCTTCTAATGTTTCGTATATGGACGTTAGTAGAAGTAGTCGCGACGCAGTACGCGTCTTGTAATGATCATTTAATGTGGGATAAGCGTGTCCTATCGCCTTAAGGCATTGCAAATATTTACTACAATATAGAACCACATAATAAAATATAGAAATTGTTAATTTTATTACGATGTAATATAAAACTTTTCAGATAAGCAATTGTGTATTTATTTTTTTAACACAGATAATTTATGAATATTTTCATAAGAGGGGGGGACTATTCAAGCAATAACTCAACTATAATTGAATTCAACAATAAAGGAATTTAATAACTTCTTCGAGACAAAATAATATAAGAATTTTTCATATATAACAAAATCTCACATTGTTGTCAATAAGTTTTAGTGATATACACGAAAATATTATTTCGTGGCAAGACATGAACTCATAGCAAGCTATAAGATTACATTGTTGGAATTTTACGCGAATGCGGAATGTGTTGTGGCCAAATGATTTCGGCAAAAAATACAATTGAAATCTACCAAGCAAAATATGAGATCAAGTTACATATTTGACCTTTGACCTTTTGAAAGATCTACAAATCAATTAATCACAATAATCATCACATTAATATTTTCAACAATCCCTTGTAATTTAGTATTTCGGTATTTCTGTCCGCGCGAAAACCGTACTGTGAGTTTGGTATCATTCAGAATTTATCTAAATATCCATATGTTCCAGAATCCATCTAAATATTAATGCGTTACACAAATATTTTTCTAAAATCTTGCATATAAATATGAGATTAGCAATATTCTGTGACAATTCATTAATTAAAAGTCGCATTTTGTGTGAGTTGTTTAATAACAGAAGAACATTTGTAGTTACTAACGTCTAAAACTAATTAAAACACAAGAAGACTAATCACTTACCAACTTAAAACTAATTTATTTAACACTCCGAAATTATTTATTTTAAACACACAACTATTTATTATTTATTTTTATATTACTTCGTTTGCGGAGATTTCCAAAACAGGATAGAATCGTTCTCGAAGCATCTGGAACTTTTTTCCTGATTTCTGTAGAAGGGGTCGTGGCGATATCGACACATTACACACGCATCAACAATCATTAACATTGTACATGCTTTTTTGGCTCCGATATGGGTTTTGAGTCAAAGCTGCATACCAAGATAATAACGCCCATACCCTTGAAGATCCTCCAGCGTGTTTCGAATGATCCTCCAATCTAGCTGGTCCCAACTGCAACCGAGTTTAGGACTGCCACTTTATTAGCATCATTCGAAAGTAGGTTGGTCCTCAATAATGCCCTCCACCGCTTCGAGTAATTGGGTTTATGATAGTAGAGTCGCTTTGTTATAAAGTAATAAACGGAAGGTCCATAATCGGGCAAGTTTAAAGCTTTGCCCAATATGTCTTCGAGTTCGTTCAGACGTCCAAATTCTTTTTAAGCGGTACTACAATACCTCTTACCACGCGAAGGTCTTCGTAAAAGCAGTGGGCAATGGAATAATCGACAGGAACCTTAAAGAGATCTCTTTATACCTCGGTCGTTACTCCAAATCGAACCTTTCCGGACCCGCAATAAGCAACCATAAATCCTCCAAAGGTTGAAAGGTCATATATAGGCCTTACTCTATTGACAGTCACTCCAGCCCCATTTTCCTCATCCGGCACTGCGTTATGATTTCCTTCAGAGGGTACCAAAAACTGGAATCTACTATAACGTTGTTGACCTTTGGTAGAAAGGTTATATTTACGAAGATATCTTGAAGACGAACTAAATGAAAGATCTATTACGCTTGAGATCTAGTTACTAATATTTTGTTTATATTCTTGTCAATAGCAACCTGGTTATATGGCCAATGAATTCCTAATATATGTAAAGGAATCATTACAGTACTGCCTTTGGCTTCTCTCTTGGCAGTTTCTGGATGCGATAGGTCAAGTCATTTATTCGCTTCTTCGCCCGGTATGGACCCTCCCAATTCTGCTGTAGCTTTGACGATACGTCACGACGTCTTTGCAAATTGTAAAACCACACCTGACCTAAAATTGGAATCATCCCTGGTTGGGGTTCTCACATTGTACAAAGTCTTCATCCGGTCCTATCATCCAATATCCTCCAACTTCTTCTTTAACTTGACAATGTAATCTTTCCAGACACCTCCTGCCCCGCAGGTGGTCATCCAAATTCAAGGTAGCACGAAAATCGTTGATCGCATCCAAACATTACATACACATTGGCTGGCTTCTACACTATCATCTGGTCTAATATCAGAGACAGATTCATATATTGACCCCAGTTTCGTTGATGATCAGAGACGGCCTGTTTGCCCATTGTCCGATTCATGCCTTCTACCGTACCGTCAGACTGGGGATATAAACGGTACGGTCCGAGCCTTGCAAATGTCCAGCAATCAGCAAACGTCTCCAAAGAGTATGAACTCAAGATTGTGGCCATGGTCCGTGTGCAGCTCCAGAGGCACTGCGAAATGACTGAAGAACACCTAACAGTACTTCAATGAAGTCGCGCCTTCCTGAATTGGTAGTGCGTGGCCTTCTGGCCATTTGGTAAAATAGCCCATCGCCATCAAGTTGTACTTATTCCCAGCGTCAGTCTCGGAAAATAGTCCAGTAATATCTATGTCTACTCTTTTCCTTAAGGGGTATGTTACCAGTGCAACACAATTTACACTTACGGAATCACTCTTTAACATCTTCTTGTTTAAAAAATTCTTGAACACGTCTATCAGTACATATTTCAAATATATGACATAAAAATAGTGTTGGCAAATTTCCGGAAATTAATTTTTTGGAAACTATCTAGGGAAATATTTCCGGAAACTTTTAGAAAACTTATTAAAATGGCAAATGTCAAAAAAGAGTTAACGAAATTTAACACAGTTTAAGAGGTATCTAGGTGAATCAATAAATGACTGAAAATTGAAAGATTTTTTTAATTAAAAAACCCAAAAATGAAAAATATCATTCCAAGGAAGAATGGACAAAAAAAACAAATAATAAATAATTATAAAACTTAAAATGGCACACTAACGATCCTCATGAAATTTACGTTTATCACTCATGATGGATGAATGATGATAATAGTTTAATTTTATTAATTTTTAATTTTAATAATTTTGGTGTTTTGAACTAAAAATTAAAAACTGCAAAAAGACGACGTACAAAGTTTAACAATGAGGTTATAAACTTCAAGCCAACCTACATTAAAGTGGAAATAGTTCCTCGTGGAAACATTTCCATTTCCCAACACTACATAAAAGCGATAAAAACTCAAACTTTGGTGCCTTAATACAGAAATAAGGTATATATATATAGGTATATATATTTCCTATTTTGAACTGATTTTTGGGAATTGGGAATTTAATTTGAACGGCCAAAAACGTAGTTTTATTTGCAATATTCTTTATAACGTAATCAACCTGTTTATTAAATTTTAAATGCTTATCAATGAAGACACCCAAGTATTTAATCTCGCTTACTGCTTCAACCGTTCCATTATCAATTTTTACATCTTTAATGTTTTGAAAAACTTTTTTTTGGTGCAATAAGCATACATTTCGTTTTCTCACTATTTAGTTTCAGTTTATTAATTACAAGTCATTTAGATAGAAGTTCAAGAACTAGGTATTAATAATTTTACTAACTTGCTCAATGTTGTTGCCAGATGTTGAAATGAAAGTATCATCTTCAAATAAAATAAGATTTGACATTTTATGGAACTACTAATGTCATTAATATAAATAATGAATATTAAAGGTGTTAAAACTGTTCCTTGCGGAACACCGTGTTAACATTCGATTAAATATGAAATAACATAGTTGTATCTATAGTTCGACCAAAATTACAAGAAATGAGTCATCACAAGTACGTGGACGAAAATGTAAAAAGCATCTAGAATTACGCAAAGGTCACTCTGTAATCTAAATGATAAAATAAACAATAAATCAGCTAGAAAGACTCAGTAGCGGAACAAACACATTTTTAATTAAAAATAAATGTAAAATCACCAATGAAAATCTGTTGGTTCTAGCGTACGTTACTGAATTCTTAGCAACGTGAAATTTGCACTCTTATCTTATCTCATGCCGGGTCGTATTTGTTTATTCAGGAGTGATTACGAAAATGACTTATTTCTTGCATTTACGGTTGAAGTATAGTAAACTGATGCCGGGCTAATTTCATGCCTATTCGACTAGAGCCGTATTCAATGTCTCAGATTCGTGTCACTTGAAAGTTCTAGAATTTTTTAACTAAATTTACACTTCGTGGTAACAACAACTTTAAAGTAGAATTTGTTTAGTTCCCGTTACTATTAATTGTGACATATTAGTTAATTGTGACGTATTTAGTGGCACAAGCTTTAGACGCCCATTTTATAGTGAATACTACTTTAAAGTTTTTTTCATAAACTACTCCATATTTACTTGCAAGATGTTGGAGGCCATTAATCAATTTACAATTTGTTATAATTTTTAATAGATGTTTTACTATAATCAGTGGCGGATTTAACACTTAAGGGGCCTGAAGCGTTACAACATTTTGGGGCCCCATAGTATAAATCAATTACTACAATTTATATACCTTTTATTTTTTTGTCAAAAATGAAGTACATATAATTGTTAATATCAGGCGCGAATTCACGGTGGGGGATGGAGGAAATTTCCTCCTGTAACGAAGTTACTATATTTTAATTAATTATGTTGGGTATACGAGTGAATAGTTAATCTTCGCGTGCAATCTTATGCCGTCCGGATAAGAGACCGACTCGAGCGAGTGCACGCGTCCCTTTCCTAACCGATATTTGGCGTGCGCCGCTCTGATTTACTCCTACCATTTCTCCCACGCTCCGGGAGCGCCTATATAAACAGGCACCGAGCGATGTATTATTCAGTCCACTTCCGGGACTCCCATCAGGACCAGCCAGCCGAACCGACCAGCCCAGCCAGACCAGTCAACCGAGCCGACCAGCCTAGCCAGACCAGCTATCCAGACCGACCCGGGGAATACAGGAGTAAGTCCTTTTGCCGTCTTCTGATACCTGCTTCCGCCCGCTTGACCGTACCTTCTCCGAGACCTCGCTGTGCGTAGCCTGGGGGTCTCATCCTCTATTCCTTACTGTTTTCCGAGACCTCGCTGTGCGTAGCCTAGGGGTCTCATTCTCTATTCCTTACTGTTTTCCGAGACCTCGCTGTGCGTAGCCTGGGGGTCTTTTCCCTTTCTCCTCCCTGTCTTTCGAGACCTCGCTGTGCGTAGCCTGGGGGTCTTTTCCCTTTCTCCTCCCTGTCTTCCGAGACCTCGCTGTGCGTAGCCTGGGGGTCTTTTCCCTTTCTCCTCCCTGTCTTCCGAGACCTCGCTGTGCGTAGCCTGGGGGTCTTTTCCCTTTCTCCACCCGCTTTCCGAGACCTCGCTGTGCGTAGCCTGGGGTTTTTTTCCCTTTCTCCTCCCCGCTTTCCGAGACCTCGCTGTGCGTAGCCTGGGGGTCTCTCCCTCTTTTTTTTTCTTCACCCGTTCCGAGATCTCGCTGTGCGTAGCTCCATCCTCGCTCCACGACCCCGTATTCACATGCTATGTCACATGTATTATTGCACGCCGGATTGCACCCCGCTTGCTGTGGCTATTGTAGATAACCGTAGATAACCGTATGCTTGCTTTTAGATTTAGAAAAGGGAGCTTATTGGAAGGTAGAGTTTTAGTAGAAATAGATATTGTTTGGTTTAACAATTGTGTGTTTTATTTATTTGTCTTAACACCTTCTTGTTTTATGAAAGCTTTAGGAATAGGTAAAGTGATCCAGACTGGGCCGACCTGAGCAACCCCAGCAGTTCCCTGGATTATCCTTTCTCCACTAGCAGTTACCCGGTTCCGTGGAGCATACCACGTAAAAATAACTGGCGCCCGAGAGTACCGAGATCACCGAAAAGCAAACAAGCGCCACTTCGTAAGCAAGCCCCGTACAAGCACCGAGACCATTCAGGGGCACACCAAACCGGCTTACACTCCTCAAGATTTTTTAAATAATCCGACTTCGTCTCATGCCGCAGTCACACGAGTGTGAAATTGGCGTTTTTGTACGTGTTACACACTATAGTTTATCTACGACCACAGAAACGTAATGAAACACCAAAAGCTAGGAAAAATATTTAACCTAGAATATGATTTGAGATTGAGATGCTGGATTGTCAAAAGTAGACAATGCCCACAGTTTGTGGAAAACAGGTGTTACAGCGGCGTGCGGTCCATGGAAGCAATGGAAGCAATGCTTGCCTTGAGAATTTATTAAAAATAAAAACAATGCTAACAAAAATACTTTTGTAAAATTATGGTTATCGTTTATTTAAATTGAAATATTTATTAAATTAAAGCTCAATATCAACTCTGCACAGCAAAAAGTATAATTATTTAGAGTACTATTTTAAATTAGGCTCATTAAACTTGCACGGAAAGGTAATACCGATTCAAATGTGATACATACACTTCATATAAGCACTGCTTACAAATGCTCTTCTTTTAACCTTGGCGTGAATCAGCGAGCGCTGGGTGTTATAATAGACGGATGCTGTTTGGCTGGTTAACATTGTTTGATCGTAATTTTTATTGTGCTTCGTTCCCAAATGTTTATTTATTATAATTTGGTTATTTTTTCGATTTAGTGTTACTTAAGTAATGTAAATCTGCGAATGAGACTGTATTTTGTCGCATTTAATTATTTTAATTTATAAGTTGGATTTTTTTAAAGACAAATAGTTCTATTTAGTTTGCTTGTATCCAAATTTAAAATTGCATTATCGTCACGACTGCAAATTCAACTGCTTCGGTGAAAGGTTCGAGTACCTTCGATATAGCCAAATGATTCGGCCCGAATCGGGACGATTTTTTGTTCAGTTTGTAAATTATTAATAAGGAATTTTTCGCATACAGTTTTGGAGAGAAATTACAAATTATTAAGAAAGGCAGATCAAAACCAGATCTTTCAAATTTAACAACAAAGATTAAAACCTGTACCGGTATTTTGCTAAGAAAGACCGGAGAATTGATACGTAGTAGTAGTTTTTTTAAAATAAAGAATGATACTCAACAAATTCCATAAGTATAAAGTGTAAAAGTGCTTCTTTGAAAAACTTTTAAGCTTAATAATTATAACACTGTTTTTTATTGTACCTAGCAGGGGCGGATCGAGAGAAGTATTTTGAGGGGGAAATCTTTGGAAAAATAATTGTTTTAATAAATAATAACTAAACAAACATTATTTCTTTCTATTCTATGTAAACTTATTTTTAAATTGGGGAGGGATTATTCCCTCCCCGTTAATCCGCGCCTGTACTTAGGTGTATTATAATTAAAATCGTGGTTGCTAATAAATCAATTGCTACAATTTATATACCTTTTATTTTTTTGTCAAAAATGAAGTACATATAATTGTTAATATCAGGCGCGAATTCACGGTGGGGGATGGAGGAAATTTCCTCCTCAAGATTTTTTAAATAATCCGACTTCGTCTCATGCCGCAGTCACACGAGTGTGAAATTGGCGTTTTTGTACGTGTTACACACTATAGTTTATCTACGACCACAGAAACGTAATAAAACACCAAAAGCTAGGAAAAATATTTAACCTAGAATATGATTTGAGATTGAGATGCTGGATTGTCAAAAGTAGACAATGCCCACAGTTTGTGGAAAACAGGTGTTACAGCGGCGTGCGGTCCATGGAAGCAATGGAAGCAATGCTTGCCTTGAGAATTTATTAAAAATAAAAACAATGCTAACAAAAATACTTTTGTAAAATTATGGTTATCGTTTATTTAAATTGAAATATTTATCAAATTAAAGCTCAATATCAACTCTGCACAGCAAAAAGTATAATTATTTAGAGTACTATTTTAAATTAGGCTCATTAAACTTGCACGGAAAGGTAATACCGATTCAAATGTGATACATACACTTCATATAAGTACTGCTTACAAATGCTCTTCTCTTAACCTTGGCGTGAATCAGCGAGCGCTGGGTGTTATAATAGACGGATGCTGTTTGGCTGGTTAACATTGTTTGGTCGTAATTTTTATTGTGCTTTGTTCCCAAATGTTTATTTATTATAATTTGGTTATTTGTTCGATTTAGTGTTACTTAAGTAATGTAAATCTGCGAATGAGACTGTATTTTGTCGCATTTAATTATTTTAATTTATAAGTTGTATTTTTTTAAAGACAAATAGTTCTATTTAGTTTGCTTGTATCCAAATTTAAAATTGCATTATCGTCACGACTGCAAATTCAACTGCTTCGGTGAAAGGTTCTAGTACCTTCGATATAGCCGAATCGGGACGATTTTTTGTTCAGTTTGTAAATTATTAATAAGGAATTTTTCGCATACAGTTTTGGAGAGAAATTACAAATTATTAAGAAAGGCAGATCAAAACCAGATCTTTCAAATTTAACAACAAAGATTAAAACCTGTACCGGTATTTTGCTAAGAAAGACCGGAGAATTGATACGTAGTAGTAGTTTTTTTAAAATAAAGAATGATAGTCAACAAATGCCATAAGTATAAAGTGTAAAAGTGCTTCTTTGAAAAACTTTTAAGCTTAATAATTATAACACTGTTTTTTATTGTACCTAGCAGGGGCGGATCGAGAGAAGTATTTTGAGGGGGAAATCTTTGGAAAAATAATTGTTTTAATAAATAATAACTAAACAAACATTATTTCTTTCTATTCTATGTAAACTTATTTTTAAATTGGGGGGGGGGATTATTCCCTCCCCGTTAATCCGCGCCTGTACTTAGGTGTATTATAATTAAAATCGTGGTTGCTTCCCTAGCCTAAATTCTCACCGCACGCCACTGAGGTGTTAGTTGTAAAAATTAAGAAATGCGTATAACTCAATGTAGAATCGTTTATTATTTACAATTAATATTGAAATTTAAACAATTATTTAAATTAATAATAGTAGTTTTGTTGGTGTCTTCAATTTTTTAAATGTGATAGACACATTTTTAAATGTATTTTGGACGTCGTGTTGTTTCGCCGCTGTTTTTGTGTTAATGTAAGTAAATCATAACCTCAATTTTACAAATGCATTGAATACCTTGCGACTCCTTCGGTCGGAGAATGTATCGTTGATGCGGTCCGGTCTCGAGCGCCAGTACTTTTTACCGCTTTTTACCGAGAGTACACTCGTCAGCGGTGGGACCCACGGCAGTTTCAGTGAGGACTCGGTGTCCAGGTTTAAACGGCTCACACTTACGGGTTATTATTAGCACTATTTAAATAAAACTCCACTTCAGCAAACCTTAAGTTTATTAATCACAATATCGTATGCTACATAAAATTATAAACAGCCAGATTACCATGTTAAATTATTATGCCAAGCCAGACTAACACCTTAAGCACTGATACGGGTTGCAGGAAAAGGTTGGAAACGGTTACGGTGCAACTATATGCAAGCAGGGTGAGGCACTATACACTATTACTTGTTATTGCGGTGTCGGTTCGGTAGTGTTGTATTCGGTAATGTTCGGTATGGTTGTATTCGGTAATGTTCGGTACGGTTGTATTCGGTAATGTTCGGTGTGGTTGTATTCGGTAGTGTTCGGTACGGTTGTATTCGGTAATGTTCGGTGTGTTCGGTATGGTTGTATTCGGAAGTGTTCGGTACGGTTCGGTTATACTCGGTAGTGTATTATAAATATACTACTGCTCACCTGAAGTGATTCTGATCGGTTGTTTCGGTATTCGGTTAAACTGATTCTGGTACCCTGCTTCTCTGTTCGGATGGTTCTCTTAAATATAGCGGAAGAGACTAATTTAATAGTGCTGCTTAACGTTGTTTTTATCACCCCGCGCAGCGGGGTGAGGCTGTTTTAGGCCTATAAAGGAGGCCTCTTCAGCCAGCCGTTGGCAGACCAATTATTATTAAACAAAATTTAATAATAACTAGCCCGATTTAATAGTCCGGCGAGCCAGCTTATATACCCACTAGAATAGGTGGGGCTGCGCGTTGCGCTAGCGAGTGCCAACGGATAATAGGGAAAGGACGGGTGGGGACGCGAGACTTGCTCTCCTCGGAGAAAAGCGAGGTCACGCGGCGAATCTTGCATGGCAGTTTTAAATAGCAAATACATAAACAAATAAATAATTAAATCCTGGCATAAGTAACTTCGTTACAACCCAATCCTTTATTTGAATGTAATTTGAAACAATAAATTCCCAAAACATTTTTAGATTTCCATGTAATAGACCGGTTATTCTAAATGTATGGATTAAAGGCATCAGAAGGATATATCGTTAAATCAATTTTACGTTAATTCAATAACAATTTTTGTGATAACTTTATATGGTAATAATAACTTTGTACGCTGGTAGCCGACACAGTAGCTCAGAGGTAGAGGTGTCGCTCAGAAAGTGGAAGGCCCATGGTTCGATTTCCAGCTGGGGTGATAATTTTTTTGTATATTGATTTGCATTCAAAATATAAAGAGTGTTATGTCAATAATTTTTATTTGTCGCATGCCCACTGCGATCCTGGGCAAGGGTTCTCTGCGGGGCCCCCTGACTTGTGGGGCCTGGAGCGACCGCTTCCACCGCTTGTGCGTAAATCTGCCACTGTTCACCGAATGTCTATCAGAAACCATTAATTCAAGAAATTAGTCATCATAGTAGTCGGATGAACGCGCTGATTGTGCGAGAAGACCAGCATTCGAACCGACCGAGATGATACAATCCTCGCAGGTCTGCTGTGAAACAGTATACTCGTTACAATATTTTTCCTATCGCTCTGAGTGCTTGCCTTTTCGTACGAAACTCTAATGCGTCAACCGTACACTTTTTTTACCAGCCTGTACACGATATGATCTGTTTCTTGTTTCATTTTTTTCGAGAAAGTGAATTCTCACGCCAATAATTTGTATTTGTCACGTGACCAGTGCGGTCCTTGACAGGAGGCCTCTGCGGGGCCTGAAGCGGCCGCTTTCAACGCTTGCGCCTAAATCCGCCACTGACTATAATCTTCAATAAAAATAACAAATTGGTGCCAAATTGTGCCTTAAGAATAATATAGAAATTGTTTCTTTCATGTTTATCAAGTATTTTTGTCATATTGTATTAAAGTCATATTGTATTATTAAAAAGTATATTTAAAGAAGGCGCGTTATTATTTTTCGATAAGATTTAACAGAAAAGTTGCGATAGTTTATAATTTTGATATACTGGAATGACAAAATAATCAAACATTTCATCGCTCTTTGTATTATTAAGTACGTATTACAAATAAAATAATAATCCATTTTGTGACACGATCACAGCATTAGTATAGAAAATGATAGTAGAATTGTAGAATATTCTTTTAAGTTGCAAGAGAAAGAGAGACCGACCACGCGATGTTTCACAGAGAAAAGAAGTTCCACGAAAGTAGCAATTACTACAACGCCACGTTCCCGCTACATGACCTAAACGTAACCGAAATGTAGCTGGATAAGTTCCAGAGAGGTTACTGCAACGTATCTGCATTTTGGTTCCAGGCACGTAATAAAACCGTAGCAATTACGTGCGTGCGACTAGTGGCAAAAAGTTAATAGTTCCACCGGTAGTTGCTGGTAAGTAACGACGACTGAAAGTGCTGCTTGAGTTAATATTAAATTTACTATATCACGCACAAGCATCAATACTTCAGTGATTTTTGCAGTGATACCCTTAGTGCCTATTAGTTTTTAATTTTTTGTTTAGTAAACGTTATCAGTAAATAAATTTATATTAAAATCACCAACGAAAATGACTCTCAGTCCCGTTGTTACTTTATCTTCACATAAAATTTAAAAAAAATCTAAAAACTCGCTGTCGCTACTTGTTGGAGAATGACAAACCGCGAATAAGCATGTCTTTCTTGTATTAATTATAGCATTAATACAAGAAATCGATGAATTACCTGATTTACAATAATTATATAGAGTCTGGTATTTGATATCATTACGTACGTAAGTAATCACAGATCATGTGTGAGTGTGCTGTTAGAATTGCATCGTATGCAATTATATCCCTGAATTAATAGCTCAATATCCTCAATTTCATCAATTACCCAGATTTCTGATAACACTAAGACGCAAGGATGATGACGATATACATTACATATTCAAATTTCTACTTGACATTTATATACTTTAATAAACTACTAGAATTTAAATGAACAATGCAAGTACACTTATTTACATTTAAGTCTGTGTCTATAACAAATTTTTATTCTCATGTGAAAGCGTAATATTGGATAGATATTTGACATTGGGGAATTAACTTGGCTAGGTGAAGTAATGTCTTTTAAGATGTCGAATACGGTGTCATTAATCCTAATTTCGTCTGTTCATAATTTTTACGATATGTCCACCAATCTTTAACATATTCAACTTGAACGGTATTAGCTGTATATTTCGGAACATAATAGATAGATAGTGTAACGTTCTTTTTTAAATAATACTAAAAATGCTGTTTTAATCGTCTATTAACCAAAGAAATATTATTACTAACATTAATTACAAACACTATAATTATAAACTGTTAACGAACTTAAACTAGATATTTACAGACTATTTATTTACAATACAACATTTATCTACTACACATTTATATTTGACTACTAATTCACGACACGCGTATCCAGTTCACTAGTTCGCTAAAGACTGACTCTTCCGTGCGCGGCGGCGATTTATATATCCTATATAATCTTTCTAGAACGCGCTAGTTTAGACTGGTTGGTGTATTGTGTTCCGTGCAGCTGTCAATGAGTCATACATTCCGCCGCCAGGATCGAATGTTCGACGGCGGCGTATGGGAGTTAATCCCGGTCATTACACTAGGTAAACTGTACAGTTATTGGACACTTAAGCCAACTTCAATTTTGTAAATTTCATAAGTGCCTAATTTCTAAGATATTATAAGTATGGTTACGTCATTGCAAAGATTATTTAACATCGATTCAGGGTAGTGGCATGCTTTTTACGAATCGTTATGAATAAAATTATTGTAATCCATCAAACACAAAAACGTCTAAAAGTATAGTTATTGGACACTACTGGTGACAGTAATGGAACATTACTATTTTATTTTATCTTTACTTAGAGTGCAAAAATTTTGATAAATAGAAATATAAAATTGTTATAACTTTTGTTTATTATTACTAAACATTAAATTTAGCCATTTCTTGTAAGTAAATGTCATATAGTTCATCCGTTTCCTTCTTTTCCTCTTCCGTTTCTTCTATAAGCGTATTTTCTTCCTTCCTTCTTACAATATTATAACAATACTACTGGTACTGTTATACCTTCTGCAAGCAAATACGAATGAAGTACTTGTGAAATGTACTCCTAAAACACATCAGCTGTCATCCAGCTGTTATCATTACGACCATTCAACTAAAATAGACTGGGAAATTTGCTCGGATATTCTCTTGTACGTATAAACTATCATTGGACAACAGTAAACCCACTTGCAGAAAACGTAAATACTACAGTAATGTTCTCTTTTGACGAGCCCTGATAAATGGTGTAAATGATTTTCAATCTTTTGGGATCTAAAAACTTTTCCTGTTCCTGGACACATCTAAAAACCTATTTCATCGCCTTAAAAAAATTGAGATAATAATAATTGCTACTACCCATTGCCTGGTGAATCAGGTTCCAGAAGCTATGAAGCTTGTGCGAGAGGGAGGGGCGATTATTACGCTCAACGTGTGGCTGCAGCCGACATACAGATGATATAGCACAAATTCGCTAGTCGCTACACCACCAAGGCTATACAACGGAGATGGATCGTTTAACACTTCTTCGAGATGTTTACAAGATGTTTAGATATAGTTATTAAATATTTTGCCCATATCTACATTTATTAAACTATTATTAGCTTAATGTTAAAGTAAGTAACAACTTACTCCACTAACTTCGTTTCTTCTGAGTTTGTCAAGATAGGAGACTGTTCAAACGTTTGCTTATGGTCGGGGTTTCTAATTTTGAATTCGATTCTGTGGAAATTGAAATCTATTTTTTAAAACAGGTTTAAGGTGCCCCTGAGCACTTTAATGACGAAAGCTTGTACCTGATTTACTGTTATTGTTCCTTATTCCCTTAACATTTTTAGCCCCTTCTTAGTTAAGGTTAGACTTTGCCAACCTTATATCTGGCTTAGGCAAGTGGAAAATACAAATACAGTAAGTGGTGCCAATTGTCACATAATTCTCACATCTTAACAAAATTTCAGGTAAAATCTTATAGGTTTGGTAACACAGCGTCATACTAATGGTAATACTGACGTCAGCAGATGTTTTTGTCAAGGACCACAGTTCTCTTTCTCAACTTGGACGCTTGAAAGCAAATTTTTATTTCACAATGTCTTACTTGAACAAATTTATTTACTGGGATATTATTCTAAATAATCTTGTTTTCTCCATAGAATCTTTAAATAATACAATGGAGAATAGAATACACCACTTTAACCACAATCGCTCTGTACTTGTTGAATTCTTCTATAATATCACTATCATGGATCTTCTTTTGTTGTTTGTTATCGTCCATACCAGCATGTAAAATATGTTGGTATGGGCGATAACGTTGTCGTGGAATTTGAATTGTTGGCAATAGAGATGCACCGAAGCTTCGGTATTCGGCCGATTCGGCAATTCTTAACAGATTCGGTTTTGGACGAAACGTCATGAAAGATTCGGTATTCGGCCGGCCGAAGCGAATTATTTTTAATTTTTTCCTTTCACAATCTGACTTAATTTGAGTGCATTTTAACTGAAAAACTCATCAGTTAGCGTTTAACCAAAAAAAAATCTAAATTTTTAAAATATATATCAGCATTTATTTAATTTCTAGTATTTCAAGCATTTATTTTCAAGTCCTATCTAGTCGATGACGCAAAGGGAGCGTACATACATTGTTCCGTCTAGAAGTTCAACAATAAATTGAAAAATCTGAGTCAAAGAAATCACGAGGGTGCAAATGCAAAATGCATCGCGAATCACGCGGCGATATATATATATATATATATATATATATATATATATATATATATATATATATATATATAATAGCTAAACCTAAAAAGTTTGACTTTTAAAATATTTGAAATAATTTATAGCATATAGACTTACATTGTAAAATATATGTATTTTTTAATGTGGTTGAATATGAATTAGCGAATCGAAAACAGCTAATGGTTTCCAAACCATTAATACCTGATCGTGATGATTGTTACCACCTGCATTGTGTATACCTACGTACCTACGTTGCTCCATAATAAGTGTGTCCTACGCATTGTTCTTATTCATTGCATCATATAACGCGCATTAGCTCGTAGTTGCAAGGCAAGACTTAACTATTCTTTATCTACCTGGCATTAGAGCGAAAATATCGATAGCTACCGACAAGCGTGATTATCGTGTGTTATTTTTAACCATTTAAACCAATTTAAACACATCTCTCTTCCCATGACTGTTATAACGAACACCTTTTAGTGTTCAATGATGAACAGTAAACGAACAAGATGAACACAAAAACGAATTTTTAACTAGAACTTCGCTTAAGGTTCACCATTGTGAACGAGAATAAATCTTGTGAAGATCGATTCAGTATAATAAAAGAATATTTCATAATTATAAATTCGCATTTTAAATAATTTTTATATTAATTAATTAATTAACGGTATCATATTAATGCTGCATTTAAAACACTGCCTTGTTCAAACAAATATTAACTCCGTCTTTATTACAGTATAGACAATAAGTCGTGGACGTAAGTCGACAAAAAGAGTGTTAGAAGTACTATCGTAAGTTGCTAGCCTGGGAGGTCATTCGGAGAGCTAAATTGACTTGTTTTTCTAGGACCCAATTGCCTCTATTTATTTTTGCGGTTGTCAACATATTTTTTTATTAGATCGTTTATTTATATTTAACTTTATTAGATTTATCAAGAGAGAATCTTTCATTGATCTTTTTTATCACAAATTTGTCATCGGAACATCCATATATAATATAACGAGCTTATTCGGGGTATATGTCCCACTTTGGAAATTGACCAACAAAAGGCGCAACTGCGCGGAAGTGGTCTTTATAACGGCATTACAGCAGGCACCACTGCGTGGTGCAAAGTTTAAGTTAAAAAGTGCATTCTAGGGAGTAAAAAGCCTGACATAAAAGCAGCTTTCGTATACGTATAGCCTCCCCTACTAACGAGTCTAGGTGAATACAAAACAATTTTGTCTAGGGGTAATTATGTTTGAAATCCTGTATCTCTAGTAATATATTTTTGTAACCTTATAGTCAAGAATTTTACATCATATGTATTTTTATTAGGTATTTAAAAGGCTCAAAACCAAGATCATAGATATTTGTAGCAAAGGTGAAATCTGCATCTGCAATCTGTGCAACTTTTAAACACCTTATAGTATGCTACAAATATAGATGGCACCACAGCCACTTATCGCTATCAATGTTAATTCCACGAACGAATATATAGTGGATTGACACGAGATGCACGTTTTCAAAAATGTCCTCCCCTACTGACGAGTCTAGGTGAAGACGAAACAATATTGTCTAGGAGTAATTATGTTTGAGATCCTTCATCTCTAGTAATGTATTTTTGGAAACTTATACCCAAGAATTCGACACCTTATGTATTTTTATAGCTCGCGCAGAACCGTTCACGACGGGCATCTGTTTAAACCGAATTTCCTCACCGATTATCTTGTGTTTAACTGGTATTGGAGTTGTGAAAGCAGTGTGCGGGTTGGGCTGAGGGTTCTTGTTCCTCTCTTGGGAACTTCCTTGTGCTGCTGGTTCTTGTTTCTGGCTTTTGTTAATTTTCCTAGCCTTGTTCTTGAATTGGTTAATTTACTTGGTTCAAGGTTCGAAGAACAGGCCTTATTCGCCTTAGTCTTACGGTTAATGGTATGCTGCTATATTGCCATCATGTATGTAATGCTAGTTCAAGTATCCAGCAAAAGGTTCTGAGAATGTGTTCATGTCCATAATGCAATAGTCGTGTATAGTTTTAATCTGTTTCATAGAGGAACAGATGATAATCAAAAAATAGTGATTGTTAATAGTGAACCATCTCCTTTCTTTTCTCCTATTAATTTATTTTAATTTAATCTAATTTAATGTTTTCTGCTGTTTTATTTGTTTTTTGTTTCAGGCACATCATGAGACTCCATCTCCCGAGGGTAGGAGGCGGTTTTGAAAACAGCCTTGTTTGGGTCGTTCCGTCGACAACGATGATCCGTTACCTCAACATCTCGCCACAAACGCTGACACCTCTGTCCTGGACATCGAACAACTGCCACTAGATATCACCAACACCTTTGCGCACCGCTGAAGACAGTTCCAGGAGCAGTATTACCCGTTCACAGCATTATTTAATTTGTTGATCTCGCCATGATTTGTGATCTTGAAAGCGGTGTTGAGTGGGGACTTCCTAAATGAGAGTTTCGCTGGAACCACAAAATTATTATCTGGCTGAATCCACAGCCATACTTCCCAGGGCATAACCCACTATTGAAAATGATGATGATGAAGATGACGTCAATCTTCGTTTTACATTAGTGATCTGTGACCTATTGAAATGTCAAAGGTGCATAAAGCATACCAATAAGTCAATCATTTTGGACTTTAATCTTCGGATCTTACTCTGTGACTTTCGTGGTATAGTTAATTATCTCGAAATGAAGAAAGCGTACTGACTACACACAATACGTACACATACCATATATAACGACGTTTGCGTGGCTGACTCAGGAACTTGGTATAGACCACTATTATAATATTTCCGAATCAACTTTCATTGGATATCGCAGTCTATATCTGAATCTCACTTTTTACAGACCTATAACGTTTGTAAACGTTAATAATAATAATTAAACTCGAATTCTAAATGAAATTTTATAGCATCCCATAGAATTAACAAAAACCTTTTTCTGTTTCTATAATTTTATTTCATCCTTAACATCGAATTTCATAGAAGTATGTTTTCTAGGGAGTGAGCTTTTACAGAATTAATGCCCAATCAGTTTTTCGCAAGAAATTTCTCTGGTAGAGAGGACTCTTTGATAGATGGATATCTTTCAAACACAAAGCGAAAATTTCATATTGAAATATATTAGTTTCAGAGCAGCAGATATTGATTACAGATTTGAGGTTACGGCATGTTCGATGAATTTTAAGTTTTACTACTCATCTGAAATTAATTTAGATAGATTAGCTTTAAGTCAGTTGAGTTAAGATGGTCTAGTTTTGGTTCTGTCTATTTAGCTGGATTAAAGTTAGCTAATGTCAGTTTGTATCTGGTAGATCGGGTTAAGACGAGCTGCAATCGAGTTTAAAAATGGTAAATCAGACGGAAATGGCTCTATTTCGGTTAGTACTATCCAGATTAGATATAATTCATGGACTCTCTTGCATTGCTTAACTGGGGGATATCCTTAACATACTGTTAACAACAACCTCTAAAATGATAAAACGTTCGATTTATGACTTATGTTTACGAATGCTTTCGAAAATTGACAATGCAATTGATAAACTTAATTAGTCGCATAAATCATGCAGTTTGGAATTTAACAGTAAAACGATATAATGTCCGTGTCTGAAGTTAGGTACGGGTTTGTCGTAAATCACGGTACAATCATGTTTTTCAATAACACACCATTACCACTGGTACGTGAATTTTCTTTTGTTGCAGTGATACCTGCAGTAAGCTTACGTAAACAATCTGGCCATAATAGTTTTAATAAAAGTATGTTGAAGTAAGAGCAGGAAAGATATAGAGGTTGCATTGTCACATAATAATAATAATTGCTACAACCCATAACCTGGAAACCAGGCCCCAGAAGCTATAAACTTGTGCGGGAGAGAGGGGGCGATTATTATTATTATTATTATTATTATGTAGGCTCTACGTGCGACTGCAGCCAACTTACAGATGGAACGGCGCAAATCCCACATTTGTGTCACAGCTAAGGAAAACTGCAGAAAACCTTAACCAGATCTGCCGGTAACAGGAGTCGAACCTGGACAGCTTGGGTGAAAGTCCAGCACGCTAGACATTACACTACCAAGGCTGTTAGTATTATTTATTAAAGTTAGATATACTATTTTGCTTTTATTTCCAAGCTAAGTTATTTATAAATTTTTAGTGTGTTTTCGACGGGCTGGATTCTGTCAACTTTTGGTGATCGTCTTCTTGTTTATTGACATCTACTCCAGAGTTCAGACATAGCACTGTATATAAAAAATTTCGAGTTTACCTTTAATTTATGTTCCAAACAACTCGTCTGGTTAGAGTATTGTACTTCGATCAAATCTGAAATCCTAAACAGGAATACATCAAAGCTGGCATTTTCGGGGAAATCTGGAAATTTGCTAAAATAACACTTGAAATATAAATAATAATCTAAACGCTCCAAGTAGAAATCTGTTTTAAATTCAGTCTAACCGATCTCAATGATTGATAATATATACAATATAATAATGATGGCAATTGTAGTCTGAGTGTGTTTGGTTTATTATGTGTTTTTCTTATGGAACCAGGGACGTCGGAAGTATTTTCACTTGGGGGGAGGCCGAACTTCGATTTCATAGATAAGATACAGTAAAGTTACCACAACGTTCTAATAAGTAAAAAAGGATAATATAATAATCAAGACAGAGATGCTCAAAACTGCTATCTATTTGAAAATAAAGTAAAAATGCTTTATTTTCAAAAAGTTATTCTTCTAATTTTACCTACATATCAACTATATTAAATAGTATTTATTTACAAGTACATAATTGACTTTACTATTATTTTATGTTACTTTTATATAAATATCAGTGCCTTTAGTAAATTTATGTTGATGTTTATACACTCAACCAGCGGTTCTTAGCCTTTTCTTTTCAATGGACCCCCTTTAATTATTTTATAGTGGGCTCCCACTTTTCATTAATCTCTATATAGAACCGTAGTAGATAATGAATGAACAACTTGAGCTCAGTAATTCTCCGTTACTGGAAGTATTAGATATTTAATTCTGATTATTATTATTATTTTATCTAGTTACCTATTTTGTATCTACCTTAGCGACGTGTTTGTTTATAATTATATTACCTTTGATAATGACAGCATAGCTGTCGAAACAATATTGTCAGGTTGTATTTTAATAAAACTGTGAAACTTTTAATAATCTTTATTTATTTCATGATTATGGAGTTCCACAAAATAAGGCTGGAAACAATAAATGTAGTAGATATGCTATGTGAGTTCTAGCAAAATCTTTTCCTATGAAGTTTTTTTTGTCAGTCAAGGTCATCCACCGGCGTTTATCATTTATGTTTTTATCGTTTTGTTTATTGTTTATCGATAGTTCATCGATAAACGATGCCGTTTTTACCGTTTTGTTTATAAACGATAAAAAGGATATTGTTTTTCGATAAACCATAAACACAACGAAATCGTTTTTCGGTGAACGATCGATAAACAATAAAAACGATATCATTTTCGATAAAAGCCGGCAGATAACCTTGAAATACAAATGAATATTCATAAGAAAATCTATTACTTATATAAGAAAATATTCATATAATCAACAGTAGAAGTTTCGAATTTTTGCTCGAATACCAGCCATAAGCCTTTGCACATCCTTCGCTGCAATTTCTCGGCTAGTTGCACCCCAAATTTGTTTGAATTCGTTGATTGTTTTAGCTGATCGGCCACCACTTCTCAAGTTTTTGTTTGGTAGATTTCCAGCTTTTTTCACAAAATTGACATTTTTAGAATTCAAGAGTTTCAGGGTCGTACCAGAGTAGTAGGCATATACGGGATCTGCCCAAAATAATAGAGAAACGTGTTTACGATATAAAGTACTTGTAATAAACGTTTTTGTATGCATTCTTTCCTTTAGACGTCGCCTCCAACAGTACCAGTTTTAAACATGTTGAACTTTTAAGACCATAAAAACGCATGGTCTGCCATACAAGGATTTTCTTCCCGAATTCATTTATTTTAATTGTTCTTACACCGTCATGTGAAGTCGGGGAATCAATATAGTTTACATTTTTATAAATCTAGTTAACAATGTTTTTAATCTTTGCATATGGTATGTGGTTTATCATAAAAATGGGTTAGTGGTTGAAAAGCTACTGAATTTTTATGAACTTAAACTTACACTGGCAAAACTAAAATGTAAGCTATATTGATTCCCCGACTGTGCATTTTCTTCCACAACAGCATTGTAAAACTGAGGCCCTAGTAACGTACTGCTGTCTATCTTGGCGTACGTCTTGTTATCCATAAGAACGCAAGGAGTTTTGATTAAATCAAAACCCTGCACAACCTTGTCTTGCCTTCTCTAAGTCGGTATGTTATAGTTCTTTTTGATATTATGGACAGTACCTACGCTAGCGCCTTCCTTTTTAGCTATTTTACATACAGGCAAACATTTTTCTAACTTTACCAACTTCACAACATTCTTCTTGATTCTTGCATTTACCAGGCCTCTTCAGCGCCGCGATTTAGGCAAATCATCAAGCGTGTGATGCTTCCCAATTTCTTTTGATAATTTGTAAATCCGCCGACTTTGAACATTTTGACAATGATTGTAATTTTTGACAACGTAAAGACAGAATATTTATCGCAATCTTTTCTTCGTACTTATTATTTTAAATAATATAACACTAAATCATTACAGTCTTCGCGGACCACATATGAGGCCATTACGCGTCTCCGGGAGTCCACAGACCACAGCTTAAGAACCACAGAACTAAACGATGAGAAAACTAACGAATATCCGTAGTTAGATTTACCATCTAGCAAACACAAAAAAATAATTTCATTTCGAGTATTGCCGCTCTAGTATACGAAAAAGTTGAAATCATTTTTGCATCCCTGCTTTTATGAGTCAAATAACTGATCGGGAAATTAAAACAATTTGTAAGAATAATCATTAAGAATAAGTAATTAAGAGAAAATAAATAAACAATAATTAAACTCAATTTAATAATAATAATAATAAATGTATTAGTAAAAACAAATTAATCGCATAATATGTATTTAAACTAAATAAAATATATTTTATAGTTTCACCTTTGTTTCTAGGGGGCGACGCCCCCTCTGTTCTAAGGCAGAGGGGGCTGATTGCCCCCTGTGACCCATACTTCCGACGCCCCTGTATGGAACTGTAGATATGTTACTCTGAAGAGATTTATATGATGAAGAGACTCATGTTTTCCAAAAAACGAATGAGCTAGCTATGGGAAACAAGCATATAAAAGCCCATCAGTGTTGCCATGGCAATTTCAAGAAAAGGTGACAAGTGTTGTTTTTCCCAGAAACCTCTCAATTAGAATCAATAGCTCCAACGGTTGGATTAAGCGGTCATCAACGGTCATTAATAACAATAGGCTTTCTTTAAGCTTGCTTTGCATTGACTTTGTATTTATTTTTACTAATCTGTTGGTGTATTTAAATTAAATATCTATTGTCAAAAAGCAGTCTCTAGAAGGTTTTAAGAGTTTCAATAATTTTGTAGGAAAAGCAGAATAAGCGTAATTGTTTTCTTTTGTTCTGGCATTTCTTTTGAAAGAAATCGTCACCCTTTTGCTAAACAATTTAAATAAAATTTAAAGCTATTTGTGATTTACACATTACAAGCTTTAAAAGTTAGTATGAAGTTGATATTAATGTTTTAACATTTGATGAATTGACACGTAATACTTACTGTTACATCCCGAAGTTAGAGTTCCTAAATGAATACTTTAACTGTGTTATTTTAGATTTAGGACACGGATGTCAAAATCTATCTCTTTCTAGGCCAAAACTAAGCTGTCTGAAACAGAGATACTTTTTTCTCTCTTTTTTACTTTAGTGGCAACATTCAGCAGCTGTCAGTTATAAATTTTAGGTTATGCTGTCATGTTTATTTTTATGTATGTAAAATTTTTTAATGCGTACATTATCATTTATTTACTGTTTGTAGAGAACTACTATAGTACATATATCAATTTTACGACAGCTTTTAATAAAGTATTAATTGTACCGAATTTCAGATTTATATAATTGTCATACTGACAGTTTAATTTATTAAAAGATTTTCCTGATTACCAACCTTCTAATAAATAGTTTCAAAATATGAAATGTCACTAGGAAAATTTGACATGCGTGACTTAACTCTAAATAACACAGAGCCCAGTTCATATTTAGGAACTCTACCCGAAGTTAGACTGCTTTAGATGGAATGTCTTCATCAGTTATAAAGGAAACATAAAATGCACAATAAATACAACAATCATACAGTTCAGCCAAACCCAAATCCTTTTCCAAGGATGTTACTGATATATATCGGCCTTGAATTTTGATAGGTGATAGATGTATAAACTTTGATGTTTTTAAGTTATTTTTTTCGTCATCTTTATTTTTATCTTTTCAATACTCAATTTTATCCAATTGTAACGTTCTTTTTAAATAGTACTAAAAGTGCTGTTTAATCGTCTATTAACAAAGGAAAGTATTTACATTAACACTAATTACAAACACTATAATTATAAACTGTAACGAACTAAAACTAGACTATTTACAGACTATTTATTTACAATATTCATCTTTAACATTTATCTTTACTACAGGTTTATATTCAACTTAATTTACGATACGCGCAATCATTTAATTCGTTGATTAATGACCACTTTATTTATATATTCCATATAATCTTTCTACAACGCGCTAGATTAGACTAGTTGGTGTATTTTGTTTCGTGCACCTGTCGATGAGTCATGTGTATGATTTATACATTCCGCCACCAAAATCGAATATTCGACGGCGGGTATAGGGTTAATCCCGGTCATTACACAATATAAGAATTATTTAGAAAATAGTCCATATCGTATAATCCTTAATCGGTAATGCATTGTTAGTACAGTTAGTCTATAATTTATAGCACCATCGTTATTCCGTATTTAAGAGCTCATCACAGAAACCGTAGTTTCAATATATACTTAGTCCACAGTGCATAGTTACTAGCATACCGTCTATATCCCATCATTCGCAGTACCCAATTCATAGTCCATAATCAATAGCATATAACAGCACACTTATAGTGTAGTATCGAATTGTGCACAATTATCATAATATACAGGGTGTTCTGTTTAACAGTCTACACTCAATCATTCGGACAAGCTTCTGGCTACAGCAATGAAATTAAAACAACTTTGTGTATTTCGACTTCTAGTTTACAAATTTATCTTAGAACCCATTTTAAAACATTAACATATATGACGTCATTGGAATTTCTTTAAATAAGACTGTCAGGTTTTAAGTATGAAAATCGATAGCAATTGTGATTTTGAATAAAAAAGTCTAAGGTGCCACAGGTCGAGAACGCATAATAACGAAACTATAACCAATTAACAGGTTCTGACCCGTTTTATAGTCTGCATTCAATAAGTCGGGCAAGCTTCTGATTATAGCAATAGAATCGACAGGTGTAGTGTAGTTCGTCCGATAGCTTAGGAAAACAATGTTAGAAAGTTTTTAGTTCTTATGAGGTATAGAGTAGGTATCCCAGGTATTGTCGTTTAGGCATTGAATAAATATCACCATCGACTTGATATTTAGTTTGTAGGGTGTTGATGACCGAGTTATAAAATTAGATAAGGAAAGGTATTCTGGTGTCCGCGTCCGCTGTTACCTATTGAAGTACTATTTAATGCGGGTAAGTCAAACATCTCATCTACTAGAAATATAAAAATTAGCAAAAGGACATAAAAATGAAATACATAGTTTGATTATTATTAATTTGATTTTGACATTAAAAGAACATTATACCGGGTGTAACCTCTCAAAGTCGATCATAGGCAATTAACAATGTGTCCATCCCAAGTGTCTTATATTGGGATAGATATTTATAACAATCAGCATATTGTTAATCTTTTTGCAACTTATTTTGCAACAGTTTATAGGTATTCCTTTATATTTAATTAAGAAATGTATTTATACATTGGCCAAAACTCATATATTCACTATTTAACTTGTCTTTGACAACATCTGTATTCCCAGACTATTGGAAAAACAGTTTTCTTAAACACATTTTTAAGAATGGGTTACGTAACGATTTTCAAAATTATCGAGCTGTATGCAACCAATCAGAATTACCTAAAATGCTGGATAATTTGATAACCAAGAAACTTGCATGGGACTGCATGTTATTATTAATCAACAACATGAGGTTAGCCAAGGTAAGTCTACCGGGACAAACTTACTATTATATCAAGACTACATAGCCAAGGCTCTTGAGAATAGACTGCAGGTAGATGCAGTTTACACAGACTTCTCAAAAGCCTTTGGCCGTATAGATCATAGATTGTTAATTCAAAAACTTAACGTTATAGGTATAACAGCCCAAGTCTTAAAATGGATTGAAAGTTAGCTCAGTGGAAGATCACAATATGTTTATATATTTACATAGCATGTTTTTGCTTTTTGCTGATGACGTAAAGAGGTGTCGAACAATTAAAGATTCAGATGATGCGGAGTTGTTGCAATAGGACTTAAACAATTGTTCGCATTGATGAATTATAGTAGGTTGCAGTTATAATGGAGATTGCCGATGCCTCTGGACCATGTGAATTGACGAATTTGAAAATCAATGATATAGAAGATACGAGGTCATATTACCTGTTTTAATACCCGATACCCAGATCAACATTTCACGTAGGTTCACCATTATCGAAGAAGAATTTTCTGTCAATGCTGTGGAGATGTATAGAAAGTACATTTCCCTGCGTCCGAAGAAGTTACCACACAACAGATTATTTTTACGATATATGAATCTTATAAGATTCTGTGCAGTTGGAAGCACTGTTGGAATTAACACATTGGCAAAAGTTGCTTCGTTGTTGAATCTACCAAACGCGGGAACTTACAGTGTCCATTACCTGAGACGCACTTCAACAACTCTGTTGGCCAATAAAGATGCTGATATTACAACTACCATACGGCATGGTGGATCCATTCCAGACACGAGAAGATATAGATAATTCGTACAAATTACTACAAACACAATCAGAAAGCACGATAATAAATAAAACAAGGATAGAGATTGCTGTAATGGTGTTCTCTTCTAATAGAACAGCGTGGCACACAGGAAACCATCAGCTGCTGACAATCAGCACTTTCTACAAGCTGAGTGTCAAAATTTAGCCGCTAAGCGTTTACGAATGCGCTCATTATTTCCAATGTTGCCCAGCTAGAAGATGTCTTTAATTGGCAACACTGCTGTCAACGTTGTTCACAAAATGTTTACAACAATCTAGCAAACTTCTGAACTAAAACGCTCATTTTAACATAACTGTAAAATAAATAGAATATTTAGCATATAGGCTAGTAATAAATTTTCAACAACTTCTTTAATATGTACCAATGTATCCATTATATCTTTGTAAGTAATGCTCCCCCAAAAGTAGCCCAAAATAGAGTCACTATACAGCGTGTAAGGGGTTAGTATGCGTCAATTTGAAAGAATGATAGAAGACATCAAAAGGAAAAAAAGTATTGTACAACTTTGTTCTAGGACGTACCACTTTTTTAGAAAAAAATCATAAAGTTGGAAACTTTACATACATACATCTTGTTGTCGCGTTAATAATAGTAGTTTAATTATGGAGATTTGTCAGAAGTAAAATCGGATTCACATTTAAAAATTCATTTTATTCAATTAAGAAACGTGGCAACCCTGCAACTTTCATACAATCTGCCCGACATTCTCCTCGTACCTCATAATGCTGAGTACTGTAGTTTGTTGAACTTGCAATAATTTGTCAATAAAGCACGATTTACGTTTACGCAATAAGCGCTTACTGTTGTATGTCATAGTTTATAAAAGACTTGACTTTGAACAAAATATTAGTGTTTTTAATTCACGTTCTCGAGATTTTCTGCCAACTCTGCAGGCTAATGCATATCACTTTACAAGGTTTTGGCTAGATCCCAATGCTGGATGACTTATGAACTAGTACTAACAAATTGATGCAAAATATAACAGGACCGTATTAGCAAATAGTATTGTAAACAATTTTTTACAAAAAATTTTGTTTCAATCTAAGAGTTTTGTTTCTTCAGTTTTAGATTCTACCTCTGACGTTCTTTAACCCTCTGCGTTATTGTTAGTTTTTTAGACACCCTGTATAAGGTGTTTCTTCAATATACAATCATATGTAGCAATAAAATATGGAATGAGAAACGGTTCTGTTTGTTATTTTACTAGTTTAATAACATTTGTAACAACCAATTATTCATTCATAAGATTTTTCTGTAAATTGATATTCTGGACTTTTACCTGCTTAACCAGAAAATTTGAAATGTTTTAAGAAAATAGTAAACTTTAACTATTCATTGAATACACAAAGTATTTTTTCGATAAAAGAAATTGGATGTTAAATACAATTGTTATAGAATTTTATAGTTTGTTTGATTATTTAATTGGCGATAAAAGAACCGACAGTTTTATGTTTTTATTATCCTAGTTTATGCAGTTTCTAATGTTCTTTTTTTAATACCGTTATACTTTAAAATTATTAGAAATACAATCGGTGATTCCCACTAAAATTACGGGAAACAGAGCATCATAATAAAAATCAATAAAACGTGCTTAATTTTGTTTTGCAGCAAAACAATGACGGTGTCATTGAACAAGTGTACTAGAAAATCAACAAAGCTGATTTGTTTGTTTATACTAAACGATTTGAATTCAGAAGGAAGTCAGGTGCTTCAGCTGTTATATGATTATTTTTAAGCAAGGTTATCTGATATGGCAATGTTTTTTTTAATTACTCAAAAGCTAATTAAGATTAAGAAGTTTTTGTTACTTTTTTCATGTCTTATATCACCCCTTAAGGGTGTCCTGCAGGCCTCCCGAAATTTCTATCATCTTTTCTTCGAAAGATATTATTTCACCACTACTTAGTTACATATGATTCAACACATGATTTACATTCAAAAATACAAAAGTAGCTAACAAATAAACAATTTCAATTATTTCTAGTAAATCAGAAACTTTTTTTAGTGTCAAAAGTTATTAGGAATAGTTCCATTAAACGTCCTACAACATATGCTAAAATTACATAGAAGTTATTCTTTTTAACTTCGAAAACGGCTTTTGAAACTGAATAATTAGATCGTTCATTTAACGCAACATGAGTACCTAAAATTGTTTATAGATAGCATGCTTGCCAACTTTTAGCTGTAGCCTGTAGCTGTTCAAATAGTAGCGACAACGATTAATCTGGTCGGTGGAGCAAAAGCACCAAAACAATGTTGGCCACAATGAATATTACTAGATTTGATGATTTTATGTCGTAAATCATTTTTCATGTTTTTCTTGAAAATTTTCTTATGTAAGAGTATGAATATTTATTATGGTTGAAAAGACAACACAATACTCAGATTTCAGTAAAAAATACTTATCATGTAATTTAAAAAAGTTCAATGACGTCATCACGCTCGCGCTGATTTAGTAAATACAAAAATTTCTGAACCAAAACATAAATAATTCCATGCCATTTAATAATATACAGTGTGGAAATAAAGTAGCGGATAAATTTGATAACTTCGTTAAAATTAGTTTTTTGGAAAAAATCTCGAAGTGGTATAGCGATTTTAATTACTTGACGTTATACCAACACCCCCTACATAACAAGGTCTACCAACCACATAGTGACGTCACGACAAAAAGGCAATCCCCGAATCTTTTATTCCTCATTTTGCATTCAAATTTTAACTAATAGACTGTCTTATTATTCCACCAAAAATAAAAGATCTCCCATAATATTAATTAAGAATTTGTTTTTATTTGACAGGGACCTATTTTCGTATGAAAATCTTACCGTAAATATAAAATATTAACTTGTGTTTATTATGTATTTGCAATAAATATCTTTAAAAATAAATTTCTGTACTAGTTAGGCTAAATCGATGGTAATAGGATGTGCAAAATAACTCAGAGGATAGGAATCTTAAATCAAATGGGGGTGATAACGCGTAAATAATAATCAGAAAATCAACGTTAAAGTTTTGATGTTAGATTGTTAGGTTACAGATATACTTGACAGAAAGATTTTATAATTCTTATGTGTTTTTGCGAAGCTTTTGTAAAGAAAACCCATTGTCCGCGAGGATCTTGGGTGTTTTAAATTTACTAAACCTTCTTTGGTAAAATTTCTACTGTTAAGACGCCAGAGCATCAACAGTTATATCAAACAATGATTATACTCTTTAATAAAACTTGTTTGCATCTTACGAAACAGGTAAAAAGCAGACCAAATAAAAGCTAATAACTCACTACAGAATAATTCGATAGCATACAATTTTCTCGATGAATTTTATGAATCCACTTTCTTGTGATTTGTCGTCTTTCGGAAACTTAAACACGTGCATTTTGTGTTTTTCATTGTAATTACCGTTGCACAGGGTATAATAACACAACACTTTATTAGTACTACATTATACAAGATAACAATATGATACACATATAAAAATTACAATGCACCAGCCAACACAATTACACATTTGACATAATACTATTATAGTTTATTTCTTTTGTTTGTCGTTTGTTTTTTCCTTTAGTATATGACGTCACTATGACGTTTACAATATGTTGTGAGGCCTTAGATAGGTGGTATTGGCTATACTGTACCATTTTCAACTTGTTATGGCATTTGTTTTTAAAAAAATAACGTCATCGATATTTTTTTTATGACAACCTATATTTTTTTATTATCGTTTCGGTAGTACTTTTGATTCTCTTTTCAACTGTATACAATTTTCAATATGTTACATTTGAAAAAATTGAGAAAAACTGCCCTAAAGTTCGAATATTAAAAATACTTTAAATTTGCAAAATGAATCTAGTTACTTCTTTCTATAAGGGTACTTAAAAAGTAAAGCGTATAAAAATCGACCAATTAATTTAAAAGACCTCAAGCAAAGAATTCGACATGAGATTAGATTAATATTAACTGAAACTCTTCAGAATGTGAGAAATGAAAAAAAAGTCGCCGTATGAAAAACGGTTACATGTCTAAATATCACAGTCATAATATCACACGACAATATATCATGGCCAAAATACCACATGCTAATATATCACATGCAAAAATATCCTAAGGACAGAATATCTTATGAAAAAATATCCTAATACAAAATATCACTATTATGTTTAAAGTATAATAATAATTTATTTTACTCAGTAAAAACCTCTATCGACTTTTAAATACTCATAGTATGCGTACAAACCATATTTCCTTAAACCTAACCTAACATTGTAATTAAGTATATCCATCGATCTTAAATACAGTATCACAGTAGTTCTTACAAATTTTAAGATACTTTTCATGTGATATTTTGTTCTTGGGATATTTCTTATTATATTAATACATACTATAATATTTTATTAAAAATAAAGTTTTCTCTTTTTGCTTTAAAATAAATTATTTAAAATATACGTTCTTATTTACAACTGTAATTACAGTATGCGTGCAAACCATATTTCCTTAAAGTTCTTACTAACTTTAAGATATTTTTCATGTGAAATTTTGTTCTTGGGATATTTCTTATTATATTAATACATAGGTACTGTAACGAGTGCAACGCATCGTCTGTTCCGGCCGTCACTGGGTTGTGGAACATTCCGGAGCCGCAGCGCAATGCACTCAACCTTCTAGTGTATTCGATGTATACCGGTATGTTCGAGCGACTTCTAGAAGAATTACATGGGGGTATATAATCGACGGCGGATAAAAGAGAGGCAGTCAACAGCGAGCCATTAACTGTGTTTCACGAAATAAATAATAATTGTAAAGATAAATGTTGTATTAGAAATTCATAGTCTGTAAATAATAGTTTTTAATGGTTTATAATCATAGCGTTAATTTATAGTGTATTCATTAGTGTATAGAAATAAATATTTGTTTGTGAATAGACGATTTAAACAGCACTTGTGTTATTATTTTAATAAGAACGTTACAGTGTTGTCAGGTGTGGTGTTTTAAAATAAATAAAATCGCGTAATAATTAATTAAAGTGCTGTGAGAATAAAATTTTTGGTGTTAAAACATAATTTCAACAAACAATTAAAATGGTGATGAAACTGTTAAAAGATCTCAAAGTAATAGACTTGAAACATGAACTGGAAGAACGAGATTTGGAAACAACGGGCCTTAAAAACGTGTTAATAAATCGGCTAAAAGAATGGCTTTTAGAACAGCAAGAAGATCCTGAAAGTTTCCTCTTCGAAATACCTGGACCCGCAATTGATACTAGTTTGTTGTTAAGTAAAATGGAAAAAAGTTCTAGAAAAGCCGAAGAAAATTCTAGAAAGTCCGAAGAGAATTCTAGAATTTTAAAAGAAGAATTACTGCAAAAGTCCGAAGAGAATTCTAGAATGTTAAAAGAGGAATTACTGGAAAAGTCCGAAGAGAATTCTAGAAAGTCCGAAGAAAATGTTAGAATGCTTAAACAAGAATTACTTGAAAATACTAAAGCACTGGAAGAAAATGTTAAAATGCTTAAAGAAGATTTACTGGAAAACTCTAGACCGCTTAAAGAAGAATTACTAGAAAAGTCTGAAGAAAGTTCTAGAAGGCTTAAAGGAGAATTGTTGGAAAATGTCAAAGCGTTGGAAGATAAAGTTTTCGAAGAATTTTTGGAGAATGCCAGTGCGTTAGAACTATTGGAAGGTAGATTGGCGGAACAAGATAGGGTAATAAAGATGGTAGAAGAGAAAATAGCCCAAATGCAATTACCACCAACAACTAAGAAAGACGATATGACCGAAATGCTGGAAGATAGAATGAGGCAACTACGGTTTCCCTCAACTTCTGAGAGGCCGTTTAATGAAGTAAAGAAACAGTTTAAAGAAGAAAAGGGTCCTGTCGTAGGGATAAAAGTAAAACCACCCACGTTCGATGGAAAGATACCTTGGTCCACTTACTACAAACAGTTTGAGGCGGCTTCTGGGGCCAACGGATGGACAGGCAAGGAAAAGGCCGTTTCTTTAACTGTGGCTTTGCGTGGAGACGCGTTGAACGTCCTGCAAACAATCCCAGCAGGACAGGAAAATGATTACCAATTGTTAGTGTCTAGATTGGAAATGAGATATGGAGACGCGCATCTTCAACAAGTGTATCACGCGCAAGTGAAGAATCGTATCCAGAAGAATGGAGAAAGCCTGCAGGAGTTTGAAGCCGATGTTGCGCGGCTTGTCCGATTGGCGTACCCTACGGCACCAGATTCATTTCTGGGACAACTGGCTGTGCAGACCCTCATTGATGGGTTAAGAGACGGGGAAACACAACAATCATTGAGGCTACCACGACCAAGAACAACTGATAATGCGCTTGCTCACGCCTTAGAATTTGAAGCTGCAAAACAAGCGTCCCGAGGTCACGGGCGTGTTCGGACCGTTGTGGAAGAAGATGAAGGTTCTAAAGATCGCCTAGAAGAATTATTAATGAGAGTTCTTCAGAAGGAAGAGAACCGTAAGAAGAATCATCAAGAAGTTCGAGGGCCTCGTTGTTGGAACTGCGGCGAACAAGGACATGTAGAACGCCGTTGTCCCAAAATAAGAAAAGTACAACCGTCGGAAAAGTTAAAAGGGGTTGGCAAGAGGGGGCGAACGTTGACTGCGAGTGAAGATGCCCCGGAGATCACGATCCATGCCGTAACATCAAAGAATAGTAACGGCAGTTTGTTTGTAGATGGAAAGATTGCTAACCGAACTGTTCCACTACTTATTGATACGGAGGCGACAAAATCCATCGTACGCCCTGATGTTCTACAATCAAGTATTAAATTGTTACCGACAACTACTCAACTCCGTACAGCAACAGGTGAAGTGATACCAACACGCGGAGTGGTGAAGATGAAGATTGGCATTGGAAGTGAAGAACGTGATCATGAGGTGCTGGTAGCCGATATCACTGATGACTTCATCTTGGGAATGGACCTCCTGAGAAAATTTGGTTTTACGTTGGATTTGAAAGAGGGTGTTTTGAAGGTCGGTAACGAAGAACTTCCTTTGCACCCACGAGAAGATCCGGTTGTAAGGGTTTTGCTGACTGAAGATGTGATATTGCCGGGTCAAAGCGAGATGGTTGTCGAGGCGGGTTTGGATGGAGATCTTCGGGTAGGATGTGTGCGAATGATGGAGCCTGTTTGTGATAAGAAGATCCATAGTGGCATACTGGTGGGAAAAGCGCTGATCAAGGTTGGAAAGAGAGTACCGGTGAGAATTATGAACGTTAATGTGGATCCGGTGACATTGAAGAAGAGTACCCTTGTGGGACAGTGTGTGCCAGTATTTCGAGTAGCCAGGTGTATGGCTGATGTTCCAAAACCAGTGCCCAAAGACCATGGTGGAAAATTAGTGGGTATGGTTACTAGTTCGTGCGAAGACCTTAACAGAACGGAAGTGAAAGAGGTACAGGGTTTGGTTCACCGATACCAAGATATCTTCGCTCTTGACGATAGCCAGAAGGGACGAACAAATATAGTAAAACATAAAATCAATACAGGCAACTCTATGCCTGTCCGTCAGCAGCCGAGGCGTCTACCTCTAGCAAGGCGAGCAGAAGCCGAAAAGATTATTGCTGATATGGAAGAACAAGGGGTCATCGAGCCATCCAGCAGTCCATGGGCATCAACGGTGGTCCTGGTCAGTAAGAAGGACGGGTCAACGAGATTTTGTGTGGACTATCGGCAGCTTAATGACGTGACCAAGAAAGACAGCTATCCCTTACCACGCATCGACGACACGTTAGATACCCTGTCTGGTTCACGATGGTTTTCGACTTTGGACTTGAAGAGCGGTTATTGGCAAGTTGAAATGGAACCTGAAGACCGGGAGAAGACCGCGTTCACTATTGGTTCCGGACTATGGCAGTTTACAGTTATGCCTTTCGGTCTATGTAACGCTCCGGCCACCTTTGAGCGTCTAATGGAGACCATCCTGAGAGGGTTGTCGTGGAAGACCTGCCTGGTATACCTAGATGATGTGATTGTAGTCGGAAAATCATTCAACGAACATTTGAAAAATCTAGAGGAAGTGTTCCGAAGACTACGTGGAGCCAATCTGAAACTGAGTCCGAAAAAGTGCCACATATTCAGAAAGGAAGTGAAATATCTCGGGCACGTCGTATCACAAAATGGAGTGGCAGCCGACCCCGATAAGATTCGTGCAGTTCAAGAGTGGCCAACACCGAAAGATAAACACCAAGTTCGTAGTTTTCTTGGGTTATGTACCTACTACAGGCGTTTCGTTCCTGGGTTTGCCAATATAGCGAAACCTCTGACAAGGTTAACTGAAGATGGGCGCGAGTATGTTTGGAGCGGAGAGTGTGAAACAGCTTTCCAACAGCTGAAGCGTGCCCTGACAACAGCACCAATATTGAGCTATCCACGGACAGAAGGGAAATTCATACTTGACACAGATGCAAGTAATTTGGCCATTGGGGGGGTACTTTCTCAGATACAGGATGGACAAGAAAAGGTCATCGGCTATTTTAGTAAGGTTTTGTCGAAAGCCGAAAGGAATTATTGTGTGACCAGAAAAGAACTATTGGCCGTCGTGAAGTCCGTTGAGCACTTCTACAAATACTTGTACGGACGGAAGTTTTTATTGAGGACGGACCATGCAGCGTTGAAATGGCTTCTACAATTCCGTAATCCTGAAGGCCAGGTCGCAAGGTGGATCGAACGATTACAAGGATACGACTTTGACACCGAACATCGAGCGGGCACTAGTCATCGAAATGCCGATGCTCTTTCAAGAAGACCCTGTCCAACGGATTGCCGTCATTGCTTTCGTTTGGAAGAGAGGGTTTGCCAAGTATTAAGGACTACCATCGTCAACGACAATTGGTTGCCGGAAGAATTGCAACGACAGCAGGAGGCTGATCCCGAACTAAAAATGGTACTGGAATGGAAGGGCGTGGGAGAAAGACCTGCCTGGGAGGCCGTCAGCCCTTTCAACAGAACGCTCAAAGCATATTGGGCCCAATGGGAGTCCTTGAAGGTGGAAGACGATCTCCTGAAGCGAGTACTGGAGAGTGAAGATGGCACCACCATTAGGTCTCAGTTCGTGGTTCCAAGAAGCCGAGTGGCTACAGTATTGCGACATCTCCATGACGGTGCCTCAGGAGGACACTTCGGTGTGAAAAAGACTTTGGAGAAAGTTAGGGAGCGTTTTTATTGGGTCAACTGTAAAGAAGACGTGAAGGAGTGGTGCCGGAAATGTGAACTATGTGCCACTGGTAACGGACCCTTGGGGAAACGAAGAGCACCTATGAGGCAGTACAATGTGGGTAGTCCTCTGGAAAGAATAGCCATAGATATTACCGGACCATTTCCCGAAACCGACGATGGGAATAAATACATATTAGTGGCAATGGACTATTTTACCAAATGGCCAGAAGCATATGCCCTACCAAACCAGGAAGCTGCGACTGTTGCTGACGTACTAGTCAAAGAGTTCTTCAGTCGCTTCGGAGTGCCCATGGAGCTGCATTCGGATCAAGGCCGCAATTTCGAGTCTGTACTCTTTGGAGAAGTCTGTCGATTGTTGGGCATTCGTAAGACTCGGACCACACCGTTACATCCGCAGTCCGATGGAATGGTAGAACGCATGAATCGGACAATGGGCAAATATTTGGCCAAGGTCGTCTCCGATCATCAACGAGACTGGGACCAATACCTGCATCTGTTCCTGATGGCTTATCGTGCATCGGTCCACGAAACAACCGGTCAGTCACCAGCGTCTGTGATGTTTGGACGCGAGTTACGGTTACCGTGTGATCTGGAATTTGGGTCTCCACCTATAGAGCAGGAGGTAGCCGGGAATGATTATGTCATCAACTTAAAGAAGAAGTTGGAGGGTATTCACGACCGAACCCGAAATAATAGTCGAATCGCGAGTGACCGGATGAAGGCTACGTACGATATGAGAGCCCAAGAAGGAGGGTTTCAACCTGGAGAGCTTGTCTGGTTATACAACCCGCAAAGGCGTCGTGGCTATTCTCCAAAGTTACAGCGAAATTGGGAGGGTCCATACCAGGTGAAGAAACGAATAAATGACTTGATTTATCGCATCCAGAAATTGCCAAGGGGGAAACCAAAGGTGGTACACTCCAATCGTCTGGCGCACTATGAGGGAAATAATGACGCAGTCCCGGATCGGAAAGATGAGGCTGAGGTGGCTATCAATACCGTAAGGCCTGAAGATGATCAGCCAACCTTTAGAGAATTTATGGCTGCGTTCTCTGGAACTAGAAAAGCGCGATTCGGAGTCACGACTGAGATGCAACAAGATCTCTTCCGGGTCCCTGGTAATTATTCCATTGCCCACTGTGTCTCCGCGGATCTCCGTATGTCCAGGGGGATCGCAGTAGTGTTTAGAAATAAATTTGGACGGCTGAATGAACTTCGAGAACAAAATCCCTCTGTTGGTAAATCCTTACGCTTGCCTGATCATGACCGATCCATTTACTACTTGGTAACCAAGCAGTTTTACTACCAGAAACCGAGTTACGCCGACTTGTGGAGGGCACTATGGAATTTGAGGATCGAGTTGCTTACCAGGGGAATTAACAAATTGGCAGTTCCCAAACTCGGCTGTGGGCGGGACCAGCTGGATTGGAGAATCGTTAGAAACATGCTGGAAGTTGTCTTTAGAGGTACGGACGTCAAGATCTTCGTCTGCAGTTTTGACCCACAGCCCGCATTACGGCCAACGAAGAGTGTAGACTGTTATTTCTACCGTAATGGAACGTGTAGTCGAGGTGAAGACTGTCGATATCGTCATGACCCATTCTACAGGAACCAGAGCATAAAACCTGTTCTGGGACAGAACAGACTTGAAGAGGGGGGCAGTGTAACGAGTGCAACGCATCGTCTGTTCCGGCCGTCACTGGGTTGTGGAACATTCCGGAGCCGCAGCGCAATGCACTCAACCTTCTAGTGTATTCGATGTATACCGGTATGTTCGAGCGACTTCTAGAAGAATTACATGGGGGTATATAATCGACGGCGGATAAAAAAGAGGCAGTCAACAGCGAGCCATTAACTGTGTTTCACGAAATAAATAATAATTGTAAAGATAAATGTTGTATTAGAAATTCATAGTCTGTAAATAATAGTTTTTAATGGTTTATAATCATAGCGTTAATTTATAGTGTATTCATTAGTGTATAGAAATAAATATTTGTTTGTGAATAGACGATTTAAACAGCACTTGTGTTATTATTTTAAAAAGAACGTTACAGTACTATAATATTTTAATAAAAAAAATGTTTCTCTTTTTGCTTTAAAATAAATTATTTAAACATATAAAATTAAATCTTGGGTATAGCAGCAAATTGATAGCCACATAATTTTACACCCTAAAAAACACCCTTTGACAATTATTTCGCCATCACTTTGGGCTCCTCAGTATGGGAGGCATTGTCTGAAACCCTGAACCTCTGTATCTGTTGCTTCTTTATACATATGTAAATCTCGAATTTACATTAATAGTAACAATTACAATTGGAGACATCTAGTATATAATGTCATCCTAAAGCAAACTTCCATGTACACCCGGAAGTAAACATTATTAAATATAAAATTTTACTAAAAATAAAATTTTATTAAAATTATTAGCATATCTCGTCATGTGATATTTTGTTCCTGAGATATTTTTTATTATGATACTTTGTTCTTGGGATATTTTTTATTATGATATTTTGTTTTGTGATATTTTAACCGTGATATTTCGACGGATGATATTACGTCTGTGATATATAGGCGTGACACCTAAAAAAAGGTCTAAAATTTTAATTAGACTAAAAAGAAATTAAATTGATTAACAAAAAAAACTGTAATAACAATAACATCAATTACAAAAATAAGCACAGAAATAACAGTTTTTATTACACTAGATGTTCAAAGTGAAGACCCTGTACCATCTGACAATATATTTCTCACATTCTGCAGAGTTTCAGATAATATTAATCTAATCTCATGTCGAATTCTTTGCTTGAGTTTATACACTTTATACACTTTACTTTTTAAGTACCCCCATAGAAAGAAGTGACTAGATTCATTTTGCAAATTTAAAGAATTTTTAATATTCGAACTTTAGGAAAGTTTTTCTCAATTTTTTCAAATGTAACATATTGAAAATTGTATACAGTTGAAAAAAGAATAAAAAGTACTACCGAAATCGACAATACAAAATATGGGTTGTCATTTAAAAAAATTCGATGACATCATTACTTTAAAAACAAATGATGTAAAAAAACCAATTTTAATGAAGTTATCGAATTTATCCGCTACTTTATTTCCACACTGTATATGGTTTATACCATTTCTGAACAAAAATAAAGTTGCTACAAAGCGGGGTGCTTTAAACCAAACAGACTGTAATACTGCCTATATTTTATTAATTTATACTTTGTGTTGTAATGGACACATATGTTTAATTTTCATAAATAAGTTTTGTAATTCTTATTCGACTACGGTAATTTAAATTATTTTTTCTTTCTAAATTTATTAATTTGTATTCGATCGATGCGAATAAAAAAGCACTATAGTCACGCCATCAAATGAAGGATTTAAGATTACCGATATCACGAGGGCAGAATTGTAAAAAGCATCTCGAATCACGCAGTGTTCACCTCATGATCACGTGGTCGACTCCAGAAATGTATCTGATAACAGAAACAACTGATAAACTGGAATGATTCAGTAGCGTCACAAAATGTCCTTTACGAAGGCTAACATTGATGCTTATAATCGTTCGATTATAATCGAATACACGTACCAAATAGGGAAAATGAAATTAATTTATACTATAAGAACAATTATTATTAACGTCCAAGTTTAATTATTTCATTGCACCTATAAAATACTATTTGACTCACAGTTAGGCATATTTTTATTTTCTATCTAACATGTATGCAAGTAAACGGCAAAAAATATAAATTAAATTAAACATATGAAAGCAGAAATATTGTTATAAACAAAAATTCTTAAGGACTACTATAATAGTTAAGTAATTCCTTTACAACAGTAACAAATTGTTTATACATTAATTGTTTTATTGGTTATTTGAAATTGGTAAATTATTATACATTACGATTCCTAATATATAAAAAGGATTGCCATCATTTAGTATCAGTTTTATGCACTTAAAAATGTAAATTAACACCAGTTATGATTTGTGTAGTTATGATTATTGATTTGAAACGAGAAACATTCTTTTTCACAAATTGTAAATCTTCAAAATTGGTTATTATTCGAAAATGTTGAAAAGAAGTAAATGTTTCATAAATTGATCTGATCTTCCCTATTTTTTACTTTTAACGGTTTATAGTTAAAATTTTTGCAATTACTTTTCTTTAAATGTATTCATTACCCTATGCCATTTAAAACGTAATGAGATTTTTAATTATAAATCGTTATTAAGGTTGAATAGATACTTCAACGATGATAAATTTACATAATGTTAAAAAGTACTATACGAACGTACGCTACTGACTTTTTAAAACGTCTCTAGTAACACGATACTCTGCATACATTCTTAGCTTATCGTAATGTTCTCACAGCTGATGTGCATGCGGTCATTTAAATCCTTCATTTGTTAGCGAGACTATAGTAATATCCCTTTGTAAGTGTTATTGTCGACAGAGACGAACCTAAAGAGTTTTTTTGGAGGGGGTAACCTTAAAATTGCCAACTTATTACGATGAAAATACCAACTAATAGTAAGAAAATATTTTTATTTGTACCTAACATGAAGCAAAATTAGTATTTTACACTTATTTAATCTTATTTTTATTTAAAACTCTCCAACGTGTATGCATGGCAATTAGATTAAATTAAAAAAACAAATTGTTTTGGACACATTTTCTTATCTTCTCATTTTTCTCAAATTGTGAAATTGCCAACTCTCGCTCAAAATTATCAACTTTGAGGGGGGAGCGTCCCCTCCCATCCCACCCCATGGGTTCGTCCCTGATTGTCGAGTATTTATCACTTACGAAATATAGAATAGCAGAAGAACAGTAATGAGTTCTCAAGGTTTATAAATAAATTAATTAATTTAAATAAACCATACACTTATAAATACTTATATCATTAGGTAGATTTAATATAAACTAAAACGTATTAAACAAATTTATAAATGATTTCTTACTACTAGTCAATTTCTTTATAGTTTTTAAAATGTATTTATTGCATTTCCCTTCATGCATTTTGTAAGTGATACTGTCCCGAAGGAATGTCGCCTGGCTGTCTGATTAAAAGAACCGAGAATTACTTAAGTTGTTAGCCCCTAATATTAGATAATTTCGAAGCTCCTCTGTTAATTGGATTGCCTATTTTTTATTTTTTATTTTAATAACTATTAACTTTTAAACAAATTCATAAAAATAGCCTAGTATAAAAAATAACATGTTGGTAAAATAAACTTAAACCACAATGCTGGCTGTATTTCCCGTTGAGAAAAACTATTATAAAAAGTTTTTTCTAAATCAACCTATTTTAACTATGTGAATCAAATTTTCATAAAATATAGAAACTGCCTACTGTATACTTGTATAAGAGTCCTTTACTTTATTTTCTAGAATTTAATTTATAAAAACAAGGCCCAAAAACTATTACATTTTCTGAGTACCTTTAACTACAGTGCAGGACAACCTTAATAGTAACCCCTTGTACACTGTATGTATATCTAGGCAATCAGGTTAGTTAATCAGAGTATCGCAAACGTCGCCATATTGGGACGAAGAAAGCACAAAATTGTTCATTCAAATGTTATATGTATGGAATATAATTAAGTCTACGTTTAGTTTAGAAGATTTTACTGCATCAATTTTATTCTGAAAGCTCCAAGTTAAATTCATAAAATGCAATTTTAATTCGTCCATTATTAAATTACACGCTTTCTGAGACCCAATATGGCGTCTGCTGTACTTTGCTTCGCCTTCGCGGCCTGGCAGATTAAATGTAGTGACTCTAGCCCAAAAGTCTCTCTGGTTTGGATGTTGGGAGTAATAGGTGCAAAATACGTTTAACCTAGTAATAAATACAGGAAACTATTGTATAAACGTTTTAATTAACATTATTTATAACTAAAAATTCAATAAGATACATAAGATATAAGTTATTCGAATGTTTTATTTATTATGTATTTATTTTAACAACTAAGCAACTACATGAGGTTTATTGAGTTCATTAAATTTGAGATTTGAGAAAGGATTACCTTTATTATTAATAAGGTTAATATGATCTAGAAGAGTCAAATTGTAAAAAGCTTTATCTGAAATAGTAATTATTTGATTATTAGATAAATCCATACCTTTTACATTTGAAAGAGAGTCAAAAGTATGTTCTACTGTTTCTAACTTATTGTACTGCAAATAGAGTATATTTAAGTTTGTCAAAGCAAATGTATCATCTATACGGCTTATTTGATTGTGGCTTAAATAAAGATCGTTTAATTTAATTAAACTGTTAAAAGTTGCAGAATTAATAGTTTTTAAATTATTAAAACTTATATCTAGTAATTGAAGCTTTAATAGGCCATCAAAACAGTTGTCTTCTAATATTTCGATGACATTGTGTGATAAGAATAATGAGGTTAAATGTTTTAGAGACTTAAATATTGAAGACGGGATAACTGTTAATTTATTAAACATTAAATCCAGAACATCTAGATCTACTAAACCATCAAATGCACTCTCTTCTAAAATTTGTATACTGTTGTTAGTCATACTAAGCATTTCCAGTTTTTCTAAACCAACAAAAGTGTCAGCTTTTATAGTAGCCCAGTTTCCGTTATTGTTAATCTCTAAATATCGTAAATTTTCTAATTTGTCGAAAGCAAAACTATTAATTGTAAGTATCTCATTATTCGTCAACGAGTAACTAGTAATCTGACGAAAATTGTTTCCTTCGTGGTAGTTGGATGAAATTTCTAAGTTACTACACTCTTTGATAATTAATACGTGGATATCTTTGGTTATGTAATCATTCAGTCGTGTATTTTTGAAATTAAGATTAACACAAGTTAAAACTCGGTGATCTGGAGAATCACCACAGTTGTGTAGGTCTCCATTAGTTACAATTAATAAGGTGTATAGTATCAATGGTATTCTTATTACTTTTGTAATTTTCATCTGAAATATACAAAAATTATTTCTTAGGTTAATAGATACAAGGATGTAAAATAGTACTTATACTTACCATCTTTCTATTAATGCACTCACGACAGACGATGATATATTACTGATAAAGTTCGGGTAATAACACATAATGATAATAACTAATTAGGGAGTATGAGTCAGTAAAAGATTTAAAATAACGCAATGATAAATAAACATTCATAATATTTACTTACTGCCAGTAATAATAATTAGAGTAACTGGTAATATGTTTAATAATCTATATAGTTAAAACACAAGGCTTATTTTTGTTCCAGTTCGTTTGAGAGTTTCACCGGGCCGATCTAAGCTATTCTTTTTTTTATATTAAAGCTTTCGCTGTGTAGATTAGTCAACACTACTTAATTCTTATATATTTTTAATGTTTATATTTTTAATTTGAAAAACTATAAAATTAATTAAAGACGGACGAATTGAACATTCACTTGGGGCGCCCTATCATTTTCTGCGGTGGTGAGTTTCATAACTACTCCCGCTTATAAATATAAAAGGGTGATGCAGCCGTCCACTTCCATCATTCCATCCATAAGCGGTTAATGTTTAAAAAATTGTTAGGTTGCGTAGACAAAACCCGCATAGTTGAAAATTATGGACAACAGACGAATTATAAAAATAGTAGCTTTTTTTTAGTTTCATATTGTTTGTACAAAACGCAGGAAATTTGCCCACACTATGTTTATGTCATGTTTTTGAAATATGTACTAATAGAGGTTTTCAAGAATTTTTTAAACAAGGTTGATTTTTGATTTTATTCTTATTATTTCGTAATGTAGAATTTCCGTATGTATGTATGTAGAATAAACCGGCGGGGAGGGGTAAGCCCGAGAGGAATATATGTCGGAAGAGAAGAGTGCTAGGCTTAGAATTTTCAACTGGTTATGTTTGGTTGCGTTTATTTAAATAATCTCTCACGAAAATCCGAAGGATTGTAATAACACATCGAATGTTGTATATAGGGAAATCCTTCAATGCTTTTGACCGTCATATCTTGACGAGGTTTCCCTAGTTACTTTTAAAAACTAAATAATTTATAACAAAACTTTTCAGTGCTTGAAGTCATAGACTTAACTAAGTCTAAGGTTAGGGGCTAAACTAAATATATGCATATCTACACAACGAATGTCTTATTAGGAAATCGAATATATCGAAATAACCCATCTGTAAAATCTCCCAAGTATATAAAATTACTATTTCTTTTTATAATTATGGTTATGAGTTTAAAAAGTACTAATATTCCGAAACTACTGAAAACAAAATTAGATTTTAGATCCTTTTTCAAAACGAAATCTAATAATAAGTAGTTTTAACCTAGTTTAAAAATAAATGTGGCATGTGCGCGCTAATGTTTTTCCTAGTGTGGTAGTTGAAGCGGGGTGATAACAAACCAAGTTCGATTTCAGCTGGCAGGTAATTTTAATAATTAACTTTTCAAATTAATAAAGCTACAAATTTAAAGCAATTTTTCTTTCCGAAAATATTTTCCCTATCATCTTAAAATTGTAATTCTAACCCGCAATATTGCACACGACATAAAAACAGAATGCCATTTGACATGTTGAATGATTAAGTAAAAATGATGATCTTGTTTCATTGACAGACATTAATTACAAAATTAGTGAAAACAAGATAACTACTGCTTAACTGCTTAATCTTAAAATACAAATAGTAGATTTTCAAAAAAAATTTTCATTTTAAATTTTGTGTGCTGTAAGAAAATTAAAAAGTTACCTGCCAGCTGAGATCGAGCCTGGGACGACAGCGACTTAGGTTTATTATCACCCCGCTTTTAATTTACTGAGCTACGAAAAAACATTAGCGCGGACACGTACCACATTTATATTAAAAATAGGTTGTACTGACTTGATACTTTAAATGATTTTTCTTTTAAAAAAGGTTTAAATGTAATGTTTTTCTCGCCATTTTAAGGATATGAGTGCTGTTTAAACTTATGAATGACAATACTAACTTAATTTAGTATAGTGGTGAGCACTGGTTAAATCATATATTCAATTTCCTAATGAGACATACTAGTTTGGCGTGCTGTGGAATGCATTTTCAAAATTGGTGATTTTTCGATTTTCTTTAATTTAATTGTTAGTGTGAGAAATGTTTCCTTTAAAGTAAATTTCTAGGCATATTTTAAAGGTAAATATAGTTACCTATATAAATCTTTATTATACTTTTATGAACCTCAAGTAAGCTATTCTGGTAGCCATTACAGTTAGTTATAAAACTTTAGAAATACGTTATAATAATTAATTGAACGTTTGCTTAATTACGTAATTTACTTTTGCAAATTCTTTTAAGCTTTTGTGAGATAATTCTTTTATCTACGACGACTATAGAAAGTTACACATTCCCCACAATCTAGTAACCGTGAAAACGACCAATTGCAAACAATCTCCAAACTGAACGGTAAAGACTGTGAGTAAGGACTTCTCAACAATCAGTAGTTCCATTAAAACTCCATAGATGTCACCACTTGCAATATTTATAATATTATTAATTATTTGAAATATTAAAAATGTTATAAATTTTAGATAAAGGTTTATTTATTTTGTTTAATTAATATTTAACATTAAATTATATTTTGAATGGAAATCCGTCTAGAAAAAATACCAACGTTAGAGCCGGGGAATTGAACGGATCGCCCGTCTAGTAGCGACAGCGTAACCCTTGAGCTACGGCGGCGCTTTTAAATGGCTAGGTTATTTCTCATTATATAAAGTTACAAAGATTGTTATTCAATTAAAACGTAAAATTGATTAATTTTTTACATTATTATATATAATTGTTAATGTAATATTATTTATTATTATTGCTAAATTACAATAAAAACATTAAAAACATTTATAATTTGCTACATAATGCGAGAATATGTGGACATTTCGAAGCAAGGGGGTTAATAACCTTGACAATTGAATTGTGATTATTTAACGGTAAGTGCTAAATAGCAGATTGACTGAAATTATACAGATTGTAAACGTATTATTACTATTGTCTTTACAAGTTTAATGCTTGCTTTTGCCTTTTTCAAAATTCTAGATGTATCATTAGTGAATCCGATGATGGGAAAATGGGGTGTATACTTGTACACCTCCAAACATCGTGGAAGCGGCTCACATTACATCTCTTAATTTATTGCCAGAAATTTCACGTAAAAAATATGAATGCGAGTATAAATTCTAGGTTAAGAAATGTTCTTAATTGTTGGTGGTTTATTACTTTTTTGTTGTCGTAGATAAAGTATAGTGTGTAACGCGTGCAAAAACGCCAATTTCACACTCGTGAGAAATTGGCACTTTTCTGCGCTTGTAATACAATATACTATTAATTTTAACAACGATTTGGTGATGTACGAATGCAGCGGTTTTTGTTTTCAAGGTTTTGTTAACGTTTATATCAGAATTTACATAACTGAAGTTATGACTCCATACTTATTTAAATGTTCATCAAAAATATTTCATAACGTTTATTTTTGGTAATATAAAATATGAGTTTGCTTCGTAAACTTTTTCTTTAATACGCAAGCTGATTATAAATTATTGAAAAAGTTATTCTATATTAGTTTATTAATTCATTACCTACTTATACACAACTGTGCATTTATTGATTTGATTTCTCCCAAATTGGGGATTCCATCGCATATGTATTTGGCTTGTTTCAACGTAGGGCATTCCACTGCAATTCCAACTGCAATCAATGCAGACAAAGTCATTATGCTTATTTTTAGTTTAAGATATCTTGGAAAATTTCGATAATATATATAATTTAAAGAATTAATAGTAAATTAAAAGTATAAGTCTTGAAATAAATTAAGATAAATAAAAAGTTTCACAATATTTATTAAAATATAATCTGACAATTGTTTTGACAGCTAAGCTGTCATTATCAAAGGTAATATGAATATAAACAAACACGTCACTAAGGTAATACAAAAAATAGATAACTAGATAAAAATAATAAGAATGAAATATCTAACACTTACAATAACTTACTGAGCTCAATCTGTTCATTTATTAAAGATACCCTGAATTTGTGTGTGTATATCTTGAAATCTTCTAAAATGTCTAATTTGCGTTTCTTATTTCAAAAATGTAGAAATTTGATATTATTTTGAGGAGTCATTGTGTTCTAAAACGGGGTGTTTATTTCTGTAACAACTCATGCCAAAATTTCGAAGTATTTGCCCAACATATACCGAACTACAAAAAGAACAATTCAAACGGCAAATGTCCGATTTCATGATATCGTGTGTTCTGTCTCAAGCATTAAATAAGAATGAAACAGTATTAATGTTGGTTTTAAATGTTATTTTGTAATTGTTAGTTTTTCGTAGCATATGTGCAACTTTTTCTGATATTTTGCTAAAATATGGTATAAATATGTAATTTGTGTCTTTTGTTTGATTGTCAATGGGACATATTTTTTTGATAGCTAACCTATAATCTATAATCTTTTTGTTTAACTAAAGTGTCAATCATGGTTGGATTATAATGATTTACATGTGCTAGTAGTTTAATGGCTGAAATCTCTTTGTTAAAATCTGGCTGTGTGAGTGGGATACTTAAAGCTCTGTGTACCAAGGATCTGTAAGTTACTAGTTTATGTGATTTGTGGTGACAGGATTCGTTTTGGTATGGTTATGTCCGTATGTGTTGGTTTTCCCAAAATAATATCAAATTCCTATACATGCTTGTAATAACAAACCCAAATTAGACATTTCAGAAGCTTTCGAAATATACAAACACAAACTCAGGGTACTTCAAAATAAGTGAACAGACTGAGCTCAGTAATTCTCCGTTACTGGAAGTGTTAGATATTAATTCTTATTATTTACCTTAGCAACGAGTTTATGATATATATTATATTTCTTCAAAAAAAAAAAATAAACGGAAAATGAAGTTCAATTTTTTCCATTTACTGTCCATTTCCAATCTTAAATTTCCTTAAATCAAGAATCAAAAGCTATTTTTTTCTATTCATTGCAGGGGGCTTAGCTCCACCCTAAGCCTTACCCCCTTAGTTACTTTTATGAGGTAGGCATATTTACATACAAGTGTTAGAGCTATTAGATGATGTTTTTTTATGTTACATTTTATTGCCAGATCACCAAATCTTATTTGTTATACATAGCATGGATGTTGGAAGATATTACATTAACAGTTATAATCATTTTCATGATCAGCTAATATAATATCCTGAGGTAGTCGACATTTGAGTCTAGTGTGGATGTTTGTTCGAAAAAGTTCATAGTGAACTACACCACTGCATGCACTTGAGTTGATTATAAACTTTTTGCACTTTTATAATGTGGCCGTCGATGGGCAGAATTGCTAGCTCTAAAACAGTATTTCGGAACTACTAGGGAGCGTTGGGTGCGATCCGTAGCACTTTGTTCTGAAACCTCTGTAATTTGCGTATATTGATCTTAGATGTATTACACCATATCGGTAATCCATACAGGATCAAAGATCATAGTAGACTTTTATATAACAAGACCGCGCACTCTATTTTTAAGTTCGAGTTGCGGTTAATTAGTGGCTACAATTCTTTGAGCCTGGTATAGCCTTGGATTAGTTTGTGGTTAATATGAAAGTTCCAGCTTAGCCGGATGTCAAGATGGACACGCCCAAGTATTTGACTGCTGAGTTGTTTGCTTTCTATGGTATTGCATTATTGTTAATTTGTATGCAAGTGGGAATATTGAATCTTTTGAGCGCGAAGATCTTGACTTGGCATTTTTCTGTGTTTATTTGAGTATTATATTGTTGGAAACATCGGAACAGCTGATTTGTTGCTTGTTGAAGTGCTAGCACCGCTTCGTCCAGCGATGTTGCCTGATTGAGGATAACCGTCATCCGCAAAGGTGGCTAAGGTAGCTCTGGAATCAGGGAGGTCGGGTGTAAATTATAGAATAGAATTGGACCCAGAATGCTACCCTGCGGTGCGCCGGCATGGATGTTCTTGGTTGCTGAGAGTAATGAGTTCTCTTGGACGGCAAAGGTTTGGTCTTCGAGAAACGAGAATAAGATGGCTTTAAGATAGAGAGGCATATTTATGTCCAGGATTGTCTTTTTAGGCCTTCGAGCCAAACTCTGTCGAAGGTCATCCAGAAATAAAGCTGTAGTGTATAGTTTGTTCCCAAAGCCAGGCTCGATATGCTCGTTTATTCGTTGTAATTGGTGGCAAGTAGAGTGACCCCTCTGAATCCAAATTGGAAGGTAGGTATTGTATTGAGGTTTTAATGATTGGTTAATCTAACATGAATTATTTTTGCGAACATTTTGGATAGAGTAGTCAGGAGACTTATTAGTTTGTAGCTGTTAATTTTAGTTTTGTTCTTAGTTAGCTTTGCAAAAATTAGAATTTGGACGTGTTTCCTTGCCTGAGGAAAGTAGCCTAGTCTAAGCGTTGTACTTAGGTAGGCTAGAACTTTCCTGATAAGATGCTGGAGGATGGAACTTGTAATAAGATCGTTGCCAGAAGACTTTTTTGGTACAAGTATGTTTATATAGATTTTGAGTCCTTTGAGATAGATGGATTTAATTCTGTCTGGGTTGGGCAAATTTGTTTCGATATATGTTATTACGTGGTTAAGATGTGTAGGTGTACTGAAGATGATGAGAGTAAAGGTCATTTTGAGGTGTGCAGCGAATGCGGATGCTGCGTGTAGTTGTTAACTCTGAGAAGGTCGAGATCCATTTTAATTCGGCGAGCAAGATTGTTTAGTCGGTTTTTGATTAAAGCGTCTCTTCTTCTTTGTCATTCGCGCCTAAGTTGGATTTTCTCGTTAACCAGGTTGATTATATGCCTCGGTGAATAGTTGTAGTCTGGTAAAGCGGTTGAGCGTGCTGGTGTACAAACTTGTCGCACGCTGGTATCGATTGATGCGGTAAGTTTGTCAATCATAAAATCAATGTCTCGCTTTGTTTGAGTGTTTGTAGGACAGTTTATTTTGCTATCGAGTATTTCTTCAAATTGCGTTCAGTTCACTTTGCCATTTATAAGCTTGGGTGTTGGTTGTTTGATAGTTAATTTATTTGTAAAGGACACTAGAACTGGAACGAGGTCGCAATTAAGTTCGGTTATGGCTTGTTGAAATTCTTCTGTAAAACAATGTCAAGTATAGTATATATATATCTAATCGTATCTCTTCGACAAGGATAGTAATACTTACTATCCTTGTATACGAGTATACTACTCGTCCGCTGCCAGGACCTGAAAGGAGTTAGCTATTGCGAAGTTCTCTAGTTTACTCCCATCAAGGTTGGACGCTTTACAGCTCCATAGCATGTGTTTGGCGTTTATGTCGCCAATGACCAGTAATGTCGTCTTGATGTTTGGCTGTCTGTAAGTGCTTGCTATGGTCACGTTACCCTTTTACGTCATCAAGTTTTACTTTAATTGATGTTATTTCAATGTTCAAATTGGGATTGTCTGGAAGTCGTGTGTGTTCAAAACTGTTTTTGATAAAGATCGTCATCCCTCCTGATGAAATCGGAAAGACGTGATCTTTGCGGTAGACGTGGTAGTCAGGGATTTTGAAGTTGGTTGTTTCGTCCATGTGAGTCTCAGTTATGCAAGCGATATCGACTTTGTGTCTCGTCAGGAAATCAATAAGTAAGGAGCATTGGTTTAAGATTCCATTGTCATTCCAGTTGAGGATTGTTAAGCATTGAATTGTTCTTTGCTGATTATGGTCTATTGAAAAGCATGGGTAGGAGGGTGTTGGTAAGGAATGACTTAATTTGCTTCAGGTGAGGTGTGAGTAATTCGAGGAGAAATTGAATAATATTGTTGGATAATGCTGGGTCGTTGGCTAGGGTAGACACGTTGGCGTTGAGATTAGTTTCGCTTTTAAGTTTGTTTGCAAAGGTTTGTTCTTTGTTGATGTACGAGTTTCGGGCATAGCTTGTATTGTTGTTGTAGCAGTTTAATATGATGGTAAAAACCGCGGTAATATGCACTGTGGTCCTTTTGGTTTGCGCATTTTGGCGTGCCGTTTCTTGGGTTTTTTGCATTCGGTGTGTAGATGATCGCCTGCGCATTTGATGCATACAGATTTTTGGTTACAATAATTCTTGGTATGTCCATACTGCTGACATATGTGGCATTGGGGCATATTTTTGGATTTTCTTTTTACTTCAACGATTATTATGGAGTTGAATAGTGATTTTAATGTGAATATGCGAGTTGCTTCCTCATTCCTGATGAGTTCAACGGCGCAGACAGGCAGTAGTTTCATTTCTTTGGTGTATAATCGTGTTGCTTTAAGAAGTGGAACTCTGCTTATGAGTTCGTTTTTACTAAGTAATCTGTTAAGGAAGTGGTACATTTTTTATGAGTACAGATAAGTGCTTGTGGTTAGGATTTTGATACGTGTGATATTGGATGTTGTTTTCATTGCAGAATTTACTTAATGTCTGAAAATCTTTGTCTTTTGTTAGATTTATACGTAGCGTGGATTGTACTAGGTCGTTGTAAAGGTGCTTGTGGCAGTTTTTTGGATGTCGGTTATCAGAGCGTTGTGATTTACTGCATTGTGGAGATAAATGGGTGGAATTTTGATTTTGGTTATAAATTAAGTTATAATTTTGTTTATTGTTTCCAGCCTTACTTTGTGGAACTCCATAATCATGAAATAAATAAAGATTAGTAAAAAGTTTCAGAATATTTATTAAATTATAACCTGGCAATATTGTTTCTACAGCTAAGCTGTCATTATCAAACGTAATATAAATATAAACAAACACGCTGCTAAGGTAAATACGCGACAGCGAATGGATTCGTCACTCTCGATAACAAATCAACCATCAATAAAATAAATGTTGGATCATTGAATAAGTTGGATTTATGTAAGTTTGGTTTTCCAAATACGAGTAATTAGGTGTAATATTATAATAATAACTACAGTGGCGGGCAAGATCAAAATTGGTAGTGGACGAGATGAGTTTTGCGAGGCTCCCTTTTCGATTGCAGGCCGCATTCCTAAGGTGACCACACCATAGCCTTATGGCTGGACAGTTCCGATTTTTAACAATTTGTCCCGCGTCCCTACTATGCTAGTTTACAGTAAAAAATTAAAATATACCTACAGGGTGTAACTAATATAATTTAATGTAATGTGAGTACAAGGTGCGTACTTAAAATTGAAAATGCGATTTCTCGGAAAGTAGCAGGAAGCGACCACATGTTGATAAGAAAAATATGTTCTAAATCATTACGAGGTTTGTAGTTGTAAGCACGGACGTGCTTAAACACCATACTGTTTGAGTACATACGTCAGCTCTAGTGCCAAAACTACATAGGGTTTGTAGTTTAGATATTGCTTGCATTTGCTATGCGTACTCGGCACTTCCAATTAATAGAAGATATACTATTTAATGGAAATAAGAAATTACTTATTTATATAGCTAATATAGATATTTCCATAAAATAAAAGCACTATGAATTACTAAACAAATAATAATTTAATGCTCATTTACATGACCTTTTGAATGGTGTCATAAATAATCCTTACAAAAGTTTTTTGAATTTTATTATATACTTTCGCTACAACCCAGTTCGCGTCTGCCACTTTTCATTAAAATCAACGCTGGTAAACTTCGTTCTTAGTTCCAAAGTTAATCCTTCGGGGCCATTATTAATATTGATTATTTTGTGCAAGTACTGGTATCACTATTTTCATCCGTTATGTAATAGTTTTTGTTCAAATCACCTATCTAAACAATAACCTCATGATAATTACTGCTTTCACAATTAACATGTACTGGATGTTAATCCTTTATGTAATACGTTTATTATTGTGCATATAATAAATATATAATAATAATTGCTACTACCCATTACCTGGCGAACCAGGCCCCCGGAGCTATGAAACTTGCGCGGGAGGGAGAGGCGATTATCACTATTACGTAGACCCAACGTGGGGCTGCAGCCGACTCAACAGATGGTATTAACACAAATCCCGCATTTGGTTACAGCTAAGGGAAACTGCTGAAAACCTTAACCAGATCTGCCGGTACCGGCAGTCGAATTCGGGCCGCTTGGGTGAGAGAAGAGGATGCTAGTCCATACACTACCAAGGCTATAAATAAGGTCATACAAGACATACATAAGTTCTACGTTTTTCTATTCTAGAAACAATGCAGAGGTGTCGAAAACGCATAGTTAATGAACATTATCTCAACTACAAATCCTATTTGGTTTTGGCACTAAGAGATGGCAAACATGCTTAAACAGTATATTGTTTGTAACCCTAGAGATATTTCCATTTAATTCGCGATATTAGCACTCTGGTGCCACAATGGCATAGTTTGTGTAAAAATGCGACCGGCCACATGTCGATCGAAACAGAACAAACAGAACTCTACGGGTTAGTATGGGACTAACCCATAATATGCATGAAATATAATTTAAGTACCTAATTCAGGTGAAAAATTTCATGACATTTTAATTAACGATTCCAACCCTCAATTCACTCAAATGCGACATGTAATCAGAAAAAGTTTTGTTTACATTTTTAATATTGTTCATAAAATTTCTAAAGTTCATTTAATTGTATTTTTTCATGTTTGCAGAATTTTGTGTTAAGATGTTCTGTTTTTGAAATATGTTTTTTGCTTTCTTTCATAATCCTTCCCTTCGCTGGATCTTGTTAAAATAATGGATTTTCTAGTTACATATATTTTTTATGTTTTCACAAAAACTATTGTGTATACCTTGCTCGCGAAACTCTTTAACGTCCTCGAGATTGTCCTGCCTCGGCGACAATGATTCTCTAGGTACGTTAAAAACATTTCGCGGCTTGATATACAAATAATTCATATGGTAAAATTGTGGTCGCACAACTTCGCTATTATTATTCAACACTTTACGTATGTGCGCAGTAACCGATTTCTAACAAACTGATTTTTTTGCATTGTGGTCTTATTTTGGGCGTTGTGGGTCTATACAAAAGTTTGGCGAAGTGGTCGAGGTGGGCATTTTGTCTCTAGCGGAAAGTTGGGCAAAGTGGTCGTCTTGAGCATTGTGATACATTTCAAAAATTGGGCAATATGGTCCTAAAAGACGGGTGTGCGAAGTGTTCGGGTTTCAGAATAAATAGTATTTATTATATCGCGGTGTGAAGCCCCCTTGGAGCGCGAGGCCCACATCGCTCACGCCTTGCCCCGCCACTAATAATAATATTATCGAAATATATAAGATTAAAGAAATATGAAATTTATATTTTCTTCTACCTTCATGTAAACCATTTTATACTGCTTCTTCTTTTTTAAAATATTTTTTCTAGTTCTTTGGCAGGCCCATAGCCGGGAGGGGGGGGCTCATGGGGCTTAAGCTCCCCTTGAAGCATAATGCGACTTTTAATTTTTTTACTTTAAAGTTTATTTTATTGTATAAAAGAATTTTTTTGTAATAATTATATTTTGTTAATATGCTACGGGCCTGTTCTTTGGATTTGCTCTTCTTTTTCTGCTTTACCTATATCCTATATGTACTGATTATTATTTTTTGGAGTGTTGTTCTCGTCTCTGGTTTCTTCATATACGCTTTCATAGTCGGGGTCAGCAATGTCATCATCCTATCATAATCCTTCTACATGAACCATAACATCGACGCATCTACATGATACCACAATAAACTGTGACAAAATAAGCATCAAAAATTGGAGGGAAATGTTAAAACAACGAAGCAACGTGTTAGATTCAAAAATGCAAGGGCGTGCTGGGCCGCCGTGACAGATTTGTGAAAATGGGCCACTCGTAATTAATTCGTAATTAATAGCTGGTAGGACTGAAAAATTAAAAAATTGAACTTAACGTATGTAGTTTACCTCCGGGGTACATACTATTATAATAGTTGAATTTATAGTCACTCTTATTATATAACTTTTTTGTTATATATAATCATAATTCAACCGTAGTGTATTAGATTTTATTACATTTATCGTTACGTCAACGACACTGATAAAGATAACATCATTAATAAACAAAGCAATGTGAATCTGGGAAAAAATAGGATTTATAAATATAATCGAGATGGCACTGTTGTGCTTATTAGTTATCACGTTTAGCTTATATTATTGAATTGCGTATTGATAATAATTATTTTTATTAATACTAGTTAAGGTTAATAACAAATAGATACGTCTATATTAAAAAATATAAATACGTACTGATTTTTGTACAACTTGGAAATATTTAAATTATAAATTAATAATAAAGTTCATTGTCCTCTAAGGATTTATTAATGGTAGATTAGTATTCGGTGACTTTTAATAAAATATGTCAATAAAGCACCGGTCGGTCCCTTTGATTGAATAATAGAAATAAATCAAAGCAATAATTTTATTAGAGAATTTCAAACAAGTATTGTATTTCATTTTAGCTTGCGAATGCGAACAATGGGTAGCTTTAAAAAGAAAAAACAAACAATTGATATAAACTACATCATATAATGTTATGTTTTGTTATGTTTTAACAGTTTTCTTTTTAAGCTACAAGCAGCACGTACTCATAAAACATTATATTTATGTTTGTTTCCACGCTCGACGGTGCCAACCTAAAATAAAACAATGCAAGATGAGGATTTTCATAACAAATTTTTCCAAAAGGTAGCCATTAATAATTTCGTACACTTTTTTCCGCATAATTAAATCTTCCCAAAAAAAGAGAAAAATATGCTTCAGAATTGTATTTCCAGTTGTCTCTCGTAAAAGACAACTAACGCATGCGTATATGTTGCATCATCACGAACGGCCTGTCGTTGCTAGGTGCTTCGGTAGTTGCCAAGTTTAGTTGTATAGCAAACCAGCAAGAGTCTACTTTTAATAAAGAAAATAAAAAAATATACGTTTTCGATTCCGTAAAATTAAGGTTAGCGTTGTTACTTCAAAGTGCAGAATAAATTAGTTTACGTGTACATAAGAGAGTTACTGTCAACAATGTATAGTTAAAACCAAATGGCAAATGCTCAGTGCGTGTATTTGTGTGCCGAAGATAACGGGAAACGCATGCCCAGTTAAAATATTGTGGCTATGGTTTGATTAGCGGCGTCGTGAAATAATTTGACGTGTGGTGCGTTAAATATTTTACTTGTTATGTGATTAAAATTTTACTGTGGAGTACGACTCCGTTAATTTTATTAGTGCAATTTATGAAGAATTTTTAATATAATATACCAAGACGGCCGTCTCTAAGCAACAATAGCAATGATCCGAGGAGTCGTTTGGCATAAATACTGACCCGTGCTGCACACGAGAATGGTTCACCTCAAACAATAAAACTGAATTGAACAATTGAATGTAGCTCTAAAATTTTCTGTTTTGTGGCAGTTTTGTACATTGTACATTTTAGGAAATAATGTATGCAAAGGGCAAGGGTTCCGCAGTGCCGTCCGATGCACAAGCACGAGAAAAGTAAGTTTTTGTTAAATTAAAAGAAATTAACGGTTGTATTAACGTAGAATGTGCATAACACGTTAATTAGAATTCATTTTATTCATTTGCAAGGTTTGCTACGATTTCAGACAGGTTATATTAGTTTATTCATTATTCATTTGTTTGGTAACATTCGTAGGCAAATTTCGCATTTTTCTTATGTATTTTACTACCATGGTTGTTTATTGCTTAAGCATTTCATTGAGGCTTAAGGTGGTAGGACGTGCACAATAACAAACCCACGTGGCATTTGAAAATATGTATTAGTTTTGTGACAGTCGTAAAGTCAACTTACTTCAAACAAAATGAACTCGAGATAACTTTCGAATTATTATTAATTTTTCCTTATTTGCTTATCAGGCTGGCGTTATACGTGTACGAATATTTACTTCATGTTGGAGCACAAAAAGCGGCACAAACCTTCCTTTCAGAGGTAATAAAATCGAGTAAACCCTTCTAATTATAAAACAATTGACTAATGTGTAAAAACCCCCTTTTTATAGATAAGATGGGAGAAAAATATAACTTTAGGAGAACCACCTGGATTTCTACATTCTTGGTGGTGGTAAGTTTTGACGTTTGTGTTTTGGTGGAAGTTTTTAAAATGATTCGTTTTTTAGTGTATTTTGGGACCTTTATTGCGCGGCGCCAGAAAGAAGAGATACGTGTGAACATTCTTCTGAAGCAAAGGCCTTCCATGATTATGTGAGTATAACACAAAAATATTTTATATCGTTCGTGCTTTCGAAAGACCTTTTCTCGATCAATACTCGGATTCGGAGAGTGTGGCAACGCTGCGTCAAGTACGCGTTTAAACAGGTGCGTTGGCCCAGCTTGTTATTGTTGCCGAGTATTCAAAACGAAACGTCGTAGCTTTGGGCAACTCGGAAATATAATAAGAAAAAAAAATAGTCAGATATGAATATTACCAACTTTCAATAGTTAACGTATCCGATAGTTTAAAAATCACTACCCGCCAAAACATTAAAAAACTATTGCTTACTATTTCCATACATACGTAACTTGCCATGAACAATAGCGTTGAATTAAGTACCAGCCGTTTCTTGCTAATTTACTATGTCAATGACATAAATATGATCATATTGTTCTTATTAATGAATGAACGGAGAAATTGTAGGTAAAGAATTGTCAGATTATTGAATTCAATTACTGCTTATCTAGGGAAAAGGAATTGATAAAATGTGCGTACGCATCAACAGACAATGCATTTTGATATATAAGATGCATACCTATCTATGTGCGCTATCAAAAATTACCCAATCAATACACAATTGAATCTTCCCAAAACAATGAATGGGAAAATTCAGTAGTGCGTATTAATTTAATATATGCCCGGGGATTGCAAAATCCACTCGCCAGCTCATCAAGATTTGACTTTTGACGAGTGCGGCATAAATTGTTTTATTATTACTTATGAAAATTAACTGAACAATAAAAGTACCAAATAGTTGGATTTTAGTATTGCTAACCTGATCTTAAAAAGCAAGCGATGCAAAAACAAAGATTTAATTTCTCAAAAGCATTTCGATTTCACCACCCTGTAGTTTTCACAACAATAGCATATAATTCTATAAGAGTAAATCACGAGGAGAAATCGCTGCGTACTAAAAATACCTACAATTCATTAGAATTTCTCGTAACTTTCTTGCAATCTTTTATCTAACTCAAAACTGATTTGCAAACGTTAATTTTTCGATTTTTAGGTTAAACCATTAGTAATTTGCCATATTTTGAGTTTAAAAATTGTTCAACTGTTATAAAAGGTGTTTTGAATGAATTACTGGTTATTTTTGCCTGATGGAAGTGTTACCATAAAAATATAGTTTAAACCAAAAGTCTGTCCAGAACAAGTTTTCAGTTGAGCAGATCGAAAAATAAGAAACTTGGCAACATCGGCCGATACTGAAAATAGTTTTGATCGCAATATTCATCTTTTTGACTTACACTATACATACAGTGAAGCCTCGTTGATCCGAATCTACGTTAATCCAAAAACCACTATAATCCGGACCAGCAATTTATTTACATTGGGTTTATTGTAATCCGGATTTAAAGGTTTTGATAATCCGAACTTTAGAATTAATTGTTTTTATTCCTCAAGTTTTGTTTATAGTAACGAATCCAATGGGTATTCAGATGTGTAATTGATACAAAACTACCGTTGTAGATAAAATAAATGATTTTATTTTATTTATGTTTACGTTATATTTGTCTGGCAAATTCTTATTATAAAAAGTAACGTATTTTTTAGAAGTGAATACATTGCTTCACAATTCGTATTAGTTACAAAGGATTATAAGTTAAAAAAGAATTGATACTTCTTTTACGAATTATGGCTTTATGTACCTATCTCCGCCATACATAGAAAGATTTTCTGGTATGTTTAAAAACTATTAAAAAGACCGCATTGTAACTTTAAATATACATTTCAAGATTTGTTACAAAATCTGAAGGATCATATAACAACGTTAAAAAAACTTTAAAACCTGCGGAATATCCGGATATGGAAGAAAAGTTAACTGCATGGTTTTTGATATGTCACCGATATCCTCCGATATTTTGGACGAAAAGTCAAAGCATCATTATCCAGCAGCGTGCGGTGCGCATCGAAACAGTGGAAGCAGTCGCGATACAACGTATGCGCTATCACGCTCGTACACTCTGGTTCCACTGATTCGTATACTCTGCACGCTACTGTGGCTTTATTAAAGATGGTTTCAAAACCATGACGTCAGGGCAAGTAAAGATTGGATACTTACTTTTAAAAAGACAATTTGCGTGTTAAAAATCGCGGGAGAAAAGCTATTCAATGATTCGCACGCAGTGAAGCCCTTTAAGAAACAGTTGCAAAGCGGTGGCTTTGCAATGGGCGGTAGAAAATTTGAAACAATTGTGATTCCGGAAGGTTTAATCCATCTTACGTTATTAAGTTCAAAAAACAGGAAACAAGTAAAAATCACCGCCTTTTTTGGTGAACGACATATTAATGCGGAATACTATTTCCTGTGTTTTTAAAAGTTTGTAGTTTTTTTTAAATAAATGTGTTACAGAATGTTTTAAATGCATTTATTTACAAATAAAACATTATAACTCTACAGACATTGTAATCCGAAAACCGCGATGATTCGGATTGCCCCTGTTTTAATTAGTCCAAATTAGCGAGGCTTCACTGTATATGCATAGTAATTTTGTATTAAATCTGCAATAAATCTATACAAGTGCATAGTTGTTATTGAACTACAAGAATTCAAATTTATTACGTGTCTATTTTGCTTGGTAATCAATCTACAAGAGTTAAACTCTTGTTTCGCTGAACAAACAGTATTGCTAATGACATTTTTTTATTCAAATTAACCCTACCAATAACATGGCTAATCATTGATATTAAGTTTTGAATTTAGCAAGGTAGCACACAATTTCATCCAGCATTTTTTTTACTCAAAATAACTTTGCCAACAATTCTATTTTTTTACGCAGCTTATAAAGTGTCTGTATGAAGATCAGAAATAAACTGTGGAACTGTATAACAAATAAAAATCTAAACGGAGTTCTATAAAAATATCGCTTAATTCAATGCACACACTACTTCTTCAGGTGCACTAGCTGACCCTTCATCTGTTTACTGTGCTTCGCACACACATATTTCAATGTGTTATCATTCTTCAAAATTTCTCGATCACTATTTTGTCTTAAAATATAGGTATAAAATCAAATGGTTGGTGGTAGAAATGTGCCTTTTATATTTTCATTTCGCCAGAAAAACTGGTCCTTCAACCTTTGCTGTTTGGACATCTTACCGAAGTACGCTATTGTTCCCCTAAACTTCAAACGGGACTAAAAATTTGAGACCCGATTGTTTGGAAAATAATTAAATGACCTGTCAGTTCCATGCACCAAAAATAACCGAAAATCTATCCATTTAGAATGGGTTTTTCTTTGCTTGTTTCTCTTCTAAAACTACTGCAAGTTTTTGAGCAGTACATTTTTAGATTTGCTTAGAAATCAAGATTTTCTTCCACTTTATATATTCTATTCAGTACTAGGATTTTATTAGGCAGTAGTGACGAAGATAGGGTTGGCAAAAAAACAGGTTTTTCTAATTTTTCTTCTTTTTTAACTAGTTTTTCTGATTTTGTGGGTTAAACCGATTTTTTGGTTTAAACCACTTATTGTATTTAAATTAGTTTTTAGAATTTCTACTTACCTAAATTAATAGTAAAACAACTACTTTTTGTTTTACAAATTATAATTTGGCATAAAACTGAACTATAAAGTTTGCACTTTGCCCTATGCCCTTTTCTGTCGGTCGCGTCTTTGAGCTCACCAAAATACAACCAAACTAGATCTCGTTTTCTTTCACTCATTGTAATGCACGAATTCACTTCCTGCTTATAAAGGAATATACATAAAATTTTCACTCCCTGTCATCGCAAATTAGAGGAATCCCCTAACCCTCTAAACATAGACATTGTGTATGTGGAACACAGAACGGGGATTCCCACACTATTGGCCGGTGTTGCCATCAAAGTAAAAATTTTAATAAAATAATTATAAATATGTATGTATTTACATACCAAAAAATTAATAAAAAGTCACATTGGTGTTTTCTTAAAAACCAATTGGTTTAAACCTGCCAACCCTGAACGAAGATCTATTGTCTCAGAAAATATCTAATTTATCTAGTAGTCTCTACTAAAAAAAAAAATGTCTGCTAACTTTTATATGTTCAAAGAGTTTCAAGGCCTGATATTCCAGTGTCCTTTATCTCAGTTATCCCTGCACTTCCACGTCTGTTACTACAGAATACTCTCTCACCATGAGATTATGAGAAATTCAAATTCTGGTTAGGGTAGCCACTACGACTTTGTTAAAAATTAACAATCGATGTTGATAAATTTCCCCCATCTAAATTTAACACGTAAGCCAAAATCAAAATTCCATCAACCATATGTCAATTTATTTTTCCTCCCCGAAAATTGTGACTAAACTAAAACCAACACTTTAAAATGCCTTTTTTTAATTATTCTGTTTGTTTTCTAGACCACTTTTTTCCGCAGCTCTATGAAAGTTTGATCACACCTATTGGATATTAATGCATGTTAACTCGCTCTCCCAACTGCGGTTTTTATAATGAAATCTATCTTGTCAATCGTTTATCCAGTTTTCTTGTCAGATTTGCTTGACACGAAATTGCTTTACCTTAATGGTAATACTTCTCTTTCGGCATTACCTAAATATATCATTATATGGTATTACTTTTTAATTTAATTGTAGCCTAGACACTACCCCATTATATGACACTGCTAGAAGTTAATGCAAAGAATTACCAAGTTACGTTATTTCGTTATTTGTTACGTTAGGGTAATTCTATCTCAAGTGACACAACTTTTCTGAGGTTTTGAACATGGCCCTCTTTGATTTTATTCAAATTTTGCGCAACTGAAGTAAAAATCTATAATATTATATTTTTTATGCAAGTGGTTCTTAAGTTACGTCCTTCTAAAGTGCATAAAAATGAGGGATTTTAACCATGTTGGCGTTTACGTTTTCGTTTATAACTTTGGATAGAATTAAGGTAGAGCAATGAAACAAAAAATGTTTTAAAGTGCATATTTTGGGCTTTAAAATGATTGGAATGTCATACTTTAAGGTGCAAAAGTTTTTTATTTCGACCCCTAAAATTTTTGACCTTGAATTTAAAAAAAACACAAAGTTGCATATCTTTTAAATATGTGTACCAAATAACAAACTTGGGATCTCAATGGGATCATTAATAGTAAATTTTTAAACCTTTGAAGCATGTAGCTTATCCTTTATGTATGTACATCTGTGTGCACATGTTCCTTTATTAATTGACTGACTGACTTTTCTGAGCTTCCCCTATCTATCTCACATTTATGATATTACCCCGTTGGGGCTACAATAATCGGTTTTCTCCGGATTTTCTCGGTTTTGGACGTACAGGTTTTTCTGTTTGCCAGATGGCCTTGGGATCTTTAACACAAAAAGATAGAAGAGGTCAAGATGGCCAAAAAATGTTCGGCGACCTTTTGAGCTAGGGTTAACGGTTTGACGAGAAAAACCCGTATTTTGCTCGGGAGAGATGTAGGCCGGGTGAGGGGGGAGTGGGTGGATACATAAGCCTGGGAGACGTAAATTCGGAAGTTGGGGGCAAATCGGGTAAGGGCTGAGTGCGTAGATAGGTAAATCAAGTTGAAAAAACTGTAAATTTTCCCTATTTTGAACAGAATATTCATGTTAAAATAATGTTGAACATTGTTATTTTGTTAAAATAATTTAATAATGATCCCCAGATTGAGCTCAAAAGACCAAAAAATCGGAGAAAACCGATTGTTGTAGCCGCCGACGGGGCAATATCGAAAATGTGTCATAGATAGGGGAAGCTCAAAAAAAATTTTTAAACCAGTTTGAAAGCAATCGGTAAATTAAGGAACATGTGAACACGGATATATGTACATACATACAGGATAAGCGACGTCTTTAAAATATTTAAAAAATGTATTAGCAATGATCCCATTAAGAACCCAAGCTGAAATTTGGTACACATATTTAAAAGGTATGCATTTCCATATCTAAATTTTTCAAAATTCTTAATGTTTTTTAAAAAATTCAAGGTCAAAGATTTCAGGAACCAAAATAAAAGACTTTCAGGTTAAAGTATCCCATGCGACCCATCATTTTAAAGTCTAAAAGATGCACTTTAGAACATCTTCATTCTCTTACCTTATTTCTATCAAAAGTTATAAAGCAAAAAGTAAATGGCATGATGAAAATCCCCCATTTTTGTACAATTTAGAAGGGTGTTAACTCAAGAACCACTTGTGTAAAAATTATAATATTTTAGATTTTTACTTGGCTTTAGAGTATAACAGTTGTGCCAAATTTGAGAAAAATCAGAGGTGTGTTACAACTCATTGGATCGCTTGACATGGAATTATGTTAGTAATTGACGTTAGTACTAACAACAAACAATAAGTTTAGACTTAGAATCTGGGCGTTTATGAAAGCAATTTTTCCTTTTGGTTTTTGTAACACTGGGCATGCGTAACAACTTTGCAACCCGTAGAAATTCCGATATAACTGCGCTACATGTCCTGCTTATATTAGCTTGATTAGAGAACTATTTCTAGAGCTCCGTCAAAGCTCAAATTAACTTTTACGTTGATTTAAAAATCATGATAAGAGAAAACTCGACTTACCAAGATCGTATCTTTTGGCGTCGTCAAGACTGGCCAAAAGACACAAAAGCCATGTTAGTCATAGTTTAGCGAAACTAACTGTACAACAAATTAAAATTCGTGTTCCTCTGAGAGAAATAGTAAACACCTGGTGGTACTATCTACAATTACTTTGTCATGATCTTCACCGCCACCTTCTCTAAATTGTAGGAGGGTAATGCTGTGGCTCTACAATGTATTAAATTGGCCCTAAAAACCAATATTTTAAGAAAACCGACTGTTCAGGCAGTCTAGATTGATTGGTTACTACTTTATTAGTCCACTCTTATCGATACAGTGTCTGTCCTCGGAAATTTAATGCGACACGTAACGTTAAGGGTTATTCTTCTGAATCTAGAACAAATGAAGATTCTTCCGTTATTCATATAAATTCTTTGAAAATTTCTATGAAAATGTAGAACTTCCCGAAAGTCAAAACTAGACTTTTGATCTGTCTCGAAAATCAAGACGTTTGTTTTACTTAAGTGGAAACTACTGACTACTGCAAAACCGAAAGAAATGAGTTTCGCAATAGTCACAACTACTTTTGGATTTTGGCATGCCTCTAAAATCAAGACCGACACTCAATCAAAACTACATACTCCAAAACCAAAATACCAACAGTAGAATTTTGTAAGGATAACTGTGTCTCGAAGTAGCGTGTCTCGCAATCAAAACCAAAACCAGGACACTTCAAAACCGAAAGAATGAAACTACGTTAAACTAGTTTTGTTTCGAGAATCAATAACAATACTCGAATTGCCTAAATGAAGACTGAATGTGTATGTACTTCAAAATGAAAGGGACGAAACCAGTCTTGATCGTTACTTGACTTGTCTGAAGGGTCAAGATCAAGATTCGAGTTATTTAGGTCAAAAGAAAATACATAAAAACCAAGACTCTTGACATCAAGATTGGCCAAGAGTCATGGTCTGTCTCTATATTAAATTTAAACTTTCTATTTAGGCATGTCTGTATATGTATACTAGGTGGTGTGAACTTTTGAAGTAAAAACATGAGGACAGGGCTTATACTATACTGCGGTTCTTAGTCGTGGATTGAAATTCACACTATAAAAATTTAAAGTCTACGTGGCAAGACGGATTTGGTAAAGGCAAATAAATATTCGGTTTTTGAATGGGCTGATCATGAGCATTGTTTTGTATAAACTTTCGTTTTAAATGTGCAAATAAATATAGAATAAAAAATAGAAAAACCCAAATATATACCAATCGCAACAAATAACTTACGGAATAATTTCCTATCAAATACAAATAGGGAAAACAAAAGAAAATAACTACTTCATTAAAAATTGTAAAAATAATAGCATTGTAACATTGGATATAGTGTAGATAACGCTGAATGACGTAATCACGATTCGCAGTTTTATGAATCGACAAATTATCTTACTTGGTTCATTTTATTTCTTTTTGTTTTCGGGTTTTATACCATTTTCTAGGTTAACAAGTTGTTTATGACTGCCACATATCCTTTTTAATTTTTCCGCAAAACAAGTGAACCGATAAAATGAGTACCGGATTCATTTGTCCTTATAACTGTTTACACTAGGAAAAGGCATAAAATTTTCATGCAACAATACTTTCTATCAAGTTGGCTGTGCTTAACGTGTGTGGTTTTTATAATTGCATATGAATTTCTCTGCTTTAAAAGTCGCGTTCGTATAAAATTAATTTTCTCTTTTATAAACTAGAAAACAAAAGAAATTAATCGATAACGTATTCAGTAGATTTAACTATAGAATTAACTTTTTCTTCTTCAATAACTACGTTAAAAATATCTATTGACGATTTGTTTATCCGGATCACTGGACCAAGAGATAAGAGTTGGTTTTGGACTTTAAGGCGAATTGTATGCAGAAAGTTAACAGCTACGATTGTAGAATTGCTATAAACTGGGAAGCTATTTTTGTTAAAGCCTATGGTCTCCCTCTTGTGATGCCTACATGAATGCCCGTTTGTCTTGTTTTATCGTTTGTCTGTGAGATTGATAGAAAACCAGTGTTGCCAAATGATCTTTCTTTAGTGACGTGTATGCTACGTTAAATATGACCAAAACAGTGAATGTTTCTGAAATTATGAACGAAAACTATTAAAAGGCGCATACAAAAAGTTAGAATCTTATCCATCACTTTTATAACTCTATGTATATATATGTATTTAAAAGCTACAAAATCGAAGGTCAGATTCTTAAAACAATCGATCAATTAAATTAATTTATAGTGCGTTGGTAATAATTTTTTATTAGCCAATAAAAACTACATTGTGCACATATCATAATTAGCAAAAAATAATGTTCGTTGTAAAAAATTAATTGGCATTTATAACCTTATTTTTTCCCATAGGCCACGTTGAAATGTTACCCACAATAATTTAGCTGTTTATGTTTTTTTTCTGTCTATAAGTAAATTTCCAGTAATTTTTTTCTGAAACTTGTTACACTAGAGATCCATCCTTATTAGAAACAACTCGTATAAGAAACTTTTGCCTATTGTCTCAAAGTATCGTTTACGAGAAAAAAAATGTTAATTCCAGAGCTAATTGTTAAAATAAATTATTAAGTTATTACTTACTTATTAACTGTTTATTAACAGTTTTTCGTAGAAACGTAATGCAGGTGAAGATTGCATTGCGAAGCCTATAAATGGATGCCAAAAAAGCCAAAAGAGTTTTTAACCATTTGCCAAAATCTTCCAATAAAGCTGAAAAATGATCAGTGTCCAACTTAGAATATAGGTTTTCCAAAAGCGCTTTTGATGTTACAATATGAATAATATATGTTATATATTCTACAAGCTATGAGCTTCGAGCCCTTCAAAATTTGAATTTTCAAAACTAATACTACTTTTTTGACCATACTTTAATCAGAATGCTAACTTCATACTAACTCCCCTAAAGTTAATTAATTCAATTTTTTGTTTCGTGAGATTGGCCACTATTGGCTATCCTTTGGATTGTTTAGCCACCTTAAATAACTCGATTTTAATTTAAAGATCGACCTTGAGGGGGGTTTTTGTCGCATATAACTGTTTTTTGGTTATTATTAGAGCCCGGCCAGACGAGCGACTTTTATTAGTCGCTTTGTCGCTGCGACTAAAACGTCGTTCAAAATAGAACAACAGTATTTAAATGGAGTCGGCCACACGAGCGACTATTTGGAAGCTGCGACAAAAAAGTTGCAACATGTTCCATTCTAGTCGCTGACGCTAGCGACTAAACTGACGCTGGCGACTGTCGCAGCTAATGGAACACACGGTCTCATACGTATGCGAACAGACGGGCGACTATTTTGTCGCAAGTACCCTCAGCAGTTCTCGTATTTTTGTCGTTATTTTGTATTTTTCTGAACAAGATTCGGTAGAATGACAGAAATGAACGCGGAAGCATTGATAATCGAAGTGGAAAAACGGCCAGGTGTATTAACGTGTGTTTGTATGAGTAGAATAATAATAAATGGTTGAAAAATACAGTAGAATCTCGTTATAATTCGAATTCGAAGGGAGTTAATAAACTTAATAAATATTCGAATTAAGAATTTTGTGAAAATGAATAAATGGATCACTAATGTCTAAGCTAAAAACGTAATTTTCTATAATCGGCGTTATTTACCTTCCTTACATTGTTTATTTTAAATAAATATACATATACTATATATATATTTGTTGTAGATGTATTAATTTACCACAATTAGTTATGATCTAGTTGTAGTCCACGCGTTTCTTAATATAATTTACTAAAGCTGTTTTTTATTTCAAAGGCCTTTAGGAGACGGAAGGTTGAAAAAATAATTCTTAACTCTTCTGTTGACTAATATTTTGATTTCTATTAACTGCTGATGATTCGGGACGTTTACCGATTCATTATCAAAGTTAAAATACACCACCAATTACGATTATGAAATTGGACAATAGCAAAGAAAAATTCGCTATCATTTCTTAAGTCACTATATATTTTATGAAACTGTCCCTTTAGTAGCCCTTGACAAGAAGAAGCGAAATCATATAAGCTCCACAAAATTCATTTTTTAGACCAAAAATTTGACAGGAAGTCTCGTGTCACAAGCGATTTTTTAGTCGCAGCTACATATTTGTCGCTCGTGTGGTTGGGTACGCGATTAATCGCAAGAAGCCGCGACTAGCGATGTTTCTGTCGCGCGTCTAAAAGTCGCTCGTCTGGCCGGTAAAAAACAATATTTTAGATTTTTTGATAACCTAAAAGATACGGAAATAAATTAAATATTAGATTTGGCAAATTGAAAATCAAATATAACTTTGCTATATCTCGCATTCATTAAGGTGGCAAAAAATATATAAGGGATGGTCGATAATGGTTTAAAAAGTGATCAATCCCATGCAACAAAAAAATACGAATAATTAATTTTGGAGTAGTGTGGAATTTTTTCTTAAATTATTCAAGCCATGATCACAAAATCTAAACTATACTACATTTTTAAGCATTTCTTTAAAGTCATCAAATTAAAGAAAGAAAAGAATTATCGTCAAAAGTATTTTTCATAACACATTAATATCAGCACGTGATGAATGAATTCGTTTGAGAAGCACTGATACGAGCGCTCCAACAGCGTAACAGGATAATCTGGGTCTAGGTAGAAAGACTAAACTCCACTCTTTCAACACTCCCATGTGTCTAACAGAGACAGAAACGACCACATGTATTACTTGTACTCGATACCATTTCAACTTTAACGGTGTTCGTTCACCCAAGAGTGTGACAACAATAGTTTTCCATAAAATAAAGACGAATGTTGCCTACTATGCAGTAATGTTTTGAATATTGTTACATTCCAAAAGTTCTAGGCTTACCTGCAGTATTTTATCTTTTTTCACGACGATTTTTTTAAATGCAAAAATAAAAGAATGATGCTAAGATTTTCTTGCTACGAGAGAAATCTTTCAATAGTTACATAAGTTGCATTACGAATGAGTCTATAAATGACGCCGTTTCATGTTATCTTTATAAAACATCGTAAATATTAGCAATGAATGAAGTTTAAAAGTGATTATTGCATTTTTTTAAATAGTGTGACTGCATAAAAAGTCGATTAATTCATGGTTTTGATTATTTTGCGTAAACAACAATTAGAATGATAATTTATAACTTTTGAGCTCGATTTTAATTTGGATTCGCCATTTTTATTTGTCTTGACTTGACTCAAAAGTAGAAATACATCAAAATACAACATAATGAAAATTTCATATGCTGCTATACCAAGTATCTTCAATAGCTATATGTATTATAACTCTTATCTATTCTATCTCCGTTAGATCACTGTATGTATCTTTAACAGTTTTCCTAAATTGGCGAAGATTCAAATTGTGTTTGGGTTACACATCAAAACGATGGTACTAAAATAATGGTATTACATACCATAAAAGTGCTATATAGTAAAGTTGTTTCAATAATAATCCTTGCAAATATCTATTGGTCAATTTCTACCATCATAGATAGTTTCGTTTGTATGGTCATTTTTTAGTATTTTTCTGATACAATCGGTTCTGATTAATACCAGTTACCTTGTTTGATTTGTACATACTGCAAATCGCGGATGAATCCAAACACGTTTTATTGGAAAGGAATTTATTACTGCAGCATAGTGGAGATGGGGGGTGGTTCTTTTAAACCTTGGCACCTTTTATCGCCATTTAAAATTAGAGACATTGCTGTTAAACTATAGATCAAAGCTGTGTGGAAGAATCCCCTTTTCTATCCTAGGATACCTTCCTGAATTCAACCGATTCAACGCGGTTTTGAATACATATGTGGTATTGTTTGGCGTTTGTTTCTTAAACAACTCAAACGTCACTATAAACCAAGCTACAATAGTCTTTTTTTTTGGATTGTATTACCATATTCAGTCGTAAATGTCTCTTGTTACGTTTAGCTTTTGAGCTCTTTTCACGGATATTGGCTTTGTAGCGCTCACTATTAATAATTATACGTTAAAGAAATAAATGTTTTTTTTACATAGTATTCTACTCATTATGTGGCACAACTTTTATTTTAAATGTTGCGATTAACATAAAAATGTATTACGTATAGCGTAACTAGCAATATTTGCGCTACATTTTAATCGTGAATCGCAGTGGTGTACACTGCAGTTTTAAAACACGTAGCGCCATCTATTATGCAATAGAAATCATGGCCTACTTTGTAGTTGCCTTTATATATAGTTAACTGAATTTAAATAAGATTGCAGTTTATATTATACGTAGACTACAATCTACGATAATATCAAATATTATGCAATTATTTCAAGAATACAGCTTTAAAAAGTACTTTTGTAGTTCACTGAAGCAGCATAATACCAATTTTGACACAGAGTCGATTCAGTGAGTCATCAACACGATTAACTATGACCTACTGCTATACACTTCTTACCTGTACAGGTACATATTATTGCAACCCTTTTCTTTCTAGATTTTCTTAATTATTAGTGATAATGACATTGTTAAGGGTCACTGCAACAACTGCACTTTAGTGTAATTGTGTACAAACAAATACAAGTAAGCAAAACTTTCGAAGATAGCCTCACTAGCATTAATACCTCGTCATTCGTTGACAATCAAAATATGTCATACATTCAGAAATTTATTAAAATGTGCATTTTCTGTTTTCAAACACTAATCTGAAATCTGCAAATTTAGATTTTTGCTTTTTGGCATAGCACATCTTTAAATAATATTTAAACACTGTTAAAATTAAAATACTAACACATGTTATACAATTTGACAGTTGACATTTGACCGATACAAACAAAATAAGAGTCGGTATTGCAGAACACAATCCACGAATCACGCATGCGCAACAGATAAGAGCACCTAATTTTTGAATTAATTCGCTTGAATATATCACCGGATTTTTAAAAATCGCTTCTTTCTCGGAAGGGAATGGCAAACCACAGAGGTATACTTTGCCCAGGAAATTTCCCTGAAATTAATAAAAAAAATCCAAGTACTATGTACTTGGGGTGGTTCGGAGTCCACCTTAAGCTGTAGGTCCCCTATACTTGTGATCACTGAACACACACAACACAAGTATAGGAGGGAAATGCCAATGCTCTGCAACAGAGCACGGCACGTAAAGCAGAAGAAGAATGACACTTCTTTATCTTAGAGAAGTGAACTAAGGAAAAATAACACTGTGTTTGTTTCGGATTCATAACAAAGAAAATCTTTAATACCTAGATACGTAACCATTTCTTGGATTATCGGAAATTAATAGTTATGTTAACAACTCTTTTATTGTCTTGGATTCATTGTAATTTGGTTTTAAATTGCACAAAGACAATTTAATAATATTATTAAACATTTTCAGAGTCTCAGGTTTACTGCTTAAAATTTTTAAATCCGTTTTGAAATTCATATCTTAAGAATATTTGCACATATCTCAAGATTATGGCAAGGTTATTAGATAACTTGGCAAGTTGCGCATGCGCGAGCCATGAGTTGGTTCCTGCAATTGAAATACCGTCTCACCATATAAGTATACAGGTGACGCTCTAGAGAGGTTTCTAGAGAGGGACAGAATTGGTCGAAAGTGTAGGATGCGAAGTCGCGCCAATTTGAAATTAGTCATAAGGAAATAAAAAAGAATGGAAATAATTAATCAAGCAACAAAATGTATATTTAATCTATAAATTGAATAAATAACTGATAATAAATGAAATATGTCAATTATAATAATAATAATAATTGCTAACAACCCATAACATGGAAACTAGGCTCCAGAATCTATAAGCTTGTGCTGGAGGGAGGGGGCGATTATTATTATTACGTAGGTTCTACGTGCGGCTACAGCCGACTTACAGATGGAACAGAAAATCCCACATTTGTGTCACAGCTAAGGAAAACTACAGAAAACCTTAACCAGATCTGCCGGCACCGGGAGTGGACCCCGGGCCGCCTGGGTGAAAGTCCGGCTCGCTAGACATTACACTACCAAGGCTGTATTATTAAATTAAATACACAAATCTTTTTTTAACAAAAATAATTACGAATATACGCAACCGTTATAAGGTTAAAACTTTTCACTCGAACGTCAACTTCGTGTAGTACTGTTTCTGATTGGTTTGGAAAATTCGTCTACTCCTCATTCTTGGGAACGCGACACCTCTACTCTTACACCATGCGCCTCGGGCGTTTTCGGAAATGAACTCGGGTTGTGGAAATCAAACCCATTAGGTTTGTGATCGGTTTGGTGAATTTTCAAATGCGAATCTTTGCTTACACATATGTTATCTTACGGCTATATTTTTAATTCCGTTATATTAACAACATGTATTTAACATCTTCAACACTCCGTTCCTTCTGAATGTGAGGAGTGTTAAAGCAACCCATTCCCCTACAGTGAGCACATATATTGGTGCAAGTTTGCCACTACTCGACTGCTTGAGGATGCATCATGCTCTATGCTATGCTATCTCATGCTGTCTTACATTTGCATGACAGTAGAATAAGAAGAGAATCAGGAGCTGGAGGAATAGTGGTTTGTAGTGGTGTATATACATTTCCAGTCTTAGACCAACCAAGATTCTTTCCCATCGATTCCTGGACCTGTGATAGTTTGGGAAAAAACTATGGATATTAAACTGACCAAGATACAATATTCACTCGACCAGATATACTTTTCCTGTAGATAAGTTCTCAGTGAATGCTGGTTGAGTGCCTGGTGGGTTGAAGGAAGTGTCACACACAGAAAAATGTATACTAAATTCAATTACATGCGTCTCATTTTGATTATATAGTAAGCTCCTATATAAACGATAATAGGTTCTTCTTGACAGGAATAGTTAATATATTCATATAACAAAACTTCCTAATATTCATATTGAACGTTGCTTATATTCCTCTCTGACCTTATACATATTCTTAAAACAAAAGAAAAGTCTTTATCGTTTTGAGAATATTTAAGAATCAATTTGAGTACAACACCAACTTGAAATAAGTACTTCTAACACTCTATAAGAAGATATATTTATTGAATTTTGCATTCAAAGTAAGCATAAGAACTTATTGAAATAAATTAATGGACTGATTTGTTTAAAGAAAGGAACTATTCGATTCCATCCAAGTGAAGAATAGATCAAACATTTTGCTCTTCTCATTTTAAAGTTCTCTTAAGTTTCGTTTATAAAATGCTAGCTAACGTTTGGTTGAACACTTCTACAAACAAAAAATAAGAGATATACAATGTATACTATTGTATCTCTTATTTTTTTGTTTGTAGAACTGTCCAACCAAACATTAACTGGCATTTTACAAACGAAACTTAAGAGAACTTTAAAATGAGAAGAGCAAAATGTTTACCTATTCTTCACTTGGATGGAATGGAATAGTTCCTTTCTTTGAACAAATCAGTCCATTAATTTATGGTATACATACTTAAGTACTGATAAATGTTTCTACAATATTTCCTGGGCACCCCCATTCCTCTAAGCTTTTTCTTGTCATTTTATTATAATAAAAACTTAAAACTAGGTGTGCAAATGCAACCTTCTGCTGCAAGCTTGATCATCTGCGTCTGATCAATAAAAACACGTTTGAACTCCAACTCTTGTTTGATGACAATTAGTTCATATGCTCAATTTAAACTTATCATGATTTTTAAAATATACTATTGTGTAGTTGTTTTGATAATTTATATTGATTTTATTGCTCAGATAAGAACGAATCATTCAAATAAGGATACTACGTATTCATCATTACCATTATTTCTTAAAATTGAGTATAATATATTATCAAATTATCCGAGAGTTGAATGTATTCATTTTGAGTACAAAATCATTAAAATAATCAGAATGAATTTAACATTTTTTTGGATAGATTACATTTCAATAATCATTTTGAAAATACTTATTTGTTTCTTTTGAGTTGCGTTATGCTCAAGCTAACAAGAATTGTACTCATTTCAAGTGATTCTGACAAGTAATTTTTATTACTGAATTGCAGTGGCGTGCGGTTCATGGAAGCAAGGGAAGCAATGCTTCCCTTGAGAATTTATTAAAAATAAAAACCAATGCTAACAAAAATATTTTTATAAAATTATGGTAATCGGTTATTTAAATTTGTAATATTTAATCAACTTAAAGCTCAACATCAATTCCGTACAGCAAAAAGTATAATTATTAAGAGTACTATTTTAAATTAGGCTCATTAAACTTGCACGGAAAGGTAATACCGATTCAAATGTGTTACATACACTGCATATAAGCACTGCTTACAAATGCTCTTCTCTTAGCCTTGGAGTGAATCAGCGAGCATGGGGTGATATAGTAGACGATGCTGTTTGGCTGGTTAACATTGTTTGGTGGTTATTTTTATTGTGCTTCGTTCCCAAATGTTTATTTATTATAATTTGGTTATTTGTTCGATTTAGTGTTTGTTAAATTTAATGTTACTTAAGAAATGTAAATCTGCGAATGAGACTGTATTTTGTCGCATTTTATTATTTTAATTTATAAGTTGGATTTTTTTAAAGACCAATAATTCTATTTAGTTTGCCTGTATGCAAATTTAAAATTGCATTATCGTCACAACTGCAAATTTAGCTGCTTCGGTGAAAGGTTCGAGTACCTTCGATATAGCCGAATCGGGACGATTTTTTTGTTCAGTTTGTAAATTATTAATAAGGAATTTTTCGCATTCAGTTTTGGAGAGAAATTACAAATTATTAAGAAAGGCAGATCAAAACCAGAACTTTCAAATTTAACAACAAAGATTAAAACCTGTACCGGTATTTTGCTAAGAAAGACCGGAAAATTGATACGTAGTAGTAGTTTTTTTTTTAAATAAAGAATGATAGTCAACAAATTCCATAAGTATAAAGTGTAAAAGTGCTTCTTTGAAAAACTTTTAAGCTTAATAATTATAACACTGTTTTTTATTGTACCTAGCAGGGGCGGGCGGATCCAGAGAAGTATTTTGAGGGGGAAATCTTTGGAAAAATAATTGTTTTAATAAATAATAATTAAACAAACATTATTTGTTTCTATTCTATGTAAACTTATTTCTAAATTGGGGGGGGATTATTCCCTCCCCGTGTAATCCGCGCCTGTACCTAGGTGTATTATAATTAAAATCGTGGTTGCTTCCCTAGCCTAGATTCTCACCGCACGCCACTGCTGAATTGATTATTTATGTTTAATCATTTTAAAATATTTAATCAAATGGAGAAGAGCGTACTGTTGTTCCTAGTTTATATTTTGATTAGTTAAATGTAATCAAATAAAGTATAGATTTTTCTCTGTGCACAAGATCTAAGGATGCTATCACAGGTTGTTTGAGTTATTATAAAGGTGTAGGCGCAAGTCATTAATATTTTCAAACTATTCTCCATCTGAGTATAATGCACACACACTTGGGTCCAGTTAGGACTTCCTCGAGCTTTCAGAACTGTCAACCCAGCATTGTCTAATTTCGTTGTAATGCTTATTAATCAAGCCTTGTTCTTTGAGTTACTTACAAAGTCGTCCTGAGTAACACTTACTAGAGTGTCTTTGCTAAACACTATGTCAACACAAAACTTCTTTGCTGCACAACATCTTTGTTCTTCCCCTTTTGTACTTGGACGATCCTCACTATATCCATCGAAAACACTGCCAAACAAAAACAAAACTGCTCTTGGATAATTGCTCTAGACATAATTAACATACATATTACAAATGCCGCCGAATGTAGCATTTAATCTTGGCTATGTTGAAACAGGTAGAAGTAGGTCCACATCAATGACGTACCAACTACGATTCTGTATCCAAGGTTCCAATGAAAAGCTTTGCTAAAACAGATTTGTTCGTCTTCCTCATACAAGCATTGTCGAAAAAGAGCTGGTAGCCAAGGAGGAGTTTCAAAATATTCTTTCCTTCTTTTTTGCTTTTCATTACGCAAACCATTCTTAAGAATAGTTGATTGTAGGACACTGGTACTACTTCACCACCAATTTTTACTGTACTCTTTATGGCAAATAGAAGATTTGCTTTTCCTTTATGGGAAATCTTAATATCTGAAAACGGTTTATCCAAGATGCTTTGGATTCTAATTGCCTGCGCCTGGTCACAGTTAATTAGTGACACAAAACACACTTTTTCTTCGAGCAAGTTAAATAGGATAGTGTATAGCATATCAACAGAAATCCGGGTAACTTTTTTCAAACGTTTATGGTAACTGTGAAAAGCCTAGAAAACGGAGAAAAATAAATGTTCTGAGGTAAAACATATTATAATGGGTTTTAAACCATTATTGTTCTGATCTTCGTTATAATATCTTTCGATTAAGTGTAACTAAATTAAAATCGGTTAAGTAGTTTCAGAGTAATAAGCATTTAGGTGTCAACCAAAAACTGCCATCTTGTGACGTCATATAGTCGGCGAAGCGCTCAGATGTATGAAGCCATATTTTGACATGTTGTTCTAAGGATCGAATACTATCAATGTGCAAAAAATCAGCTTTATATTAATTAGTTTAAGGTTTGGCCCTTATTTTATCTAAAATGACTGGGCCATTTGCCTTGTGTGTAACTGACAATGATAGAAATACCCCTCATGCAAGTTGTTTCTTCTAAAACGCCGGCCTTGCTCCACTATCTTTTGAAATATGATAGACCTGTATAATCTAACCTCAAATTGTAAACCAACCTACGTAACCCTACTTAATGACTTGGGTTATTTGGGTTGCTTACCTGAACTAATTTTCGAACATAGAACATGTAATCTGGTGGAGTATACAAATGCTTTTTTAACAACCCGATTGCTCCAAGTGAATTTCTGAAAACGCCTTAGTATAGGGTTAGGCCGTTATTATAGGGGAAGGTTTAGTTCAATGACAAACAGATTGTGCTACTTAAGCACAAAAGGCAAATGTAGAAAGATCAGTATCACGAGCCCTGATCCAAAAAAGTACATCTGCTGCAACGATAGTTTATTTTATCAAATTCCCAATCCGATTAAATCTTAAAATAGAATTTCAACTTTTAATTAATTAGCGAAATAAATTCTCAATTTAAGAGCATTTTACACATGTTTCACTCATGAATATTGCGAAAGTGGTATCGATACCATGTCAAGAAGTATGTGTAATGTAATGTGTATGTGTAAGTGGTAGCGAAGCAACTAGTTAATATGCTTGTCACTCGTTAACAGAATATCCAATAGGGTACTTAGTAACCGCACTTGAAGCTGTTATAAAGTGAAAGGGACGATGACTCAGTGGTAGAAATTTTTAGAATATAAATACTACCTTGTTATCGTAATACATACTGTTTTGTATTTTTTAGTTAGATGTATGTCAAAAAACGTTTTTACATTTCTTAGAGAATACATAAATTAATAGAATTTAATAAATCAATTAAATATAATAAATTAATAAAACTGTATTTAGCTTTCATTCAATTATTTAAGTCCAATCTGCAAGATAAACATTTGCCACAGTGGCTGTATTTTTTTGGCGCACAGCTCGTAGAAATGAACGTGTCCCAACATAAAGATATTGAAATAAAAAAAATAACTGTGAACTATTGATAGATAGTACTGTACAGGGTGTTACGTGTATAATCTTAAAACAGGTGATAGATGACATCAAAGGAAACAAAAAGTCTTTTAAAATCATGGTCTCCCTCTGCAGGTTTATGCAAAAAAAATAGTAAAGTTGCAAACTTCGACATAGAAAATTTACACGTTTATTGTGATAATTAAAGAATTTATTATCTTTAGGGTATCGACCTTTTCTAGAGACATTATTTGAACAAAAGCCAAGTGGTTGTCTGCAGTTCACCTAATATTGAAGGGTAAAGTACGAAATAATGAATGAAAAAAGAATAAACAAGAAAGTGTGTATTGTGTGTGTGTATTATTTTATTGGCTCGCTTTATTTTAGAATTACTATTAATTAATAATTATTAATTAATATGCGAATGCAATAAGTTATTAACTGTTAACGAATTAATAAACTACTAAGAATGAACTTGTTAGTATACATCCAACCATAGTAACTAGATACGAAAACTAATACAAATCCAATAATAATAAACTATAAAGAGATTTTCTTCTTTTCATTCATTATTTAGTACATTACCCCTTAAAAATTATTAGGTGAACTGTAGACAACCATCTGTGTCTTTTGTTCAAATAATGCCTCTGGAAAAGGTCGATATCCTAAAGATAATAAATTATTACCAATAGCATTTGCAACTTGCAACATTAGATGATTTTAAGCTAGGGAAACCCAACAAGTTTAAAATTCTTGATGCTTTTATTTCTAATGTATTACAAATTCTTTTAAAAGAAAGTCAAAACTGTTTTATATGTTTTGGAATTTGTCGCCTTTTTTGTTGTTTTATTGTTTACCGACAGTAAAACGAACTGTTAATACTCATATGTCAAGACTCCCAAAATAATACAATACCTACGATGAGCACAATGAGTAAACCAACTTTTTCATTTATCAATGAACAACATAATAAATAATTCCTTTCACAAAGGATTGTTTTCTTTGGTTTGAAGTGCTAGGTTATGGTCAATCTAACAATTTTCAGTGAGTGCACAGTTGTCATTTAATTCACCAGTTTTCTTCAAATATCACAAAGAGTAATGTCAATAAGAAAAAATTTGTTTAAAGTTTTTTGTTGGTATCAATGTCACCTATAACTTGTTTTAATAATGGCACTTATGCTCAATACACGCTGTATAGAGGAATTCCAAAATATTATGTGACCATTACTATATGCAATTGTAAACTAAAGATCAGAAGGAAGGATATGTTTAGATCAATAATTACATTCACAATTGAGCATGACAGGAGAATATGAAGCACATATTCTAAATACAAGGATATCCATAACCATAAGTGCACATGGATGTCACCAGTTAGAAATTCAGTTCATATATTGCACTATATGTCTAATAATTTTATTTTAGTTTCACGGAATGCAAAACAATTGTTGACATTGAATGAAATGTAATGTGTGTTTGGTGCACTACACATTTGACGGAGATACAGGTGTTAGAGAACTTGTCTTATCTAAGTGTGTAACAGTTGATCAACAGTCTAAAAAGATTTTGCATTTCATGAAACGTCTTAGATTATTAAACATATAAATAAATATTTATTCTACTTATTACATATGTACAGAATTAAATGTATTCATAGAATCAGGCCCGGATTGACACTGAACCCCATGAAGCTCGGGTTCCAGGTTTTTGGGGGGCACTAGCGTCAGACATGGTTTGCAGAATCGCAAATTCTTAGAAAGGTTTGGGACTAGATTGCCGAAGTACTCGTAATTAATAAAATTGAATTGAAAGTCTGAAATTTCTGTTTTTAAGATTTTCTGTTGAAAAATAGAACTCGCTTGACATGTTTTTTTTACGTAGTTAGCCTGTAAATTACTTACGAGCCGATAAGGCTGGTTCTTCAAATCTTAAAATAGTCGGAGATCATCTAATGATATATCATCAGAAGGTATCAGCCATAGAAGAGCTTCTAGGTCAATGCAATACTTTAAAATTACATAAGGTGTCAGCATTTCATGAAATGTCTAGAGTATAAATAGTTCATGGAATGACCAATTTTGCTAAATAGCTGTGACTTATATACTTTATTTGTAGATTATACTGAACAGCTATATTTTGCTCCTTTATTTGTTAAGTGACTAGATCACTGGTTCCCAAACTTTTTAGCCTATTGCCACTTTTGAAAAAAGAAAAATTCTCATCGCCCCTGTTAATTTTTTTCACAGCCCATGTAACTTTATTTAGCATCCCTCAGTATTCCCTGAAGCTTTCCCCTCCTGAAGCATCCCAGCACCCACTGGTGGGGGCGTTACCGCCCACTTGAAGCAATTTAAATACAAATGAAACAATCTTAAAGGTTTCAGTGCTTAGATTAGTATTTATTATTAAATATTTATTAATGATCTTTGATTGTCATCATAATTATTTATTATTTGTATATTGTTGCATATAGCTTTTTTCATAAAAGAATAATAAGCATAATTTATTTTTGATTGTCAACATTGCAGAGCATATACTTTTTTCTTTTTTTTTTTTGTAATAAATCTTATAACTTAGATAAATCTTGAGAGGATAATAGTATACAGGGATGGATCAATTTAAAGATTACCAACTGTAAATATCTTGAAAACTGATATCACCTAAAAGCGTTTTTTTAATTCTTTTTGTTTTGTTAGCAAATTTCTTGAATAAATCATTATTGATAATGTTATTGACAATTAAGAATTTGTCATATGTCTTGACGACAATAATGGACATTTACGTTTTTTGAGATATTAAAAGGACAAGAATGTTTTAATATAATTTTAGTGCTTTCGATCTTGAACATTATTAAGAATTAACCATAGACCATTATGAATCCACTGTATCAATGTCAGTGTTTTTTCCATATAAAGTTGAAAAGGTTTAAAATATTAACTTTTCCTCTACGGGTAACACTGATAGACATTTTTTATTAAAAGGACTAGACAAGATGATACGAAAAACTGGATTTTTGACTTTGATGGTTTAGACTTAAATATTTCAGAAAATATAAATTAAACAAAAAAATGAATTGTAACATTGCAATATATGTAAAAAAATAAATAAGATTTATATTTAGATAATTCATTTTAATATAATAAACAATTTTGATGAAATTAGATTTTTCTAAACATAATACTTATTTTATCTGAAATATTACCGATATATTTTTCTAAGTACATACATATAAGTATGTCAGTTCTCTATCCTTACTTATAATAATACAATGGAATGGTATAATTGACTGTTTTGTTTAATTTATATTTTCTAAGATATGTAAATAGGCTAAAACCCACAAAGGGTTGTAACGCCGAAGAAGTAAGTAAGATATGTAAATCTAAATTTAAAGATTTTTTAAAAATAATTTTAACATCCGAAAAGTAGAATTTTGTCGACCAATGTAATTAATTGTCTCAATTAAGTTTAATATTAATTAAAGAAGAAAGAAAGAAAGAAGAAGAAAATTAAATTAAGACCAGGATCAGCTATTTGTCGCTATTCACCATCACTGTCTTTATCACTTTCATTGTCACTAAAATAACTGTCGTTTTTTAATTCTCTTGTATTTGATGTTATGATAAGAGGTACTACTTCCTGCATAAACAGTTCCCATTCACTTGCTGCCTTAATTATATTTTTAACATGTCGCATTGAATTCAGCCACATTTCGGATGTTATTCTTGCCAACATTTCTGCCCAAGTTGTAAAACATCTTCATCAGTGCCAGTTGTTTCCACAATACGTTTATCATATTCTTGGTTTGCCATTCCCATATCAGTTCAATAGCATTAAAATGGCAGTATAGCACTTGATGTCCATAAGAGCTTGCCAATTCGTCAACCAAATTTCCGTTTTTTTTATGTTGAGAAGCCAACTCCAACAACTACATTTTGGTTAGTGCTGGATCAAAATTTATTTTCTTGTCTTCCAGCCACTGAATTATCTCAGCTTCTTTCCAATTGGCTGCTACATTCTTCTCAATTCTTGAAGAATAATATGATGCATTATCCATTATAATAAGATTAAGAATTTTTAATTTCTCTAATAATAAATTCTTTTTGAAACCACTTTTCAAATAGCTCCGTGTTCATATTGTCGTGGTTGTCCAGTTACTTCTTTTTGCTGGAAAATACTAAACTGCATCTTCAATAAAACCATTGGTACTACTAGTGTGCACAATACTGAAGCGTTTTCCTGCAGAAGCCTTCTAAATTTATAAAGTACCATCCTGCCATGATTTTTTTGGGACGCTATTAACAAATATCCAGGGGCGGATTTATCATTTTCGAGTCCCTAAAGTTTTTTTACCCCCCCTCCCTTCCCGTACTATCAATAATAACATTTTAATTATACATAATTATCACTGCATATTATAATATGACTGTTGTTTAATGATTAACAAAGTTATTAGAATTGGGATTTTAACTTTCTTGTTCAAAATTATTTAAAAAAAAAATTAAAACATGCCTTCAAATAATAATTTTATTCAAGGTAAATTTATTACACATTTTAAATATAATAATTTATTATAATTAGCAATATGTTAAACACATTTTGCTTATTACATAAACATAACCATTTTTTCATTGTAATTTAGTAAATCCGTAATGTCATTTAGTAATTTCTGAGGCCTGTAGATTATTTAGCTTAATGATAAATTCACCCCTGCAAGTATCCACGATGTGGATGTTTACTGTTTCAATTCTTTAAGTAGGAATTTAGAAATTAATTTCACTTAGCTACCACATCATTTTGTTCACACACAATAATACCGTTATTTGACTTTTTGTAGCGAAATCCAAGGTGCTTTAACAGCTTATGAAGTGATGGCTTACTAATTTTACACAGCTGGCGATCATGAATTTTCTGGAGCACTTTTTCCAAGGAGACATGCATTTTATTTGCATACATGTCATAAATAAGTCTTTATTTCTAAAGCGTTTCTGGCATTTCCTGACATTTTGGCTGATGCCGAGTGTGTGATGCAGTTTCTAAATCGTGATTTTGCTTCTTCATATCACACACTCGCCTAACAGTACGTGTTGATACTTGTAAAGCTTCTGCTGTATGTTTTTGAACAGAATGAACACTATGTAAAGGCCCACTGTAACAACCTCCTAACATTCATAAAATTAAAAGATATGAATAGAATAGAGTGAAATCGAAGTTGACTTCATCAGAAGACACCTGATAATGTAAAGAATTATCGATATATTGACTGTATAGATACTAACGACAGCAATTGCAATAATACCGAAAATGGTACTTTTTGTAATTGCGTGGTGAACGCCAAGCAAATTAGTGGTGTCACTCTGAAGTAAACAGGTTATTAAAAGATCAATTATTATTACTAATCTAACGTTCACTGCACATAACAACAAATTACCATAAACACATTTTTACTAAAGTAATCACTGCAACGGAATTACAGTTACCCGTATTTATAATTATACTACTTAAAATAATAGGTTAGGGTTTTTCATGAAAAACGCAACCCATCGGTTTTTTCCGGGGAAAAGTGTTTTTTTCCGGATTTTTCCCATTTTTGTCAATGGAAAAAATCAGCTGTCTTTTTCCGGTTTTTTCCAGTAAAACATCTTTTATGCCAATAATTATGATACAATTTTGTGTTAGAAAAATAAGCAATTTTCTACGCTACAGTTTTTATTTTACCTTTTTTTTTTTTTTTACTAATCCTATGCTCCCGAAAATCCAGGAAAGGAAAATGGCTTATAAATGTATGTTTGAGGATTATCTTATATTCCACCTATGTATTTGTACTTGCTCTGTCAACTTACAAGGTCTTTTGTGCCTTACAAAGTATAAAAATAGTGATATTTATTATAACTTATAGCACTATAAACGAAAGTATCTGTTTCTTCATGGTAGGAAACGTATTTTGTTGTATAAATTTTTATGTTGGCCCTTTTATTATTATACTATTATTACATAGTTAAATTTATAAATAAAACTGCACAAGTAAACAGAAACATAATACGCAAAAATTCATATCATAACCATAAGCCATATAAGTAACCACAAGCATGGTATATTTTATCCTCAATAACGAATGATAGAAAAGAAAACAAATGATTCATTTCTGCTCCTATTCATTAACAAAAGAATATTTTAAACTGCCGTTTTTGCATTTTTTTCGTGAGCTAATGTTTTATTATTTCTAAGAATTTTTCAAGTATGCAGGAGTGTACGTAATTTATAAAACAATGTAATTAAGTATCAGGTATTAAATATCAATTTTATTTTGTACATCCTTCAGCTCTTTCAGCATTTATTATTCTCTTATCATAAATTCTTTAATAATTATAACAGTCGCTCGGTATTCGCCTTGATTTACGTGCTCTATTCTTATGCACTTGCATAAATTATTAAACTTATAGAGAGGCTCTTTTGTAGTTGCGTATTTAAATTTGTTTATCGGCTTGTTAGTTCTTATTGGTCGATGCATATTAATTAAGGGCTTAAAAAATATTTGAAATAATGTTGTTCGGGGGCAGAAAGTTGGGTCCTGAATGGGCTGAAGTTTTTGAAATTAATAACAAAACATACTGCAAATACTGTAATCAAGTTTTGAGTGCAAAAGCTGAAAGAATACGGAACCATTTGTCCAAATGTACAAGAAAAAGTTCTTCAGTGGATCAAACTCCAGAAAATAATAAAGGTAAATGTGCGAGGCAGATTGTTTTATTTATAAATGTCAAAAATATTGAAATTAGTTTACGTTTGTTTTCCTCTCAAAATTTAGATTTTTTTACATTTCCCAAATTTCATAGATGTTGAACTGTTGAACTAGCTAGATGATCTTGTTAAGGATTAAACATGAAAAATTCATAAAATATTAAATATTATAGATATGACTAGAAATTATTGGGCCGAAAGTGGAAACTATACATTCAGTCAGATAGTTTGTTCGGTGAAATAACAAAAAGTAAAAAACCTTTAACATCAAGATTAAGGCTATAAATTTCAAATTTAATTAAAAACGTTTTGTCAATGTATTAGCTTTGTTAGTCAATTAAATTGACCGGTGTGAAAATTTTTTGAGGAGTGAGAAATTTATCGAGTTCCTAAGATTCAGTTTTTTTGGCTAGCTAAAATGTGGAGACTTTTTTAGAATCACGTTTTAGATTCTTAGGAAAACAACGATTTTAGATCAGATTCTTAAACAATTTAGATTCTATCAAAACAGTTCCTTTTTTTCAGATAACGACACTGATGACAGTGACAAAATATCCTCTCATTCTTTTCAAGATCAACCTTCAGCTAATAGAATTAAAAGTATTACGGAGTTTGTAATAAAAACAACTTCAGAACAAGCAGTACAGTTTGACGAAGTTGTAGCAGAATATTTTTATGCATGCAATATTCCATTCAACAATGCAGAACATCCAGCATTTCTCAAGATGATAAATAGTTTGAGACCAGGTTATAAACCTCCAAACCGAAAACAACTTGCCAGCGATTTACTGACGAGAATTAATGAAAAAGTTGATGCTCAGTTAGAACAGGAAATAAGAACCAGTGACCGACCTCTCACTATTTTGCAAGATGGTTGGTCTAGCATAAGGAACGATCCAATCATTGGCACGAGTATACACAATGGAAATGTTTCGTACTTGCTCAGTGCCACCGATTGTGAGGCTGACAAAAAGACAGCAGAGTACTGCGCTGGTAAAGCATTAGATATCATCGAAAATATTAAAACCAAGTTTAATAAAGAGGTATTTGCAGTATGCACCGATAATGAAAATAAAATGATAAAAATGAGAGAGATTATCGAAAAAAGTAACTCGAAATTTTAAACTTTTGGTTGTTCAGCTCATCTCTTAAACCTGGTTCAGCAGGAAGTAACGCCTAAAAATTTAATTAAACACATTGTCGAAATTCAAATTTTTTTTAAATATAGGCGTCAACCAGCAGGATGTGGCTCAAACAGAAAAAAAACTCTAAAATTGCTCAAATTCCAAATGATACCAGATGGAATTCGCAATTTGATTGCTTAAAAACGTTTATTAACAACTATCACATTTACCGTGACATTGTCAGTGAGAATTCTGATGTTTTCAACAGTCACTCAGATTTCTTGGCTATAAAACAAAGCTTAAACAATGTAGGCATTTACAGCAATGCTGTTGATTTAAAAAAGCAGTTAGAAATCGTGGGAAATTCATTAGACAAAATGCAGGGAAATACATCTAATTTGTCAGATGCAGTCCATGCATGGTTAAAATTATTATCGTCTGATCATTTGGAAACATATAGAGACGCTATAAAAAAAGGTTTGACCAGGCAATAACTCCACATTTAATTGCTTATATGGTCGATCCAAAATATTTTGGATCAGATCTCAACTACAAGCAGGAAGATGAAGCTCAACAATGGCTGGAAATAAACCATCCAGAATTCATGGCAGATTTTTTAAGCTTCCGCATCAAAGATAACGAAAAATACCCTAAGTCATTGTTTTCAAAAGAAGTCATAGACAATATGTATGTCATCATGCAAATGGTGGCAATTAATAAAGGTCCAAACTGATAAATTGGCAACCCCTCCAAACAAAAAAATGTGTGATTTCTTTGCTAATTTGTTGAGTGTTCCTCCAAGTTCAGCTGACATAGAAAGGATTTTTTCGACATTTGGGCAAATCTGGTCCAAACTGAGGAATAGACTTTCTGCAGAAAAAGCTGAAATGCTGGTTAAAATCTACAGATTCCATAATCAGAAAAAATAATTGTGTCTATATATTCTATTATTTATTGTTCTTTTACGTAAATAAGTGTATTTTATTGTGTATGGTATATTTTATTCTGTAGGGTATATTTTATATGAAAAATTTTGTAAATCGGAAGAATACTAGATTCCATTAAAATAGAAATATTGTATAAGTAGTATATAAGGTTAAAAGGCAATATTGTTTTTTGCATTTGTGTTCTCTTAAATATAATTATTTTTCAAACTGATTTTTTTTATTTAGTAGATCTGTCAATATACATCATTAATCAATAAATTTCCATGAGTAATGGAACTCTATCATGTTTTAGTTCTTTGCAAATACATAATACTTTTTTTAAATCAGAAACAATGTTGTACAAAAGTGGATTAGTTCTTAGGCTGAAAAGGTAAAAGTAAAAAAGAAAGAGTTATTTAAATGTGGGGAAAACTGACTGGATTAAACCAAAAAAAACATTGGTTTAAACCGGAAAAAACCAGGTGGAAAAAACCACCTGCCTTTTTTTAACTGGAAAAAACCACCGGTTTTTTTCGGGCCGGGGGAAATCATGCCAACCCTGCTAAGAACCATTAGCTAGCTAGATAGCCAACTCGGCTAGCGTTATTGTAACATGGTGCACCTTATAAAATAATCACCACATTCCCTCTTTCCTAGACACAAATTGAGATACACTCAATTAGCACACAATTGATAATGCAAATGCTACCAGGACACACTGGTGGGAGCGAGGTTACTATCCATCCTCTACTAGCTATCCAGGTTAGTACCGGCGCTATGACCGTGCTCACCCGTCAGATTTCTTCTTCTAAGAGATGGGCCCCTAGTCCAGCTTCGGACAAGCCCCACACGTAATTGGACCACTGCCCAACCGAATCTAACCTCAATATGGCTGGGCTTGGAAGGTTACGCCACCCAGGTCTACCAAGTTATAGGGCCTGGTGTCCCCCTGTCAGTACTTCTTTTAATTCCACCAAGACAGAATCCCGGTATGTATCCGTTAGGTGAAGTTGACTTGAGCACGAGAGGCTGTGTATTCGCGTCAACACCCCTTAAGCATAGTGGTTCTCGACAGTTTTTGTGAATCATACAACTGAAACTGTACAGTTCTAGCATGATCCCCATACTTTTGTCTCTGAATACATCTACCTGGTGGTTTGCATTTTCCCATTGGCCAGGGCTTACTCCCCCTAACCAGGATAAACCTCTCTTGATTCTCCTCCATCAGACCAAGTCTGTGGTAAGAATCAATTCCACCTATACCGGTATTCATGTATCAGAGTTTTCTCCTCATCATTAATGAGTATTTCGTTGAGAAACACTTTCGTGAATCTCTACCATTACTTTACTTCTGACTGTATCATCCATTACCCACCTTTGGGCAGGTACCTCCTCAAGTCTCGTATACTAGTTAGTCAATTTATCTGACACCTCTAGCGATGGCCTGGTTAATTACTCCAAATCTCATCTCAGATCTTAGTGTAAAACAACCTCCGATACCTCTAACGACGGTCTGCGGCACGTTTCCATTCTAAACCTGGGATTGGATAGATATCAGCCAGTTTTAAGGGTGAACGCCGTGTGGTCTGCATCCAGGCTAGTCTCAGATACTAGTCCATGTCTGACACCTCAAATGACTCCCCAAACCTCTGTCATCCTGGGCTAGTCTCGGATACTAGTATGCATGCCTGACTCCTCGAACGACTACCTAGCCGTTCATCCTAAGTGGACCAGATAAGATACCCTCATTGTTTCCAAAAACAGGATGTTTATACATTATCAAAAGCCCTCTTTTATGTTATTTAAAACGTTCTTAGAGACTGACCAAGCACTGGATTGTGTGGAAACAGTTTCATTTGTCCTATATTTAAAAATAGATTAATAAATAATATAGAGAATTATCGAGGAATCTGCATTGTATAAATGTCAGTGGCGTGCAGTGAGAATTTAGGCTAGGGAAGCAACCACGATTTTAATTATAATACACCTAGGTACAGGCGCGGATTAACGGGGAGGGAATAATCCCCCCCCCAATTTAGAAATAAGTTTACATAGAATAGAAACAAATAATGTTTGTTTAATTATTATTTATTAAAACAATTATTTTTCCAAAGATTTCCCCTTCAAAATACTTCTCTGGAGCCGCCCCTGCTAGGTACAATAAAAACAGTTTTATAATTATTAAGCTTAAAAGTTTTTCAAAGAAGCACTTTTACACTTTATATTTATGGAATTTGTTGACTATCATTCTTTATTTAAAAAAAAACTACTACTACGTATCAATTTTCCGGTCTTTCTTAGCAAAATACCGGTACAGGTTTTAATCTTTGTTGTTAAATTTGAAAGATCTGGTTTTGATCTGCCAGATTGGCAAAACTGGCATTGAGTGTACAGTAGACCGCTTCCTCTCTTACAAAAGATGTGCGATCAGACAGTAAAATTGAGATCCCAAAATAATATCTGGTGCTTTTGGTACCAATCCCGAACGAACTGGTTCTTATTAAATAGATTACGAATAGTGCATGACAGATGTAAATTTTTATTTTACAAATGGGATATGCGTTCAGACCCCAAATGGGATTGCAATTCTGAAGCATATCGTCAAGGAATGTCTGCTCAGAGTTCTTCACGGAACTAACAAGGGCGAGCTTTCTCAAGGCGGTCACAAAAACAACTGAATGGTGAAAACTTGGAACTGTGATAATTATGTCTATACTTCTGTTTCACATCTTTTACATATTAATTTATAGGTTTTAGTTACCTTTCCGTGCAAGTTTAATGAGCCTAATTTAAAATAGTACTCTAAATAATTATACTTTTTGCTGTACAGAGTTGATATTGAGCTTTAATTTGATAAATATTTCAATTTAAATAAATGATAACCATAATTTTACAAAAGTATTTTTGTTAGCATTGTTTTTATTTTTAATAAATTCTCAAGGCAAGCATTGCTTCCATGGACCGCACGCCACTGATAAATGTTATTGTAATTAACATTGCCAAACAGCAATGGTGGTGTTATTTTTAACGACAACCACAGAAAGATGTTTATGTGGTTGTCGAGACCGACTGCTTAAGGTGCCCATCTGACAGCACGGTGAAGTGTACTGAGGCTTTATTGACGAGAAAAATCCTCTCGCCGATTACCGGAATCAAATCCAGGCCGCCTGAGTAAGAGTTGAACTCTGTACTCGCGGCCACCCACACCACTATTGTGAGCATTCAGTCAAATATTCCAAGATTACTTGATAGGCATAATGAATTAGAATATCGTCATGAAATAACCTTTCAAATTCTAAATTACTTTCGAATGTAGATTAATGTTGGCTCACAGTCAATTAATTAACATAAAGAAGTATAAAGAAGAAGAACTTAAGAAGGTGGTCATATAAATGACAACAAATTGTATATATTCTCTGTAAATATAATGAGATAAATTTACTACAAGAGTTGTTTTCTTATTTCTTTAGATCTATTAGAATAGTTTTTGCCACAAAAAGCTAATGTATTTGAAAATTATTAGAGATTATGATAGTGTTTCCAAACTTTTCACAGGTAGTATATATATATGTAATAACATTCTCCCGAAGAAATCAGAATGTAAAGATTTAGGTGTAATTTTTGATAAGTTTTGTTTTAATACCCATATTAATTCAATATCGTTAAAAGCTTACAAAATGCTTGGCTTTATATTAAGGTTATCAGTTGATTTTATTTATTATTTATTCTTTAAGATTACTCTATTATATTATGGTGTATACACTGTTTCGGTGTTCCACTCTTGCACACTGGGAAAAAAGAATTGGTGACCCGAACTAAAGTCGTCTGGTTGTAGACAATCTTGTTGTGACAACTAGATATCTTTTTAAGTTCAACTTACTCAATAACTAGTTCAGAAAAAGTATGTGGTTGTTCCAATCTCATTTAGTTAGTTGGCGTGATCTGATACGATAACCAGATTTAAGTTGAGCTAACGTTCGTTGATATCCCAACCACCTGTATGTAGATTCAGCGTATCTGTTTAGCACATTCAGATTCCATAGTTGTCCCAACCAAGGACACTAGCAAAAGTGATGTGGTTGCACATCCAGATATACATATTTATCTTCCATCTATTGATGGACCAAATCTTACTACGACGTCTGGTTCGAGCAAACAGATTTATGCTTACTATAACCTTTCTTTTCTCTCAGTGTATGGAACCCTATTATAACAAATATATTGGCCAGTTGGAAAACGTACAGAATAAATTTTTAAAAATTGTAGCGTTCAAACTAAACTGGAGAGTGGGTGAATGACTACGATAATGTGCGTATCATCTATTTAATGACAACTTAAAGACAGATGAACATTTTCATCCTTATATTTATATTTATACAAAATTATTACTAATAGAATTGATTGTTCTGAAATTCTATCAGTCATTACCTTTAATGTACCTACTAGAAATACAAGACAAAAATGTTTATTTCACATTCTCTTATCACTCTTCTAATTATAGTTACTATTCACCCACTGCTCGTATGCTGCGTGATGGCAATAACTTCTGTGCTATTATTGATTTTATATTATTTATGGAATTATAGTTATTTAGTCATGAAGTGTTATTGATCAGTTATTTTATTTTTGACAAAGAAAGTGCCAGAAATATTAAAAGAAAAAACTAAAAGAGGTAATCAAATTGTAAATTTCTATCTTTGCCACTTACAAGCAGATTAAAAAATGATTAGAGAAGTTTTGGAAACATAAAGGTCAAACAAATTTAATATAACCTGATTATAACAATTGCAGTACGGTATAGGGTAACAAAGAAACAAGGGTTCGGATTCCGATTCCAGTACTTTAGAAAAATAAGGGTACAACACAGAATATCAGTTTTGAAAATACAGTAATGAATAATTGTGATATTACTTAATGCACGAAGACGGTCTAAACAACAAAGCAGGCAGTGACGAGAAGAGTCGGAGAATGCTCAGAGCATTGTTTTTAAATTTTCGACTTTTAAACAATTTGTGTCGCAGAACCTAGAAAAACTTTTTTTGCGATTCTGGTACTTGCTTGGAAAAAATAAAGGTTCCGATTCCGCTACAACACAAAATACTAGTTCTTGTGGGTTTTCAGATTCCGATTCGTTTACAAAGTATCAAAAGATAGCTCAAAGCACGCAGAATACAGTAGCAATGGTTTCACAGCAATATCATTAGAAACCCAGTACTTAGTCACAAAATAAAATTTCAAGTTAACTTGAAAAATTCGTTGTTAAATTTGTATAAAATGCATACAGTTTGTTTTCTCAATGATGTTACCATGCTTTACGTATTAATATTTTCGTTTTGAACTTTAAAATGCATTTTCTGATGAATGAACTTAAAAGTGACCTTCATCATTTTGCAGTGTGATCTTCAATACCTAGATAGAATTGACAGATTTCTCTTTATAATGGCACATTTTTTATCATATACTTATGTTAGTAATGATTGACAAAAGAAGTACTACTACATCATGCGAGATATACTTACTAAAATAGAAACATAAAACTTACAAGAAATTTATATTTCTTTTCCTCCAATATTATTTTGCAGTTTCAGATGTGATGTCTGCGATTGAGAAAAAATGGTAAACATCAAAAAATTCGGTGAGTGGATTTGATTTGGAAAGCCATTTGTCAGTGTGATTTTGCACGAAATTTCTTTACATAGCGGACTAGCAACATGGAAACTACATAAAATAATGCCTTGGTAGATATCTCTAACATCTAATATCTAAAATGATATGAGGATCATAATAGACTTCGTATTAAAATCACTTAAATCACTCTAAATGGGCCAGAGCTACAACCCAAAGAATGTCTTATTAATTTAGTATACAGGATTACAATATATAGTGTATATAGTGAAAAAAATAGTTTTGGTAACAAATTTAGTACTTAAACTAATTACAATACCAATATAAAATATAACGGTTAACAATAACAATTATAAAATCACATTTCAATTAAAATTTGATACCGTTAAATTACTATTCTATTATATTTCTAATTTCTGTAATGTTAAGTAAAGAGGTAGAGAAGAAATCAATATTGTGCTTATTTACATAGTTAAGTGTACTTCTAGTATAATTAGAGCCGTGAAATGTAATGAAAACAGGTTTCATTATATCGGAGAGATCTAATAGGAGTGTTTAAATTTATAGATTTCAATAATTCAAGACAATTTTTTACCTGACAATAATTTAAATGTGAAAGTTATATCTGATTAAAGCCTACACAATTTTCAAGAGTTTTCAAATGTAGTTTTTCTCGTATTCTTTCATACTTATTATGGACATCTGCTATAATTTGTACACACAAAGTTTCAGAAATTTGTTTTAATTTTCTCTATTTGATTAATATATGTGTTGTATGTTGGTGACCATACTATTTGAGACAAATAACTGACATGCTGCCACAGTTTCTTAAAATAATCTGAATATTTGATTGGCTTTGAAGGAAATGGCCATGTAATGTTTGGAAAAGTTTAGTGACGAAGTGAACTTAATCTCGAGGTCTTTGGCAGAAGCTACTCTATACTACCTTTAGAAAAACTTACTTATATTCAATTCTAATTTATGCAATTGTGACCAATTGTATAAACAATTAAGATCCTCTTGCAATGCAGATATATCAGGGCCAGATAATAATTTTCCAATCGTCAAATGAACAGTTTCTGATGTGGTAAAAGTGATAATCAGTGGGCACCTTGTGGGACGCCTGTGTTATAATCAAGGCAAGGCTTTTGCAAAACAGACTAATGTCACAGAAGACATGACAAAATTATAGTGCAAGCAGAATGATTTCAAATGAGATTTGCAAAAAAAGAACCTTGCGGAGAAAATCTCTCAAAAGACATAAATGGTAACGTCGACAACCACTTCCTAAACAAGTAAAATGTTAAATCTTTGAAATGAATATATAAAATTTATATTCATCTGAAAAATATCATGATTTAGTCTTAATGATTTTCAATTTATGAATTTTACGTTTTTGAAGAACTTTTGACAGCCAAGCTTGCTTACTTTAAAGTATCATCTAGTTCCTTGTGGCAATAGATGTTTACGAGTCAAAAAGAATTTCAATATAGCTCTGGAAAAGAAATGTTTTGAAATATTGACCTGTAAACTATACTTCTAAATTGATGTTAAACTTACATATTTTTTAAAAAGTATCAGTAAATTCCATAGAACTATCAGTAACATTCCGGTGCCCCAATTATGGACTGTCCATTAAAGTGATTGGTGGCGGTGTCCTGATGCAGTCGCGGTCTGCTGTAGGGCAACCTTAGCTAAGAACTAACTTCTTAATAAATAAAATAAAGAAAAATAATTATATGATGGCCTGTTAAAATCAAACTACCCAAGCAAGTAGAACAGTTCTAGTGCATGACTAATGCCACATCTCTACCGAATTTGGTCAGTCTTTTTTTTATCTAAATAGATCTAATTGGCTCTAAAATACTTTTATATGAAAAATGAAGTGTGATTTGTGAATTTAAATGAATTTGTGTTTTTATACATTAAATGATTCTAATAGTGATGTGATTTTCAGGGTTTCGTTAACTCCGGATATGGTGTAAATGGAATAGCACATGTAAGTTATTTTAATAAATAATGATTACAAACTTGAAGTAAATGAATAATAGATTAAGAAAACTACATTCTTATAGAAAAGTTTTTGTGTTAATGTTTATAGCAGTATACATGTATTTAGATAATGTTATTTTTTGATTGAAGATTGTATTATTTTAAAAATGTCAGGTTGTCAATACATCTTTCCACACATTTGATAAAAGAACTAATAAACTGCTATGTATACGTGAGACACACTTATAGAGATGTTGTTATATTTTGTTTTCACACATTTTCCAAGACAAAGTATTTTTAAGAGAGTAAATGTGATATATTGACGTTATATAATATTATTATGTATGACTAATTTCACTAGATTTCTTCCAGTTTTGCAGTGATTAATCATAATGTGCATTAATGAAGCTAAATTATTGAGAATAGAATCCTTCGAATTCTTAGAAGCTATGCATTTTGCACAAAAGTTATCGAAGTATTTGAACTCCCAAGATCAATACATACAGGAGCTCACCAGGTTGCAACTGCAGAACTGTCCCAGTCAGCACACTGCCGTCATAATGTCACCGTTGTTTCGGCAGTAACGACGTCAAATTGTCATAAAACTGACATCATTATGTCACAGCCCAAAGACGTCATTAAAACGTCCTATATGAGGACTAAGACAGGAATTATAAATAAATAGTTGAATATTGGAAATAACATTTATTATATACTACAGTCAAAACATCTCTATATTGTGACCACCTGCTTAATAATAATAATAATAAATCGTCTTTATTTAACAAATGTACCTATTACAGACATTTGTCCTGAAAAGGCGAAGATTAGCTACATAGCTATTCTTTATCACTTAACCTTTTCAGTTCACAGAAAGCATAAAAAAAAGAAACAATATATATATATAAAAAAATAGAAGTACATTGAAATGAAATTGTAAATAGTGCATTCAATTAGAAATTAGAAAAATAAGCTAAAATTATTTTTGTTGATTTAACAATATGTTTTTTGTTCTTTTGCGAAACATTTGTAAAGAGACAGACAAATCCGGTTTGTGTAAGTTAAACAGTTTAACTGCATTATATCTAAAAGATCGCTCAAATATAGATGTTGTGTGTTGTGGCATATATACTATAATATAATATATGACCAGTATTCCTTGTCCCATGTTAAAATAATATCTTTTTAATGAAACTTGTACTTATTGTATTGTACGTCCAAAAGACGTCGTTTTGAAGACGTCTATGTACATCCCATTATATGACGTCTTATGGACATCATTAGTCATATGACGTCGTCGACCAATATTGACTTAAAAATAACGTCATTATAACCTCAGTGTACTGGCTGGGGTATATGTATAAGGGTGTGCATACTATTTTATGAGACAAAATCCTCTCAAAAGTTGATTGTAAGAAAATGTGATTAGCTATACTCCATGGTCAAATAACAGGGAGTGATTCATACATAATCTCTGATCATTTATGTCTTGTACATAAGATAAAGTTTATGTGCTGCTCTCTATTGGTGTATTATACCTCCTCGGTACAAGGTGTAAAATAATACACATTCTAATATATGGCGTAAACTGTGTATGGGTTCACTTCCATTCACTTTTGCTAAACTCACAACACTACAAACTAATCACCATCAGTTATTTCAACTATGGTGTATAGTTTCTTTGCAATTATATTGAAATGTCTTTGTTTACTCTCAGAACTGAAAATTTATACTGCATGCTTTTGTACTAGGATAAAGTAATTTGGATATTTACTGAGGAATTTTGACTAATTTTATTATCAATGTAATTGCCAAGATACATGGACCACACGAACGTCCAAATCAAGGATAATTTGGTAAATGATACAGTTAGAAACTTATTTATCATGAATTGTTACCTACACATCTGCAGCTTTCATTGGATTTGATATATCTTACATGAACAAAGAGAATGATAGTTAATAATTGGTTGCTTCCTTGATAACTAATAGTTTTAGAAGAGATTAAAATATAAAACATGTATTGGTTATGGGGCAGTCTTATCAACTTGTTAAATGATAAGCTTGTTAAGTTAAAACTGATATACATATTAAGGTCTATAAGCTTCCAGCCTGACCAAACTTCGAGTGGGTGAAACCGGATCTGAACCTGTTGATCACGTAACCCGACATTTGTTGTTATTCAGTGTACCTACCACCACAGCCCCCTACTTAAGTTTTTTATAAATGTTTAAAATCGAGCATTGTACAGACATCAAAAACTTAACCAAAGAAGGCCATACATGCAAATTAAATATCGTTTAAATGATGTGTATAGGGAATCTTCTTTCTGTTGCACAAACATTTGAGTGTATGAATTGTTGCCGAGAGATTTAAAATGAATACAATGTCTACCCAGAACTGGAGATGAAGCTATAGTCCAAAAGGGAGTCAATGGAATGGAAAACACCAGGAGAAGTTGCTTCTCAAAGTCCAAGGTCACACAATCAACAAAACAGATAATGGTCACCATCTTTTGGGATTCTCGAGGAATACTGTTCATTGCCTACAAAGAAAGAATATCAATGTGAATGCAGAGACTACATAGTTTTACTGGATTGTTTATGATACGCGATTTAAGAGAAAAGACGGGAAAAAAAAGGCTCATGGCATGTTAGCCTGCTGTGATGGAATGTGTTTTGAAGGTAACTACCGCCCCCGCAGATCCTTCGACGCGGGGGGACGCAACCCTCCGAAGGGCGCTGCTTTCGTGAAATTTTATTTCGTTGGGAATAGAAATTTTAAAACAAGCATTGAAGATAAAAAACACATTCTATGCACTATTCTATGGCAATGGATTATTATTAATTATTGCATGTTTTATTTTAACAAAAGTAACCTACGTATAATTGTATACAGAGTATAAACAAAGTAGCAAATAATGGTTGTAATTTTTTAATTTAAGGAGTTACAAACAAATGTTAAATAAAAAAGTTTTTCGTTTATCGCAATGCATCTTGTGACGTTTTTGGTTTGTTCGTATCTTCTTTTGTTTTGTTGCCATATCAATCAAATTTAATTTTGAAATGGCATCCGTATATTTTCTTTGCATTTTTAAAAAGTGTTTATTCTTCTCTATTTAGTAATGCTATTTTATCATAATGAAAAAAAGTTAAAATAAAAAAAATATATTTTAGGAAAAAAACGAGAAAAATTAGTCAACAAAAAATAGAAACGGTCCCCTGTACTGATCCATCTGTTAGGAAAAACGTTATCCAAGTACACTCAAACATGTGCTGCAAAATACAGGGGTGAGGCCGCTTGTTAGAAGATAATTCTGTTGTCAACACCTCCACTTTCACCAGGAAATATTGCAGTAATTTTGAAGTAACTCAAGGTATCCATTAGTGGTAAGAGTTTTATCAAGAAAAAAAGGTCCGATGATATAATGCCTGTCCATGCATTGACTTTTTGCGGATATTGTGTGTGTCATTCTTCTGTACAGTGTGGATTTGCGTTCGGCCAATACCAAAATTAGTTGTTATAGCAACAAAACAAACGAAGATAGGAATAAATTGAGAACGTCAAAATATGCATCGGGATAAACTAAAAAACTTTTATATGTAACATTTGTTTGTAACTGTTCAAATTAAATAGTTACATTATTTTATACTTTTGTTACACCCTGTTTATGAGGGGCGCAAACATAAATCTCGCAGGGGTGTCCAATCTTACGTAGTTACGCCACTGTTGTAAAGTTATCTATAACCTCTATCATTTATTGTTTTTTCAACAAAACTCACTCAAACTTGTTATTTGAACTAAAATGCTGTTGTTCTCTATAGTGTACATGTAAAGGTTTAAATCAAGATTATCACTTGAAATACTAGGGTTCTTGCATCATGATATACTTATATTCGTAGCTATTGTCTTTTTTCTAAGATCTTTGTTGTATAGGATAACACATAAAAAATTACTATAATTGAACACAACACTTGACACACAGACAAATTTGACATTTTTAAAATTTAAACTTAAGCAAGAACTTTTGATGTAAAGAGTTCTATCTATAGATATGTAGTTTTGTTTTTTTTGTCATACATATACTTATACATATGTATATAAATATGACATCATCACATAGTAATTATTTATTTCAGAATGCAGGACCAGCACCAAGTCCTCTTGGGCAAATGCCACCCAATGATGGCATGCCAGGAGGACCCATACCCCCTGGATTTTTTCCTGTAAGTAAATTAAATGTAAGGAATGTGAAAAAGTATTTAGTTAATTTACCAAAACATCTTTAAAGAACTCGACGATGCGGCCCTCTCCACCCACACACCCTTCTAACCAGCCATCACCACACTCACAACCACCACCACCACATTCACAGATGATGTCATCACAACCGTTCATGGGTCCTCGTTATCCTGCTGGACCTCGTCCAGGAGTAAGAATGCCTCCTCAAATTGGCAACGATTTTAATGGGGTATGTTTAATAATCATTTTTAGTACCATCTATTAAACCTGCACTCCTAATTAAACATCTGTGTTCTATCATATAAAGAAATTGTTCGTCATTTTAGCTACAAGTATAAGAAATTATCATTCTTATTTCAGCCACCCGGACAACCCATGATGCCCAATAATATGGACCCCACAAGGCAAGGTATGTTGCAATACTGACATCATATCTAAAATAATAATTTTCATATCAGATAACTTAATCTCATTATAAAGCCAAAGGATATTATTTAATTTGGAATTAATATAACAACGTATAATAAAGAGAACTGCACAAGCATGAAGCCAAACCTTGTAATATGCCTTATGTAATATGCATCTATTTCTGTCTCCAGGTGAAGGCGGAGAGTTTGTAGGTTGGCAAGGTAGGCATATGTGCTCCTTCACCACTACACTCCGTATGCATACACAATTATGTTGCTCGCTTTGCTTTATCTCACACTATCTACTTTTATTGGTGCTAGCTAAGCATGTTGTCGGTGTCATTGTGTGCTATAGTAAACATAGATACATTAATAAAGTTATTAATTGTGATTCACACATATTGACAAGTTAGTAACTTTTGTATGCCTTAGGCCCTCCAGGAATGAATCCTATGAATCCACGCATGAATCCACCTCGCGGGCCTTCGATGGGTCCTTTAGGTCCTGGTTCTTACGGCCCTGGATTAAGAGGACCACCGCCTAATAGCAGTTTAGGTCCAGGAGGACCAATTCCACCCATGTCAATGACCGGTCCTGGAGGTCGGCCTCAGTGGCAACCAAATACATCGACGGTAAGTAACAAAATATCTTATTGATATCACGATTTAAGCGAGTATTAACAATAGTGTGATTTAAAGCCCATGAATTATTCGTCGTCGTCACCTGGAAATTATGGTGGTCCACCGGGTTCGGCAGGGCCACCTGGTCCAGGAACGCCAATTATGCCGAGCCCTCAAGATTCTTCCAATTCTGGTGGTGAAAATATGTACACATTAATGAAACCAGCAGTTGCTGGAAATATGCCTGGCGAGTTTCCAATGGGCAGTGGACCTGAAGGAGGACCTATGGGACCAATGGGTCCGAACTCAATGGGGCCTGTTCTGAATGGTGATGGAATGGATGGAATGAAAAATTCTCCAGCCAATGGTGGACCTGGAACACCAAGAGAAGACAGTGGCAGCGGTATGGGCGATTACAATTTGGCAGGATTTGGCGGACCGGGTGAAAACGTGAGTAAAAATACAACCGCGGCAGGTGCTTATGCTTTCGTAGACTGACACTTAACCACTAAAAATCGCTCTCCTTGCAGGACCAAACGGAATCGGCCGCTATTTTGAAAATTAAAGAGAGCATGCAAGAGGAGGCCAAGAGGTTTGAGAAAGACTCGGACCACCCTGAGTATTTCATGCAATAATTACTCCCTCACTGGCCTCTTTGGCTGGTGGATATCTCCGCCTCTCTTCCTTCCTAACCTACTAACTTGGGCGATGGTGTGCTCTTACTGCCCTCAATCCGCGGTGCCATGAGCACGCCCAGTTTTAATTGTTTAATTTTGGCTGCCGCTAGTCATAGTATTTTCTGTTTTACAGATTTTCCTTTGAAGACACAAATCAGAGGATGATGTTGGAGCGGGTGTAATTTGCGTGTAATTAAGTTTCCCAGTGGGCACGCTACCTGTTCCTTCTCCTGTCTCACCACCTATCCACCGGTCTAGGCTAGGTGGGATGTATTCACGGCGCCTTGTGTTATGTCACGTATTTACCTACTTAATGTGTTTACATTCCTCTGTGGGGCAGATTAGAGATACAATACTGGCACCCACTACTACACATCACATATGACGTAGTCATTTTTTAAATTTTTACCTTGACTTTACTTAAAAGCAAAACAGATTTCTCTAATCTGCCTCAGCCTAGTGTGGTTTTTATTTTGCCTCTTGTACACACAAATGAAAATGTAATTAACTATTATGTTTTAAGTAATGTATTTTCTTTCTTAAATTCAGATTATTATTATTATTATTATTACTTAATGCACTTTTTTATTTGTTGATCAAAATATCCTATTTGGATTAATTGCATTTAGAATAAGGCAACTTTTAATTTATGAATTCTATTCTTGAAAAAATATATAAATAAATATTTGAGAAGTACATTTAATGACTATCCTTTACCTTTAGTTTTTAGAAATATAAATTAGAGTCTTTAAATAAAATGTGTTATTAATGATATATCAGTTTATGTCGCTAGTATAGGTATCTGAGTATTACACTGCTTTACATGCAATATAAGTTGATGAGTACATGGGAAAAGCGTAATAAATTAAGCTGTATGTTTAAAAATGCATGATTACGTATTATTCTGCCTTTATCCAAGCATCTATTAAAGATGTTACTAAATTAAGATTTGTATCCCTTTTCCTGTGTATTCATTATGTATTTGATTTTGTGTTACCTGTTTTATGTTAAAAGCAGCAATTAATGTTTCAGTGTTATATAGTATGAGAACTTTTTAATAGGCCATTTTTACCTATTTAATGTAAATGAAACAAGAAAGATTACAAAGCGTTAAATGATGAATAAAGCTTCATTTTATTCATAAGTAAAAATACTTCTTTTTTAATATAACCCTACTTTTTTATATCTGAAATTATTAGCATCAACAAAAGGACATACACCTTTTAAATTTTATAAAAAGTCTTTAGTATATATAATTTTGAGATACAATTCATATTATTTAATTTAGATTAATTTATTTTTCTTCTAACCTACTTTCATTTTAAATAAAGTTTTTTGGAATGATTACTATTGAGAATGGTAATTCTAATAAATTTAAGTTACAACAAAAATAATCAATTTGTTTATTGATAGTGTGACTGCTGACTATTCTGAATCGGGAAATGTAATCATTTGAAAAATAACAAAACTAATCAGCAATTGAGGAGCAACACAACAGTACCAAATCACACTGGTGCATTCCTTTTTTATGCAGATAAGAAAAAGTAATCGCAAGATGCATTTTTTTGTGCTTTAATGTTTAATGATTTTGTTTTGTTGCTCTTAAATTATGGACATACAACTAACTACAGGTTGTAATCAATGTACTAGTTCTATTGTAAACAAGTGAAATATGTTACGAACATATTTGTTGGAATGAATTAAAAATTGGTCATTGTATTCAATCTATTGGATTACTTTGCCGAAGTTAAAACCATTAACAACAAGGGAAGTATTAGTAGCAAGTAGGAGGTCTTCACTGGTTCTTTTTACTAACCTGAAATATACTTAGCAGTCACACAAATTGCCCTGATAGAACTTTCTGGCTCTTACACAAGCTATCCACTATAAGAACAACTACTAAAGATTTTGGTAGAATATTAGCTGGTGGAAGATATGAGGCATAGATGTTTTTAAAGATTGTCAAATAGTTGGAATAGCCTGGGAATTGAATTTGGGTCTACTAGTATAGCAGCTCAGCATTCCATACATACTAGACTGTGCAGATCTCTTAACAATCTGCAAAAGGTTCAGTATTATTTTAACGTCTTTATTGGTCAAGAAATGTTTATTTTTATTTCTAATCTTGTTTCACTTGATACAAATAGGTAAATGAGCCTACTTCAAGTTCCCTAGTGTATAATTACACTATACCAGTTATACAAATCTGAAAAATCATAATGTGTTAGAAGGGTAAAGGGCTACGATATCATCAAGCAAAAGCAATGTACATAGCAAATGTGGTTCAACAGGTTGAGCACCAAGAAGATTTGCCCAAACTCTCACCCTAGATCAAACAGTTTTTTTATTACCTTATTGTAAAGAATGTCAGATGTTGCTTACCTAGGTTTTTTATAAATTTTATAAAAAAAATTAAGAAAAAAAGCGAGGCAGACACGGATGACCGCTGTGGCCTACCCGCTGCCCCAAGATGGGCGGAAAAGTTGCATCAAAGTGACTTTCGATATAACGCGCCAATAAGGGTCATTGATTTTTTCAATTTTTGTTGTTTTATGTTCCTATATATTATATTATGTGTATGAGAAACTAGATTCAATATAGGTGTTGCCTTCAGAAGAACACATACAGTAGGAACTCCATAATCCGAACGCACTGTATTCCGAACATCCAGTAATCCGAACAGCAACATTTACAACCTATAATCCGAACAAACCTCTTTAATCCGAAATTCACTTTAATATTCGAACAAATCTCTTTAATCCGAACAAGAAAGTTCTATGTACATACTACTAAAATGGAATATGTAACGTTCTTGGAAGATGAATATTTATTCTAAATGAGATTATAGTAGATTGCTGATGCAGTTTTTAGCTGATACTGTTACAACCCGACGGGTGTAAACAAATTCTACGAAGATCAATCAACAATCGCTTTTGTTATTAATATAAAGAGCAATAAAAACCCTGAAGGCTACAGATGTAAAAAATAAGCTGTATAGTAATCACAAGACGCCCTAAATGTTTTGACGTTGCAGTTTTGTCGCAATTATTTGTTTAATGACGTGTATTATTCAACAATTAAATGTTGGGTTAGTGTTTAACGATTACTTTAAAATATGGTGTTGGTAAAATCGACAGTCAGCGACATAAAGTAAAACAAACTAAAATCCTAGAATGTCTCGTTTGCTGACAAAGGTACAGGAAATCGAAAAACATTTAAATTGAGACCATGAAACGAGAGCACATCGCTATAAAAGAAAGAGGAAACTTAAAGCAAAAAGTTTACTGATTTTCTTAATTAGAAATAAAATTAGTAAATTATATAAGTTAAGTTCTTTATAATAAAATACCATGGCATAAAGCAATGTTTATATTCGTACATCCAGTAATCCGAATTCCTCGTTAATACGAATTAGCCTTTGCATTTACAGATTTGGATTAAAGAGTTTCTACTGTGTCTGTATTTTGTGAAATATGAAAACAGCTATCAGCAACCTGGTACCAGCATTCACTAGCACGGTAAATTCGTGGCCCAGTCAGGTTGATAAGTATTTAGATTTCGAGCGGACTGCGGTGTCTGCCTGCCGCTTAACATGTAAGAGATAAACAGTTTAATGTGTAGATGACAGTCACTAAATTTCACACGTATAAAGAGTATAGACCATTCGGTCAAGCAGAGGGCTTACGTCATAATCTGTTACCAACGTAAATTAGCAACTATTCCAATACTTTCACGCCTAAAATGTAATTTATGTTGGTATTACGATTACTACGTTTATTTGCATCTTCCAAATGAAAACAATTATCCATTGTTGTATCACTGCAAATGTTTTATCAATTTGGCAAGTTGAAACGTCAGAGAGGTTATTAGACAGTTAAATACTACTTCTACCTTGTTCTTTAACCATGCCGAAACCATTTAGTTTGCAATCAAAGAACTTAATAACCTCTTTAATTAATTATTTCCAGAAACAGCGTGACAATGCTGGGCCTTTATTACCTATAACTGCAGTATGGGAAGTGAGTCCTAAAAAGAATATTTTTAAATTTGCAATTCGTATTATGTTCTGTTTCTAAAAACTAATATTTGTAGAGGGTAGCTAGTAATTTGGGTATTAGCAAAAACGCCGTTTGCAAGATATCTGCAACTATTAAAAGCGGTAACTCTCTTAGTGATCCGAAGCCTACTAAAGATAGAAAAAAACCAATTACTGACTTAGACAAAAACCAAAAATTTGCATTGCGAGATGCAATATATGACATGTTTGAAAAAAGTCAGTATCATTCAGTAATTTTATGCATTACTAATCTAATCTTTACCAATTAATGCTTCTAGAAATACAGGTTAATTTGGATTCAATTTTGAAATTTTGTAAAGAAAGATTTTTATTTGAGGGTGGGAGAACATCATTATATGCAGTTTTACGTGAAATGGGGTTTAAATGGAAGAAAAATGACAACAAAAAAGCGTTAATGGTGCAAAGTCATATCATCCACAAAAGGATTCAGTTTTTAAGAAAATATATCGATTTATTGCATGATTTAAATCCTAAACCGTTTGTTTACGTTAATGAAACGTGGATTTTTCAAAATGGCTGCCAGACAGGTATGTTGTGGCAAGATGATAGCCACAAATGTGTAAAAACTTTAAAAAGTGAAGGGAAGAGGTATATTGTTTTGGATGCCGGAACCAAAGAGGGATTTATCCCAGATGCAGATCTAATATTCGCTTAGAAAAGCATCCATGGTGAAATGAACAGTCAAAATTTTAAAAATTGGTTTGAAAAATCAACTGATTAAAAATTTAAGTACACCAAGTGTAATAATAATGGACAACGCTCCATATCACACTGTTAGTCTTAACAAGATTCCTAACTCTAGTTGGCGCAAACAAGAAATTAAAGACTGGCTGTGAGAAAAAGATATTGCTTTTAGTGATCATTTATTAAAATGCGAATTATTACTAATAGTTTCCCAGTAAGACATATATTTTTCTTGTTTTTGTTTATATACGCTCAATATTAATTGAATGTTCTTCCAGAAATAAACCTCAAGCAGTTTTTGAAATTGACAAAATTGCCAAGCACAACGGGCATACTGTCTTAAGACTTCCTCCTTATCATTGTCAATTCAATCCCATTGAAAATATATAGGAATCGCAAAATCCTATTACAACAAAAATATTGGCATGAAAGGTTGGGGACAACAAGCAATGGCAATGTGGGAAGAAGCCCTTAAGACTATTACACCCCAAGTGTGGGCAAATACTGTTAGACATACTAATAAAATTATAAAAAAATGGTGGGAACAGGAATTATTGTTTGACAGGGAAGAGGTTAAAGAAATAATAACGTTAGCAATGATGATGACGATTCATCATCAGATAGTGATTTTGAGTTAGATTGAGTTACGTTTATACTAAAATATGACCTTTTATTTCGTTTGTTTTTTGTTCTCTTGTTCAATAATTTTATACTTCCATCTGCACTACATGTTCCTAAAATTTTTATTAAAACTTATTTATAGTTGTTATATTGTAAAAACCGCTGCCAATTTAGCGGTCACAATATCTATCTCATATATGTATATAAAAATATATATCTCATATATATTTTGTGGCATGAATGCCAAATTTGTTTAACGTAGCCCTCCTGCATTAGCTTAATGTTTGTGGGCCCCTAAGGGATCAACGAATTGAGTTACGCTTAATTAGTGCGTCACTTATAAGGTGACCTCTACACCCCCGCTCCCACTCTCACTTGGTTGAAATGGAAATTGATTTTGGTTGGATGAAAGTGCATGCGGAAATACATGGGAAGGAACAATGTGGGGGACAGACTAGAGAAGGAAGCAGCTGAAAATGAAACACTAGAAGTAATGTATAAGAGAATTCTAAAAACAGTTATATCGTAGCGTGTAATGTTACAATAATGTTTGAATAAATGTGTTGAAAATAAAAAATACACACACACATTATGCTGGAAAATGTGCTGGAATTGCAGTTTAGCGACCCATCCCTACAGCAACGTTCAAGCTCGAGGCTTGAACATCTCATATATATCATAGAATTGATACATCTCAGAAATTATACCATGTTGTTTTACGTTGTTTAAGTATATAAGAAGAGACCAAGCAAATTTAGAAGGTATTCAAAAAAGAACCAACGAAGAAAATGGTTTTGTTTTGATAAAATATGTTACGTTAGTTGTTAGTTACAAATTGGGTTTCCTATGGCTAATGTATATTAAAGTTTGTAAGAGAGAAATTACACAAATTTCAATTAAGAACTTTATTTTATTTACGAGATATCAATTGCAGTAAAAATATACACTATTTATAATTCCATTTAAATATTCCACTTTTATTTAGTTGTAACTACAACCACTTTGCCGCTGTTTACATAGCCAAAATACACACCATTTCACAAACACTCCTAACCTAACCTAATTTTGAAAATGAAATGTCAGAAATTATTGGTATTTTTATCTTAACATGTTTACAAAGTCACGTGACTACTGACGTAAGCCTTCTGCTTGACCGAATAGTCTATATATAAATGACTGGGTAGACTATTTTATTCTTAAATTTACAGTACTGGCTCATCACCAAGACCAACACTTTAGAAAAATCCTTTTAAATACAGATTTTCCAGATAAATATTTTTGTAGTCTTAAACCTTGAAGATTCAATGGTACTAAAAAAGGTGTTATTTATTTTTTAGTCGAAACAAACAGGTAAATACTATTCTTGTACTGTAAACTCGCAATGAAATGATATTCAGTAAAACCTTGGATTGCAAGTAACTGGGTCTGCAAGTGTTTTGCAAGACGACCAAGAATTTTCAATAAATTTTAACTTGATAAACGAGCGAGGTCTTGTAATACCAGCTTTGTCACCGAGCGTCACATGATGCACGCGATGGCGTGATCGTGTTCATGCGAATATATACTGTTTACTGTAGCATTGTGACCACGTGTGTGTGTGTGTGTGTGTGTGAGGGGGGGGGATGTAAAGCATTTTTTAAATTTTGTATCCAAGTGTAGGGACTGCTTTTTAGTACTAAGACCCAGTGCACAAGAAGAGACCAGAGATCGCGCGTTACCAAAAACATTTGACCATGCAAGTGTTTAACATGGCGTCACTAGTCAGCAATATGGGAATAATCTTGAATTGTGCTTTGCAATGAGCTTCACCACAATTGCGCATGTACTAAGTTATGGAATGAATCATCAGAGTTTCCATTATTTCTTATGGGAAAATTTGCTTTGATATATGAGCGCTTTGGATTATGAGAACATGTCCAGAACAAATTATGCTCGCAAACCAAAGTACCACTGTAGAGCTTTTATAACTTACTTTTTATTAAGAACTGTAGAATGAAATAGATACGTTTCTAATAATTATCGGATAACTGTGTTTATTTCGTGAATATCAACCAAACTATACAGAAAAATAACTAGCATTTACAAACCCAATGGTATAAAAAATCTAATCATAAAATGCGTAAAGCAATAAAAATGTTATTTACAATTTTTTACATGTTCAGTGGTGTGCAGTTTGTTTCCACGTTCATCGAGTTTATCGAGGTTAATCACACCTTTTGTCCTTTTCTGGTAAAAAAATTATAAAATGATTTTCTACATTTGTTAAGTAGTGGATTTCTTTACAAAAATAAGATTACAGCCATTTACAAAACATATCTAAATAGTTTACTGAAAAGTTAATAAAAACATTATAAATAAATAGCAAATTTAATTAGGTATAATTCTGCAAATTTTAGCTAATAGTATAAATTATGAAATAATGGAATGCAACACCTCAAGAGTCTGAACCGATGTGAACACAGTACACCTATGGACAACTGAATTTCCTTTCCGCTTGAACAACTTTCTGACATACTGATTAATGTTTTATCAATTTATTTGCTGTTCTATTTTTTTCTTTCATTGGAAGTGTTCATCGATGTGGAGGTAAAGTACAAAGGGCAGTCAAAAATAAGGCGTGATCTTTTTAACTGAGATTTTTATTGTTTTAACATTCTGCTTTTACCTTCATGGTTAATTTAGTATTTATTAAGATAAACTACTAAAATATTATCAGGACAATAATGACTTAGAGAATTTATGTATTTGACTAACACATACTGTCTGGACAGTTGACCTCACCATTTATAACTAAACAGAAAAATTAAATCAGGTTTAGATCTTAATTCTGCTAAGGGTACAATATTTAAATTTTGCATAATTAATAATCGTTGCTTTTTCTTTATAAATAATATAATAATGTGATAACTTTGTTTTTAAATTAATACTCGAGGAATGTTAAAACTTGCTTACCTAACTTGTTTTGGAAAACGATGTTTATTAATTAAGTTATTGCCAGAAAAAACTGCTTTTTATAAGTTTTTTTAAGAATAACTTAAAACTATGCATTCTATATTTTTGAGATTTGGTATAGTTATTCACAATATAAATAGTACCCACTGTAATTCTTTTTATAATTTTTGAAGTACCTTTAAGATCCAAGTGTAGCCCATAAAAAGTGAAAGGTACTTCAAAAATTTTGGGTACTGTTATATCTTCCGTATTTTGTCGAGGGAAAGACGGATTATGGTTTAACAGTAAAAGAATAAATTCTTTTATTGTTAAAGACGAGAGAATTAACGTTCTGACTGTTTTATGAATTAATTTCTGACTTTTTGTTTACATTTGTTGTACAAATACAAATTATCCTAGGCACCAGTGATCATCACAGTACACTTGGTCCTTAACAAGAAAATGTGAAAACATGCGCACTGGACAAAGTCGCAAATAGTAGTCCGAGAGGCGTAAGTACATTGCACCGGACGACTACGGGCATAAGTACATACGCTTTTCTGATTACAGACTGATTTAGACAGTTTACCACAGATTCATATTGCTATATACTATTTGTCTTCAACAGTATCTTTCGTGGATTAGATAATATGAAGGTGTTCCACTTAAAAAATTAAGAAAATCTATGATTTCTGAAATTTAGTAACACTAATTTATGTTCACGATTTAGAATTATCTTCATATTGGACACCCTACATCACAAAATAGATAAAATTATAAGTTAAAAATTGATCGGTGACATTGCTAGCTGGAATTGAATAATGTCCATTTACTGAAGACCTAAGCAGTGGGTACTCGTGTACCTTATAATATAGTTCTAATTGTCTGCAAGTGTGCTATTCAAATTGGCCTATTTGAAAAAATAATTATATTTCATTGCCCTGGGTGACATTCTTTGTCTTTGTTTTGTATATTACTAAAACCAGCATTCCTGTCAGAAGGATTTCATAAGTGTTGGTAACGTTTTAGTGTTTATAGATTTGTCTAAAGGTGCATAATCTTTTCTATCATGAAATAATATTATTAAAAAATATTCACCACCCAAATCTGCCTGTTCAATTTGACTTACTAATCTAAACTGCAATTTTAGTGCGTTGCTATCACATTTACAAAGAAGATGTTAGTCACTTCAAAATGTAATTTTTGTTTGAAGCAAAGATATTTATCTGATTACAATTTACGAGTTTAAAAACAAAGCAATTCTCAAAATTACATTTTCAATAATCTCAACAACACTTCAATGTATCAGATTTCTTCTTCGTTTCACAAGATATATTGACATATCAAGATTACCACTGAAAATTATTTTACAGCATATATAAAATTTTAACAAATTTGAGCACTGGAAATAGGGGCCCTTTTAATAGCAGGGCCCTAGGTTGTCGCCTAGCTCACCTATGCTTAAAACCTTGAATGAGAGAGAGAGAGAGAGAGAGAGTGATAACATATATAATGACAGCCAGTGGCTAGTAAGGATAAAAGTGGTATCCTAAAATGCTATAACAGTTTCAAATTTACTACATAAGGACTGTATCGCAAAGAAAGTTGACACCTTCAGCCTCATATACCTTTTATAATTATGCAATACTCTTAATAAATTTATAATAAAACAACAGTTTAATATCTAGAAAATTTAATAATTTAGAAAAATATAAAAAAATTATTATTTTACCTTTGAACAGGACGTGCTTCAGGGTAGTTTGGGGGATTAGGCTCTTTTTCGACAAAATTCACTTCATGCTGTTTAGACCATTCCTTAGTGGCCGCTGCATGATGACATGCAGCTAGGTCTGGCTAAAACAGTCTTTCTGGAAACATTCTTCTGATTGTGTATGTGCATATCGCCTTTGTGTTTCTAAAGAAGTCCCATATAATTATGAATGAAACATTGATTTCTTCTTTGGTTTTCACCAGGGACTTGGATCCAAATGTAATTCTGATACAGTTCCCACACAGTAACAAAAATGTAAGGGTTCAGTTCTGATTCTGATACTTGCTTTGAAAAATAAGAGTTCAGGTTCCAGTTTTGGTACGAAACAAATATCGGTCCTTGTAGTTTTTTATAGCCCGGTTCCGATTAAGTTAAGATACATGGTGGAGGCTTGTAAAGGTATGCACACACATCGATATATAATAAACTAAAATTGGTATTAGCAGAGTTATTGTCCATTTAAGGATGCGCACATTACCCAGCAGCATCGAAGCACTAATGAATAAAGATGCAAATAAAAGCATATTATTCCTTTTTTCCTTCTTGTACAATTAGAATCCCTATTAATAGGTAAGTTGGTATTTAAGTGGAGTGAGTAATATTCTCTACATTATATTTTTGTCTATAATTACTAGATTTCGATTGAAAGTAACTTTAGTAACAAACTCAACTGTATTTATTTAAATAAATTCACCCAAATATATCAAGCTGTAATAATACACCTGAGGTGCTAAAAAAATACTTTTACATCCTGAAATCTACAGCAAAATGAAGAATAGAATAGTTGCTGTGTTACATAATTATTCATTAATTCGTTTAATTTACTGTTCATTATTCAACATAAAAACAAGATACATAGTTCAAAACGTTCGTTCATGAAATACAGAATACAGTTCCTTTTCTGGTTGAATTGGAGAATGTAGAAAAGAAATTATTCAACAACAAAGTATTTGCTAGGATAATAAAGAAACAGTAGCTTAAGTGAATAGATCTTTTAACCTATTTGGTCATGAATAGGGTGTTTGTAGGTCTTGACAGCTTTTCTATTCCTGGGGATCAAGACTTTTTTCCAGAAATCCCAGGAATCTTAGATCTTAATTTTACATAGGTACCTAACACAAAAATCCAAATAATTTTTAAAATTGCTTTAACCAATCTTCCAATTACTTTTTCCCAAAAGGTCCTATTGGAAAAGAACTAATTATTTAATGAAACGAACATCAGTAATAGTTTTAATAACCAAAATAGTAGAAAAATATTTATAATTTGTATAAAAACAATTGTTATAAAACAATTTGTAAATCACAAAAAAAATTTGGAGGAAAAAAAAAGTAAAAAAAGATCGTTTTTCTGTGGACATATGCAATTTTCCCTCTTTCCACCCCCCCACTAGAGGGGTCGGGGGTGGGGGAGCGAAATAAAGGGACAGAGTAAAGTCGTGAATGATAATATAATACAAATGTAAATAATTAGTCTTGCTTAGACAAGTTAAGTTGGTTGGTGTGTTAATATACGACGAAAGTGTAAAAAGTTATAAATTGTAAAAGTATATAAGATTATAAAGAACCACCTTTAAATTAAATTTCTAGCTAAAATTATTGCTATTCAATAAACCTTCATTAAAACCTTAAATTGGTGTTTTATTTAATTAAACACATAAAACAAATACCACAAAATATTCTTCGATTAAGGGAAAAAGTACCCGCTATTAAAAAAACAAGTGTGCTATCAAGATCAAGTGTGTGGATGGTGTTATATGGGAAATCCATGCAAAGGAAAGTCATCCGGAATTGGAAACCAGCACTGGGACAACATAAAGTGACATACTCTGCCAATGGTTTGGATACGAGGACTATACTAAAAGGAAAGAAGCAACGTTATAAAAAGGTAGGAAGTTATTTCCTTCTGTAAATGGTAATAGTGAAAGAAAAGACAATTTTGTGATGTGTAGTAAAGTGATTTGAACAATTTAGTAATATTTACTGTCTCCAGCCTTACTGTGTGGAACTCCATAATCATGAAATATAATCAAATTAAAAGATTAATTTAAAGTTTCACAAGTTTTATTAGTTTATCTTTTATGACATTTTAATGTTGAAACAATATTGTCAGGTTAAAATAAACTAATAAAACTTGTGAAACTTTAAATTAATCTTTTAATTTGATTATATTTCAAAATTTAGTAATAGTTAAACTTAATTAAGATTTCAATTTTAAAAGTGATTTCAATTTCAATTTGTATATTTTAACCACGAGAATCCACATTCGCCCTGAGATGAGTCTTTCTTAAATTTAATTCTGTTATTGTAAGTTATTTAACTGGCGCCCACCTCCCTTACGTATCCTTGAGTTAGTCAAGAACTAACGTAACATTAATTTTATATAACTATTATATTATTTAAATCTATTAAAAGGTATTTTCAAATCATATAAGAATTTATAAAAGAGGGAAGTTGAAAAGCATTTCCAAAGTTCACAGTCATTTTAAAAATCAATTTAATTATAAAATAATTATCTACGATCTCACGGCAATTATTCACAATTTTAAAATATATAATAAAAATTTTAAAAATAATTTATTATTTTTAATAAACCAATATCACTGCAATATATATAATCTTTAACCCCTTATACCTTTTGGTGTCGAGGCTAATGCTAATAAAGATTATTAAAACAACAGATATTACGTAGGTCAATATTCAACACAACGTTTATTCAAATATTTTTTATATTTAAGTTACTAACAAAAGAAATCTTTTCTGATCTTTAAAATGCATGTGTTATTAAAAATTATTAAATAATTTTATTATTCAAGTTGAATTGCATTGGTAAATTGCGCAGATCTGGCATGCCTGGGTTGAAGATAAGCCTTCTTCAAGATTTAATTCTAGGTACTGTCACCGTTATTATGTCTGCTGGAGTGCTCCATTAAAAAATACAGATGAACTATTAACATATTTAAATTTTTGTTACTGAAATCCATAAGTCCATGTGCAGCGGTCGTATTCGGTCACTATTTTACATAAAAGTACATATTTTTTACCCTAGTGCATAAAAGTACATATTTTTAGCATTTAGTCACTAAAAGTATGTATTTTGTTAGCAAGTTTTAAATTCCACTATTTTACAACCGCTATTGTAAGACGCAAGCCATTTTGGACGAAACTTAGTAAGAAAATAAATGTAAATTGCGCCTTGTCGTGCAGGTAATACGAACCATTATTGTTTAGCGTAGCGCGCTATTAGCAATTTAGAATGTACTATTGAGAAGGGTATATTAAATATTGCCTGATAAACTTCAACCGTGAATACAAAAATGCATTATCTTCGTAACCGCGGGATTTGAACTCAAGTCTTCTGCGTCACAAACTCGATTGCTAACCCACTGAGCTACAAAGGCTTTTAAACAGTTCGTAAACATATATGGAATAAAAAATCGAATTAAAATTGAATGGAACAGTTGTGGACAAAGTATAGTAATCGACTCGCATATAATGGCGAGTATTCGCTCAGCCGATTCTAATAAGCTTAAACTTCTCATAAACTTCGCCCTAGTGATTAATAGCCATCATTATATGCTTGTTGAATAATATACTATTTTTTTATAAACTACATACATATTTGGTACATATTTTAAAAAAAGTCGCTAAAAAGTACATATTTTAAGAAGATTTAGTCACTATTTACATATTTTTTTCAATTAATTCTGCTACGACCGCTGCATGTGTGTGTATATCCGTCAGTCCGACCAAGCTGTTTTGGAATTTTAAAATTTTTATTTCATATTCAGATAAAGCATCAAAATCGAGAAAAACCCTTGAAAAAATATATGGCCTTTCAAAACTCTTTACATATTGAAAACGACGGTTATTAAAATGTTTAAGACCATACTTCCATATTAATCTTTAAGTAAAAACTTCTGTTTCGGTCTTTAAGAAGGCCACTATTTAAATATTAGTACCTATTTATAAATCAGGTAACAAATTCCGAATGAGACTCTTTTTGAATATAATTTAATATAGAAAGTACAAGTTACTTTCTGAACGGTGTGGCCAAGCATCACCAATACATTCTTGCTGAAACTAACTTACTGCTTTTTTCAAAACAACTAGTTAAGCCAGTTCACCTGTGCAAAGCGATGCTTTTGTTCAGAACTGTCTTTTTTAATTAATAATTTACTCAAGAGATTGCATCAAATAAAACCTTAATGCTACAGTAAGAATTTTAGTGGACTAACCTGTATGCAAAAGTTTCATGTATCGAATTATTCTTCCCAGGATTCGAGACAACAAAAAAATGTGTAATTCCCGAGAATTTCCTGAGTCAGAGTGACGCTAATCATAAATTAGACTTGATCTTCAGGTTTGGCATCTTGTCGAACCATTTCGCTCACTTTGGCCACAATATATATGAACTACAGGATTCAGGCGTGGCATACTGATTCTGTAATTGTTTCTACATATATATGGGTATTTCTCCCGAAAACCACAATTTGGATGTGAAAAATTCTCGGAAAAGAAAATTGTTGAAATCTGTTTTTCTAAGAAATAGTATGATTAATTGATTGTATATAACACATACTGTTGATTAGTAGAGCTTAATCTGGACATTTTCGACCTTTACAGTATTAAAATCCACGTAAATGATGTAAATATCATGCAAATGACAGAAAAGATTATATTTAATAAAAAAACTGAACTTTAATATTATAATAAAAAGATATTTCCAACACGATAATGCTTAATAATGGCTTAGTAATGGATAACAAGTAAAATAAAAATTAGTAATTTTTATTTTACGTGATATGACAGTCATCATGTTTTAGCTTCTCCATTTGTTTCTTTTCTGGATCGTTTTTAATTTTTTCTCTTCTTTTCCACATTTTCTTTGCACCTCATAATGTAAGAACATGAATATATGTAGGAGTTGTCATTTACGTAAACAAATTGTATTACGTGGAATTATAAATCCACGCAAATGATGCAATTAATATAACAAAGCGCCTAGACTATTTTCTTTGGAGGCTTCATACTAGCTATAATGAAACAACACAAGTAGTGTATCAACTTACAAAAAATTCATTTCTAAATTCAACACCAGTAAGAAATTATGATAACCACGTGAATGATGCGAAATAAATGTACTCTTACATCAAACCATATAAACTACCTCTATAAAGTTTATAGATCAACTAAACAAGACACTACATGTTGATTTCATTAAAATTACATATGCAAGCAATACATGTGTAATGCTGATATTGTAGAAATACTGATACTATACGTGAAATTTAATAATGTTCTCCTCTCTTAGTTAGATCCATGCAAATGCCAAACTATCAGGGACAACATTTAATTAATTGTGTAGTAGTCCATGCTTAATATTTTATATATTAATTGACTCTGGATGAGAGCCCTATACTTGTTTTACAATTCTCCTTAATTAGAACAGTAATGATTAACTGATGCTTTAGAGAAACTGCTTTTTACTTTGAGAATACATACTAGGGACATGCCACGTGAATCATATATGACATAATAAAGTTTACTTTTTAATAAATAGACTGCTATTACATCTTCACTGTACTGAACTAACATGTAAAAAGGTATTCGTAATATAATATTAATTAAACAGGGACAGTAAATTTAATATTTCTGAAGAATTACCCATATACCACATACAACATTATAGCCAAAGCGATTGACTAGTCATAAGCCGATAAGTCATAACTGGTCTAGCATCTCCACTGCCCATTTCCCTCGTTATAGAGGTAGTACTGTACCACTATCACTATACAAGTGATTTTACAATCATTTGTACTTGGTTCCAATATCTGCAGAAATACTAAAATACTTTTGTAATATCAAAAAAGCAGTGAAGTGGAAGTATTAAAATGGTACTCATACTCTCACTGCAGCTATGGTCACCATATTCAATACAATTTTTTTTTTAAATACAGTAGCAGTCATAAAAATGTACTCACGTAATAAACGTCATAATTTACCAATTTTCTTTCTCATGGAAACTAAATATGTTAGTAAATTTTCAATTAACTTATTTTTTTATTCTCTTGCAATGGATTTTTAAATAAAATTTGACAATATTCTTCGGAAACTAATTTATTTATAAATGGGGGGAAATTAGAACACAAAAAATTGAGGTCAATATATCATTATAAAATTACAACAAAAAACACAAATTGTTATAGAAAACACTTAAACAAGAAAAAAATGAGTGTAGGCAATCAAAATCAATTTATTTAATATTTAATAGGCCCTTCTATATTTTTTATAACAATTTTTCTGTTTACCATATTTGTAATTTTATATGCTTTTACACAAGGAAATTTAAATTACAACTCTTAAAAATTCTATCCAATGCCTGTATACCTTACTAAAGAAAGATAGCAACAAACTTGCACACATCTGTATTAACGCGCAACACGAAGACATTTAATTTTTTATTAAGTGAGTACATTTCATTGACCGCTACTGTAATAGAAAAACATTAATTCTAAGAGAAAAGAAAACAACTAACAGTAATTTATTCAAACATTTATTCAATAACTTACAAACCAAAAATTATGGGTCAAATTATAATTTACATATCTGTGAAAACTAGTACAATAAAAGATGTGACCGATGCACACAGAAAGCTGGGGCTGTTGCAAAGCAACATATGTCGCTATTGCTTTAATGTGTGCATATGTTTTTGTTTCAGTCTGACTGGCTATTCCCGTATCGAATAACATTTTATAACCTTTATAAAACTACAAACAATATAATATACGTATCTTATAGTATTATGTACTTTTAATACTGATACATTAACAATATTAATTTATTACAATAAATTAGTAACAATTAATCTTTTAAATAATAGATACACAGTGAAGAATGATTTATTGCAATTTGTGAGTTTTGATGGATCATGCCAAAGTTTTTATTTAACAATAAATATAGCAATTCTAGATAAACCTTTATTAGAGTTATGATACTGCACTTGATTGATTTTATTGATCAGAATGAAATTTATATTGCAAGAGGATTTTTTTAGATTATTAAAATGTAAAAAACTTTTATGTTAAAAGTGGTGAGTTTTAAAATAAATGATGTATAATTTTGTACTCAAAACTATCCATAAAATTCTAACCATATCTAACTACTTACATCATCTAGGCATGTTTTACTTCGGTATGCTTTATTAGACTGTTTTTTTCTATAAATCCCTTTCTACAAATATCACATGTAAAAGGACGCGCAGATCCATGCGTTATCTTATGTCTTTTTAAGCTATAAAGGCTTGCAAGTTTTCTCTTGCAAATATTGCACTCCAATTTGGAATGACGTATTTTATGTTGTTGCAAGGTTTGTTTAAATTCGAATGCTTTGCTGCAAATCTTGCATATAAAATTCATTCTCTTATTAGTATGTTCAGTCTCCATATGATCTTCTACAGTCTGCATATCCCAGAATGACTTTTTACAAACACGACAATTAAATGTTTTATGAGTGTTATTCATATGGTGTTTCAAGAGTGTTATATTAGCAAATAACAAGTTGCAGATAATACATCGTACTGATCCCTCTTTATAATGACTCCTTACATGTCTCTTTAGATCCTCCGCAAATAAAAAACCTTGTTTACATATTAAGCATCTGAAATTCCTTGTACCTTTATGCTTTTTATTCATATGCTTTTGTAGGTAGTCCCATCGTGTATATCTTGCTTCACATATTTTACAATTGTAACTTTTCCCATAACCCATGTGAAGTCTGTATGAATGTAAATTTAATTCTCTTTCTGTGCCAAACTCTACATCTTTACACAACCTACAGGGAAATGAAACTGGTTCAGTGTGGACTTTCATATGTCGTGTCAAGCAGTATCGTCTTTTACTTTTATAGTGACATACAGTACATCTGTAAAGCAGTTCGCCTTGCGTTTGAGTTTGAGAACTTGGAGGAGAACGAGCACTCGAACAACTGTAATAAAAAAAAGTAACCTTATTTAAAAGAAATAATAGTTTTGACCAGCCAGTAGCAATTTCTCCATTGAGCTACAGAGTTGTATAGCTACAACAGCTCTCATATAGTTTTATATATAATCAAACTTAAAAATAGTTTTCATGAGTTACTAAATAACTGATTAAATAAATGCATGTATAAACATCCTAATGTATAAACATTTAACACCAAGTTTGCTTTTCAATTAGAAGCCTATTAACCCTGCAACCATATGCAGTTTTACAGCTAATAGGAGAAGTCATCTTTGAACTCAGCAAAGAATATAAGTTAATAATTCTTCTCCTGGCCAGTTTTTAATGACCTGAATATATACGGGATTTGTGTAAAAGTTTTGAAAAATGATGCAAAATAAGAAAGAGTATATTAGTATCTCAAGACAAAATGACTGCTCGAGTTTGGAGAGAATTTATGTGTGGAATTACTTTATGGAATGGTTCCCCAAGATTTATCAAATTTAGTTTATTTTCCAAGAATTAGTAGAAGGGCCAATTTTATTTTTACGAAAATATATAAAGTATGAAAAATATAATCTTCATTTACAAAAGAGCTGAAGACAAATATCAATCAAACATTTCACACAAAATCAAACATTTGTAAAAACCCTTCTCGTGTTGACAAAATTCTTGAGAGTTATTTTTCTCAATCAATCAAAAGTAGTGAATGAATTTGAAGAACTATGTCATGTAATCCAATAGAATTGGAATAGATTAGAGTTGAAGTTCTCCTTCCAATTTCAATAAACTCATTTTGGTCTTCTACAAATAATAAATCAAATATTCAACAATATTTTCGGCAATAATCTCAAATTGGCCATTTTGATTCTGATACTTGTCTATACATAGTTCTTTTGTAACTAAAGATAACATTTTTGTTACTTTATACATACATAATGTTTAACTCCTTATACCTTTCTGTGTCGAGGTGCTGGGCGCACCGAGCTGCAAAGTGGATATGTGGGTGTGAGACGAAGCAGCGGAGTCAGGTAGGCAACTGCGCTTGTGGTTTGCCCACCTGAGTGTTTTCCAGAGCAAACTTGACTTAACTCTGTTAAGCAATATAATCTACTATAACCACCCCGTCGTATTGCCAGCCTTTTCCTACTTTATATATTCGTAAAAATGGAATTGATCCTTCTGCTAATTACATCTTAGAATAAAAACTAAATTTAACAAATTTTGAGGGAGCAGACCATAAGATTACGCGTTATAAATTCTATCGAAACTCGAGCAGTCATTATTTCTTCAGATTCATTCTATTTTTTACATCATTTTTCGAAATTTTAACACAAACCAAAAATACGGTTCCACACAGAAGGAGGAGATAAATTTAGATACATTCCAGTATATAGACTTTTTAAAAATCATGAACAGAAATTGTGCGACGTACTCCCTGCAGCCCACGTTCTGACTGCATGTGACTACACCAACAAATTAGACTAAAAAAATTTAATTATTAAGGCAAATTTTTTTAAGTTTTTTAGAAAAAATTGGTATTGATGATTTGAAATCGTGTTTATCGCATGCTGAGGAATTTTTATTTTAAACAACAAAACCAGGATTTTCATGCAAGTATTTAGATGAACTAAGATCCTGGATTTATTTTCATTCTAAGAATTTTGCACCCGAAACTCTGTCCCCAACTTCCTATCAGGCGCAGAGCCAGGAGGGGAGCTCGTGGGACTGAAGCTCCCCCCAACGCATATATGTGACTTCGGAACTTTTCTTTTTAAAGTTTATTTTATTGCATAATAGAATTTCTTTGTAATAATTATATTTGAATTAATATGTTACATATTCTCTATAATAAAATTGTATAATATTTAATAGTGTAATGCCGAATATCGGTTTATTGTAATTATAAATTGTAAATAAATGTTTTTGAAAGTATATATAATATTCATAGTAAAAGGAATTATTTTGAATTTAAACTCAAAGTTGTTGATATTTTTATTTACCCCCCTTCCCCATGCACATCATAATTTTTTACCTCTTTTTCTGGAGTTTTAAAACTAACCCCCGCCCCGAAAGAAAACTGGCTACAGGCCTGCTTTCCAGTTCATGTATTGACCACATGAGCTTATTACTGTATTTGTACTTAAATTGTTACATAGGCACTATATATCTGTAGATCCCACTAAATATGGTTTTCAGATTGACACTGACCACAACCTTTTAAAACCCGTAACAATTTGCATATTATTGCAGAAAGATTTGTGATTACTTGCTAGCTTGTAAAATTTACATATGTTAATAAAATATGTTTCCTTGTAAAGAAGGAAATTTATTGTACAAAAGTTTGCATGTGTAATATTAACAAAGCTTATGAAAATATAACATTTTTATAAAGCAGTCTAGTGTTTACGCACTGATGATTAAAAATTTAAACTTTGACTACCAGCTACCATGTTCAACAATATCTCCTGACTAACATCGATGTATCTTTTTTATTTCTAAAAGTAATTAGAAACAGTAAACGACGTTTAAATTCCTAAAATGCACATTAACTTCATCTTTTCCTTATTTGAAGAAATTTTTAAATAAATTATAAATAAAAAAGATCGACAGCAAAAGATTAGAAGAAAATATACATTTTTTATTATTTTATCTACTTATAATGCACTGATCTTTAAAGATACAAAAAGAATTAAATAACCTGTCACATTACAAATAAAATTTTGAATCAACCAAAACAAACTATAAAAGTTTCACAAATGCAAATTTTCAATAAAACTGAAGAACCACTGCAGATTTGTAACATAAAGCCGATTGCTATAATACAAGTTTTAAGAGAACGGTCTCAAAGGAAATTCTTCCCGTTACTTTTGGGCTTAAAGTTTTCCCTAGAGAACGCATGGGAATCTTGTACATTTCTTACTGTAAGGATTCTTGAGCCCACGGGTACTAGAAGTGTGTGGTTTTTCATGGATCGTCTCACACATAGGCCCAACTAACCTGTTCAGTCAATTCCCGACTGGTTCTGCCCTCTAATATACTGAAAGTGCCTCTCTGATTGAAAAATCTTCGATTTAAAAACTTCTTTGGAGAAATCCTTTCTCTAGGCACAAAATGGAAACTTTTGAGCTAGTAGATGCACCACCCCAGAGAATCAGAAAAAATACATCCACCCTAATAGTGATTACTGAACTAAGCAATACTTCCACAGACGAAAAAATATAAAGTACTGGTCATATTACTACTAATTTTGGTTGAGATAAAGAAAATTCATCTAAACATACACAAAAACGATGTAAATAGTTTCAGCCGCAATTTGAGGTTAGACTTCTGTTAACAAAACCGCGCAATGGTTCAGCGTGGTATTACGAAATAAAATGTTGCTTATTTAAAACTCCTACTTGTCGAAAATAAAAAGAATTAATCTTAGTTTTAACAAGAATTCAAGAAATAATTTCTAGATCTCCTGCATTAGGGACGAGCACTATAGTTTTAAGATATAGCATTCTATAGTTTTTGTAAAATTCTTTTTAAAACTTCCAGAACTTACCCAGGCTGCGGAGAACTCATTTTCAAATTCTTTTAACTTATATCACGTGCTATTAGTTTAACTCGATTTACAACAATTTTTTATAATATTGAAAACTAATTGACGTAAATAATCAAACAATTCTCACATATACAAAATGGACGCTACTTCTGTTTATCAATTGTTAAACGTTAAACTTCTTTTGTTTGCATGTGCTTCCGTCGACAGTAACGCGGGAAATTTGAATTTTAAATAAAGCAAATATTTAAAGAAAGATCTTGTTAAACATGTTCAAGCTTTTATTGCAAAGGTTTAATTATCTAATCTAATAATCTGAATTCTACAATTACACTGTGGGACCAAACACCTCAAAAGCTGGTCAAAATTAGTTTTCTTATATTTATTTCAAAATAAGGTTGATTTTAAAATGAAATCACAAAAAGATACATTGTTAAGTGCTAATATGCATTTATTCAATATTCAAATTATTGATCACTTTGATAGTACATATTTACTCGATAGATATTCACATAAACCATATTTTTTGTATTTTCATTAAGAATATATATATAACAGTGGCGTGCGGTGAGAATTTAGGCTAGGGAAGCAGCCACGATTTTAATTTTAATATACCTAGGTACAGGCGCGGATTCACGGGGGGAATGGGGGAAATCCCCCCCCCCCACAATTTAGAAATAAAGTATACATATAATAGAAACAAATAATGTTTGTTTAATTGTTATTTATCATCATTTTTCCAAAAATCCCCCACCAAAATAATTTTCTAAATCCGCCTCCGCTAGGTACAATAAAAAAAACAATGCTATAATTATTAAGCTTAAAAGTTTTTCAAAGAAGAACTTTTACATTTTATACTTATGGAATTTGTTGACTTTTATTTTTTATTTTAAAAAACTACTACTATGTATTTATAATGCAACTCGATTTTCCGGTCTTTTTTAGTAAAATACCTGGTGCAGGTTTTAATCTTTGTTGTTAAATTTGAAAGTTCTGGTTTTGATCTGCCTTTTTCAATAATTTGTAATTTCTTTCCAAAACTGTATGCAGAAAATTCTTTAGCTAATAATCTACAAACTGAACAAAAAGATCGTCGCGATTCGGATGTATCGGGAGTACTAGACGATAATGCAATTTTAAATTTGCATACTGAACAAACTAAATAGAATTATTTGTCTTCCAAAAATTCCAACTTATATAAATTGAAATAATAAAATGTTTCAAATTCGCAAATTTACATTACTTAAGTAACATTTAACAAACACTAAATCGAACAAATAACCAAATTATAATAAATAAACATTTGGGCATGGAGCACACTAAAAATAATGTGACCTTATTACGATGTACAACGCACCCCCACTAACGACGGCGAGACTGGCCGGCTGGCGAGGAAAACTGCAATAAGCAACGATATCAGTGCTTATACGCGATGTAATGTAACACATTTGAATCGGTATTACCTTTCCGCGCAAGTTTAATGAGCCTAAGTTAAAATAGTACTCTAAATAATTATACTTTTTGCTGTACGGAATTGATATTGAGCTTTAAATTGATTAAATATTACAAATTTAAATAAACAATAACCATAATTTTATAAAAATATTTTTGTTAGCATTGGTTTTTATTTTTAATAAATTCTTAAGGGAAGCATTGCTTCCATGGACCGCACGCCACTGATATATAAATATGTTAACTTATCGAAGAACAAGAAATAAATTCAAAGTTGGCACTTAATGCCCCAATTATTATATTCAAAAAGTGTAGTGTGCAAGATTTTGTAGTTATTAAGTATTGAAAATTCATATACGTAAAATTAAGTAAATAACTAATGGTGCGGCAAAGTACGGCAGGTAAATTTTATATATGCTATAATTTAGAGTTTTAACTAAAAAATATGTAAAAATTGGATCTAGAGCTCATCCGACTAATTTTGTATCTCAAGCTAAGTATAAGCTTCGTCAAAGGTTTACAAAAATTAGTAGCGTTGTTTATAGTTCGGATTTTACAAACGAATATACATATTAAATAAAATATAACGTTTATAATATCAAGTACTTCTTATAATTAATTGATCCATCGCTTATTTGACCAAAAATTATATAGAAAAGTTCACAAAATCGATTTATAGTCACTTACTCAATCAGTCGCTTTTTAGACAAGTTGCATTCAACGCTACGACGAAAATGTGCAACCTCCTACAATGTGCAGAAATTGATCCTTCACCCTAATAACGTATCCCGTTATAACGCTCAGGCATTCTTCTTTCAATGTGTAAGGGTCTCAGGTTAATTCTGAGAAGACGAATTTTTCCAATTTTGACCAACATAACAGGTAGTTTGTCCCTCTGTGAATTATACGCTAGACAAGTATTTATAGTCAAATTTAATTTATAATTAAAGGGATAGGTAACATGATTTGGGCATGGCAAACTTTAGTTTACCAGGCAGGGGCTGTAAAAAGGAACACTGTAATTTTACACATATTTTTAGTATATTTATATTTAAAGTATTAGATTATATTAGTATAAAAAAAATATGAAACAAAAATTGTTATCGCAATTTTGGTTAGAATAATGTCAACAACTGCCACTGTTACTGTAATCTGTGCAAATCTTACTCGACCAGTATCTTACTCTATATACAATTTTTTATGCTTGGGTTATTAATTCATTATTCTCATATGTATTTATGTCTAACAGAATTTACATAAATAAAAATGGAAATTGAGATTTAAAGGATTTTAATATATCAGTTATTTAATTATCAATTATCAATTAACAGCGAACATATACATACAAGGCTTGGTTCAAAATAGTCGAATTTTCAATTTTAACACTTGACAAATGTTACACTTTACCTACTTTTAGACAAAATCCACTAAATATGATTTTGTTTAATTTAACGACAACCTGTAATTGATAATTCTTGATTGGTTATAAGAAAATTAATTGCTAAACTGATAATATGCTTACGGGTGTTATTTTTCAATAGTGCAAATACACAAACACAGACAGATGGTTAACATTATTCTAACCAAGATTTGAAATTACAGTTTTTGTTTAATATTTTTTAAATAAATATAATCTAATCTCCTTGAAAACATGGGTAAAATTACAGTTGCCTAGCTTCTGCCATCTACAGTAGTCTGCCATGATTTGGGAGTTGTATTCATTGATACCTTTGTACTCATGGGATTTCTAATGCATCAAAATGTTTACTAAAGGTAGCAAAAATGTTGAAGTTTGTGGTAACTATATCTAATAGGCAATGCATTTTTTTCAAATAAAAACAGTAAACTGCTCTCATAAATAGGAAACTTCTATCTAATTTAGTAAACTTCATATCTATGACAGTTTATGTAGAACTTTCCTCACTTGAACGTTCCAGTACTGTACTGTAATCAGGTTTACATTACAATTCTGCACTCTAGTAATGGTTCCTCGTTGTCACAGTTTTTACAATAGTACTGAGAAAACAATTACCCTAGGCAAGAATTGCTCTGAATTAGGCAAATCCTAGTAAAAAGAAAATTTTCTGTCGTAATTTTTTTACATACTCAAATTTACATAAAATATATTTAGAGAACTTTGAAAAGTTAAAGGTTAGAAAATAATTTCATCATTTATCTAACTTTTGGATAACATTTCTTATTGTTAGTAATTTATATTTGTTGCTGAGTTTAGAGATGATTTCTCCTATTAGCTGCAAAACTGCATATGGTTGCAGAGCTTATAAGTTTCTAATTAAAAAACAACTTGGTATTAAATATTTAGTAACTAATGAAAACTATTCTATAGTTTGACTTTATTTAAAAGTATGTGATAGCTGTTCTTATCATATAGCACTGTACCTGAAAAAGTATGGGATCCGGCAATGGCTGTGCAGTTCCAGTTGTCTGATTCTCACAAATCGTCTAGAGACCTACACTTAAGGGACGTTGATGCGAAGATACACAGCCTCTTACGTTCAAGACAACTTCACCTTAACGGGTACACACCGGGATGCTACTTTAATGGGCCCTATAAAGTAGCCTCAAAACGAAGCTCTGTCAGGGGCACACCAGGCCTATAACTGGGAGATCGGGTTGGCAAAACCGTTTAAAAACCAAGTCCCGCCACATTTGAGGTTGGATTCGATCGGGCAATGGCTCCAGCCCAAAGTCGTCCCCCATCCAAAGTTCCAAAAATGATAATTAGTAAACAATAAAATTTAAAAAAAAAGTATACGAGGACGGGGCTTAAACCCATGATTTTTGATTGTGAATCTGATGCTTTAACTGCTAGGCCAACCAGCGTATAGCTTACAGCTTTTCTTTATAGCTTATTACCAAAAACAATAAATCAATAAGCTTTTTAAGTATTTTTCTAAATAGTTTTTGGTTTTCTTCATAAAGTTTAATATGTTTTTGAAGTAAAATGAATTCTTCTCTCGATTGATACCAAAATTTCTACCTACATTTGCAAGGGTACAAATTTAGAAGGAAAATGATCAAATCCCATAGGATTTGCTATATTATCGTTTACAAAAAACACACTGTATATCTATATAAATAATGTAGTATTCTAATTAGATTATAATAATCTAAGATTCTCTTGCAACATGAATTTCATTCAGACTAACAAAATCATTCAAGTGCAGTAAGCATCATAACTCTAATAGAGGATTATTTAAAATTGCTATCTTTATTGTTAAATAAAACCGGTGGAGTAATCCATCAAAATATTCTCTCGAGATGGAACATAATACCAATAAAACTATACTCAAAAGTATAATATTCAGAAAATCATAAGTATCATTTTGTGACTTACAAAACAATCTATATAAACTATTTTACCATGTCTAACATTGATTTACTGAAAAAATCACAAATTGCAATAAATCATGCTTCACCCTGTACCTATTATAATCATAAGATTACTTGTTACTAATTTATAATAATAATAATAATAATAATGCTTTATTTCCATTTGACCATAATACAGTATCGCAAATTGTCAATGATAGAAAAACTACAATAAAATATTACATCGGTTATATAAGTTACAGCAACAATAATAGATAAAAAATAGATATAAATGTAACAGTGTAAACAATGTACATAAATAGTATAAAGAATATAAATCTACATACTTTCATCCATATTCCCTATACATAATTAATCAGAAATTAAAAGAATTGACAAATTGATCTAAAACAAGAATCAACCATATATTATTATAGTATTATTATACTATCTAGATATATACATTGTTTGTAGTTTTATAAAGACTATAAACCATTATTTGACACAGGGGCAGTCAGTCAAACTGAAACGAAAACATCTGTACACATTAAAGCAATCGTTATGACTAGGGTTGTTATATCGCATCCTGTTACAACAGCACGCACTAAAATTAGAAAAGTTCGAGCTGAACTTCCATGGCACAGCTGGAGATGCTATTCGTCTAACAAGCAGTGGAAGACGATTTAAGCACACAGCGTGCAACCAGCAGAGCATCATCTGTATAACCTGCATATAACTTCTTGCAGGGTTTGCATTTTATTTATTAGATATTTCATTATTTCTATTAATTCATCATTACTACTGCTGTGAGTACTGTAATAAACTATTATGTTTAACAAAGTGCCCTCAGTAGAACTGTGGCTGATCCAGCACCAAGTGGAAAACACTGATATATAGGGGTATGTATGGTAAAAAAAGGTAAAACCTAGACCCTCTCTTATTTTGCATATTAAAGTCAAGTGAAACACAGTGTCTACAGTTTTTAATACACACTCAGGTGTACCACAAGAGTCCAATTTGGGACCACTCCTGTTCTTACTTATGAAAAAAATGATCTAACTAATGTTATACGTCATTCTAAATATAAGTTCGCTTATGATTTTAAATTTAATCTTTCAATTCACACCTATTAGGACTGTATATTGCTGTAATGGGGTACTTGCATGTATTTTTTTAAGATTTTTATATGAAAATATACATCACATTAAGTGTCTATAATTCAATTACCGTGTAAAACGATCTCACTAACCCATTGAAAATTAATTTTAAAGTTTAAATTCTTTATGGCAGTGACGTCATATGCCCAACTGTGGCGGCAAGGCAAAAGCCAATGAGATTCTAGCATTCTTCTTCACCCCGTCAAAGTGTACTGTTCGTTGTTGCCAATATCGTTATTTACTTATTTAGCGGGCACGTGGTAGATTTGAGGTTAGGTTACAGACGCGTTATTTAATTTCGTTATTTTTAGTATTTGCTTTTTATATTAGTGTGGTAAATTTAGAATAGAGACTTTTTTTTAGATTTTTAACTGTTGTTTATTATATTAGTGTTATTAGGTCTAGTGTTAGCCTGTTATTAGGTCAGCTGGTGGTATGTACACAAATACGCTTGGCAATGTTGTTGTATATCGTTCCGCTAAAATATAGCGCGATACTTAAATCTCTGGCGTATTTTCATTGTTGTTTTTCTTTTTATAAAGATTTTTTTAGAAAAAACTATTTACAGACATATTTATTGTGAATCGAGGCTGTAAAGGTACAATGACTCTTTTTAATAATTCTGATAGCATGCAAGTATCCCACTAGATCTAGACAATATACATAGATGGTCTTTAAATAACAAGCTTCCCTTCAATGTAAATAAGTGTTCTGCAATGGCATATACAAGGAAAAAGGCCATAATAGATTGCTCTTGCAAGATGATACACTGCAACGAAAGACATCCATCAAAGATTTAGGAGTAATTTGTGATAGTAAGTTGACTTTTACAGGACATATTGATTATTGCACAAACAAAGATTACAGGATTTCTGCTTTTACGTTTGGATCCTAACAAATGTAGAAATTCTCAGCACCAATAATATCATCGATTTGATTTAGAGCATAAAAATTATCATCAGCTAAACAAATCGTTGTAAGTGAGAAAATGATTTAACATTGACCGTGACTGTGGGTAAATCACTAGTAATTTTTTTCCATACTTAAGGCCTGAAGATAATATTGAACTGAATGATCGAACTTTGAACTAATGACTATATTTGTACTATCCAGAACTTTGCTACTAAAAACCCTAATCCCTCGGACTTCATGAGTTGTGAGAACTCTAACGGATAACGGAAAAAACTAATAGGAGACTGAAAATTGGCATAGATGTTGGCGAATACCTACTGTTAACGAAATTGATGAGTCCCGAGTTGAATAAGTACGTTTGAGCCGCCATCTTAGAAAATATGGCGGTTTAAATGAAATACAACGGAAAAAATAATAGGAAGCTGAAAGTTAACATATATGTTGGCGAATACAGGCTGTTTAAGAAATTGATGAGTCCCAAGTCGAACAAAGTGTGCTCGATCCGCCATTTTGTAATAGAAGGCGGTTTAAATGAAAAATTGCGGAAAAACGTAATAGAAAGCTGGGAATTGGCTTAATATGTTGACGAATACATACTATTGAAGAAATTGATCAGTCCCAAGTTGAATAAGGTGTGCTAGGGCCACCATGAAAAATTTTAAATTACTCGGTTTTGGTAGGTTTTAGAGGAAAAACTCAAACTGTGGCGTAAACTTACTAAAACAGTACTGCACTCTGACTATATACACTTTTAACCACTCTCAGATAATTTTTCAGTATCTGGTGAAGATAACCGCCTAGCTGTTGAAACATCACTCCAGAGTGATTAAAAGTGTGTGTGGCGAGGGTGAAGTACCGTTTTAGTTGGTAGGTTTTAAGTAAAAAATGGAAGAGAAGCAGTTTTTAAATTTATTATTATCGGTAATTTCACGAGCTAATCTTTTCTCATCTTCGACGGAGCTCCAGAAGCAAGTTTGACATTTTAAATAATTAAAGCAACAACGATACCACAGTATTGATTGCAAAAATTTCATTTAAATTTGATAAAAAGGAATTTTAAAATGATTCTAGAGAATACGATTCTCGAGACTATACATTCCGCGTTATAGGACCAACAAAATACACCACACAGGTTATAGTGTATACAAGCTCCTTAAGAGTATCCAGAGTGCTTTGGTTACAGATTCTGAGGTTATAATATAAAGAATGTAGTGCTACGATCGATATGGTATTATAGCAAAAAAATAGCAAAATCTGTAGTTGTTTAATCAACAGGTGTTTTCTACATCTGCAATTTGTTTTGAGACTCTCCAAACCGGTGTAAGTATTGTGTAATTAAATTACCATCATATCCATCACCATTGCAAGATCTTTAATATGTGCATTTCATATGGGAAATACCGCCTACAATCTTGATGCTATATCTCCAGAACTATCAGTCGTAGCTAAATAAAATACAACCAGATTATGAGGAACTCTACATGGAATTAAAAGATTTTTTACGTAAAACCTACTAAAATGGGAGTAATTTAAAATTTTCCAAGATGGCGGCTTGAGCACACCTTATTCATTTTGGTACTCATAAGTTTTTAAAACAGTATGTATTCGCCACCATATAGTGCCAATTTTCAGCTCCCTTTTAATTTTTCTCGTTATTTTCCATTTAAACCGCTATCTTTTCCAAGATGGCGGCTCGAACGCACCTTATTCAACTCGGGATTTAGCAGTTTCTTAAGTAGTATGTATACGCCATCATATCTGCCAGTTTTCAACTTCCTAAACCGCCATATTTTCCAAGATGGCGGCTCGAGCACATTTTATTCATTTCGTTAATCATCAATTTTTAAAACAGTATGTATTCGTCACCATTTATTTTTAGCTTTCCATTAATTTTTTTCGTTATTTTTTATTTAAACCGCTATTTTTCCCAAGATGGCAGCTCGAGCACACTTACTCAACTCGGGACTCATCAATTTCTTTAACAGTATGTGTTCACCATCATAAAATGCCAATTTCCATCTTCTTAGTAATTTTTTTCGTTATTTTCCATTTAAACCGCATCTTTTACAAGATGGCGGCTCGAGTACACCTTATTCAACTCGAGACTCATTCGTTTCTTAAACACTTAAACAGTATGTATTTGCCACCATATATGCCAATCTTCATCATCCTATTAATTTCTTCCGTTATTTCTCATTTAAACCGCCATATTTTCCAAGAGGGCGGCTTGATCGAGCACACTTTATTCAACTCAGGACTTATCAGTTACTTAAACAGTATGTATTTGCCATGATATATGCCAATTTTCAGCTTACTACTAATATTTTTCGTTATTTTCTATTTAAACTGCAAGCTTTTCCAAGATGTCGGCACAGACACATCTCGGTGAGTTCCAATGTTTGTTTAATTTGTTTTCTATATTTGTCAGAAATTATTTTAAACATAATACTTTTAAGTGTTATTTTTTCGCAAGAATCGCTTATTAACTTTTTTCCTTTAACATGGCCTTTTTGACAATAAAATAAAAATAATAAATAACTGTAAGAATGTAAAAATCGTATAAAATATTTTTGTTGTATCTAAAAGATAATAATAATTGAGTCATCTTGTCTAGCCGACTACCTGCATGCTGTGACCGTCGTAGACGTGGGGTAATGTGGGAAGAAATTTAGGTGTCTCTAAGTAAAGGGGAATTATTCCCTTAGAATCCCTTCAAATCTAACCTCCTCATTGAAAACGTTCGTCAATCATATGGTCGAAACGACCTTAATATGAAATGGACATATACCTTCTTTAGAACCTAATAGTTTCTTTATTTTAATTTTTTAATCCATGTTTTTTACATTTTCAGATATCTTTTCTTTCTACATTTGGCAGAAGTGACTATTTAAAAAACTCATTAGAGTTTTGAAAGAAGTACTTTCTGATAAATTAGCTTCCAAGTAGGGGAGAGCTATGCAGTACCGACCGGTGTACAGTATTGACCAAAATTAGTTCTGGCTTTTTGTATCATATGTTAGCAGACTTATTTAAACAAACAAGTTACTATAATAATTCTATAGCACAACAGTATTAGAAGAAATGTAAAAAGGGCATTATCAGAGTTACAGCTTAATTCGACAATTATTATTCGTAAGTAACTATTACTGCATTTCAAATAAATCCGGGTTTGGATTTTCATGCAATTCAACAATTTGTCTGAGAAATATAGAATATCATCGCATACTTGCCAAGCTTTACACATCAGATTGACAAACGTCGATTATATAGTTTTAAATTTTCTTACTTAGCAAAAAGGTTACTATGGGAAGAAATATGTGATAAATATCTATCTTTCTCATTTGTATTGCTATTCACTGTTTCCTTGCCCAAATTTTATCGACACCATATAATTCTGTATAGTTTTAAAACCTATAAAGAGAATTTTATTTTAGAATACAGCAAGTCTACGTGTGGAAATACATCAAACAAGATTGCAGATTCTATTGGAATATGGCTAAAGAAAGCTATAGAATAAACCAAATATTCTTTTTAGTGAAATAAATAAAGATTAATAAAAAGTTTCACAGTATTTATTAGATTATAACCTGACAATATTGTTTCGACAGCTAAGCTGTCATTATCAAAGGTAATATAAATATAAACAAACACGTCGCTAAGGTAAATCCAAAAAATAGATAACTAGATAAAAATATAAAAATAATCAGAATTAAATAACTAACACTTCCAGTAACGGAGAATTACTCAAGTTCAATCTGTTCATTCATTAAAGGTACCTACCCTGAGTTTGTGTTTGTATATATCAAAAGCTTCTGAGATGTCTAATTTGTATTTGTTATTACAAAAATGTAGGAATTTAATATTATTTTGAGTAGTCATTGTGTGATTTTGTTCTAAAAGGTGTTTTGGCATAATTAAAAATTCGTTAGTTTTGATATTTGTAACATTTTTCTCTAGAATACCTCCACAAGAATGTATTAATAATACAGAATTAGTTAAAAAGTTAGAGTTAATTCAATTATTTGACCTTTGTATAAGTCAAAATTATTTCACTTTTAATAACACAATTTATTTACAAAAAAATGGTTTACCTATGGGTACTTCTCTAAGTCCTCTATTAGCTGACATATTTATGGATAAGTTTAGAAGATCAAATATTTGAATTAAACCTCTCTAAACACATTATCTTTTGGTTTCGTTATGTTGATGACATTTTAGCTTGCTTTGACAGTTCTTTTGAGGTTATCAATGAATTTTTAATTCTTATTAATAGTATCCACCACAACATAAATTTTACACTAGAAACAGAACAAAACAAGGCTATTAACTTCCTAGACTTAACTATCAAGATTAATGCACACAATTTATTTGAATTGTCCATATACAGAAAACCAACACAAATGGACATAACAATACCAAATGAATCCTGTCACCACAAAGCATATAAACTAGCAGCCTACAGATCCTTTGTACACAGAGCTTTAACTATTCCACTAACGTAGCCAGATCTTAGCAGAGAGATATCAACCATTAAACAACTAGCACATGTAAATCATTACAATCTGAACATGATTGACACTTTAGTTAAACAAAAAGATTATAGGTTAGCTATCAAAAGAATATATCTTATTGACAATCAAACAGAAGACACAAATTACATATCTATACCATATTTTGGAAAAATATCACAAAAAGTTGCACATATACTAAGAACAACCAACAATTATAAAATAACCTTTAAAACCAACACTAACACTTTTTCATTTTTATCTAATGTTAAAGACAGAACACATGATACTATGAAAACTGCATTAGTTGGCATGCAACTTATCCGCCTACTTACTTCGTATATGCGAGGCAACCTACACGATTTGCAAGCAGGTGCACATTCCTTAAGGAGTATCTATGTACCACACTTACGCACAGCTGCAGATTCGTGCCAGGCACCAACAACTCGAATTGCAAACTACCCACAAGCCTGCAACCAGGAAGCATGAACTTCATTAGTTTCTTACTAAGAACTCCAACCTACTGATTCCCACTATGATGCTAATTTCTTCCGCGTTCAGCAGTATATAACCAGCTTGCTTGAGCTCTTAAAGTCAGTCAGTGAAGTTGGCTCCAACACTACATCTACAAGCAAGCTGGTGAGTACTCTTTAAATTATGTAATGCTTAGTTGAGTGGGCTGCGCTAAACGCCCACTCTCTGCGAAATTATGGGAAGTTGTGACCAGGCTACCCAAGCTTAGTTGTAAGTCACTAGGAGTTTAACTCCTACGCTTAGTTTGTAGACCTAGTGCTAGAACAGGGTTGGTTCCGACCTCCCTCTTGATTGTATTAGTTTAGGAGGACATGTATGTCCTCACGATGTATTCTTTCTATGTATGTGAACCTTTGTACTCTCTTATTGTTATTAATACAGTGAGATCAAGATTGATTGTCCTGATCCTACACTACTTTCCATCACCTTGATATCAATATTTACATCCAATTTATAAATAAAACTAGTGATATGAAGAATTCTGGGGAATTTATTAGATGTCCCTAGATGTCAATCTGTCAACATTGTTTTTGTTGTTAACTCATTGCCGTGCGTTGTTAATTCCGTTTATTTCTTTATTCTTTTCGTTGTTTAGTTATTTCTATACATAAAAGCCCTTTTTCAAGACTACCACTGAAGGATTATATTGAGTGCAAGGTAAATAAAAAATATTTTTATTGTTATAGTCATTTTATGTAGAAATTTTGAGATTACAGGTCAATAACCTCTATCAAAATGCCCTTTTCTCTTGAACAAGAGAAATTTATTATAGTAGCTTATTTTCGCAACGGTGAACGAGATGGTAATGCAGAATGGAAATATTCTCCAACGCTTTGTGCAGAAGAATTGATAAATCGCTTCCCTGATATGGAAATTGATGAAGAAACTTTAATTCGACATATACACCGGATTGTGCACCGTTTTCGTGAAACAGGGAGTGTTAGTAAGGGGAAGTCAAGTGGTCGTGGTACTGTACTTACGGAAGATGTTGCAGATGTGCGTACTAGTGTAGAACGTAGTCCAAACAAACCATTACGCCAACTTGCTCAACAAACAGGTAATCGTAACAGTTATATGAAAATTACTTTGAAATATTAAATGAAAATTATTGTAGGTTTATCATATGGTACAGCTCACAAGACAGTAAAGAAAATACTACACTTCCATCCATATAAAGTTACTGTCGTGCAAGAGTTACTTCCCCCTGATTATGAAAGACGAATTCAATATTGTAACTGGTTTAATGCAAATCTTCGCAATGATGATTTATTGGATCTCACATTCTTTTCCGATGAATCGTGGTTTCATTTGTCCGGATACATTAATTCACAAAATTATCGAGTATGGTCTGCAGAAAATCCACACGTTTTTCAAGAAGGACGCTATTACTGTGGCAGTACGAAGCATTACACCTGAGCAATTGGTAAACATATTCGAAAATATGAAAAAACGAGTAGATGCTTGTCTGGCTGTACATGGAGGTCATTTTGAATACGTACTATAAATCTATTGTAATAATTTTAATTGTAAATTGTTTGTGTTAATTTGTGTAATTTTAATTGAATTGACACGTCTTGTTATTTCTGTTATCAATGGTAACACATAAAACAGTAAAATATTTCAATTAGCATTCAGTAATTCTTTTAAATTCCTGATGTTTATTTTGTATTAAAAGGATAAACTTTTGCATAGTTCAAATGAGAGAAAATAAACAATCCTTATAACCATTTCAATATATTTTTTAATTAAAGACGAACTTGTTTTTCATGTTTTTAATTTCATACAAACCAAAGTGTTTCTAAGTTTTTGTACATTACTTTGGAGGTTAGTTTTTTTGAACGTCATCCGCACGCCACTGCTTTTGTCCTGACTCTCAGGTGATGGATGTAAATATTGATATCAAGCTCGTGGAAAGTAGTGTAGGATCAGGACATTCAATCTTGATCTTCCTGTATATAGTTGTTTTCGACGACTTGTGTTTAATTTCTCTCTACCTCTGACTACGTCTTCCAGTCACGAAAACCCCACGTGACATTGTGGTGGAGGCCTTGCTCTTTTCCGGATAACCCTTTCATGTTTTCGCTTCATTTTATTTTTCCCTTATGAGTTTTTTTAAACCACTCCACTTGTGGTGGAGACGCGTGCTTCTCTCCGAGGTACTCTTTCGCACCCTCGTTATACTGGACCCCGTGTAGTTCTTTTGGTATTTTAACCACTCCAATTATGGTAGGGAACCGTGCTTCTCTACCGACCTACCCCTTCATATTCTCATCACCCCAATAATGGAGAGACCCCCCCCTGCGAGTTGTTTTGAACACCTTGCGTAGCTCATCTTTGTTTTCTTTTTGCCTTCTCGTATGCTGACTTCTCTGGACTGGAGTCCCTTTTGATTACCCCTTAATGATACAATATTCTGATCACTGGTTTTATGATTATTATGGTTTATGATTTTCCCTTTAATAATGACGTCTTTTTTATATACCCCGCGATGTTACAGTAACATTTCCCTGTTAATAGAAACCCCGTTTTCATTTCCTTGTTTACTTCAATTCTCTTTATTTCAAATCCTTTTTCGAGTCATTTAAAATCTAATATCATACTAATATTACCATTCAATCAACACACCATATATTTTAGCAATTCTTTCCGTAAAAAATGTTTTGACCCTAACGATAGTACGATGAATTTTTGTTATGTCCTGTTTCGGTAATGCATTTTCCTATATTAATCTTTTAGAAAACCCGTTTTATTTCTTTTTTCGCACGATTTTAAATCTAAGTTTAAAGCCCATTATGAATATTTTATCTATTTAAATTGTCCCTTTGCTTTATTTTTAGTATTAATTTTAAATTATGTGGAACGCTTTCAATCGTAATGAATATTTTCCCTCTTGTTAGATATTTAATTAACACAGGCAACGCGACAGTTAATTACATTCCCTCTCTGCCTATTCAGAAGCGCAGGCAACGGCCGCGTTGTAGTACGAGAATGCATACCGCTGAAAGGCTTTTTTTTATACACTTCAGAATTTCTATCACAGCTATTTTTGCTAGACCTTATTACGAATTTCCTTCTTCTCTCAATAACCGTTTGACTTTTTTTTAATTTATTACCGTTTATCATGTTTTTTGCGTAAAATTTCTATTTATTTCTTTTCAAGTTCTGTTTTACAATATTTAATTTTCTTCATAAATTCTTTTTGCTTCGACATACCTATGTGGGAAAGGAAAGAAATAAAAACCCCTACTTATGGTTTTTGTTAATTATTTCCTTGTGTACCCTTGTCTTCGAGATATCTACAAATAAACAAAAAACTGTTCCTCTTTATTACAGTTCTTGCCCATTATCTCATTAATGATTTTAATAACTAAATTTTTCTTTCATTAATAATTTTTACCTTTAGCCTATCAACAAAGGGAAATTTCAAAGGGGCGGAGACGTCCCTTCACAATCAATACTACCAAATTGTATTGTTCTTTTGTGTCTCTCATGTTTATTAGCTATATTTGCTATATATATAAACAAATTTATCTTTTCCAATATCGTCCATTATTCAAACTTCATTTCATTGTAGAAGTACTAAAACAAAACCTTTTTGTTAAGTAAGTAAGTCTCTTTCTAATTTTAGTTATAATAAAAAACGTGGAAAACTAATTCTGATGCCTAATTCAAATCCCCGTACATTATCCATCTTAAAACCATATCGACGACAGAAATTTAATTTCTTGTTGGTGGAAGTAGTACGATCCTTAATTGTTATATCTTTGCCGCGTCATGTTTTCGACAATTCTCTTAATTTTTGTTTTCATTTTGTTGTAATACTTTACGCACTAAACCACTCCCGCCTTCCCAGAAATTTCAGATATAAATTTCTGCAATCTCAAGGTCTCTTAAAACCGTCACCTTCGTACATCGGTTTTATCTATTAATTGCGATTCAAAAACGAGCAGTCCTTTAAAGTCAATTCTGGTTGTCATATACAAAAGCCAAAATTGGGTAATTTCTTTTATAACTACGATTTCCATTCTAAAAATTTCTTCTCTTCATAAAGACCGTCCCAAATATGCAAGTTGCCACAGTTCAGCTGTGTGCTCTCCAATGACATTGAATGTTTTCCTTTGAAATTTACTTATATCACGTTCCGCTTAATCTAAACTAGTGCATTCCTTCGTTCAGTTACATAGTAAGCCCAAGTATTATAAAGTTCCTCGACTATTTGATTAATTTTAATTTTTCTTTTAGGATGTTCATGATCATATCTCTTTCTTTTTATTATTACCAATGTTTTCTACTATAGTTTAATTGAAATATTTCTTCAAATATTTCTTTATTATTCTTTTCTATTTAATGCCTTTCGCATTCTTCTTACTACATCTTATCGTCATTTGACGCGTTCTCTGTCAACGTAAATAAATTCCGAACTAAAATTTATTTTTTCTTGTATTTACTCCATGCACGTAGTTGTTCAAATCTTTTTAATATACTTTCAATTGGTGTTTTCCCAGTTTATCCCTATCCTGATGCAATACCCTTCCTTTCAATTATTACAATTAGTTACATTTTTTCCGGCTACGCCTATTATTCTAAAGTTTTATTTGAACCGTTTCATCAGAAGAACACTTGCTAATAACGAACACCTGGTGGTAGACCCTTTCAGTTGTGTAATAAGTGCAAGCATTGAAATTCAACAACTATTCCAATCATTTTTAATTTTCTTTTGTTAATGAATGCTTGTCCTTTTTTTATTATTGCCAATTTTCCCTACTTTAATTTTCTTAATTGTTCCACATAGGGTCAGCTGTTCCTGCACTCCTCTGGAGTGTATTCATTCATAAACTTTTTAACATTTCTTCTTTTTATTCCAGAAACCTTGGTTAACAACGATGGTTGTCGTTTTGACATTTTTCTTTATACCTTTTAAGAACGTTTCCCAACTGAATTTACAGTAATTTAAAGTTAGTAAAGTACTTATTGCTACTTTCCATTGAAGTTATTTCTTCCCTTTTTGAATATGATGAATTTTAATATGAATTTCTTCGAACTAAAACATTGTTCGTTCACACATTATTAAGTAGTGCTCTGTCTATCTACACACAAGTTTTATATATCGCCATTTTCTTTTTGTCTACGTACCCTTTTTGAACGTTTATACCGCCATTTTAAATTTATATAGTGAATTTAACGGTAATTCAACGTTTTTGGTCACCTTCATAACCCCCATTATGAAGTCCCTTTTTCTTTACCAGGTTTATTCTGTATTATTAGTTAATTAATTTTTCCAGGCCTAGGGTTTTTTTTTTAATTTTTGATTTTCGCCTGGATGGGAGATGTTTTATTATTATTATTATTATTTTACCAAGCATACATAAATTATGATGCTTGAAGGTCGGTTCCTTAAATTTTGGCTTTATTTATTTGCCTGAACCAGCCCTATTGGGGAATATGGCTATAAATTGCAGGCTTGATTTTATATGTATTATTATTATTATTATTATTGTAACTGCGCATGAAATGAATGCATTATTTATGTTTTTTTTAATATTTTATGTGTTTGCGGGTATTGATGTATTCTACCTGACAGGTCAGACTTCGTTGCCAGTTTTTGACCTGGTGCATTCTCGTTTTTTTCACTCTCATTTGAAGATGTTTTTTCTATCCTGCGGGATTTGTACGTGAAACGGGGCCCCAATGTAACGCGTACCGGGAAAACATTTGCGAATCAGACTGAAGAGCTAACCAAGTTGGCTGGAATCGACACATTATAGAGTATAAGTGGTTTAACTTTTTTATTTATATATACTATGGGTGGTATTTCGTTTTCCTCCCGTTGGCAACACACAAGGCAACCTGGTAACCTACTTTTATGTATTAAATGTTTAATTTTGTTTTTCCTTTTACAGATTTTCCTAGCAGCCATACCGGTTGTGACCACGGAAGTTGCCTCTTATTCAGTGACAAAACGTCATCTGTCAACTGCAATTTACTTCTAATAAATCGGCACGGTACAACCCTGTATTGTTTTTTAATTTACATTTTTTATTAAAAATTGTTTACACTATTGTTTCCGAAACTTATGGACCAAAGGGAACTTTAATTTCTGTACTTTTTAGCCCCCTTATTCGATATTCAGAATTTCTCTTTCGAAATTATTACCGTTGCCACTTTTTATAATTTCCATATAAAATAAATAATTTTTTTCATGTATTATATGTTCTCCGTCTGTGACTATTACTAACTGTACCGAGATTTATCTATTTCTTATCGCTGTTCATTTCCAAAAAATGCCTTGGTTATAAACCCTACAAAATTTTTCTTATCATCTATAAGCCTTATACTCTAATGGGAACACTTGCGTAAAATGCTTCGCATGTTCCCGATTCATTTGCTAAATGGATCACAGAAATCCACCCTTTATTACTTTTTATATACCTTTGAATATTTAGATTTTTGTCAGCGCTTATTTTGACATCTTACCGTAACCTGTAAGACAATTTAATCACTGATCAAAGATCACCCCTTTCTTTTTTTTTGTCTTCACCGACATTACAGTTAATATCATTTTGTTTGTTACATCTTTATTGTTTTTTGTCGCGATTGCAAAGTATTGAATTAATTGCCTACATGTGTTTCACACTTTTTTTTTATGTACTTTTTAGAATTTTCTTAATCAAATTAACTAAATTTTTATGTCGTTTATGAATTTCACCTGTTTTATTATTATGCAAACTTTGCACTTGCCACGTTCAACTATTAAGCTTAACTATTAAGATTAAGATTATTAAAATATTAGATTATATGTCTCTTAATATTTGAACAACCTTTGGTTCAATTTATTCCTATTTTACATATTGTAATGCTGACACTTTCTTTTACAATCTGCAGTTTATATTTTATATTATTACTTCTAAATTTGTTTTTTTTTTATTATTCAGATTGTCATATTTTTTCCTTTATGAAAGTTATTGTCAGTACTCTTTCTTTCTTTACATGTATAAGTGTGAAAATAGTGTCACGCCCTTATGGTATACTTCGATTATGTATTTTGTAAGATCATCGTACGTTATTCGGTAGTCATTTGGTTTTGTTTCTAATATATTTTTTAGCGGAGCTAACAGTAGATCCAGTTCTTCCGTTAAGTTGGTTTTTATGGATTTGTTTTCTTCATGCTTTGATTTTGGTTTTTTCTTTCATGGATTCGTGTTTGCATTTTGAGTGGGTGATTTAAATGGCTGGCTTTCTTGTTCTGTTATTGTTATACTATCAAACGTTTCTTTATTTCGATGTTTTGATTAGGGTTCTGTGTGTTAGTTATGTTTATTGGTATATCTTGGCATTTGGTAAATATATGTCCGTCTTGTCCACATTTAAAGCATTTCTGTGTATCATCTTGTATGTAAATTCTGTAATTGTCGCCTTCAAATGTAATGATAGTTGAATCGGGAATAATTAAATCATCATTTGCTTCTACGAACACAAATCGTCAAATTATATGTGCGTATGCTGGGTCAGGCATTCCAACTTTAATAAAGTAAATTGGCAACATTAATTTTAATCCAAAGCCTGTTAGGATTTTTTCTATTTCATTATTTGGAATTGTGGGACAAACGTTTGATAGGATGATTTTTTTGGAAGGAGTAATCATTTTTCGGATGCTGGTTTGTTGGTCTGCAACAACTATTGTCTTGTGTTCTTGTATTAGTTTATCTACTAGCGGTTCACTGGAAAGATACATGCAGATGCGCCCGTTTGATAACCTTGATGCTGCGATTATGTTGTTTGGTTTTACTATTTTCCCAATTGCATATATGTTGTCCATGATTTTAACATTTTCTGTGGAATTTACTATGATAGCTTTCTTTTTATTAGGGTGTTTAATTGCTGGTATGCTACTAGTGGTTTGTGCATAGCTTGGCTGGTTTATAGAATTTTGATTATGTTGCATGTTTTCGCATTGGAGAGAAGATTTTGTAAGTTATTTATATTAAATAAAACCTCTGTGGCTGGAGGTTTCGAATAATATATATGTTAGTTTTCCTACTTATCTATTGCCAATTGAAGTACTATCAGTCTCGCACAGCACAGTCTGCCGGCTGGGGCCAAATGCCACAAGCCGACAAAAACTTTTCACAGTCTGTTAAAATAGTTTATTACAAAATACGGTATGTATTCGGTTTAATGATTTTTAAATTTGGAATTTTTGGTTACAATAGAAACTACACTAGAAAAATATGTGCTTCCAACCACGTACCGATGTGTACATAATAATAATATTAAATACCATAAAATAAATTATTCACAAGTATTTGTTACAAATGTTTTATAATTTTACTACCATTTGAAAATATTTGTAATGCAATGGCAATATGCAGCAACTAAACAGCTCTGACATTTGCTATTGTAATGTTTTTCAAAATTAATGATTTGTGTTTTTTATAAGGAATCAACTTTATTTTTGCTCTATTACATATGGGTGATTCTTTGCTAACTATCCAGTTTATGGTCACAAGCAAATTAAACTAATTAAATAAGAAAACGCCGTAATATTTTACGAAAATTATTTATCTAAGATTGTCATGTACTGTTGACTTCGAAATATTTCAATGAATTACATTTAAAAATATTTTTGAAAAATAATTAAGTAAGTTAAATATCAGTTCTCTGTACTGTCACAGTTACAACTAACAGTTTGGTAGAGATGTAAATCAGATGTTTAATGCAGAATATTTCCCTTGTATTTAGTAAACTGTTATACTAACACTTCTCTTTTAGTAACGGCCAAAGTTTTAATATAAAACAAGTTTTCATTTTTGTTTATTGTTTCCAGCCTTATTTTGTGGAACTCCATAATCATGAAATAAATAAAGATTATTAAAAGTTTCACAGTTTTATTAAACGTCATTACAAAAATAAACATCCTGAAAAATCGAATTACGCCAAACACCTTTTAGAACAAAATCACACAATGACTCCTCAAAATAATATTAAATTCCTACATTTTTGTAATAACAAACGCAAATTAGACATTTTAGAAGCCTTTGAGATATACAAACACAAGCTCAGAGTACCTTTAATGAATGAACAACTTGAGCTCAGTAATTCTCCGTTACTGGAAGTATTAGATGTTTAATTATGATTTTTATTATTAATTTTTATTATTATTATTATTTTATCTAGTTACCTATTTTGTATCTACCTTAGCGACGTGTTTGTTTATAATTATATTACCTTTGATAATGACAGCATAGCTGTCGAAACAATATTGTCAGGTATATTTTAATAAAACTGTGAAACTTTTAATAATCTTTATTTATTTCATTTTCATTTTTGCATTAAATTTCATAAATTCCTTGTCACCTGGTATTATGTATTTCCTCTAGAAATTTCATTGTAGTTAATATACGTAGTCATCGTTACCGCATTCAATCTGCAATTTTGCATACTGCTTCATAAATATCAACTATATCGGGCTGTGAATAATATTTATTGTGATTATTAGTAATTCAATACCATTACTTCGGAAGAAAATCAGTGTAACGGGTGTCACACTTACGACATCATTCCTCTGGTAAGTATTACTGCATAATTTTCAACATAAAAACTAAAAAAACTGCTTCAAAATTAAGCTATTTTCTATGCATGTGTCCTATTAGAAATCTGGTAGTTATGAATTCTAAATTGGCGCTTTTAACGTCTTTATATGTAATAAACGTCATTCCTCTGGCCATCATTCTTCTGCCTTTTACGATCCAGAGGAATACTATTAACTATACTAACCAAAACCAACAAAACAAAACGTTACTTAAAATTTACTGTAAAATTACGTTAATGGGGTTAAATCAACGAGGTAATTACCTCGTTGGGTTAAATATTACTCTATGGCTATAGAGGCCATTGAGGAAATGGCAGCTACCCTTAAAAATAGTGGAAATACAACATATTTACATTTCCAGGGACAATGAAATTTTACCAAGTAAATGGAAATCCACTTAATGGTTCTCTACACTTTTATTCACTCAGTACTTTTGAAGAAAAGTATTCATCAGAATATTTTCTTGGTTCACTGCACACTGCGCTACCTAATTCAGCAGGACCATAGAACATATTATAAATTCAACGAGGAGGTTGGCGTTTTCTTAATATTGTTTTAACTATTATTTAAATAAATAATATTTTTGTTTTTTTTAATTAGTCTTCTTTGACTGTATTATTACTATAACATTTGCCAAATTAAAAAGCTTTAAGTAATTGCTCTGACTATAAAATCATTTCTCTGGCGCTAGTATTGAAAATATGTGTAAATTTCTTAAAAACATGAAAATTAATATGATCTTCTATACTAAACAATGTGTTATTATACAACTAATTGAGATTGTTGGTGGAAACTGTTTTCTAACAATTTAAGTTTTTCTCAAAATTGCAGATCTAAAATAGTTAGTTAATAAAGAATCACCCATATCTAATCTACAAATTAGTTTATTTAACAAAAACATATTTACAATATTGAAATATTAATTTAAAGAATACTGACTTAGTAATACTTTATTAATTAATTCAAAGGACAACCGATTAATATAATTATCTTTTAATAATATCTTAATATAAGTCATTAATAACAAACACAGACAACAAACGTGTAACTATATACTAACGTGTAACTATATACTAACAATAAATAAATGGACGTTCTAGTTCCAAATCCTGAACTGGAGCACTAGAATTATCAAATTTAAAATTATTAAAATTTATTTGTTGAAACTGTGGTAATTTATCAGTAATACCTGATAAGGGTCTTGCTCAGTTTGATTTATTTTTCTTCCTCTTATTAATTTTAAGACATTTGCATCTGGCGAGTTCGAAGACGCCAAGCAATGCAGCCTTCACCTCCCTTTTTATTTGTGTAAAGTTCTCCTGTAAATAAAATAATTTAAATATAAAGGTTAGTCAAATGAATAATATAGAAAAATGTACATAATAATCTCTGGTAAAAGGGTCCTGTTATTTGGGAAATAATGTAATAATTGCTTTTGCCAATTGAATTTTGGTATATTGGAGAAGTTTAGTAATAAGTTTTTCTATTAGTACAGAACAAATATTTAGAAATCTTTTCCCCTTATATACCATCGTACATATTTTCTTGGCAAAATTTAAAAATATCTGTACCTTCCTTTTCCAAAATAAATTTTTCCCAGTCCTTTTATAATATTATGACTTGAGTTAATTGGAGTATACTTGTTGCATTTCAGTAATACATACATACCTCTATTTTGTAGCTTTTGTAAACTAGAATTACTATTTTGATCAAGAGATAATAGCAAACTTCTACAATAGTCAAAGTGTGGTTTGTATAATAGTTCTGAATACCAAAATAGATGCTTTAAAAGTTAAATTTCTTTTGATACGACTGAAGAAGTAAGTACAGCTTTGTTGATATCTTTTTTTATATATAGGTGAAATGTTTTTTTACACTTAGTGTGCTTTCAATTAAAAATTCTAGATATATAAATTCGGTCACATTTCAATTGTCCCCTCTGAAATATTTATATTTAGGTTATTGTTGATTTGTTTATAATATAATAATAATTGCTACAACCCATAGCCTGGAAACCAGGCCCCAGAAGCTATAAGCTTGTGCGGGAGGGAGGGGGGCGATTATTATTATTACGTATTTATATTCGGTCTTTATAATCATGCTTTTGTTTTAGTGATATTAACTTTAACCCATTAATGCCCAAATTGATTTTTTTCAATTTTTTTTTGTAAAAATTTGAAATGTTGCCAACATTTAGTTTTTCAAACCATTTATAATCACAAAATAACAATTTTTTGTTAATTTTTCGAAATAAAGGCTGTTCTATAAATAGGACGCTGGGCGTTAAGCTTATACAATATTATACATATGAAAATTTTGAGCAAGGTCATTTTGCTTATAGATTCATTGATTATAAGCCAAACAATGTTCCGAAACTTGGAGGATGCTGTGGAATATTTGTCTTCGAATGAAATACAGGCTGATGTATCAGCAATTCCTACGGATGTAGATGAATTGACAGATGAGGAAGATACCTATGAAGACGATACTGGCACTGCAGAAGTTGTAAACATTCCTAGGAGCGTTAAAACTTGTGTACCTGATCGTGGCAGTAGCGACTCCGATGCAGAAAAACAGTCTGGTCCTTTACTTTAGTTTCCACCAGTAAAAAGAAGACAGATGGAAAAATCTTTCCTGAAAATCTGGAAGAAAGAACTAGCGATATATGGTTTTCCTGACTCAGAAGTTACTTAGGTTGAAAATAAAAAACAAAATATGAAAAGATATAATATTCTACAGGAGTTTTTCCTTTCACAATTTGTTTTATATTTTCAATATTTCTAACATTAGTATCGTATGAGCCAGGAAAATTATATGTAGTTAGTTCTTTCTTCCAGTTTATCAAGAAAAATTTTTCTCTTTTTTCTTTTCGCTGGCAGAAACTAAGTTGAAGGATCATGCTGTTTTTCTGCATCGGAGTCAATGCAGTCATGATCAGGTGCAGAAATCTTAACACTTTCAGGGATGTTTACAGCTTCTGCAATGCCAGTATCGTCTTCACAGTACCATCTTCAGCTGTCAATTCATCCATATCCGGATGAGGTGCTGGTATTACTAAAAATTGCAAGAACAAATTAATCTTATTTCAGATAATACATTACATATTTTACAAATAAGTGAATACAAAAAAAGAACTTGCTACTAATTTTTTTTTATTTAGAACGAAAACTAAGTAAATGCTACAGGGATGCACAAAAGCAACAATCTTTGCTGCGGCACAAAGGTCACTAAAGTGAAAGCTAGGAAACAAACACTTTGAAAAGAGCTGCAACAGTAATGACTGATAACATTTAAGTGGGAATTTTTCATTGCTTTTTCTTCATTGAGTTCTCAGAAGGCCTAACGTAAACAGTCCTATAAATAGGACGCTGGGCGTTAATGGGTTAAGAAAGTTAGTAGCTAGGAACCTAGATATATTTTCAAGAACAATATTATTAATTTTATTTACTGCTCTTACGAGATTATCATCAGTAGCTGCAATTAAAGTGTCATCTGCAAAAAGGTTAAGAAATTCACAATTAACAATATATCTTATGTCATTTAGATACAGAATAAATAAAAGACGTCCTGGGACACAGCCTTGCGGCACCTCATTTGTAATAACTCCATGATTTGATTTTTTGTTATTAACCTTTGTGCATTGTTGGCTGTTTGTTAGGAACTTTTGAAACCATAATAACACTGTATATGAGATTCCATAGTATTCTAGTTTTTAATAATGTTGGAATATCAATTGTTTCAAAAGCTCGTTTGAAATCTAAAAAGACCGCAGCTATGTATTTGTTATTATCCACAGCAAGTTTCCATTTTGTTAAAGTTAATTTCAATGCGGTTTCACGTAAGTGTTTAGCTCTGAATCCTGATTGATATTCCATCAATAAATTATGGCTTAAAAGATATTCTAAAAGTTGATGATAAACAGATAGTTCCAAAATGTTCTCTATTGGTAGAAGTGTATTTATTGGTCTAAAATTGGCAGCTTCATTATTATTGCCTAGTTTGGGGATTAGTATAACTGTACTTGTTTTTAAATTTTCTGGAAACTGACCTGTTTGAAGTGATGTATTGATAAAATTTAAATATACATGCCCCATTGCCCAAGAAGTGCTTTCGATTACTTTTGTATTGGAAAAATAAGAATTATGTTTGTTGTCAACTGAATTGATTATGGTTCGTAGATCTGATAATGTTAACATCTTAAATTCACTGAAATTACTTTCAATAATGGGCTGTCCATTGCTAGTCCAAGGTAGGGTTCCTAAATATGAACTGAGCTCTGTGTTATTTAGAGTTAAGACACACATGTCAAATTTTCCTAGTGACATTTCATATTTTGAAATTATTTATTAGAAGGTTGGTAATCATGAAAATTGGTTTAATAAATTAAACTGTCAGTATGACAATTATATAAATCTGAAATTCGATTCAATTAATACTTTATTAAAAGCTGTCGAAAAATTGATATAACTACTAGTTTTAAAAATCCTCTACAAACAGTAAATAAATGATAATGTGAACATTAAAAAATTTTACATGCATAAAAATAAACATGACAGCATAACCTAAAATTTATAACTGACAGATGCTGAATGTCGCCACTAAAGTAAAAAGAGAGAAAAAAGTATCTCTGTTTCAGACAGCTTAGTTTTAGCCTAGAAAGAGACAGAATTTGACATCCGTGTCCTAACTCTAAAATAACACAGTTAAAGTTTTCATTGAGGAACTCTAGTCCAAGGTTGTGTTTGTGGAATTGATAATTTAATTTCTTGTATGCTTTCAATAAAATAAGTATTAAACAAGTCTGCTTTTTCAATATCATTATTTGCAGAAATGTTTATGTTATTGAAATTAAATCATATGTCTTTTGGCAGGGGTTTATTTATTAAAGCGAAAGTAAATCACGTAACTGTAAATGAAGAAGAAAGTGAAGGTGCTGGTTGTTCTAGTCCAACTAATAATGATGTTTCCCTCTTGATTTTACAATTCTTAAATTTAATAATACATAAAAAGCTGGTGGATATTTGAGTTGATTTGATGACCTCTATTTTTTTTACACAGGTACGAAGAAAGATTTTTAATTTCAGATCAGAATTACACAACACATAAAGCAGATAACCAAAATCTAGTGGACAGTCTAAAATTTGTTCCAATGAAGATGTATTCAATTTAAATGGGCAGAGTTTAGAACCAGAAGGTATAAAAATTGGTTAGTAAAGTATACAACAATTTTTTATGAAGTGAAGTTTTTATGTCTTTTATTTTTGATTCAGAAAGTAAACATATATGGATGGGGCTTTGATGAAACAATATGTCTTATTGACAGCATGGAGAGTTGCATGTAAGATTTGGATCATGCAACAAAGCGTATGGTGAAATTTAGTCAATGATAAGCAGCATAGGTTACTTTTTACGTAGATTTTAATTACCTGTTTTAATAATTTGTTACCTGTTAACTAACTTGTTTTTTAATAAATAAAGTCTATATGTAATATATTCTTTTATTGGTGATCACAATTATTCTTGAATGAATAACATTATATGAATGGGTCAAATTAAAGAAAATATTGTTTTTAGAATATGTATTTCACATAATAATTCGTTATAAACAGGATTGTGACGAACAACTACCTGTTAAACATTTCTCTAAATACTAATTTTCTCCTGTTTGTTTCTTCAGTAAAATCACTCCAAGGTTTTGCATTATTACTTAAATCAGAAGAAATATCATACACTTCAATATATGATTCAACATTACACTGTAGACGAATGTTGTGCAACATACCATCACAATTTTCACTGCGGTATTTACATCTTCATTCATTACATGTTTTAAAATCCTGAACCTTCCTTTCAGCAACCCAAATCGAGCATTAGGAATTGAACCAGGCTCTCTGTAATAAGCATAAAATGAGTGTTAGCATCCCCTTCACAAGTAACCTGGTAGACAGCCGAAGACACACCAGTACAGCTTCGCCTGTCATACCGTTAACATATAGTGTATACTCTCGTTCTTGATATTATTAATAAACATATGAACAAGTACATATTAGTATTATTTTAAAGTTAATAATAATAACTTTACATGGCGCAGTCGGTGATTTAAACAAAGTAAAAGTGAGTGCCAAATAATTAAATGAAAAACTGGACCAGTACGAGTTAATGCAAATAAATCAAAATAGAATTTTTGAAGCAACCAAGACAAATGGAAATGACGGATCTTTTCATTAATTGGAAAAAATTCAAGAGAAATTATGATATTTACATGAAAGCTTCAGCTTGTATTGATAAAACGAAGCAAATTCAAACGGCAGTGCTTTTACATTGTTTGTGTGATGAAGCCCGTGACATTTTAGATACATTAGAACTAAAACCAGGAGAGTTAAATGATCCACAACAAATTATCAGCAAATTACATTCGTATTTTATTCCTCAGACCACCACCAGTGTACCAAAAAAATTAAAGATCCACTTCTACATGAAACCAATTTAGACCTTATAAAATGTATCATGTAAAGCGGCTGAACAATCAGAGCACCACCTGCAAAAATGAATAGGCCAAATGACATCAATGGAAAGAAATTAAATTCATAAAAGAGACCGCAATCAACATTATGACTTTCGTGATCAAAAAAATATAGTTCATGCAACAAATAAATTTCAAGACTCGCATCAACAAAGAAGGTGGCGGTGGTAGCAAACACAAAGCCAATACCCAACCACTCAACGAAGCTTCATCACAAGTGACAAGAACACGTGTGGCAGCTTTAAAAATAGAAATCGTAGATTTCAGCAAAACGGCAGCTGCAGCAGGTGTAGATTACAACATGAAATAAGAAAATGTCTGGCTTTTGATAAGCAATGTAGTTCAAGCAAAAAATATAATCATTACGCGCGACAATGCAAACAACGAATAAGTGTTGAAGTAATTAACATGTGAGAGCAAAGTAATGGTGATAATGTGGAAAATGAGCAAGACTCAGACAATGATTATGTTTTAGGTACAGAAGATAATAATCTTATTAATGAAAACGATTGGTTTGAAATAATGGTAATAAAAAATTCGAATAAATTGTTAACTTGTAAATTAGATACAGAAGCTAGAGTAAATGCTATACCATTATACATTTCCAAAGCTTTAAAATTAGATCAATTTTTGGAATCTTCCATCAGTTTCATCTTTCTTCTTTCTAATTTAAATGTTGTAGGTGAATGCACGTAAGATATAAGTTGTAACAATTCTGACATAAAGCTAAAATTTGCTGTTGTAGATATGAATAAATATAATTCCCCTGCAATAAGTCTTGAAACGATTAAGCTTTTAGATCTAGCTCGTAGAACATCAACCAATATAAACGTAATTAATGTAAATAATCACAATTTGTGTGATAAGAATTTGAATGATTATACCAGTGTGTTTCACGGTATATTCAAGGTCAATGGATAGATTTTTCAATTAAGACAATTATGAACCTCAGGTGGTACCATCTAGAAAAATAGCTTATCAATTAGCACAACAATTACAAGATGATTTGGAGTCCTTAGAAAAAAAGCAAATTATAAGTAAAATGATAGAATCGACAGAATTTGTAAATTCGGTGATATTAGTTAAAAAACAGAAGCGCTATTGTGGGAACACTTCGCAATGCCTACATTTGAAAATACAGTAGTCGCACGATTATACGAACTAATTACAACCAAGCTTATTCATATAGACAAGATGTTCACTCAATTGAATTTAAAAAGAGTTTATTATACAGTAGAAATCTTTAATCCGAACTTATAAATGCAAGGGTAATTCGTATTAACGAGGAATTCGGATTACTGGATGTACGAATATAAATATTGTTTTATGCCATGGTACTTTATTATAAAGAACTTAAATTATGTAATTTACTAATTTTGTTACAAAACTTTTATTTCTAATTAAGAAAATCAGTAATTTTTTTGCTTTAAGTTTTCTCTTTCTCTTTTTATAGCGTTGTGCTCTCATTTTATGGTCTTCATTTCAGTATTTCTCTATTTTCTTAACCTTTGTCAGTAGATGAGACATATTCTAGGATTTTTGTTATGTTTTTCTTTATATCACTGGTTGTCTATTTACCAACACCATATTTTAAACCAATCGTTAAACACCAACCCAATATTTAATTGCTGAATTTCTCTGATAGTTTTAATAATATGTGTTTACGTTTTGACATTTTTTTATTGAATTTCGAACGCCACGAATACAAATTGTCTATTAACAAAATTGTAAGAAAAAAGTTTTAAAGTAGTTGATGTCATTATACAAACAATTGTGGCAAAACTGCAACGTCAAAACATTTCGAGCGCCTTTGTGATGCTATGATTACTATATTTATAGCTTATTTTTTACAGCTGTAGCCTTCAGGGTTTTTATTACTCTTTATATTAATAACAAAAGCGTTTGCTGATCTTCGTAGAATTTGTTTACACCTGTCGGGTCGTAACAGTATCAGCCAAAAACTGCATCAGCAATCTGCTATAATCTCATTTATAATTAATATTCACCTTCCAAGAACTCTACATATTCAATTTTCGTATGTACATAGAAATCTTTTGTTCGAATTAAAGAGGATTTCGGATTACTGGATGTTCGGAATACAGTGTGTTCGGATTATGGAGTTCCTACTGCATTTATTAACTTAAATACATTTTATAACTGAACAACACTGCCTGAAGTAGACCAATTAGCAATTTATGTTGATGATCTAATAGTACATGCCCAGTAAAAAGAGGGCACGACTACTATTAAGGTATTACAAAAAACATTAGAGGCAGGAGTAAAATTTAATAAAGATAAATTTTGTTTACAAAAGCTCAAATACGTAGGACCTACCTTATCCAAAAATAGGATAGAAGCGGATAATGATAAAATTGAGGCAATCAAGCAAATAAAAGAACCAAAAAACGTAAAAAAATTAAGTAGATACTTAGGAATGGTCACTTATTTTTCTAAATTTATCTCCAACCTTTCAAAAATAATTTATGACAACTGTTACGTAAAAATAACATGTGGATTTGGACGAACACACATACAAAAGAATTTAATGACTTTAAAAAAATGTTATCAAAAATTCCTGTATTGCAATTTTATGATGGAAAGGAAAAAGGAGTCCCGATAGCCTATGCATCAAAATCATTAACTGACAGTCACACTCGATATGCCCAAATTGAAAAAGAAGCTCTTGCTATCTTATTTGGCGTACAACGTTTTCACCAGTACCTATCTGGCAAAAAATTTCTAATCGAGACTGATTATAAACCTTTAGAACATATCTTTAAAAAAACGATTGAATAAAGCCCCTTTGAGATTGCAAAGAATTCTTATTATGTTGCAACCTTATGAATTCGACTTCCACTATAAACCAGGCAAACAATTGTATGTAGCGGATACATTATCCAGAGCTAGTTTTCATGATCCTAACAATTTCACGAAAAAAGAACAAGAAATCGAATTACAACTAGAATTGATTAATTTAGAAAACATTAGCTCTCGGAAATATGACCTAATTCAAATGGATAAAATTAAAAACTGTCTCATTCATTTAAAATATCGTAATGCACAAGCCAAAAAAAAAAGTGAATCGAGAACTACCCAATAGGCCATGGCAAGCAGTAGCCACAGACATATTTTAATTTGAAATAAAAAACTATCTACTACTCGTAGATACATACTCAAAATTCCCTGAACTGATTTGTTTGCATAACAACTAAACGAGCACAATTCTAATAAATAATTTCAAATCTATTTTTGCACGACATGGCAAACCAGACATTATTTATTCGGATAATGGTAGTAATTATACTAGTAGAAAATTTCAGTTGTTCTTAAAAGAATGGGAAATAACACATCAAACAAGTCCACGTTATGCTCAATCAAATGGTTTTATTGAAAGGCATATACAAACAGTTTAAAAAGTGCATAATCAAAACACTTGCGATAGATTACGTACAAATGAATATTAAATATATTATTAATTACAGGAGTAGGTACATACTTACCTTTTTTTCTAATTAATGATTGTATGTAGATTGTACGAGTTAAAAAAACAAACGACCAAATCCAAATTAACATTTTTTCAAAGAAAGTCATAGTCATTACCTTTTGGTTTTAATAAAAAAAAACTTTAGCAAACTTTAAATATTTATTAGAATGGAATAACGAATAAAAAAATAATTTTTATTACTGCATCTTTTTACAGTGGGAAAATAGTCTTTGGTAGGTATCATTTTTATTAAGTGTTAATTGCAGGGCGACGTTTTGGATATCTACACATGTGGCTTTAGAAATTATTAGATCCAAATCTTATAATAAAACGTATATAATGTATATAGATGAATGCGATTTTCTTACTATAAAAGCATGCAGTAATAAAATTTCTCTTTTATTCATTATTTCATTCTAATAAATTTTTGAAGTATACTAAAGGTTTTTTTTTATTAAAACAGAAAGGTAGTGGCTATAACTTTACCTAGAGTTCCTAAATGAAAACTTTAACTGCGTTACTTTAGAGTTAGGACACGAATGGCAAAATCTATCTCTTTCTAGGCCAAAACTAAGCTGTCTGAAACAGAGATACTTTTTTTCTCTTTTTACTTTAGTGACAACATTCAGCAGCTGTCAGTTATAAATTTTAGGTTATGCTGCCATGTTTATTTTTATGTATGTAAAATTTTTTAATGTGCACATTATCATTTATTTATTGTTTGTAGAGAATTTTTAAATGTACAACATATATCAATTTTACGACAGCTTTTAATAAAGTATTAATTGTACTGAATTTTATATTTATATAACTGTCATACTGACAGTTTAATTTATTAAATCAATTTTCACGACTACCAACCTTCTAATAAATGGTTTCAAAATATGAAATGTCACTAGGAAAATTTGACATGCGTGACTTAACTCTAAATAACACAGCTCAGTTCATATTTAGGAACCCTAACTTTACCTTGAAAACCCGTTAATTTAGAATTCTCCGTTTGTATTTTTTAACGTGTACAATCTATATACAATCATTATTAAAAAAAGGTAAGTATGTACCTACTCCTAAACAGAACTGTAATTAATAATATTATTTAATATTCATTTGCACGTAATCTATCGGATTGAAGAATCGGACAACTGCACAAAATGCATGCTTTAAATCCAGGATGTATGAGTGATACTCGGGAGCTAGACGCTAGTAACTTTTATTACCTGATGACACAAATCGCAACTGTACAATCCAACTACATAAAGCCCGAACCAAACAAAATCACTATTATAATCAACATTTTAAAAACTTTGCATCATTAAAGGTAAACGATAAAGTATTTGTACAGAATTTTATTACTAAAAAATGGGAACTCGGTAAAATCACCAAATTAGATGATCATAGGTCATGATCATTTTTTGTGAAGCTGAATAAAAATGATAATACTATGATAAGGAATAGAAGATTTTTGAAAAGTTAACTACACAGTTATAGATCCAACAGTTTATGATGATTTATTAGATAAATTTATAGAATCCCAAAATGTCAATATAACAGCAAATGATAGTAATGTAAATTCGAATGTAGATTTGACAGAAAATACAAATGTAAATGAGCCTACTGTAAACTTTACTGCTGAAAGCCCAACACTCTCAACTAGATGTACTAAGGTACCTTCACAGTACAAAACTAGATTTAGACGTTTTGTGAGGTATATAATAATAATAAAAATAAAATAAAACATTGTAAACAAAAAAAAAGGAAAGATGTAATAAGAATAAAATGAGTGTTAGCATCCTCTCCATAAGTAGCCTGGTAGACAGCCAAAGACACACCAGTACAGCTTCGCCTGTCATATCACTGTTCACATGTAGTGTCCGAGGGCGGTCTGAAAAGTAAGGTAACTAACATAGAGCAAGACTGTTTTTCGAGTCTTTAATTTTACTTTTCGACATAGTCTCCTTTGAGGTCTATACACTTGTTCCAACGATATTCAAATCGCTTAATCCCATCACTATAATACGAGGAATTAAATGCATCAAAATAATCGTTTTTTTTTAAATCACTTCTTCATTTGATGAAAATCTTTTACCACCAAGCCAATTTTTTAGGTTTGGAAACAAGAAAAAGTTGGACGGAGCTAAATCTAGACTGTAAGCTGCACAAGGAGGAATTTCGTATCGTAATTCAACTAATTGTGCCATTGCAATTGCCGATGAGTGAGCCGGTGTATTATCGTGATGGAACAACACTTTTTTTCTAGCCAAATGCGGACGTTTTTCCTTTAATTTTTTATTCAGTTGGTCCAATAGTGACGCGTACTACTCTCCTGTGATTGATTTGCTCTTTTGGAGATAATCTATAAAGATAACACCACGAGCATACCAAAACACAGTGGCCATAAGTTTGTTAGCTGCTGATACAACTACTTTTGCTTTCTTCGGTGCACTACAACCGGCTTCTACCCATTTTTTTGATTAAATTTTTGTTTCAGGTGTGTATCCAAGTTTCGTCAATAGTAAGTAATAAATCTACGCAAAAATTCAGTGTGATTACGCTTAAAAGGCTCAAACAGTACTCGGAAGTGGCTACACGAATTAGTTTCTGGTCCTCAGTTAGCAAACGCGGCACCCATCTTGCTGACAGTTTTCTCATATGCAATATTAGATATGACCAACACGTTTTTTTGATATGTCAATAGTGTCGGCTATTACACGCACCTTCAATCGACGATCATTTAAAATGAGATCATGAACTTTGGTGATCATATCGTCAGTGCTAGCCTCTTTTGGACGTCCTGATCTTGATTCACCTTCGGTGCTTCTACGACCATATTTAAATTCATTCACCCAAAAACAAACTGTCTTAAATGATGATGCAGATTCGCCATGAACACGATCTAACTCCTCTTTGATCTCTTCTGGTGTTTTCTCGTCAATATGAAAATGTTTAATAACAGAAGGAAATTCTTTTTTATCCATATTCATAAAACAACCGATCTACAGCTTTTACAGCTGTCTTATAAAAGGCTATAAATTTGATAAATGTCACTCATGTGTTCATTGTGGTGCCATTTCTGTATTACTTACCTCACTATTCAGAACGCCCTCGTATACTCTTCTTCTTGATATTATTAATAAACATATAAACAAGTGCGTATTATTATTATTTTAAAGTTCATAATAATAACTTTACACTCTCCACAGTAAACATCACTAAATTGCTTATTTGCCATGACTAGGGCATCCAATCTCGGGATCCCGAGAATTTTTCAGGCCCATTAATCCCAAGATTACACACATTAAATCCCGGGATTATAAAAATTCAATTTGATTCCCATTCAAATGTGGCAACCGTGCGAACTCAGCGAAATAATTTATTATTATTAGTTGTTTAAAATGCTACAGTTCCCCTAATTGTGCAATACTATTTTAGTCTCGAGAGATGTTACAAAACACTGAAAATATTTCGGAAGATACCCACCAAAAAGACAGGGAAGAAGAAAATGATGAAGATGTTAGTATTGCCAATCGTAGACAAACAACATTGGAAAACGCCAGCGCAGAAAGTCTTGAAGAAAAGTTTTCTAAAGAACAATTGCGCTAAAATGTCTTATGAAACGAATACTGTATTCTATTTTCTCTATTTGCGTTATTTTGTAATTATTTAAAAAAATAATAACTTAGTTAAGCAGAAACTTTGTTAAGTTTTTTGAGAATTGGCAACACTGAAAATTCTAATTCTGCATTTGTTTTTCAAATTTACAACGTAAATAACTTTGACATTTTAAGAACAGCTGTTTAATAGTGATAGCAGCTTTAAAAAATAAAATGTTACTGTTTTCAGTATTCTTTTGGACACACAAAATGCATATTCAAAAAAATAGTATAAAGTATTCGTTTCATAAGACGTTTTAGTGCACTTGTCCTTTAGAAAATTCCTCGATACGCGGATGGTTTTGCTAAACTTAGACGCATTAATTTACATATTTTATATATATACAATTACGGGTTTCTGGGCACCAAAAATTTCAATCCCGAAATATTGGGATTGAAAATACGTTTCGGGATTGGATGCACTAGCCATAACTATTGAATCAGAATATTGTGGTACGTACCTCTTTCTGTTCACATATGCATCTTCATGATGTTTTAGTCTTTTAATTCGAACATGACATCTATAAATTGCTCTCAGAACATTGTTTATGCCTTTCCGTTACTGGAACTCACTAACAGTCGTAACTTTTTCTTTAGTTGATTATTAAATATATTGTGTCCTTAAGGTAAAATAAAATTTAATACCTTCACAATACACTGCGAGCTGAATTTAGGGAAACGCTAAATCGATTAGAAATTTGCCTGCATGTTTCATTATTGATTAAATACCATAAAGTAAGAAGCAATGACTCTTCAATGAAATTCTTTCTGTTCCTCCATGCCCACCAGCAGGTATGAATTGATGCTAAACGACCTAAATATAATAATAAAAATGGTTAACATTTACTATTCTACAAATGCTGTAATACTAACCAATTAATATTTCAGCCGTAGTCCTTGTACTTCTAAAATGGGGTTGAAAAGTTATATCACTATATTCCTTAACAATCAGCACAATATATCCTTCAATCTTTGGGATAGGTTGGGCTTTTTTTATTAAATTATCTTCCAAATCATTGTCGCTAGATTTGTTGCTAGTGCTATCATCTGACGAGAGCGCTGATGTTAGAAACATTATATTTTTCTGTGAGAAACCTTTAATATAACAGTGTGCAATGCATTTTTCCTCATTTATTTACGTTGAAATTAATCATCACTGAAACAAGGTTTCTCTCAGCAATGCAAAAGTTGTTTGTTTTGTTGCACTTATAGATTAGGTTTTGTGAATTGACAGAATTGAGATCCAAAATTGTTCCTTTGGAAAATTATTATTTTCTGTTATGAACTGATCTTAAGATGATCTGATCATATAAAACTGGACCAGTAGATTAGCCCAGTGGAAAGCATCTCCGGATTCTTTCTGATAACATAACCTCCTCATTTCAAAGACTTCTTTCTCATGTGCCGAGTTATTTTTGTATATATTACAGTATCCTACAATTCTTTTCATTCGTTCAGAGATGGCTTGAATTATTGGCGCGGCTTGCATTCGTGTGTTACCAAATGCCTCCAAAGCGAACACACCATAGGCGTCTTGTAAACGCGGTAATAGGGTTTATAATAAAATCTTCAAAACTAAAAAAATATTTATTAACTTATTATTATTGTCCTTGAAATATAATCAGCTTCGTTAGTTGATTCTGGATGTGCTTTCTAGGTTGATTTTGCAACTAAAATGTAACCGAATATTTATTAAAAACTGCTTTAATTAGGAAATATATATGATTTGTTTCCGTTTTCAAAACAAGAGAATTTAGATTGACAAAAAAAGTCTTCGTTCAAATTAGATAATAATTTCAATAATAAGTTTTGAAATAAATTCTTTTCATGTAAACAGTTTTGATTTGCCCTAAAATATTCTTTAAACCTTTTGCAAATTAGTATGACGTCATCTGACGGATACGTCATACCTCCATGTGTTTTTTGAGATTAATGAATTGAGTATAGCACCTCTATTTCAAATATTAGTTACATCGTGGAGCAAACCTGACAAACTTTAATAAAGAAAAGATTACTACATGTATGCTGTTACGGAAAATTAATAAAAAGTTGTTTAAAAATTAAAATGACGTAGGTATATATTATATTAATATACACCGTTTAGTCTAAGTTTACGTTCACGTCATAGATATAAAAGTAGTGACGTAAGAGTACAACCAACTGTGCAAATAATAACTTTCAAAATTGAATTTTATGAAGAAAGATTATTTGCTTTATTGAAAATAATAAAATTTAATTTTCATATATTTAGTAATACATTTATTTATAGAATAAATACAAATGGGTTTTCAACCCAAAAAGGTAATTTGTTAATTTAATGAGAAAATACACATTTATTTCAACAGAAAAACAGGTTGGTACACCTGTGTAAGCGACACGCTGTATTGTCAAATTTATTTCTTGTGTTTTCTAAGTTCGGTTTACAATAGTTTGTTACCTAGTTTGTATTTACAATTGCATTAACTGAATAGAATTCTAGAGAGTTTCTCAAGCACTGAGAATATATCTTAAGACTGTTTTCAACATTTCATCTGTGGAAGAAGTTTCCAGTCCAAAGAGGAAACGAAATCGAAAACAAACTACAGAGATTGATCCTCTGTAGAGGCAAATATTAGCAATAAAATTTATGAAATACATATATAAGAACAGTAAGTACCTGACGTTATGTGTGTGGCTGTGCTCTTCAATTGATATATCACATTTGGATACAGGAGAACATGTATCACTTAATATTTTGTCAAAAAAATTGAAATCCAAGTTCATGTATGAAGGAAGTAGAAGTTACTTATCCACTGCCTTACGACAAATTGGATTCGTATACTATAAGAATGACCATCCAAGACAAGGGATGATAGGGGGGATGGATGGGGATGAACAAAGTCATATTGTTCATAAGAGAATAATTCTTTTAAAAACGTACACTGAAAATATGCAGCAAAGGTGTTGGATCAAACAAGGAATATTCAATTCCATATGGCAACAGCGCATAGTCTGACGTCATAATTTAGTAATGACGTGAACGTAAACTTACACTAAATAATGTATATGATCGCTTTTACAGAACATGAATCCATATCAAATTAACGTAACAATTGTGAATATCTTTGTGCATGATTATTATTAAACCTAAGCTTTATTGTAAGACGGAATGTTAAATCTGGTAACATTCAATATTGCCAACAGCGTTCTGGTGCTTTTGCTCCAGCGGCGAGAAAAATCGTCGCTACTATTTGAAAATGAAGGGGCTACAGAATAGAGAAAATTTGAGCGCTCGCCAAGTAATGCTGATATACATCTTTCACAATCTAAAGATTTCTGAAATTTATAGCAGACAACGTGCACAAGAATACGTAAAATGTATTACTTTACTGACGCTCCCAGAAAAACGTTATTTTACAACATAAATCCATTAAATTAATTGCATTTAATCCCATTTTTTACGGAATACATCGATATAAAGTAAATTTGATTTGTTTTATGTGAATTTCTTATTAAAATTACTAGCCACGCTACTGACCCCTGGTATATATAATTCTGACAGTTCTGCTTTTGCTTAGTTTATTCGAAATACGATTTTAACTAACATGTTTCAATATAAATGTAATTAAAGCTTAATGTTTAAACTACATCATATTAAAAGCAGAGTCAATTTCGATAACGCACTAATAAAATATAATCTAATTTTGATACTCATGCATAGCGACGTATTTATATTTTACCTCTGAAAACGAATTTCCTGTACATTCTTTTCACTTCTGCCGGAACACTTAAAGGCACAACAATTTACCATATTGAATGTTTAATGTTTTTTTGTTATATAAATAATATATTTATTGTAAAACACAAAATAACTTCGCCACCTAAACTCACGTTTGCCATCAAAGCAATGGCGACTGGTAACACTAAACAAGCATGACGGGTATTTGGGTATACTCCACGCGCTATCGCTATCCTCTCTTTTGGCGCGTTCCAATAAAGATTTACTGTAATAATACTGTATCCTACAGGTTTTTTTTATTATTTAAGTTTAAACGTTTGAAATCTCATTCAGAGATGGCACTCAGGCCAGTTTCCTTTCCATCAAATTGTACTGCTTACGGAATGAATTAAATTACAATATGCTTTTGGAAAATACTTCAGATGATATACAGTATTATTTAGAACATATAGTAATGGTCCCATTTATCGAATACATTCTGACTGTAAGCAATTAAAAATAATCACTTTCACAAACTATTTAAATTTTCAATAAATCTGCTATCACCACTAAATTCTTATTTTCTTATAATGGATGGTCCTGGAGAATAATAAGATAATGTAGTTTTGAATTAGGAAAATAAGATTGTTCTCATTGATAAAGAATTTATTTCATATTCTTCTCTGTACAGATATCCTTTTTTTTTATTCAAGAGTCTTGGAAATTTTTATAGTAGCATCTTTATCAAATATTAAAATTTGGTAATTAAATGATATTAAAACTAAATATTTTCCCTCTTGAAAGTGATAAAATGACTGTCTTTTCCCATATTACATAAGTTAGTTTTCATTTTATATACCTCAAAACCTGTAATAAATGTAAAAAGCAATGCTTTTATTTTGTATTAATTTTTATAGCTGGGTCATTCTTTCTGAACTCAACCACTGGCTAGGTCCAAAAATTGGCACAACTTAGAAAGGCCAGTGGGGGCTCATTTTAAAGCTTGAAACCTCTACTTTCGAATGTCACATGTCTCCTACATGCAAAAATTTATATTTGACCCCTAAAAACAGGGTAAACACGTATCCAATTCTAAAACAATATCAAAAAAGTAGAAAAAATTAGAAAAAGAAATATTATTTTTTAACGGCATCGCATTCTTCATCAATACATAATACATAAATTTTGTCCACTGCATTTTTTTTCTACACTGAGAAAAATGGGTCTATTAAACTAGTTTAATTGGAAAAAAATTAATTGTGGTTAATAAATTCACTTACTTTTGCTTAATAACCGCAAGTAAAAAAGAGTTTCTAGAAGTTATTTCTCAATTATTGACTTGTGTTGCTAGCACTAGTATTCATTTGATAGTGCTTAATGATCTAATCACTTACCTCTATGAAAGTGTGGTTTCTAAAAACAGTCTAATACATATAAAAACCCTGTTTAATAACAGGTAAATAGTTTTACTAGACGTTATTGAACTGGTTAATACCATTTTAAAATTCGAACAAACTCGGCAATCATTCGTATGAATTCGTTACCTTTTACCGCGCTTTCCACAGTTGTCGAGCTCATTAGTCATAACCATGGGTAGGAAAGTCTTATGATCAAGGCCGTGCAAATCATTTGCGCGCGAATTACAAATTATGATTTATCACTAGACGCAAGAGATGGTGCTGTTGTTTCTATTGGCGATAAAAACAGGTAGTTGAGATCTACTATACCTTAAAACAATTGCTGACCGCGAAAAAAACTTTGTTTTTGGCAATGTCACTATATTATTACATTTTTTTATTGTATGGACATTTTAGTAGTGTTAAGCTAGTGATGGGAACTTGGCGAGTATTGAAAGAACGCACACTTATGTTATGCGATGTACATTCAGCCAATAAGGGCCGACCGTCGAACCACGCCTTGCGCTATTTAAACCACAGAGTTCTTAAGAGTAAAGTATACGAAACACCTTTTCAAGACATGGAGGCCATGAAAGAGAAGATACGTGCAGTTTGTAGGGAAATAACACGTGAAACTTTAAACAGGGTTCCTTTATCCTTTATGAGACGCAATAGAATCTGTTTGGAACATGATGGACAACACTTTGAACATTTGCTTGGTTGAGTTGGTTAGTTTTAAATTAATTCTTATTTAAGCTTCTACTCAAGTGGATATGTAGCAAATTTTTCTAAATAAAATTTTGATTTTCATTTTCTACTTGATGCAATTCAGTTCTTAAACGGTCCTCGAAACAAATATCTACTATATTCTATTATCAGTGATAAATTTCCTAATGACTTTGACATTTGTAAAGGATGTCCAAATTAAACACAAGTTAAAAATTATTAATATTATGAATCTAGTTATAAATTGTAATCAATTAAATATACTCCTATTATTTATTATTTTCTTTTTTTGAGAGGCTGAAGTATTTCTTAAATAATTTGCAAAAAAGATTAATTTTACCATTACACTGTTTTGATTTAAATCTGCATTTTAATTATGTCCTGCTACATACCTATGAAAATACCATATATTTAACGAAATAATACGTAATGCAAAATATGTACCTAAACGGTAGCCACTTTTTATGGCGAAATAATAGTCATGTCTTTGGCGGCTATATTTTGAAGTTTTGTACACGCCCCTTTCTTCTCTAATTGGCCAATAAATAGTCCCATAACAAAAGTGTGCGTTGTTTCAATACTCGCGGGAACTTGGGTGTCGAGTGTCGTGATACTGTTCGTGGTCGTGACACTTGAAGTGTCGCGACACTTCGTGTCGAACAGTATCGCTCTTATTAGAGTGTAATTCGAAGTTGCTTGATCATTCTTACAAAGAAATTAAAGGCAGATTTGTTGAACTGGCCAACAATCATTGAATAAGACGTACATATAAAACTATTTTGTTGTAGATTTTTTAGTTAAAATTATAAATTCATGAATTATTTGCAAAACATTAATTTAAAAGCCGAAACCTGAAAAGTTGACGCAACGCCTCCGTGGTTCGATGGCAAACCGTGGCTTGCTAAACTATACGGGCTGGTGGAATACACGATCGAACCCCGTTACAAGCATAACTTTTTTTTAAATTTTATTTGTTATTATTCTTTTATTCGAAAAACGTACAAGAAATAATACATTACAAATAAAAAATAAAGATACCCAATTAATAAGACATTGTCTTATTAATTGGGTATCTTTATTTTTTATTTGTAATGTATTATTTCTTGTACGTTTTTCGAATAAAAGAATAATAACAAATTATTTAAATTGTTTTGCAACTATTAATCTCACCGACTTTTATTCGAGAACGAACTATTTGGCATATTTCAGATTTCCCATACTAATTTTCTATAGCAAATGTTAGAACGAACACGGCGTATAAATAATTTAATGTCTTTTAATGTACTTAATGCATAAATAATATAACCATAACAGAATTTACTCATAAACCTAATTGTTTTTTAATCCCTAGTTTATGATTTACGTATTAGCTATGAATCTTGACTGCTCGTTTCAATTATATTATATGAACTAGCGCATGCATGATGTGTAAATGCGAAGTATCGTTAAAGAGTCGTGAAGGAGTCGACACTTCACACGGCTAATGGTTTCGATTCGCAAGTGTCGTGATACGCGGGTGGTATCGCGAACCCAACACTAGACTGTTAACCGAAGGAATAAAATAAAAAAAGTAAAATAAAAAACTAATATAGAAAAATTGTTAAAAATGGTGTTTTCCTGTTGTGTGCCTTCATGCAAAAATACAAATAAAGTACAAATAATGCATATGTTTCAAAGAGATGAAAGGGTATGTATAATAAGATATGAATACTTATATTGCTTGTAATATTAATCTACACTACATATTAATTTATCTGAAGCTGTTTGGAGATTTTATAATTTATATCATAATTTATAATATGTGTACTTAAACCTAATAGCTACTACATATATATTCTGAAGTGAAATATATACTTCTAGATATATAAATTATGGCTGAAGCAAGTGCAAAACTCTAAACTTTCCCTATCAGAAAATGTGACTGTACGAAACAATTATCGAGTATGTGATATACATTTTTCTGAAAGCGATAGACTTGTTGGTCGAAGTGGAGCAAATTTGAGAATTGATAGTGTCCCATCATTGAATCTACCACCTCAAACAGAAGGTAGCAGTATTTTGTATTTTATTTGTTAATACATATGTTTTTGTTACTGTAATATTTATTTACATAAGTAGATATTACATATTATAGCTGTTAAAACCAATTTCAATTTCAATTCTCTGTTTTTTTATATTTTCCTCTTCTTATAGATCAACAAGTGACTACACCTGAAGTTAAGGAACCTTATGATGAACCTGCAGGATCTCAGGCTAATTTTATAATGGAAACTGGCCAAGCATCTTCATCTAGAGGAAATTTTACGATGGAAGAAGAAGAAAGATTAACAGACAGAAATTAGTGAACCTTTTCCTAGTATTGTGGGAATGGATATTGATAGACAGGTTCCTAAATTAATGGCCACCGCTACAATGATATCAGTAGAAGGTATTTTTTTTCATAAATGTATTTATGCTAATACATCCTTATTTGAAATTATACTACAGGTTTATGAACAGCCAACAATGGAAGAAAAAAATAAATAAATCAGTTTACTCTGTATTTACTCTAGCTAACAGGTACTCTTTTGCAGGTAGTTCCACAGTTCACACAAACATCAAATGTGTCGATAAGTCACCTCCTCTTAGTTTAAAAATCTCTGGGAGACGCGAAGATAATTTTATTAAATTAATGTATATATAATTTTTTCTGCAACCCAATAAAATGATCCATGATTATTAGTAAATATAGGTTACTTGTTTCAGATTTATCAAAACGAAGCAATATCCTTCATTCCTTAGGAGTGAGAACAAAGAACCAGCTAAGTCCAAAAGCAAGGAGACTTCAAAAAGTAGTAGGGCACTTGAGGAAAACTGCAAAACGTTTATTTGTACAACGAGTAAACCTCAAAGAACGTTTAAGAACAGCAGAAGAATTTTTAACTTCACCACAAATTCTAAGCTTGAGGCTTAATGCTGTAGCATACACTTTGTGCGCATGCAATTACGTTTACAAACTACCTGATAAATCTCTTTAATTTTCTTCTCATATAAAAAATAATGGTTTAGCGTTACTTACTATGTTAATAATTAGTTTATTGAAAGATATATCTGTAAAAAATTATATTATTATAGATATGAATGACCATATTTTTTATATCGTTTTTATTACTATAACCACAAAATGTCAAATATTTTAATAAAACTACTGATGGTGTAAATCATAGTAATTTATTAATATGTATTGACATTTTCCTTTTAATAAAATAATGGCTGGTATTATAAAACTTTTTATTTCCTAAATAAAATTTACTACTTTGAGAATAAATTAATTTATTCTATCAATTTAATACGTAAATTGATAGAATAAATTAATTTATTCTGAAATTAAATTTTATTTAGGAAATAAAAAGTTTTATAATACCAGCCATAAATTTATATTTTACAAGAAATATAATAGGACAAGACAAAGAAAACTGCATTTAAAATTAAGATAGTTCGTTACTAGAGACACGAGATGGCGCTGCTCTTTTGGAACTAACTATAAGTGACTTTCTTATCTATAAGTATATTTATTATCTATGGTCATAACGCGTTACGCGGTGGTCGGTTAGCGAGTACCCGTATTCAGCGGTTTCGATAATAGGAAGTTAAACGGTTCTAAAAACTTTAATATACCTAAGCTATTCTTTAATAAAGTGGTATATTCTGTGATAGTGTGAAAATATGGAATTCTTATCGCTATTAGAGAGTTGGGGCCTAGAGGAGTATAAAAATTATTTCATTGGTAAGTACCACTTTTTGGTTTCAACATGTTTAATAACGCATTTGCAAAATTCAAATAAAAATTTTGCTGTTAATCAAAAAACTCATTCCTATTTTTAACTCTTTTGGAATAATCAAGTATAATAGGTAAGCAATAGGATTTTTATGCATAATCATTTTTTCATGCACTTATTATTAATCGTTACTGTTTTAAAATACAATGACAATTTCTTGTAAACAACCGAGAGGGATAATCTAACCTCAAATTGTATTTTGAGAAAACAATAAAAGTGGGATCCTTTAACTATAATCGATATTACTTTATATTTTTGCTTATCGCGGTATTTGCAATTAGTTTGCTGTTTAATGCCTTTTTTGCTTTGCTGTTGTTCCAAACTTGCGGATACGTTTAAAAAACGTTTCCATTTTTTTACAACAGTATACAATAATTATTACGGGAGGATGGTAATTGTCGAGGAGCGATTAATTTTTGCCACTCACATCCCAAACAATATAACATATTTTATTATTTCATATAATTTCATTATTTTGAATAATATAGTTTCATGCATGGAATATTTTGTGCTTGGACATTAAAATTTGCTTTGTGCTATGTGGGCTTATTACTAGTAGTGTGTGCTTAGTACTGTTTCTCAAAGTTGAATCATATCCTTGCGTTTTTGTGTTGTAGAAGAGGGAATTACAGATGAAAGTTTTGTCCTGCTTGATGACGAAACTATAAACAATTTATTCAGGAAAATTGGTCCAAAATTGATATTTAAAAAAAGATATTCGGACCATATTAGAGAACTGAAAGAGGACAGATTGTCACAGGTACCTATGTGATAAAAGTGAACAGGTTGTGGTATAGCATTACGCCATTACTGTATTATTTTATAGATAACAAGCCCCAGTTTACAAGAAAGTTTTGTTAGTGGATTGTCAACCCCCCTGCAGTTTACAAGAAAGTTCTGATGCTTCTGAATTGTCGACAGCATCATTTTATACTTTCGTACCAGATGATGATGAATTTATCAAAATACTAGGCAATGAAGATACATTAACCAATAATGAAAACCACCAGCCTGAACGAAATCAAGGACCACCTCCTGTGAAGAAAATAAAATTTTCATCATTATTTTGCAATGTATGCATTATTTAAATTTATTGCGTATGCAGAGAAAAGAGCATTATTGAGAGCAAAATTTGTTTAATTAGTTTATATTTAGTTTTACTTAATTAAAAATGATATTGATTTTAGGGACTAGAAAATACTCTTGAAAAGACAGCTGATGGCAAAATTGTATTAATGAACCGCAAGAAGTTGACCAATGATCTACGGCAAAAATTAGTTAATGTGATAATAAATGAATTGCTGCAGCTTCGAAGTTTAGAGTTAGTAGCATTGATATTTATTTTAAAATTTGATTAATATCATTATACTTTGTAGAATAAGTAGAGACGATTTTGTAAAAGTCACAGAAGAAATCATAAAGCTTTTCCCTGGTGAGGAAAAGGAAACCTATTATGTGCCTTATGTGTCTGTGAAAAGTGGCTTACGTATGCCTGCGAGAGGAAAACTGTGGTCCAAGTATGTCAACATAAAGGCAGCTTTAAGAATTGCCAATCAGTCTGTTAACAATCCAACAACTTCGCATGAACTCGTCCTTAATAAAACATCTCAAGTTACCCCAGAATTGCAAATTGAGATGCAGTTCCTAAAGACGGCTGTTGAGCCATATCCCAGATTACTTAAAGCCTGGGAAGAGACATATGAACTAAGACACGAAGAATATTACAAAAGTAATAGCAAGACGGAAAACATGTATGCAGCATTCCCATGCCTCGGTTGTTCTTTTGGTTTAGACTTGGTAAGCATTATGTATCCCATACGAATAAAGCAAATCATTAGCACAATTAAGTTTAGAAATATTCCAGAAATAATAGTGCAAAGTTTTTGGTTTAATTTATTAATTTGCTTAACTTGATTCTTATCTTGTGCTGACAATAAGGCAAACTCATCAAAATAATATTACCTGTTTTTTTTTATTTTAGCTTGAAACAGACTTTAATCGTATGTATCCAGATAAAATAGACATTATCTACTCAGAGTGGCCTAATGTATGTGCAGCTATTTTAAGTGAAGCCAAAGAAAGGTGCATACAGTCTCTAACAAACATTTATGGTAAGTTTGTTTTCAGCGATTTTATAAATTTATTCATTTTCACATATTGAAGATTCAAAAGTCAAATTACATTTTTTCTAAATGTGAAAAACGTTTTATATTATGCAGCACATCAAATTTTCCATCTTGTCCCTGAAACCCAAAAAAGCTTATAACTCTACATTTCACTAAAATTGATATTTGAACTCCCTCTTTTACTCGAGTGTAGCCTCTATCATTCTAGACAATTGTATTTACAGTATTTGCCTATCAATATTACTTTTGAGATATAATATAATATAAATAGTCGTGATAGTTTAAAACTAATATGGAGATAAATATTTTTCGAGTTCTACTGACGATTCTTTTATTTTTTTATTAATTATAGAAAGATCCACAGAAGCTTTGCTGGTACTACCTTTTTTATTCACATCGGTAACTCTGAAAAGGAATGGTAAACTGTCCGGCAAAAACAAGAACTAGCGACCAACAAAGGTTGAAATCCAAAACAGCTTCTTCTTGCGAGTAAAGGTAATATTATTTACTTTCTTAATTTTTCTAATGATGTTAATTAATTGATAAATTGACTAAAAAAACTAGTTGTTTTATACCAATTAAAGTAGTATTCTAAAATCTTTGTTGTTCATTGAAAACATTTTAATGAATTTAGTTTGTGAAGTGAGGATTTGCTAATCTAGTTTTTATTGAGAAATGTAACTTTGTACTACTTCGTCTCTCTCTTTTTAATTTGTTTCCATCATTAGTACATAAATAATTTACATTCGTTTTTAGATTTAAGTCAAAGTATCTCATTATTACTGTTATTTTCTAGAGCGTTGAAGAATTTGATGATGTATTATCGACACGAAAAGAAACATTAGATTCATTCAATCTGCCTTGTCAACCCTTTGCAGCAGTAGTCGGGGATGGTGCAAAAGAATTTGTCGTCTTCTGTTGTGACATTAAATATAGATGTGATTCAGCTGTCAGATGTTTAGAATTATTATTTAAATCAATACATGCTTTAAAACTAGAATATCCCTCCGAGTCTAAACATATTTGGCATTTTATACAAGAAATTGTGTTCAAAATGACGGGGGCATCTAAAAATTCTAGCACAGCATCGGTAATTGCCGACATAAAGGATCATTTGGAGAAACAAAAAGATGTTTGAGAATACTCTTAGAGACAGTAAGGTTTATTTTACTTTATTATATACTTAGCTTTATTTTACTTATTTTCAAATCATGCCCCATTGTGGCCATTGCCGCAGTGAAATCATTTTTTACTGTAATATAAAGTCATTGATAATACATTTAAAGTACAATCATCATTTAGGTAACTTGTCGACATACAAATGTGGGGAACCTGATTGCCATAGATTATTTCCTTCATTAAATTCATATAAGAAACATATAAAAACCATACATACAGCATGCAATCCTAATGATAATGTAAATACAAAAGTAACTAACGTTGCAATTGGTTCTGAAAAAGAGATTGAAAATTCAACATACGAAGAAGAATCTTCAAATGTCGTTTTTGATAATGTTGAACCATCTCTTTCTGAATCCAAGTTATACAGTTTCGATACTTTCCGTAAGGTGCTAAGCAACAATGCAACTTCATTTGTGTCAAAATTCCATTCAAATTCCTCCTTTAATCGAAAAAACCTTCAAACTATAATTGATTCTTTAAAGCACCTATTGCATGAACCCCTCTCTTTATTTAAATATGATGTATTCACCATTTTAGAAGAAGCTGAAGTAGATGAAACTAAGAAACAGGTTATATTCAGTTATTTTTCTGAACTAGAAAATATGTTTAAAGGATTAGAAACTGATTATCTTAGATTGAAACACCTGGAAGAGTTAGAATTTTATGTAAAACCTATAGAATATGTAACTGGAGAAAAACTGGACAAGATTCATAATGGGGTTGGGTTGCCAAAAACATATACTGCTCAATTAATAGACATTAAAAAAGTTCTAGGAAAATTTCTTGAATTGCCTAATGTGTATTGTGAAATTAAAAAATACATTAACCATTTAAAAACTTCGACACAAGTTTTCAATTTGATCCAAACTTTTGGGAAGATAAAGTTAAAGAAATAAAAAACTTAGATAAAGTTGATGAAATTTTGCCTTTATTTATTTATTTCGATGAATTTGAGAGTGGTAATCCGTTAAGCTCTCATTCGGGGATTCACAAATTAGGAGCTGTATATTTTTCTATTGCATGTATGCCTCCTAAATATCAAGCTCATTTAGAAAACATATTTTTAGGACTTTTATTTCATAGTTCCGATTTGAAGGATTTTAAAAGTAATGCTATATTTTCAAAATTTATCACTATGCTTATTGATTTAGAAACTAAGGGAATTTCTGTTAATGTCGACCAGAAGGTTATTAATGTTCGCTTCAGTGTTGCTTTATGTTTAGGTGACAATCTAGGTCTCAATCAGCTAATGGGATTTACACAAAGTTTTAGAGCTAATTTTGCTTGTAGATTCTGCAAATGTGATAGATCCGAAAGAGAAGAATCTATAATTCAAATAGATGGTTTGTTAAGAAATGAAATTAATTACAAAGAGGATTTAGGTAAAAATAATGTTTCTCAAACGGGGATAAATGAGGAATGCATTTTTAATGCAATACCAACATTTCATGCACTAAAAAACTTTTCTGTAGACATTGCACATGACATTTTTGAAGGAGTTGCTTTATTTGATATAACGGAACTGTTATATCACTATGTATATACTGAAAAACATTTCAATTCAGAGAAACTGAATTTAACTTTAAAATATTTTAATTTTAATCAAAAAGATATTAACAAACCGCCCTTAATATCAGCTGATAATTTAAAAAAAAAGAAGCTTAATATGTCCTGTGCTGAAATGAAATGTTTAATTTTGTATTTTGGAGTAATGTTTGGACCTATGGTACCCAGAGATAATGAGTATTGGCAATTATATATTTCTTTGCGTAAAATACTTCAAATTGTTTTATCCTCTACAGTATCTGAAGAAAAATGTATCTTGTTAGAAAGGTATGTAGCTGAGCATCACTCATTATTTAAACGTTTGTTTAAGGAGTCATTAAAGCCTAAACAACATAACTTGGTTCACTATCCGTACATAATGCGTAAAGTTGGTCCAGTTAGAAATCTATGTACATTAAGGTATGAATCCAAACATCGACAAGCTAAGCTACATGCTAATGTGGTATCTTCTCGTGTAAACATTACACAAACGTTAGCAAAAAAAAATCAGTTAATGTTGTGTAATAGGTTTATGGAAATGAAAGGTCTTCACAGTGAAATATCTTTTGCAAAAAAAAATTACATTCAAGATATTACAACTATTGTGCCAAATTTTTCTGAACTTTTAGTTGAAAATGCAGAAATTTTGTTTAAAAGTTTTAAACTTTGTTATCTTTGTCATCGAATATCCATTGCTGGAATCACTTACAAGATTGGTGACATAATTCTAATAGATCCAGTATTACAATCATTTGGAAAAAATTTTTATGTACTGATGGCGAATGCTCAAGATAGTATTGCTTTTATTTATGAACATATAAGTTCAATTCACTTCGATAACAATAAAAAAATAATAATAACAAATTTTATATTACATTGTTTTAAATTTGTAACTAGAATAGCTCAATAGCTACATTAACAGTCCACTACAGTTGTGTGCTTTGACAAACGTAAGTCTACTACCTTTTTATTTACATAACTTTTAAGTCAAAATGTTTTTAAACAGTTAATAATTTTTAGTGGGGTCTTATTTGAAAATGAGTATTGTTGTTTTCTGTAAAAAAAATGTTTCTATAAAGAATTGAAGTTTATTCTTATATACGTATTGATGATGAGTATGAATGACATAGATTTGTATTTTTTTTATCATTTTCTTTAATATATAGTTTATAATATAACTTTTGCATTTATTCTGCAATATTTATTTATATATTGCTATGTATGTTTCTATAAAGAATGTGTATTTGTTTTTTATATGAGTATTGACATGTAACTTGTTAATGTCATTACTTAGAGATGTTTATTTGTTTTTTTGTTATTTTGTTTAATAATAGTTTCTATAATATAACTTTTGCATTTATTCTGCATTATTTTTTTGAACCCTTTTTTCCTTTTAGCAAGTATAGATATGGGGGAATTGTTATTGTAAATTTCCTGGATGGAACTTTCTCAAGAGGACCATTAGGATAGCAAGAATTATTGAAGCCTTTTTTCAAAAGAATTTCAAATTGGTCAAAAAGCGTTTTGGAAACAAAAATTTGCCAAACTTGATCTTTACTTCCTTTTCACCAAATTTCAATTTCTAACTTAAAAACTGCAGAATTTAAAAATGTCCCATCCAGGAAACCAATAGCGAACATTCTCCTGTATATCCATAGCTACTACAGAGGAGTTCGGGATAGAAGATATGAGTTCAAAATGCATCCCTGCTATAGCTTTGTGTGAACGTAGCAATAAATTTTTTGGCAGATTTGAAGAGATTTGTTAAAACTTCTATGAAAATATATTAAGGACAGAAACCCATGATTTTAGCAGTTATTAAACAGTTTTCTGCTTTAATTACTTTTTGTTCTGTCATAAATAGTGCACTGCAGTAAGCACTATTAAACTAGTTAATTACAATAGTTCACTTGTAAGGTATCACAAGAAAAACTTTCAGTAATCATAAAATACTAGTTTAATAACCACTATGAAACTGGTTAATTATGACAATTAGCTTGTAAGATATCATTAGAAAAAAAGGTACAATAATGGTAGAATTTTAGTTTAGTTGCTGTTATTAAGATCTTTATAATTGCAATAGATTTAAGTTTTAAGGTTTATTAAGATATCCACTTGCCTTTAAAAATAGTTTAATATATACAGAAGTAAAGTTTAATAACTGTAAGCAACTTACATATTGAACTGTTTAATTCTGGTTAGTGTACTATTAGAAGTTTATTAAACTGGTTAATAATAACAAGTGATCGAAGTTAGAAACATGGTTTTTATAGTGGTTATTAAAGTTTTCGACTGTCCCATATAGTATTGAACTTTTTAATTGTGGTTATTAAATTTTTGCTTGTAGTTAGCAAATTTTTTTCTCAGTGTAAGAGTGCTTCAATTTCGAGCAAAATTGAGAACAATTTGCCATTTTTGAAAGTTTATCATTTTTTTCATCGAAAATGGCGTCAGATAGAAAAAAAATCATAAGAGTAAAGAAATGCTTATTTTTACTCGATCATGGTAAATTTAAAACACTGAAATATCGTGCGCCATGGGGTTTTCGTTGGTAAAACTGCGAAGGAAACCGCAAAATATCGAAAAACTATCAAATGTCAGAAAGCAGCCATTTTGATGTAAATCTGCTAACTTCGTGCCCGTCTTCAAAATAGCCCTCGATAATTAATGTCAAAGGAAATTAGAGCTTGTTGACTTGTACGAGTTTTCTGCTTTAATAAACACATAGTTGTTTATTTATTCTTGTAGGGCATGTAAATGTTATTTTATTACATTTTACACAGTAACCAACTCAACATCTACAATTAAACATATCCAACTTTATTACTTATAATGTCCATTCTAACCTCAAAATTAGCAACTTCATCATTGATTTCCTCATTATTATGCGTTGCCGCCGCAATTTTCTTGATGCCTATTCTCTGAGTTATTATTTTATCCATCCTAATACCAATCGATATACTGGGACTTATTCCAGAACTATATCAGGTAATTAATCAACACTGCATATGTAACAGGGGGTACAACAGTAGGGGGTCCTACTTTCCATTTTATCGTCACACACGAAGAAGGTTACTGATGGTAAAGATAACTAATTTACTCTAGTGGAAGCTATTTCTGCAAAAAAAATAAATCTTCGAAATACTATGCATTTACGTTTATAGTTTCATTTTTTGAAGTTATATTAATCATTTTAATTAAAGGGAAGAGCAGGTATTTATTGATGAATGTGGAGAAAGTTGCGTTTAGCTCCCCGTATTAACCACAAACTTATAAAGCATTTATCCTTAACGTTGGATGTTTTAGAGGTTATGTTAATCATTATAATTAAAGAAAAGGAATTAGTTTGAAAAGTTGTTTATTAATTATATATAGTGAAACATTACGTCTGGGTACTACCAGGATTGGCCAATAATAACTTAAACTAACCTCTAATTTACCCTAATGAAGATCAAAACAAAATTTGCGCACCTTTCAGTTTTATAACCTCCAAAAATCTGCAACTTTAATGCTAATATTTCAAGAATTTATGAATAGCTAGTAAATTTTACCGTAGAAGTAGTTTCCAGGGTTCCACAAAAGTAAGTTATTCACCTCAGTCATTAAAAATATATTAATATTAAAACATAACCTCCAAAAAGATGCAAAATGTGAAAGGGAAACATTTCAAAAGTTTATGGATAATCTGCAATTTCTTTGCAAAATAACTTCTGCTAAATATAAGGTAACCATTTTACTCAATCATCAAAAATCTTCTCCATATAGTGGTACAATAAACTCGAGCCAACAGTAGGAATACATTTTTGCAATGCAAGGCTATTAGCAACAAATGAAACATTAAACATTTTTTACTGCTCAGCTCTTGAGAAGAAAAATTGACAATGAAGTCAGTTAAACAACTAGCTACACTAAAGAAATAATTTGATTTTTCAGGTTAAATAGTTGTACCTGGACATATAAGGTAAGAATAAGCAGAATAAGACATATAGGATAAGAAAAACTCAGTGGGAAATTTTAAAAATGCTCTCAGATGTAGAGACAAATGACATTGACCCAATAAGTCAGAAATTCCCTCAATTCTTCCTTTGGAGTAAGAAGGCGTGCTCTGAAAAATGACAATATAAATCATGTTCTGCGAGTTGTGAAGAATTTGCTAAAATTTAAAAAATCAATTTTTCAAAGCTCACAGAGCAAGGTTATTTTTATATTGTCATTTTTATTGCACGTTACTCCAAAAAAATTAAGAAAATTTTTTACAAAACCATTTACATCTAGCCCGCAAAAGTCAAGAAACTAGTTTTATAGTATGGCTAATTGGTTAGGTTACTACAACTGATTTTACAGGTAAATTGGACAACAAAGAATTACTAACCCAATTTTGAAAAGTAGGTCCATCCATTTCATCATGATAATCTATACTGTTCTTCTTTGCTAGAATAGTTAACTTTGCCCCATTTATAAAACCTTTTTTGCTGCTAGCATGAACTAATATAAAACGAGAACCACACTTTGTGGGAGTTTTCAAACCAGTGGTTAATTCTCAAATGAAGGTGTTCCAATATGATTTAATTGACATATCCACCAATTGAGTTTTGATACTGTTTGACCACAAGATTATTGTCCGATTGACCCATGATTCATCAATATAAACTATATTGTAATCCTGTTCTCTATATTATTTAATTTGTCGTAAATAACAATGACAGCACGCAATTATATCTTCTCTTTAAAGATCGTCGTCTTCTTATAACATGCTGAAAATCCATATCATACAATAATCTATTCAATGTACTCCTAGTAAAGTTGGGCAAATTTCCATCGTCATTTACAGCTTCTACAATACTGTTCATCATTGGTGGTATATTTTCATTCGCAGTTGTAGGTTGTATTGCATGATCTTGAGGTATGTTTACTCTTCACTCGTTTTCTTGGAGGATTGGATTTCTTAACATACTGTAAACAAAGTTTCTTTAGAAATGAGTTTTTTCTTTTTTTATTAATTTTGTAATTGAGGACTAGCAGCCTTCTTTTTTTTTAAATTAATTACGTCCCCAGTTTAAAATCATTTTTTTTACGTTTCGCTTCACATAGGAAGCTTTTTCAAAAATTTTTTACATGATGATTTGTAACACTTATTTTGTTTTTTTTTTTTGTTTATAATTATATCTATTAATCTGAAATAAATATATACCAGTTTAAAATTAGATATGTGAACGTATAATTTTCTTCAGTCGTCTCTTTAGAAACTTATCGAATGATTACTGATAATGATACCCAGTCTCAGTAAGACGATCATTTATCACGATTTATCAAATTTGATAAAATTTGTATAATGTCGCCATGCTTATGTATAATGTAGTATGTGTGTTATGTAATACAACACTAATAGTTAATATTTAAGACAATGCCAATATTGTTATTAAAATTTTGCATAGCGACACTGGTAATAAACCATACGCAACGCAGAAATAAAAATTACTCTCAACAAACTGAATTTATTTCAGCTGCTCAGAAATTTGTTGCTAGGCAACAAAAGTACACATTCACAAATTCGTTTGTGCACATTATTATGAGGTGTACCAATCTCTGAAATAGTGAACTTATGAAAGTATGAGTTGACAGCTTAATAGGATAATAATAATTTGGATAACCATTTAATATAGCTAAGGAAACTGTAAAATGAACTGAGGTTGAAAAAAGACTAGACTTTTAATTTTATATCAGATTTATTTCATATAAAATCTTACATTAACGGACTTACAGTTTACAATTAAATGATTACACTTGATGCAGTATACTGAACACATTCTTTTTAATACTACAGGAACTTGGCACCAAATGTATGGTGTAGCTGCAGCGATAATACTTAAAAATTTTGTGGAATATGTAATTTACTGTAAAATTACATACAATGAATTAACAAATCATGGACCTAGTTAGAGCAACAATTGCATAACTATATACCTGCTACGTATGAATGGTTCAAATATACAGTGAACCAAGCCATATAATCTTGTGTTTAAACTTTCTTAACAAGTATGTGGAATACAAGAAACAATAATTGCATTTCATGATCTATACCTTAATCATTTTTGGCATGTTTTACTTCGGTATGCTTTATTAGACTTTTTTTTTGTATAAATCCCTTTTTACAAATATCACATGTAAAAGGACGCGCAGATCCATGCATTATCTTATGTCTTTTTAAGCTATGAAGGTTTGCAAGTTTTCTCTTGCAAATATTGCACACCAATTTGGAATGACGTATTTTATGTTGTTGCAAGGTTTGTTTAAATTCGAATGCTTTGTTGCAAATCTTGCATGTAAAATTCATTCTCTTATTAGTATGTTCAGTCTCCATATGATCTTCTACAGTCTGCATATCCCAGAATGACTTTTTACAAACACGACAATTAAATGTTTTATGAGTGTTCTTCATATGGTTTTTCAAGAGCGCTATATTTGCAAATAACAAGTTGCAGATAATACATCGTACTGATCCCTCTTTATAATGACTCGTTACATGTCTCTTTAGATCCTCCGCAAATAGAAAACCTTGTTTGCATATTAAGCATCTGAAATTCCTTGTACCTTTATGCTTTTTATTTATATGCTTTTGTAGGTTGTTCCATCGTGTATATCTTGCTTCACATATTTTACAATTGTAACTTTTCCCATAACCCATGTGAAGTCTGTATGAATGTAAATTTAATTCTCTTTCTGTGCGAAACTCTACATCTTTACACAACCTACAGGGAAATGAAACTGGTTCAATATGGACTCTCATATGTCGTGTCAAGCAGTATCGTCTTTTACTTTTATAGTGACATACAGTACATCTGTAAAGCAGTTCGCCTTGCGTTTGAGTTTGAGAACTTGGAGGAGAACGAGCACTCGAACAACTGTAATAAAAAAAGTAACCTTATTTAAAAGAAATAATAGTTTTTACCAGCCAGTAGCAATTTCTCCATTGAGTTACAGAGTTGTATAGCTACAACAGCTCTCATATAGTTTTATATATAATCAAACTTAAAAATAGTTTTCATGAGTTACTAAATAACTGATTAAATAAATGCATGTATAAACATTAGGGTGGTCCTTATTTGTATGGGTAAGAAAAAAAATTACAATTTCAAAATACGTACCCTTCAATTTTTTTACATTACATGAACGGAAGTTACCCTAGAAATTTCAAGTTGATCAGATCATGCTAACCCGGCCTGCATTAAGGTCAAAGTTCAGCTATTTTAGGCTGTTTTTCACACAGTACCTTTTTTCAGTGAAACGGTTGCATCTACGAAAAAAAGCTATTCTTCCTTTTTTTGTAGGAAATTTAATCTACTATAAATTTGGTCCTTAAATCATTTTCAAGAAATAAACTGTTTTTAAGTTATGAAAGTTAAATCAGTTGCAGTAGTTTACGGGCCGTGCAGTGACATATTGAAAATTTTATGTTACTTATTTGTGGTGCTTTTCTTCAATGCTCCTGACTACTAGCATACTTCTAAGGCTTTTCTAATACTTCTTACTGGAAATTATAATTAATATATAATGATAATAATTGCTACTACCCATTACTTGGCGAACCAGGCCCTAGAAGCTATGAAGCTTGTGCTGGGGGAAGAGGTGATTATTACTATTACTCTGGACCAACGTGCGGCTGCAGCCGACTTAACAGATGGTATGGCAACTTAGACACCGCAAAAACCCTTTGCAGAACGCCTCAAAAATATGGTGGCGATAAGCTAAAAATAAGGTTTTTCTCTCTATCTTTTGCTCTAGAACACAAGCAACATTTAGTCTTCCTGTGTTTAAAAACTTCAACTTTGTCTGTTAATTCCCAATCGCAGAGAGTATCATAGACTGCTGCAGATACTTCTTGCCCTGTCGTTGACAGTTATGGAACCGCAATTAATTAATCGACACTAATTAAGCCTAATTAAGAATTTTTAGGGTAACTTCCTTTCATATAATGTAAAAAATTTGGAGGGTACATATTTTGAAAATTAAAAATCAAAAAATAAGAACCACCCTAATAAACATCCTAATGTATAAACATTTAACACCAAGTTTGCTTTTTAATTAGAAGCCTATTAACCCTGCAACCATATGCAGTTTTACAGCTAATAGGAGAAGTCATCTTTGAACTCAGCAAAGAATATAAGTTAATAATTCTTCTCCTGGCCAGTTTTTAATGACCTGAATATATACGGGATTTGTGTAAAAGTTTTGAAAAATGATGCAAAAGAAGAAAGAGTATATTAGTATCTCAAGACAAAATGACTGCTCGAGTTTTGAGAGAATTTATGTGTGGAATTACTTTATGGAATGGTTCCCTAAGATTTATCAAATTTAGTTTATTTTCTAAGATATAGTAGAAGGGCCAATTTTATTTTTACGAAAATATATAATGTATGAAAAATATAATCTTCATTTACAAATGAACTGAAGACAAATATCAATCAAACATTTCACACAAAATCAAAACATTTGTAAAAACACTTCTCGTGTTGACAAAATTCTTGAGAGTTATTTTTCTCAATCAATCAATAGTAGTGAATGAATTTGAAGAACTATTTCATGTAATCCAATAGAATTGGAATCGATTAGGGTTGAAGTCCTCCTTCCAATTTCAATAAACTCATTTTGGTCTTCTACAAATAATAAATCAAACATTAAACAATATTTTCGACAATAATCTCAAATTGAACATTTTGATCCTGATACTTTTCTATACATACTTCTTTTGTAACTAAAGATAACATTTTTGCTACTTTATACATATCTAATCTTTAACCCCTGATACCTTTCAGTGTCGAGGTGCTGGGCGCACCGAGCTGTAGAATGGATATGTGGGTGTGAGACGAAGCAGCGGAGTCAGGTAGGCAACTGCGCTCGTGGTTTGCCCATCTGAGTGCTTTCCAGAGCAAACTTGACTTAACTCTGTTAAGCAATATAATCTACAATAACCACCCTGTCGTACTGCCGGCCTTTTCCTACTTTATGTATTAGTAAAAATGGAATTGAACCTTCTGCTAACTACATCTTAGAATAAAAACTAAATTTAACAAATTTTGAGGAAGCAGCCCATAAAATTACGCGTTATAAATTCTATCGAAACTCGAGCAGTCATTATTTCTTCAGATTCATTCTATTTTTTACATCATTTTTAAAATTTTAACACAAACCAAAAATACGGTTCCACACAGAAGGAGGAGATAAATTTAGATACATTCCAGTATATAGACTTTTTAAAAATCATGAACAGAAATTGTGTGACGTACTCCCTGCAGCCCACGTTCTGACTGCATGTGAGTACACCAACAAGTTAGATTAAAAAAATTTAATTATTAAGGCAGATTTTTTAAAGTTTCTTAGAAAAAATTGGTATTGATGATTTGAAATCGTGTTTATCGCATGCTGAGGAATTTTTATTTTAAACAGCAAAACCAGGATTTTCATGCAAGTATTTTGATGAACTAAGATTCTGGATTAATTTTCATTCTAAGAATTTTGCACCCGAAACTTTGTCTCCAACTTCCCATCAGGCGCAGAGCCAGGAGGGGAGCTCGTGGGACTGAAGCTCCCCCAAAGCATCTATGTGACTTCGGAATTTTTCTTTTTAAAGTTTATTTTATTGTATAATAGAATAATGCACATCATAGTTTTTTACCTCTTTTTTTGGAGTGAATTAATATTTTAAAACTAGACCCCGCCCCGAAAGAAAACTGGCTACAGGCCTGCTTCCCATTCATGTATTGACCACATGAGCTGTATTTGTACTTAAATTGTTACATAGGCACTATATATCTGTAGATTCCACTAAATATGGTTTTCAGATTGACACTGACCACAACCTTTTAAAACCCAGTAACAATTTGCATATTATTGCAGAAAGATTTGTGATTACTTGCTAGCTTGTAAAATTTATATATGTTAATAAAATATGTTTCCTTGTAAAGAAGGAAATTTATTGTACAAAAGTTTGCATGTGTAATATTAACAAAACTTATGAAAATATAACATTTTTATAAAGCAGTCTAGTGTTTACGCACTGATGATTAAAAATTTAAACTTTGACTACCAGCTACCATGTTCAACAATATCTCCTGACTAACATCGATGTATCTTTTTTATTTCTAAAAGTAATTAGAAACAGTAAACGACGTTTAAATTCCTAAAATGCACATTAACTTCATCTTTTCCTTATTTGAAGAAATTTTTAAATAAATTATAAATAAAAAAGATCGACAGCAAAAGATTAGAAGAAAATATACATTTTTTTATTATTTTATGTACTTATAATGCACTGATCTTTAAAGATACAAAAAGAATTAAATAACCTGTCACATTACAAATAAAATTTTGAATCAACCAAAACAAACTATAAAAGTTTCACAAATGCAAATTTTCAATAAAACTAAAGAACCACTGCAGATTTGTAACATAAAGCCGATTGCTATCATACAAGTTTTAAGAGAACGTTCTCAAACGAAATTCTTCCCGTTACTTTTGGGCTTAAAGTTTTCCCTAGAGAACGAATGGGAATCTTGTACATTTCTTACTATAAGGATTCTTGAGCCCACGGGTTCTAGAAGTGTGTGGTTTTTCATGGATCGTCTCACACATAGGTCCAACTAACCTGTTCAGTCAACTCCCGACTGGTTCTGCCCTCTAATATACTGGAAGTGCCTCTCTGATTGAAAAATCTTCGATTTAAAAACTTCTTTGGAGAAATCCTTTCTCTAGGCACAAAATGGAAACTTTTGAGCTAGTAGATGCACCACCCCCAGAGAATCAGAAAAAACACATCCACCCTAATAGTGATTACTGAACTAAGCAATACTTCCACAGACGAAAAAATATAAAGTACTGGTCATATTACTACTAATCTTGATTGAGATAAAGAAAATTCATCTAAACATACACAAAAACGATGTAAATAGTTTCAACCGCAATTTGAGGTTAGACTTCTGTTAACAAAACCGCGCAATGGTTCAGCGTGGTATTACGAAATAAAATGTTGCTTATTTAAAACTCCTACTTGTCGAAAATAAAAAGAATTAATCTTAGTTTTAACAAGAATGCAAGAAATAATTTCTAAATCTCCTGCATTAGGGACGAGCACTGCGTAGTTTTAAAATAAGTATTATAGCATTCTATAGTTTTTGTAAAATTCTTTTTAAAACTTCCAGAACTTACCCAGGCTGCGGAGAACTCATTTTTAAATTCTTTTAACTTATATCACGGGCTATTAGTTTAACTTGATTTACAACAATTTTTTTATAATATTGAAAATTAATTGACGTAAATAATCAAAGAATTCTCACATATACAAAAGGGACGCCGTTTATCAATTGTTAAACTTCTTTTGTTTGTATGTGCTTCCGTCGACAGTAACGCGGGAAATTTGAATTTTAAATAAAGCAAATATTTAAAGAAAGATCTTGTTAAACATGTTCAAGCTTTTATAGCAAAAGTTTAATTATCTAATCTCATAATCTGAATTATACAATTACACTGTGGGACCAAACACCCCAAAAGCTGGTCAAAATTATTTTTCTTATATTTATTTCAAAATAAGGTTGATTTTAAAATGAAATCACAAAAAGATACGTTGTTAAGTGCTAATATGCAATTATTCAATATTCAAATTATTGATCACTTTGATAGTACATATTTACACGATTAAGTAAATAACTAATGGTGCGGCAAAGTACGGCAGGTAAATTTTATATATGTTATAATTTAGAGTTTTAACTAAAAAATATGTAAAAATTGGATCTAGAGCTCATCCGACTAATTTTGTATCTCAAGCTAAATATAAGCTTCGTCAAAGGTTTACAAAAATTAGTAGCGTTGTTTATAGTTCGGATTTTACAAACGAATATACATATTAAATAAAATATAACGTTTATAATATCAAGTACTTCTTATATTTAATTGATCCATCGCTTATTTGACCAAAAATTATATAGAAAAGTTCACAAAATCGATTTATAGTCACTTACTCAATCAGTCGCTTTTTAGACAAGTTGCATTCAACGCTACGACGAAAATGTGCAACCTCCTACAATGTGCAGAAATCGACCCTTCTCCCTAATAACGTATCCCGTTATAAAGCTCAGGCATTCTTCTTCCAATGTGTCTCAGGTTAATTCTGAGAAGACGAATTTTTCCAATTTTGACCAACATTACAGGTAGTTTATCCCTCTGTGAATTATACACTAAACAAGTATTTATAGTCAAATTTAATTTATAATTAAAGGGATAGGTAACATGATTTGGGCATGGCCAACTTTAGTTTACCAGGCAGGGGATGTAAAAAGGAACACTGTAATTTTACACATAGATTATATTAGTATAAAAAAAATATGAAACAAAAATTGTTATCGCAATTTTGGTTAGAATAATGTCAACAACTGCCACTGCTACTGTAATCTGTGCAAATCTTACTCGACCAGTATTTTACTCTATACAATCTTTTATGCTTGGGTTATTAATTTATTATTCTCATATGTATTTATGTCTAACAGAATTTACATAAATAAAAAATGGAAATTGAGATTTAAAGGATTTTAATATATCAGTTATTTAATTACCAATTATCAATTAACAGCGAACATATACATACAAGGCTTGGTTCAAAATAGTCGAATTTTCAATTTTAACACTTGACAAATGTTACACTTTACCTACTTTTAGACAAAATCCACGAAATATGATTTTGTTTAATTTAACGACAACCTGTGATTGATAATTCTTTATTGGTTATAAGAAAATTAATTGCTAAACTGATAATATGCTTAGGGGTGTTATTTTTCAATAGTGCAAATGCACAAACACAGACAGATGGTTAACATTATTCTAACCAAGATTTGAAATGACAGTTTTTGCTTAAATAAATATAATCTAATCTTCTTGAAAACATGGGTAAAATTACAGTTGCCTAGCTTCTGCCATCTACACTAGTCTGCCATGATTTGGGAGTTGTATTCATTGATACCTTTGTACTCATGGGATTTCTAATGCATCAAGATGTTTACTAAAGGTAGCAAAAATGTTGAAGTTTGTGGTAACTATATCTAATAGGCAACAGTAAACTGCTCTCATAAATAGGAAACTTCTATCTAATTTAGTAAACTTCATATCTATGACAGTTTATGTAGAACTTTCCTCACTTGAACGTTCCAGTACTGTACTGTAATCAGGTTTACATTACAATTCTGCACTCTAGTAATAGTTCCTCATTGTCACAGTTTTTACAATAGTACTGAGAAAACAATTACCCTAGGCAAGAATTGCTCTGAATTAGGCAAATCCTAGTAAAAAGAAAATTTTCTGTCGTAATTTTTTTACATACTCAAATTTACATAAAATATATTTAGAGAACTTCGAAAAGTTAAAGTTTACAAAATAATTTCATGCATTTATCATTTATCTAACGTTTGGATAACATTTCTTATTGTTAGTAATTTATATTTGTTGCTGAGTTTAGAGATGATTTCTCCTATTAGCTGCAAAACTGCATATGGTTGCAGTGCTAATAAGTTTCTAATTAAAAAACAACTTGGTATTAAATATTTAGTAACTAATGAAAACTATTCTATAGTTTGACTTTATTTAAAAGTATGTGATAGCTGTTCTTGTCATATAGCACTGTACCTGAAAAGTATGGGGTCCGGCAATGGCTGTGCAGTTCCAGTTGTCGGATTCTCACAAATTGTCTAGAGACCTACACTTAAGGGACGTTGATGCGAAGATACACAGACTCTTACGTTCAAGACAACTTCACCTTAACGGGTACACACCGGGATGCTACTTTGATGGGCCCTATAAAGTAGCCTCGAAACGAAGCGCTTTCAGGGGCACACCAGGCCTATAACTGGGAGATCGGGTTGGCAAAACCGTTTAAAAACCAAGTCCCGCCACATTTGAGGTTGGATTGATCGGGCAATGGGTCCAACCCAAAGTCGTCCCCCGTCCAAAGTTCCAAAAATGATAATTAGTAAGCAATAAAATTGAAAAAAAAAAGTATACGAGGATGGGGCTTGAACCCGTGATTTTTGATTGCGAATCTGATGCTTTAACTGCTAGCCCAACCAGCGTACAGCTTTTCTTTATAGCTTATTACCAAAAACAATAAATCAATAAGCTTTTTAAGTATTTTTCTAAATAGTTTTTGGTTTTCTTCATAAAGTTTAATATGTTTTTGACATAAAATGAATTCTTCTCTCGATTGATACCATAATTTCTACCTACATTTGCAAGGGTACAAATTTAGAAGGAAAATGATCAAATTCCATAGGATTTGCTATATTATCGTTTACAAAAAACACACTGTATATCTATATAAATAATGTAGTATTCTAATTAGATTATAATAATCTAAGATTCTCTTGCAACATGAATTTCATTCGAATCAATAAAATCAATCAAGTGCAGTAAGCATCATAACTCTAATAGAGGATTATTTAAAATTGCTATCTTTATTGTTAAATAAAACCGGTGGAGTAATCCATCAAAATATTCTCTCGAGATGGAACATAATACTAATAAAACTATACTCAAAAGTATAATATTCAGAAAATCATAAGTATCATTTTGTGACTTTCAAAACAATCTATATAAACTATTGTACCATGTCTAACATTGATTTACTGAAAAAATCACAAATCGCAATAAATCATCCTTCACCCTGTACCTATTATAATCATAAGATTACTTGTTACTAATTTATAATAATAATAATAATGCTTTATTACCATTTGACCATAATACAGTATCGCAAATTGTCAATGATAGAAAAACTACAATAAAATATTACATCAGTTATATAAGTTACAGCAACAATAATAGATAAAAAAAAAGATATAAATGTAACAGTGTAAACAATGTACATAAATAGTATAAAGAATATAAATCTACATACTTCCATCCATATTCCCTATACATAGTTAATCAAAAATGCAAATTAAAAGAATTGACAAATTGACCTAAAACAAGAATTAACTATATATTATTATAGTATTATTATACTATCTAGATGTATACATTGTTTGTAGTTTTATAAAGATTATAAACCATTATTTGACACACGGGCAGTCAGTCAAACTGAAACGAAAACATCTGTACACATTAAAGCAATCGTTATGATTAGGGCTGTTATATCGCATCCTGTTACAATAGCACGCACTAAAATTAGAAAAGTTCGAGCTGAACTTCCATGGCACAGCTGGAGATGCTACTCGTCTAACAAGCAGTGGAAAACAATTTAAGCACACAGCGTGCAACCAGCAGAGCATCATCTGTATAACCTGCATATAACTTCTTGCAGGGTTTGCATTTTATTTATTAGATATTTCATTATTTCTATTAATTCATCATTACTACTGCTGTGAGTACTGTAATGAACTATTATGTTCAACAAAGTGCCCTCAGTAGAACTGTGGCTGATCCAGCACTAAGTGGAAAACACATGGTGCACTCTGGAAAACGAAGTGGAAAGTGAAAAGATGTATTCGGTGCAGCTCAGTGCGCAATAGCGCACCCAGTGGAAATCATTGATATATAGGGGAACGTATGGTAAAAAAAGGGTAAAACCTAGACCATCTCTTATTTTGCATATTAAAGTCAAGTGAAACACAGTGTCTACAGTTTTTAATACACACTCAGGTGTACCACAAGAGTCCAATTTGGGACCACTCCTGTTCTTACTTATGAAAAAAATGATCTAACTAATGTTATTCGTGATTCTAAATATCAGTTGTTCGCTGATGATTTTAAATTTTATCTTTCAATTCACACCTATTAGGACTGTATATTGTTGTAATTAGATCTAAACAATATACATAGATGGTCTTTAAATAACAAGCTTCTCTTCAATGTAAATAAGTGGTCTGCGATGGCATATACAAGGAAAAAATCCATAATAGATTGCTCTTGCAAGATGATACACTGCAACGAAAGACATCCATCAAAGATTTAGGAGTAATTTGTGATAGTAAGTTGACTTTTACAGGACATATTGATTATTGCACAAACAAAGATTACAGGATTTCTGCTTTTACGTTTGGATCCTAACAAATGTAGAAATTCTCAGCACCAATAATATCATCGATTTGATTTAGAGCATAAAAATTATCATCAGCTAAACAAATCGTAAGTGAGAAAATGATTTAACATTTAACATTGACCGGGACTGAGGGTAAATCACTAGTAATTTTTTTCCATGCTTAAGGCCTGAAGACAATATTTAACTGAATGATCAAACTTTGAACTGATGACTATATTTGTACTATCCAGAACTTTGTTACTAAAAACCCTAATCCCTTGGACTTCATGAGTTGAGAGAACTCTAACGGATAACGGAAAAAACTAATAGGAGACTGAAAATTGGCATAGATGTTGGCGAATACCTACTGTTTACGAAATTGATGAGTCCCGAGTTGAATAAGTATGTTTGAGCCGCCATCTTAGAAAATATGGAGGTTTAAATGAAATACAACGGAAAAGATAATAGGAAGCTGAAAGTTAACATATATGTTGGCGAATACATGCTGTTTAATAAATTGATGAGTCCCAAGTCGAATAAAGTGTGGTCGATCCGCAATTTTGTATAGAAAGCGATTTAAATGAAAAATAGAGGAAAAAAGTAATAAAAAGCTGAGAATTGACTTAATATGTTGACGAATACATACTATTGAAGAAATTGATCAGTCCCAAGTTGAATAAGGTGTGCTAGGGCCAACATGAAAAATTTTAAATTACTCGGTTTTGGTAGGTTTTAGAGGAAAAACTCAAACTGTGGCGTTAACTTACTAAAACAGTACTGCACTCTCACTATAATACACTTTTAACCACTCTCAGATAATTCTTCGGTATCTGCTGAAGATAACCGCCTAGCTGTTGAAACATCACTCCAGAGTGATTAAAAGTGTGTGTGGCGAGGGTGAAGTACCATTTTAGTTGGTAGGTTTTAAGTAACAAATGGAAGAGATGCATTTTTTAATTTTATTATTATCGGTAATTTCACGAGCTAATCTTTTCTCATCTTCGACGGAGCTCCAGAAGCAAGTTTGACATTTTAAATAATTAAAGCAACAACAATACCACAGTATTGATTGCAAAAATTTCATTTAAATTTGATAAGAAGGAATTTTAAAATGATTCTAGAGAATACGATTCTCGAGACTATACATTCCGGGTTATCAGACCAACAAAATATACCACACAGGTTATAGTGTATACAAGCTCCTTAAAAGTATCCAGAGTGCTTTGGTTACAGATTCTGAGGTTATAGTATAAAGAATGTAGTGCTACGATCGATATGGTAGTATAGCAAAAAAATAGCAAAATCTGTAGTTGTTTAATCAACAGGTGTTTTCTACATCTGCAATTTGTTTTGAGACTCTCAAACTGGTGTAAGTATTGTGTAATTAAATTACCATCATATCCATCACCATTGCAAGATCTTTATATGTGCATTTCATATGGGAAATACCACCTACAATCTTGATGCTAATCTCCAGAACTATTAGTCGTAGCTAAATAAAATACACCAGATTATGAGGAACTCTACATGGAATTAAAAGATTTTTTACGTAAAACCTACTAAAATCGAGTAATTTAAAATTTTCCAAGATGGCGGCTTGAGCACACCTTATTCATTTCGGTACTCATAAGTTTTTAAAACAGTATGTATTCGCCATCATATATTGCCAATTTTCAGCTCCCTTTTAATCTTTCTCGTTATTTTCCATTTAAACCGCTATCTTTTCCAAGATGGCGGCTCGAACGCACCTTATTCAACTCGGGATTCAGCAGTTTCTTAAACAGTATGTATACGCCATCATGTCTGCCAGTTTTCAACTTCCTAAACCGCCATATTTTCCAAGATGGCGGCTCGAGCACATTTTATTCATTTCGTTAATCCTCAATCTTTAAAACAGTATGTATTCGTCACCATTTATTTTTAGCTTCCCATTAATTTTTTCGTTATTTTTTATTTAAACCGCTATTTTTCCCAAGATGGCAGCTCGAGCACACCTTACTCAACTCGGGACTCATTCGTTTCTTAAACAGTATGCATTTTCCACCATATATGCTAATCTTCATCTTTCTATTAATTTCTTCCGTTATTTTTCATTTAAACCGCCATATTTCCCAAGAGCGCGGCTTGATTGAGCACACTTTATTCAACTCGGAACTTATCAGTTACTTAAACAGTATGTATTCGCCATCATTATGTCAATTTTCAGCTTCCTATTAATTTTCTTCCTTCTTTTTTTTAATTAAACCGCCAGCCATTCAAACATGGCGGCTCAAGCACACCTTATTCAACTCGGAACTTATCAGTTTCTTAAACAGTATGTATTTGCCATGATATATGCCAATTTTCAGCTTACTATTAATTTTTTTCGTTATTTTTTATTTAAACTGCAAGCTTTTCCAAGATGGCGGCACAGACACATCTTGGTGAGTTCCAATGTTTGTTTAATTTGTTTTCTATATTTGTCAGAAATTATTTTAAACATAATACTTTTAAGTGTTATTTTTTCGCAAGAATCGCTTATTAACTTTTTTCCTTTAACATGGCCTTTTTGACAATAAAATAAAAATAATAAGTAACTGTAAGAATGTAAAAATCGTATAAAATATTTTTGTTGTATCTAAAAGATAATAATAATTGCATGCCTGCATGCTGTGACCGTCGTAGAAGTGGGGTAAAATGTGTGAAGAAATTTAGGTGTCTCTAAGAAAAGGGGAATTATTCCCTTAGAATCCCTTCAAATCTAACCTCCTCATTGAAAACGTTCGTCAATCATATGGTCGAAACGACATTAATATCAAATGGACATACATCCTTTAGAACCTAATAGTTTCTTTATTTTAATTTTTTAATGCATGTTTTTTTACATTTTCAGATATCTTCTACATTTGGCAGAAGTGACTATTTAAAAAACTCATTAGAGTTTTGAAAGAAGTAATTTCTGATAAATTAGCTTCCAAGTAGGGGAGAGCTATGCAGTACCGACTGGTGTACAGTATTGACCAAAATTAGTTCTGGCTTTTTCTATCATATGTTAGCACATTTATTTAAACAAACAAGTTACTACAACAATTCTATAGCACAACAGCATTGGAAGATATGTAAAAAGGGCATTATCAGAGTTACAGCTTAATTCCACAAATATTATTCGTAAGTTAACTATTACTGCATTTCAAATAAATCCGGGTTTGGATTTTCATGCAATTCAACAATTTGTCTGAGAAATATAGAATATCATCGCATACTTGCCAAGCTTTACACATCAGATTGACAAACGTCGATTATATAGTTTTAAATTTTCTTACTTGGCAAAAAGGTTACTATGGGAAGAAGTATGCGATAAATTTCTATCTTTCTTAGTTGTATTGCTATTCATTGTTTCACCGACACCATATAATTCTGTATAGTTTTAAAACCTATAAAGAGAATTTTATTTTAGAATCCAGCAAGTCTACGTATGCAAATACATCAAAGAAGATTGCAGATACTATTGGAATATGGCTAAAGCAAGTTATAGAATAAACCAAATATTCTTTTTAGTGAAATAAATAAAGATTAATAAAAAGTTTCACAGTATTTATTAGATTATAACCTGACAATATTGTTTCTACAGCTAAGCTGTCATTATCAAAGGTAATATAAATATAAACAAACACGTCGCTAAGGTAAATCCAAAAAATAGATAACTAGATAAAAATATAAAAATAATCAGAATTAAATAACTAACACTTCCAGTAACCGAGAATTGCTGAGTTCAATCTGTTCATTCATTAAAGGTACCCTGAGTTTGTGTTTGTATATATCAAAAGCTTCTGAAATGTCTAATATGTATTTGTTATTACAAAAATGTAGGAATTTAATATTATTTTGAGTAGTCATTGTGTGATTTTGTTCTAAAAGGTGTTTTGGCATAATTAAAAACTCGTTAGTTTTGATATTTGTAACATGTTCTCTAGAATACCTCCACAAAAATGTATTCCTTTATTAGATAGTTTCTTGATTATTAATAATATAGAATTAGTTAAAAAGTTAGAGTTAATAGAGTTATTTGACCTTTGTATAAGTCAAAATTATTTCACTTTTAATAACACAATTTATTTACAAAAAAATGGTTTACCTATGGGTACTTCTCTAAGTTCTCTGTTAGCTGACATATTTATGGATAAGTTTAGAAGATCAAATATTTGAATTAAACCTCTCTAAACACTCTTTTGGTTTCGTTATGTTGATGACATTTTAGCTTGTTTTGACAGTTCTTTTGAGGTTATCAATGAATTTTTAATTCTTATTAATAGTATCCACCACAACATAAATTTTACACTAGAAACAGAACAAAACAAGGCTATTAACTTCCTAGACTTAACTATCAAGATTAACGCACACAATTTATTTGAATTGTCCATATACAGAAAACCAACACAAATGGACATAACAATACCAAATGAATCCTGTCACCGCAAAGCATATAAACTAGCAGCCTACAGATCCTTGGTACACAGAGCTTTAACTATTCCACTAACATACCCAGATCTTAGCAGAGAGATATCAACCATTAAACAACTAGCACATGTAAATCATTACAATCCGAACATGATTGACACTTTAGTTAAACAAAAAGATTATAGGTTAGCTATCAAAAGAATATATCTTATTGACAATCAAACAGAAGACACAAATTACATATCTATACCATATTTTGGAAAAATATCAGAAAAAGTTGCACATATACTAAGAAAAACCAACAATTATAAAATAACCTTTAAAACCAACACTAACACTTTTTCATTTTTATTTAATGCTAAAGACAGAACATGTGATATCATGAAATCGGGCATTTACGGTTTAAATTGTTCTTTTTGTAATTTGATGTATATTGTGCAAACACTTTGAAATTTTGACATAAGATATAAAGAACACATACGTTGTTACATAAATAAACATCCTGAAAAATCTAATTATGCCAAACACCTTTTAGAACAAAATCACACAGTGACTTCAAAATAATATTAAATTCCTACATTAAATTTTCAATAAATCTGCTATCACCACTAAATTCTTATTTTCTTATAATGGATGGTCCTGGAGTATACGATAATGTAGTTTTGAATTAGGAAAATAAGATTGTTCTCATTGATAAAGAATTTATTTGATATTCTTCTCTGTACAGATATCCTTTTTTTTATTCAAAAGACTTGGAAATTTTTATAGTAGCATCTTTATCAAATATTAAAATTTGGTAATTAAATGATATTAAAACTAAATATTTTCCCTCTTGAAAGTGATAAAATGACTGTCTTTTTCCATATTACATAAGTTAGTTTTCATTTTATATACCTCAAAACCTGTAATAAATGTAAAAAGCAATGCTTTTATTTTGTGTTAATTTTTATAACTGGGTCATTCTTTCTGAACTCAACCACCAGGTCCAAAAATTGGTACAACTTAGAAAGGCAAGCGGGGGCTCATTTTAAAGCTTGAAACCTCTACTTTCGAATGTCACATGTCTCCTAGATGCAAAAATTTATATTTGACCCCTAAATACAGGGTAAACACGTATCCAATTACAAAAAAAAATTTAAAAGTAGAAAAAATTAGAAAAAGAAATATTTTTTAACGGCATCGCATTCTTCATCAAAGAATACATAAATTTTGTCCACTGCGTTTTTTTCTAAAAGTGCTTCAATTTCGAGCAAAATTGAGAACAATTTGCCATTTTTGAAAGTTTATCATTTTTTTCATCAAAAATGGCGTCAGATAGAAAAAAAATCATAAGAGTAAAAAAATGCTTATTTTTACTCGATCATGGTAAATTTAAAACACTGAAATATCGTGCGCCATGGAGTTTTCGTTGGTAAAACTGCGAAGGAAACCGCAACTATCAAATGTCAGAAAGCAGCCATTTTAATGTAAATTTGCTAACTTTGTGCCCGTCTTCAAAACAACCCTCGATAATTAATGTCAAAGGAAATTAGAGCTTGCTGACTTGTACGAGTTTTCTGCTTTAATAAACACATAATAGTTGTTTATTTATTCTTGTAGGGCATGTAAATGTTATTTTATTACATTTTACATAGTAACCAACTCAACATCTACAATTAAACATATCCAACTTCATTACTTGTAATGTCCATTCTAACCTCAAAATTAGCAACTTCATCATTGATTTCCTCATTATTATGCGCTGCCGCCGCAATTTTCTTGATGCCTATTCTCTGAGTTATTATTTTATCCATCCTAATACCAATCGATATACTGGGACTTATTCCGGACCTATATCAGGTAATTAATCAACACTGCATATGTTATAAGGGGGTACAACAGTAGGGGGTCCGGTCCATTTTATCGTCACACACGAAGAAGGTTGCTGATGGTAAAGATAACTAATTTACTCTAGTGGAAGCTATTTCTGCAAAAAAAATAAATCTTCGAAATACTATGTATTGACGATAGTTTCATTTTTTGAAGTTATATTAATCATTTTAATTAAAGGAAAGAGCAGGTATTTATTGATGAATGTGGAGAAAGTTGCGTCTAGCTCGCCGTATTAGCCACAAACTTTTAAAACATTTATGCTTAACGTTGGATGTTTTGGAGGTTATGTTAATAATTGTAATTACTTAGAAAAGGTATTTATTAATTATATATGGTGAAACATTACATCTGGGTATTCCCAGGATAGGCTAATAATAACTAAAAACTAACCTTTAATCTACCCTAATGAAGATCCAAACAAAACTTGCACTCCTTTGAGCTTTATAACCTCCAAAAATCTGCAACTTTAATGCTAATATTTCAAGAATTTATGAATAGCTAGTAAATTTTACTGCAGAAATAGTTTCCAGGGTTCCACAAAAGTAAGTTATCCAATGCAGTGATTAAAAATATATTAATATTAAAATATAACCTCCAAAAAGATGGAAAATGTGAAAGGGAAAGATTTCAAAAGTTTATGGATAATTTGCAATTTTTCAGGTTAAATAATTGTACCTGGACATATAAGATAAGAATAAGCAAAATAAGATATATAGGATAAGAAAAACCCATGGGAAATTTTAAAAATGCTCTCAGATGTAGAGACAAATGGCATTGACCTAATAAGTCAGAAATTCCCTCAATTCTTCCTTTAGAGTAGGAAGGCGTGCTGTGAGAAATGACAATATAAATCTTGTTCTGCGAGTTGTGAAGAATTTGTTAGAATTTAAAAATGAATTTTTCAAAGCTCACAGAGCAAGGTACTATATTGTCATTTTTATTGCACGTTACTCCAAAAAAATTAAGAAAGTTTTTTTACAAAACTATTTACACCTAGCCCGCAAAAGTCATTGACTTTTTTGACCCATGATTCATCAATATAAACTATATTGTAATCCTCTTCTCTATATTCTTTAATTTGTCGTAAATAACAATGACACCATGCAATTATATCTTCTCTTTCAATTAAATAAGATTTCATCTTCTTATAACATGCTGCAAATCCATATCACACCAGTGGCGTGCGGTGAGAATTTAGGCTAGGGAAGCAACCACGATTTTAATTATAATACGCCTAGGTACAGGCGCGGATTAACGGGGAGGGAATAATCCCCCCCCCCCAATTTAGAAATAAGTTTACATAGAATAGAAACAAATAATGTTTGTTTAATTATTATTTATTAAAACAATTATTTTTCCAAAGATTTCCCCCTCAAAATACTTATCTGGATCCGCCCCTGCTAGGTACAATAAAAAACAGTGTTATAATTATTAAGCTTAAAAGTTTTTCAAAGAAGCACTTTTACACTTTATACTTATGGAATTTGTTGACTATCATTCTTTATTTAAAAAAAAAACTACTACTACCTATCAATTTTCCAGTCTTAGCAAAATACCGGTACAGGTTTTAATCTTTGTTGTTAAATTTGAAAGATCTGGTTTTGATCTGCCTTTCTTAATAATTTATAATTTCTCTCCAAAACTGTATGCGAAAAATTCCTTATTAATAATTTACAAACTGAACAAAAAATCGTCCCGATTCGGCTATATCGAAGGTACTCGAACCTTTCACCGAAGCAGTTGAATTTGCAGTCGTGACGATAATGCAATTTTAAATTTGCATACAGGCAAACTAAATAGAACTATTTGTCTTTAAAAAAATACAACTTATAAATTAAAATAATAAAATGCGACAAAATACAGTCTCATTCGCAGATTTACATTACTTAAGTAACACTAAATCGAACAAATAACCAAATTATAATAAACATTTGGGAACGAAGCACAATAAAAATTACGACCAAACAATGTTAACCAGCCAAACAGCATCCGTCTATTATAACAACCCGCGCTCGCTGATTCACGCCAAGGTTAAGAGAAGAGCATTTGTAAGCAGTGCTTATATTGAGTGTATGTATCACATTTGAATCGGTATTACCTTTCCGTGCAAGTTTAATGAGCCTAATTTAAAATAGTAAAATAGTCTAAATAATTATACTTTTTGCTATACAGAGTTGATATTGAGCTTTAATTTGATAAATATTTCAATTTAAATAAACGATAACCATAATTTTACAAAAGTATTTTTGTTAGCATTGTTTTTATTTTTCATAAATTCTCAAGGCAAGCATTGCTTCCATGGACCGCACGCCACTGTATCACACAATAATCTATTCAACATACTCCTAGTAAAGTTGGGTAAGTTTCCATTGATATTTACAGCTGCTACAATACTGTTCATCATTGGTGGTATATTTTCATTTGCAGTTGTAGGTTATATTTCGTGATCTTGAGGTATCTTTATTCTTCGCTCTTTTTCTTGGAGGATTGGATTTCTTAACATACTGTAAACAAAGTTTCTTCAGAAACTTGTCGAATGATTACTGATAATGATACCCAGTCTCAGTAAGACGATCATGTATGAAATTTGATTTTCATCGACGATCAGTATACAACTTTTCTATTTCAAACTATATACGCCATGCTTATGTTTATGTATAATGTAGTATGTGTCTTATGTAATACAACACTAACAGTTAATATTTAAAACAATGCCAATAACAACATTAACAATAATTGCAAAAGATAAAACTCAAACATCTAAGAGAAGATTTATTGGCACAAGCTATCGAAATCTAAAATCAAACAATTATTCCTGTGTTACGCAATTTGCTTATATACGTTCGGTGCCAAATAATAGATGTAACTATTAAATACAGCCGGATGTAATAAAAACAAACTGTATTATGTGTTTCCATGAAGTAAAAGTAGAAAAAGCAAAAAGGGTTTATTGTTTACTAAAATTCTTTGCAATTGCTGCTAATCATAAATTCGGGACTTCTTAACCCAGTTCGGGAATGGGTTTCCTCTATTTCCTTGTGAATTTGAAGGTTTAAAAATATCATACACAAACCAACCAGCTATTTATTGTAATTTTGAAAGAATTTAAAAATAGTATAAATAATGAAATAACAAATACATGTTAATAAAACTTTTAAAATTCTCCTTTTGTATGGTTCCGATTAGATTATTTCAGTTTGATGTTTTCAAATGTTTAGAACTTCTGTAATCCTAATCTACAGTTCTATAGATTTTTACAGAGTAATAGCAATAAGTATTCTTTTAGTATAAAAATAATAGGAGTCAATACTACAGCGTCTACAAATATGCTACATCTAGAGATCTTTTAATTGAAATCTGTAACCTCAAAGTATTTTCTAACAAATCGCATTTTTTGTTAGGTTTTGTTTTTCAAATGGGTTTACAAAAAACATTTTGCATAGCGACACTGATAATAAACCATACGCAGCACAAATATCAAAATGACTCCCAACAAACTGAATTTATTTCAGCTGTTCAGAGATTTGTTGCTAGGCAACGAAAGTACACATTCACAAATTCGTTTGTGCATATTATGATGAGGTGTACCAATCTCTAAAGTAATGAATTTTACTACTATATGAAAGTATGAGTTGACAGCTTAATGGGATAATAATAATTTGGATAACCATTTAATATAGCTAAGGAAACTGTAAAATGAACTGACGTTGAAAAAAGACTAGACTTTTAATTTTATATCTAACAAATTTATTTCATATAAAACCTTACATTAACGGACGGACAGTTTACAATAAAATGATTACACTTGATGCAGTATACTGAACACATTATTTTTAATACTACAGGAACTTGGCACCAAATGTATGGTGTAGCTGCAGTGATAATACTTAAAATTTGTGGAATATGTAAGTAATTTACTGTAAAATTACATACAATGAATTAACAAATCATGGACCTAGTTAGAGCAACAGTTGCATAACTATATACCTGCTACGTATGTATAGCTCAAATATACAATGAACCAAGCCATATAATCTTGTGTTTAAACTTTCTTAACAAGTATGTGGAATACAAGAAACAATAATTGCATTTTATGATCTATACCTTAATCATTTAATACTTCTTTAAATCACAAAAATATAGCATCATATAGAAAATTACTATAACCTTAGCACGATTTTTAAGAAAACTGGACTTGCTTTACTACCTGATCCAATTGTATATGCTTATGTAAATGCCACTCTACACCGTTGAAATATAACTGCATAAAAACTGTAAACATTTCATATTAAAATATATAAAAAAGTTTTAATATTTCTTGCTAATGTATACATATTTTCAAAAATTAATTTTATAATTATAAATATTAATATAAAACAATAAAAATTTCCTTTTAAAAATATTATCTTATGTAACTAAAACTATGTACATGTTTTAAAAATGATATATTTTATTAGTCATAATTTTGTTTGCATTTTCAATAAGTATTAACCTTTGAATTATTTGTTTTTCATCCTCAATAAGTATTGATCTTTGAATTACAAGATTTTCATCACATACATGTTTTCTGTTAATTTGTATTATTATGTACACTACATACTTTCATAAATTAAAATTATTATCTTAAAGATGATATTTACCATTTTCATTCAGAGTTCAGTCTCAATCTCTTTTTTCTTGAAATTTGAATGATTTTTACAGTTTAAATATTTCGTTGTTTTAAACAACCATCAAATGAGACAACTGTTAATAAAAATGGTAACAAAGTTTTTATCTTATTTGCGTATATTTGAATATCACAATTAATTATTGTGGAATAGGTCATGGAATTATTCAGTTTGCATATTCAAAATTAATATACTCAGTTAATAATATTAAGTCCAATATTAACAATTCTGTTTCAAATAAAAAAGCTAGTATTAGAAAAATAGCACTGGCCATAAATGATGGCAAGAGCTTTGATGTGCAACTACAAACAGCGTTAACTGTAAAAATTCTGGACGAAGCAGTGGATGATTCTTATATATTATTTTGTTTAGTACAAGAGATCATACGATCAATCGATTCATATTTTGTATAATTGCTCATTAAAGTTATAACAAATTAGATGTTTCAACGTTTCTTAAAATTAACTTAAAAATTATCTTTTCAGCCTTTGGCTCAATTAATCGCACTTTGTGCAAAATTGTATAAATATTTGTTTCGTAAATCTTCTAGAACATTCATGACATGTAGAATATTAAGGCCAACTACCGAGACATATTGACTGTTTTAAATAATGATATTTTAATGTCATATACAACACATCTACATAAATTTTAAACTGATCAATCTATTGTTAAATAATTTGGGTATATTTATTTCTAACAGTTCTTTCTATAAAAGCCTAGAATTATAAAACAATTACAACAATAACAAAATGCATAATTGAACTGCTAGTTTTTAATGTCGGTAACTCTCATTTTAATTTGAAAAATATGAAGTAATCAAATTTTTATTATCCACATTAGGGTGGCCCATATTTTGACAAAATCAAAATTTTATCAATCTCACCCTAAAATATGGTTTAGTTTGTTCACAAAATGCGATTCCCAAAATATAAAAATTTTTAAACAAGAATAACCCGTTCTGCTAGAAGGTTGACTTTTTAAATGTATTTTAAATGGGATTTTAGTGTTTTTAGAGAACATAAGATGTAAATTTTTGAACTTTCAATGTTTTGACTTGAAAACTTGTACCTTATGGTTTTTGGGGTTGCTGAACACGAATTTAGTGTCAAATATGACTTTTCACAGATGAAAATTGCCTCTAAGTAACTTTAACAAATTTGACAGCTGTCATCTATCAAAAGTTTTTGACACTGAATTCGTGTTCACCAACCCCGAAAACCATAAGCTACAAATTCTCAAGTCAAAACATTCAAAATTCAAAAAGTTTGTTTTCTAAAAATGCTAAAATCCCATAGAAAATACATTTAAAAATTCAACATTTTAGTGGGACGGGTTATTCTTGTTTAAAGATTTTTATATTTTGGGAATCACATTTTTTCAACAAACTAAATCATATTTTAGGGTGAGATCGATAAAATTTGACTTTGCCAAAATATAGGCCACCCTAATCCACATGAAGACAGAAGCTAGTTTTAAACTTTAATGTACTTAAACATCAGTTTGTGGAACTCCTTGTATCAACTGTGTTTTACTCCTCGAAGTTTTTCTAGTAGCCATAAGTGGAGTACCTTTTCGAGATTCTCCATTTGGATTAACGCTCCCCATTTCTTTTAAAGAAACTGCACTTTCTGTTTTGAAAGAGTTTTCGCTATTAGTTAATGTTGGTCCAGTAAATGACAGACTCTTTGGTTTATCAGTGTACTCATATATATCTGGACTTCTTGTATTATCTACACCCATATCAGGATCAACTTCATGTGGAGAGAGGAATAATTCTCCATTATAATAACGATCCGATTGTCTGTAAAAAAGATTTTATAATTAAAAATATTCACATCCATAAGGTCTCTCCCTCTCTAAGGTGCAAACTTCTCTCCATACTTCTTACAAATTTATAAAATAATTGGATTACAATGTCATTAGCCAATCATTATATAATTTTATGCTTTTTTTATAATTAATAAATAAATACAAATTTTTGAATTCTCACTACTTTCTTTATTTAAATAAGACAAATATTGTCTCAATAATATAAATACAAAAAATATATCTAGAGAATCTTTTAGTTATATATCTATAAATTTACCTTTTTGCATTTCGCCATAACATACAGCACAAAACCAATAACACTATTAGTATCAAACAGGCTGCAGACATACTCCAAAATGCTATTTGTAATGGTTCTCTCGGTTCCCACCAAAACTGGAAATATTAAAATTGTAATTTCTTCTCTTTTTATAGTACACATATAACTACCTCTGTTGTTGGAGGATAAGTTGGGACAAGATGTCCAACAACTGTGGGCAAGTAGTGTGTCCAGAATGCGGATTCTGTTTGACGGTAGTTCCACATAATTGATGAATTATATGTGGTATTCAAATTAAGATATTTTAACATGCCAATTTTTGCACGTTCAAAATGAAGGCCCAAAATTTGTGTATGTGATGGATTCCTAAAAAGAGAGTAATTTTGTGAATTTTTTTAATTTCTTTAATTGTTACTAGTTAATTCTAAAGCAGTCCACGAACGTATTGACTTATTGTATAGTAAGTCATACAATGTCATATAGTTAATGATTGTTTAAATCACAATTTTAAAGTATTTGGGTAAAGTGTTTTATATAATTTACTGCACAGCAGTACAGTGCTACCATATTGTCATACTACCTATTTGATAAACATCATGAGCAAGTAACAACTAATTGGACATTAATATGATCGAGTTGACTTAATCCCGCACTATCACATATAAAGTTTGGTTTAGATGGCTGGATTTAAGAAACAACATTGAAATGGATAGGTAACAGCTTCTACAAGATGACCAGGTCTTGGATCATCTTTTAGTGATTCTCGACCAGATCTAAATATTTTCGATTAGTCATATATTCTAGATCTTGAAAAGTAGGAATCTCCATATGGCTCTCATCTCATTAACTATAGTTTGTTTTTTCCCTTATTTTGTAAGGAATTTTATGACTACACAATATTCAATTTTGTTTCTTTTAATGTTTTAACGTGACACTTCTTCGAAAATAAAAAAAAAAACTCATCCATAAAATTGACAGGTGCTTTGTAAATTGGCGTGTGACCATGGATTAAAAAGTGACCTATTGTATCAAAATATTGATTTTGAGTAATCGTATGGTTCATATAACAGAAAGTCTTCTCTTTTGAATGAGACTATCCCCAGGACTCTAGCATAATTACGTAGTCACGGCATAATTTGTAGTTTAGTTATTGTACCCTGAAAAGTGATCACCTCCTAATCGGACTATGTCGCTCTTTTCTTTGCACGAACAACGTTATCCCTCTCAGAATTTTAGGTCATTAGCAAATTTCTTTGTCTAACATTTCCCAGATAGCATTCCTGCTTATGTCAAGCTTCCATTTGGATTGATACACGCTTATAAGTGTATATCAATCCTAATGCAAGTTTGACATAAGCTTCTATGCTATTGGGGTTATTAATATTTTGTGCTGACAGGTTTCAGTTTGGTGTAAAAAGCACTATTAGCTATCCATATGCCTAATAGTTATCTAAAACATAAGTAATATCTACCATATTTTAACAAGTTCCTAAACAAACTGTCAATTTCAAAGCATTTCTTTAAATAAGGTACTAGTACATAGAATAAACAAGCATTTCTCTTTATTTCCTAACATAATCTTACAAAATTTACTTAATGTGTTCAGGGCCAGGTTATGTCCTTTGCCGCCTATAGGCTCACTCATATTTACACCCTTAATAAAAAAGACGTTATTGTTTTGATTACATGTAATTTATTGAGTAAGTAAGCATATTTTATATAACTGATGTTTTTTAAAATGTGACGTCCAAGTTAACTATGGACTAGTTATTTTGTGAACGTACCACACTTACATGTACCGAATTAAGTATTAAGATTCTTTAAATAAAAACCAACATATATTTTTGTTATTCAAACTAAAATCTGATTACAAATAACTTCCAACAAATAACATACAAGCGTGTGTGTCAGTAATCCTTTTATACTCATAATGTAGTATTGTTTCAATCCACCTGAGCACTCACAAGCAAAGACTTAAACTCACTATAAACAAAAGCCTAATAATAACAGAGAACACTTAAATACACAAAAATTTCTGGCATTTATAGCTAAGTCAAAATCTAAACCTTTTCTTTATGAAGATGAAAACCTAGGAAGGCAGCAATTATTTCCACTTATAAATTCATTAACTGTTTAATGTTAGTTAAAAAACTAACTTTTAATAGGTGATAACTCAATCAAGAGAAATTCTGGAGTATATTTCACTAGAAAATTTATTGTCTTTCTTCAATTTAACGAACATTGTTAAAATGGCAAACACACCATAATAGTAATCATGATATTTCATTTTATAAGTAAGCGGTTTAAACCAAAAACTTACAAAATGGTAATTTCGAAACAGCCTTGGACTATCTTAACTGTATTCTTCCTCAATGCAAATTTAACGGGGATGAACTATTCAACGTGTGTGTAAAGTCGTGCTATGTGACCGTGTCCTTGTCTATCTTGTGCTTAACTTTACATGACTGGCCCCAAGAAAGGAAAAATTATCAAACTCTACTAAAACTTAAGAAAAGCTAGTGGTTCCAACCAACCACACAATATTCTTAACGTCAGTAACTACCTATGAATGATCTGAACGAAATTTCTTTCTATATTGTATAAAGGGTACACAAAACAATTAAACTCAAAATTACAAACAGTATTTATCAGAATGTAACTAATTACCAGCTAAAAAACTGTCTCTCAAAAACAAATTGTTTCCAAAAGCCATTTGTTCTATAAACTATTGAAATTCATAGAAACTTAATGCAATGTAAGGCATTATTTATCCAAAGTGAAATCATAAAATCAAGAAATCATTTTAATAAGTTTCTCATCATAAGATTCTGTTGTACCCATATTACCTGAAAGATAACTTTTTAAATAATTTTAAACAGCATTGGAGTACATGACTAAAACAAGATACCATCCGGTGGGAAATAGATAGATAGATAGATATAAAATAGATTTTATTTACACAAATGTTAACTTGGTTGCAATTATATAAACCACAAATTTTATAATTAGTTGGACTGTCTGCTTTTATAGAAATCTCTTGAAATACAGCAGCCTCTCGCACCCCAGAAACGCCAACCTTTTTATATTTTCATGCCAAACTAAATTGAAACCAAAGCATAATAAATATTTGCAATAATGAGCTCGTTACAATCCCCAATAGCTTTCTATATATGAATCATTCTTTTGAGAATTATTGTTTTCAATCTTTTACAATTAATCCTTAAAAGTTTGCCACCCTAAGCCTAGGCCTATTGGGTAATCCGGCCCTGAATGTCTTATTGCGTTATTAGACTTCGTTTGTGTATTGTTTTACACTGCAGTATTACAGCAAGTACAATCGAATATTGTTTTACAAAGATTTGTAATAATTATAAATTACTAATAGTTATAGATTTTCTTATTAATTTGTATTTTTACAACTTTTTACACTTACCGAAACACGCATGGTGTTGCAGACTTTAAACACTGTTTTCTCGATAACATGTTTTCGCACAATAGGTACCTTTTTTCATCCGCGGACACATATTTGTTTCAAGGCAATGCTGATTTAAACACACTTTATATAAAACTTTCAACTAAATTAGAAAATACCTATTCTGAAGATAAAAAATTACCCCTCACAGTTTTTTCTCGGAAGTGATTTTTGTGAACTTATTTTTGCAGAACTGGTTTTTCTGGAATTCACTACATGATTTATTCACATGCAGAGTACTTTAAAGAATTAGAAACAAAGTTTCTCATTTAATACAGAATAGATCCATAATCGTAACCTATCATATACACTGAATACTGGCAATTGTTTTTATAAGCTTTAAGACATAACTTACCCATATCGAGCAAAATCTGTATAAGCTCTCATGAAGAAAAAGCTCATATTCCTATCATTATTAGTCCACTGATTTCGGCTGAATCGCTCTGCCTCAGAAAAGAATTCTACATCCATAAAAGGTGCACCACACAGTAAATAATGCTCTATATTATGAGGTACTTGCTGCCAATAACGGTAATTAAATGATTCAACTGTTGTATTTAAAACATACATATAAACAGGTATATCTTTTTCTACAAGAAGTTTTATCATCTTATCATTTGGTGCTACATACAGAAAGTCAGAGAGCATCTAGAAATAAAATAAGATTATGGCATCCTAAATCTACTATAAACTATTATAACTTACATTTATATACTGTTCACGTATTAACGTTACATTAGTTGGATCAGGCCAAAAAGTATACATGTACTTAATTGCTTCATACGTCCCATTTGGATTAAGAGTATAATTAAACTTCAGAACAAATTCTTTGATTTTTTGGTCAACAAAATCTTGATCAATTTCATAAAAAGGAGCCAAACTCTCATTCTTATCTAAAAAATTTTAAAGTGACAGCAAGTAAAGAACAATACTTTCGATCTGTAACTTACATATAAAATCTGATGCTTCATGCATCGTAACACTTGACATGTATTTAAGGTTAGGATTAAATTTTCCTGATTTTATCAAATTTTCTGGAGTATCACTTAAAAAATGCCAATCTTTCTCATACCATCCTTCATAATATGGCATTGTTACATTCATTTCAATAACTGGTCCCCAAGGAAAAAGTCCTACTTCAGGAGGAAACTCAGCATTACCCAATTCATAAGAGCTGCGACCCCGTTTAAGACAATTAACTAATTTCCAAGATGATTCTATACTGCAACCTAGAAGTTGACCAAAGACTCTACTGGTATTCTGAGCTCTATATTTATCGACTATTAATGCCCAATCTGCTAAAGCTGACCCACTCTAAAAATAAATTAATGTAACATAATTTGCAAATTAAAAAGTGCCTACTAAATCTATCTTACCTGAGCAATAACTTTATTTACAATAAGACTAGTATCTGGAGCTACCATGAGCAATCCAGCAGAAGCTCCACCTGCACCAGGACCAAACAAAGTTATAGAGTATCTATCTCCATTAAAATATTCAATATTTTCATGTATCCATTTTAAAGCCATAGCTTGATCCAAAATTCCATAGTTACCGGGAGAATTAAGATCACCAGTGCTAAGGAAACCTGCAATATTAATACATACATGCCTTTTATAATTAATCAAAATTAACATAACTATGTTAATTACCCAATGCTCCTAATCTGTAATTTATAGTTACTACAACTACTTTAAAAAATGTAGCCATAATATGTCCAGAAAATAGATTTGAAGATCCGCGAACAAAGTCACCACCATGAATATAAACCATTACTGGATAATTTTCGGGTACTCCTCCCACCTTTAACAATTATTCAATAAAGACAGAGATAAATAATTTCATAAATCTGATTACTTACTGATGGTGTATAAATATTCAAATATAAACAATCTTCGTCCATGTCTCTTACACCATTTTTCGATCCTACATAGCGGATTGGTTGAGGACATGCAGGTCCAAAATCTGTTGCTTGCATTAGTTTCCACCCTTTATGCCATCTTGGTGGCTAAATAAAGAAATAATATTGAATGTCTTTATTTCAACAGGGATTAAATTTGGCTGATTCAAAGAAAACATTTGCAACATTATTAACAAATACGATTTGGATGCATTTATAGTATTACAACTACTGCATACAATTTTCTTTATTAATTTTAAGAATGCAAAGTGCATTGTATATTGGGTTTACAGACGAAACGAGAATGCTTTACGGCTTAACACAAATGCTATGCACCAAATAGTCACAAATCTAATATAGTATACATTTTTTACAATATTAAAATTTGTTATTATTTGAACGTCTTTTATACGTAGAGGACGCTTCATGCAACAAACACTAGCAATAATCCCCCATTAAACTTGGATAGCATTTTCCCTGGTAAACAGCCTGAAAAATTGAATTACGCCAAACACCTTTTATAACAGAATCACACAATTGACTCCCCAAAATAATATTTCCTAGTCTAGCCCCATAAATACTGTTACACACATTTTATGAAAACTACAAAATATTTATTGAACAAATTTTATTGGTTTGTTTACTGTAAAATATGAACCAAGTTATAAATGTCTGATTACATTTGACAATATTTATACTTATGTCAAACGTGCACGTAATAATATTTTCAATTTTTCTAAACAAAATAATGTACCCGCTACGTCATGTCAAATTTCTATTAAGTTACCGCCGATTGATATTCCATCTTTCGATGGTAAAACAGAGAACTGGCCAATATTTTATGAGTCATTTAAGTCTAATATTCACACAAATCCGCAACTGACTGATTCGCAGCGTGTACAATATCTCATGGGAAAATTGACACATAATGCTTTGAAAATAATAGCAGGTATTGTACCCACGGGTGATACTTATAATATAATATGGAATAGTTTAGTGAAAAAATATCAAGATAAACGTGCTTTAGGGACATACTACCTTAACAATATTTTAGATTTAAAAGGCTGTTCTCATGTCTCACTGACTTTATTTTATTGCATTGCGCATTAAAAAAGGTAGATTTTGAAACTGCACAAGCTTTCGAATCATCAGTTCGACATACTGAGTTTCCTTCTTATAAGGAATTTATTATATTCGTCCAGGATCAAGTTAAAATATTAGAACGTTCAAATAATAATAGTAGTGTTTATTCTAACCCGCGATCTAATAACAATGTGCACAAAGTTGATATACCGCATTCTCGAACCTACAAGTCTTTCGTTTCTAAGAATGGGCACCCTTCGTCGTGTGTGCTGTGTAATAAAGGTGATCACACACAACTTTATAATTGTATGCAATTTAAAAATATGTGTTCATCACAAGCTAGATTCGAATTCATTAAAGCAAAAAATGGTTGCGTGAATTGTTTAAGCTTATCACATGTAGTATCTGCGTGTAATTCGCGCCATACCTGTAATCATTGTCAAAAACGACATCATACTCTGTTACATTTTAGTAAAAATACAAACATAAGTAAGCCAAATGAAGCTAATGCCCAGCTTCAAGCTTGTGTTGCAAGAAAGGCTTCTTCTAATGTTAACCCCCGCACCGCTGCTTCAGAGGTCCCTTCTTGCAACTCGCTTCCAAATGTTTCACCGCACAATGAAAAGAGCGAATCAGCGCAGACACAACCTTACGCTAATACGATTTCGCTTGGTGTCGAATCGAAACAATGTTCAACGATATTATTGTCTACCGCTCAGGTTTATGCTCATTCTAATAATGGTGATCGCAAAATCATTCGTTGTTTAATAGATAGTGGTTCACAAAATAATCTAATAATCATGGAATGTTGTAAATTACTTAACTTTAAAATAATTCCGCTTAACAATTCCTTTATTAAAGGTGTTGGTATGACATCTCGTCCAATTCACGGCTATATTTATTTGACAATTGAGTCTCGTGTTTCTCCTCATAAATATTATATTCATGCACTTGTCGTCGACTGTATTACGGATAAATTACCGGCACATTTTATTAATAATTATAATACATATTATTATTTACACACTGACTAAAAGTATAACTATCTCTCTCTTACATTAGACAATTTTTACCCAATTTTTTAATGTTTTCATAGCCTTCATGAAACTATTAATAAATTTTACGTGTATTACGGTGTATGTTCCATGATACATGGAACACACAGTATGCAGTTTTATAGTTAAAACAACAAAATTTTGTTGTCAATTTCCATTTCAACACTTTTAAACAAAAATAGAATAATTTTAATTCAATTCTAATAATGCATTTAAAAGTAATGACATTTTAAGCAAAAGTTGGTTTTGTGATTTTCAATTGACCCAGAGCCGGTAGTACGGCAGTGCCTCGTTTCACACCCACATATCCACTCTGCAGCTCGGTGCGCCCGGAACCTCGAAAACCGAAAGGTAATAAGGGGTTTTGTTTGTTTGTTTGTTTGTTTGTATGTGACATATGAAGGGGGTAAGAACCCAGCACCGCGGCCTTAGGCTTATTGTACTCTCATCTTGTCACTTAGTCGGTAAAGAGTTTTGTGATCCTGATTAGGCTTAGTAACCTCTTTACCAGGTTCTCCCTTATGAGTGTCTCATGAGAGAAAGCTCCTTCGAGGAGTGCAAACCTCCATCGGTACAGGGCTTCACAGTAGAAAATAACAAGTGAGGCTGTTTCGTCCTCTTCATTGCAGAGTCTGCAGATGGGTTCTTCATTACCAATCCCCATTCTATGCATATGCTTCCTTAGGTTGCAGTGTCCAGTTATAAGGCCTGTCACCAGCCTAATCTGTTGTCTGCTTAATTGCAGAATGTCATCAGTCAATTTGTCAGATGTTGTTTTTAGCATCAGTTTGCTATGTCTTTGCCCCTCAATTGCATTCCAATGGTTGTGGTGCTGTCTTTTTATCCAGCTTTTCAACCAGTTTCGAGCAAAGTTGTTGGTAATTCCAAAGACGGGTTCTGGCCCCATAAATGGTAACTCTGCTCCTTTCTTAGCCAAGGAGTCAGCTTTCTCATTGCCACTAATCCCCTTATGCCCCGGGACCCACATCAGGGTTACTCTATTGTTGGTTGAAAGGGTTATTAGGTTTTGTCGGCATTCCCATACTAATTTTGAGTTAGTACGATTGCTAGCTATGGCTTTTATGGCGGCCTGGCTATCTGTAAGGATAAGGATTTCTTTACCTTGGTAGTTCCTTTTTAAATTCTCATGTACACAGATGTTTATGGCATGAGTTTCGGCTTGGAAGATAGTGGCGAACCTCCCCAGCGATGCATAAGCAGCAAACTGAGGTGATTCCCCAAATATTCCTGCACCTGTGCCACTGTCAGTTTTGGAGCCATCCGTATACCAGATTAGCTTATTTTCCTGACGACTTTGTTGTAATAGCCCTTCGTTCCACTCCAGGAGAGTGGTGAAGGGTTTAGTGTGGTTTTGCCTAGCAGGCATAGTATCACTGCTCATGTCTAGCAGTGAGCTGGTTACAACGGAAGTAATTTTGGTGTGCCCATCAAAAAATAAGGGGTTAAAGATTATGTATGTATGTAATTGATCCAGAAAAAATCTCCGAAACGACTTTTCCGTTTAAACAGGTCTACTCTGTTTCTTCAATTATTTGCATCGATTTTTGATTGCAGTAGGCTGGTTGTTTATAATAGACGAGGTTTCTAATTACACACAAACCACTTTTAAGGGGTTCTATAAATTATAAAACTTTGGAATTGTTTTAATTATAAATAACAGAAATATAACGGTGAAAAGCTGTAAAGTAAAACACACTGTGTATGCAATCCCTGTTTGGTAGTGTTGCTAAACAACTCTAAACTGGCCAACCCTCATTAAATTTTAGAAAGTTGGCAGCTATGTCTAAAACCAAATTACATCTGTTATGTTGCCAAGTTTTCATTTCTTTTTCAAAAAAGTTTTTATGTACTATTCTATAACTTAATAAAAAAATATTTTAAGAATTAGTTTTAGATGAAAATGATGTTAATCGTTAGATTAAAAATTAAATTTCTAGGCAAGATTCCAAAAAATCTAAAATATATAAGAAGTCAGTAAATCCTAAATTGTGTCTAATTTCACCCTAATATATAGTCACCATCCAAAATGATCAGATTAAATCTATTGTCCGTCTCACGTTGGGACTACAGTGAAGGAAAGATAGCCAATGTATTTCTTATGGGAGTTTGTGCTTCGTTGTTGCCACCTATTTCACTGTATGAATCTATAGAAATGTGGATTAAGATTCCAGTTCTAAGTTGTAAACCTTTGAAAACAGTAACCGAAAAAGTGTAATCATAACCATACAAAAGAAGCATTTAAAAGAAAGTCTTATCAACATGTATTTGTTATTTTATTAAACATTACTTGGGATTTTTACATCGTACATGTATCTAAATATCCGATATTTTATTACTTATACTTTTTTGTTTAATTCTTTCGTCTTCAAATTCTTTCAACATAAAAATAATGGCTGGTTAGCTTCTGTATGATCTTTTTAATCTTTTAATTCGCAGGTAAATACAGGAAGTCCCAAACGTAATTTTAACGGTGAAATGATTTCATCATGATAAAATCATTCATTTGTTCAACTTGTTTCAAAAGAAACTTGCAAAAACGAAAATTTAGGATTAGCAGCAAATGCAAAGGATTTTAGTAAACAATAAACCCTTCTGGGTTTTTCTACTTTTATTTCGCAGAACTACATAATACAGTTTGTACTTACTGAAATTATAGTATAACGTTTTTTTGTCGGCACTATTATTTGTCACCGAACACATATAAGCAAATTTCTTAATACAGAAATAATTATTTGGTTTCAAATTGTGATAGCTTGTCCGTCTATATAGATCTTCGCTTACTTGTTTGGGTTTTATCGTTTGTAATCATTGTTAACATTGTCGTGTTGTTTGTTGTAACTATTCGTATTGTAGTATTACATAACGCACATAGTACATGATACATATACATAAGTATGGCGGATATTGTTAAAAACAGAATGGGTTGTGTACTAAAGGTTGGTGAAAAACAGATTTTGCCAAATTTGATAACATATCGTCTTACTGAGACCCGGCAGTCATTATCAGTAATTATTCGACAAGTTTCTAAAGAAACAGGTATTAGCGAAAAAACTTTGTTCTCAGTACGTCAAGTATTTCACACGATGGAATAAAATCTCCAAGAAAAAGGTGGAAGAATAAAAATACTTCAAAATCGCGCAATATAACCTACTGTGATGGAATTAGAGTGAAATTAGAAGAAAGGTGCACGAGTTTTTTTCGCAAAATATACCACCAATGATGAACAATATAGTAGCAGCTGTAAATGACGATGAAAACTTGCCCAACTTTAGTAGAAGTACGTTGAATAGATTATTACGTGATATGAATTTTCAGTATGTTAAGAGAGGACGACGATCTTATTTAATTGAAAGAGAAGAGATAATTGCATGGCGTCATCGTTATTTAAGACAAATTAAAAAATATACAGAAGACGATTACAATATAGTTTATATTGATGAATCTTGGGTCAATCTTGGCCACAGCGTCAAAGCTCAATGGGTGGATATGTCAATTAATTCATATTGGGACGCCTTCATTCGAGGATTAACCACTGGTTTGAAAGCTCTCACAAAGCGTGGCCGTCGTTTTATTTTACTTCATGCTGGCAGCAAACAAGGTTTTATAAATGGGGCAGAGTTGACCTTTCTAGCAAAGAAGAACAGTGCAGATTATCATGATGAAATGGATGGAGCTACTTTTGAGACTTGGTTTAGAAATTCTTTGCATCATACCATTGCCGAAAAATTGAAAAGATACCAAATCAGTCTTGGAAAAAAGAAGAAATACGATTATGGCTTTGGTCAAAAGATATATATTTTGACAATGATTACTTGAAAGCAGATCTATTGGACGTGGTGAAGGCTTTCAAATCTAATTACGACAAATACATTCTTGAAGAATGTGCAAAAGAATACAGCATTCCAATAGTAAGATCACCTCCGTACCATTGCGAGTTAAATGCCATTGAATTGGTTGGGGTGATGTAAAACAGTATATCGCTAAAAAAAATACCACATTTAAAGAAGGAGATGTTCGGAATTTAATTAGTGAAGCGTACGTTCAAGTGACAGCGGAAAAATGGAACAATTATGTTAACCATGTAATTAAAACACAAGATAACATGTGGCAAATTGATGGATTGATGGACGATATTGAGCCAATACCTATAAATTTGAAAAGTGATAAGAGAAAGTGACGTAGAAGATGAAAGTGATTTGTGCTAATGCTGAACTTTTTGCTGTTGTACTTTTTATACTCATATTATTTGTTTTCAATTTATCACTGCTTTATATAAAAGCTGTACAATTAAAAAAGTGTAGTTTGATAGTATACAATAATTTATTAGTTTTAATGTTTCTTTATTTAATAAAAACCAAATAACTATAACTTGTGTTGTACTTTTTTATTTACCTAAAATTCAAAAACTCGAAATAAAACGTTTGACTTTTAATTATACTCAAAATTACTAGTTTTGTAATAGTACTGGCATTAACTCATAAAGTATGGAGAACTATCGAAATAAATCTTTTATTAAATATTTTTGAGAAAAATCTTCAAACACGCTGCCAATTTTTATCTTAAATGAGACATATTTTAGTGTAATTGTTATTTGCAGATCATCTTTTGTTTCCGAGTTATCGTGATAGCGAAAATATTTTTAAATGGAAACCCTAATTTTTTATGATGGATTTGGAAAGCAATTTCCGAGATAATTGCTTTTAAAGTTTTAAAACAAAAATTAAAAAACAATCAAGAGTTCCAAGTTTTAATAAAAAAAATTTCAAGTTCTTTTAAGAACTGCCATAAATTTAACGCTAAGTCAATTGTTACATGGCTACTTGATTTTTTATCAAAACATTTGAACTCTTGATTTGAACTTTGATTGAATAACAATCAAGAGATTAATTTTCTTAATATAAAAATCAAGTATCCATGTAACAAGTGACTTAGCGTTAAACTAATGAGAATTCTTTTTTTTATTAAAACTTGGAACTCTCGATTGTTTTTTAATTTTTGTTTTAAAACTTTAAAAGCAATTATCTCGGAAATTTCTTAATACAGTAGTATCATACCTTTTTAGCATATTTGATCTTAGCATTACATTATCTTTCCAAATCCATCATAAAAAATTAAGGTTCCCATTTAAAAAAAATTTCATTATCATAACTCGGAAACAAAAGATGATCTGCAAATAACGATTACACTAAAATATGTCTCCTTTAAGATAAAAATCGACATGTTTGAGGATTTTTCTCAAAAATATTTAATAAAAGATTTATTTCGATAGTTCCAGACTTTATATGCGCACTACATGAACAGCAGCAAATTTTGAAATTTCGTTTTACTACCACTGTCAGAAGAAGTGACTACCTGCAATATAACTTGCTCGAACAATAGGGATTATAAAGGTTTAAGCAGTTACAACTACAATATTTAGAAAGTGTTTTTAAAAGTTGCTTGCAAGATGTTTGGCAACCCCGTTGTCTATAAGAACACACACTGTAGTCTCAACGTGAGATGATCAATAGTATACTATTAAATATTATTAAACTAATAGATACCTTCAATCTTCCTTCATTTACTGGTGGTAAAGCATATGGGATTCCCAGAAAAACTGTAGTGGAACCTGTTTGTCTTTCAATGGATTCAGATCCTGGTCGATATAATGAATCTGGATCTGGACTATCATACAAATAAACTTTAAAGCCTTGTACTTCCCCTAGCTTCGTTTTTACAAAAACATCTCTATCACTGTATAAAGTATCAGGTCGCTTTTTTCCTTGTAGATCTTCTCGCCATCCCCCTAATATACCTGGCAAGATAGGTTCCTTGTTTCCTAGCTACAAAGCAATGACAACTAGATTAATTCATATACTTTGAAACTATTATGAAAGACAAGTGAAATATTAATATAACTCTTTCCTTACTCGATCATATCTAAATCGAACATCTTGTCCTTCAATTTGAGGATCACCAGGTGATCCACGTCCGTCGTAATTATTTGGTTGGTATTGCCCATATCTTCTATTGTTATAAACAAAAGTTCTGTAATCTCTGTCTCCTGGTTGAGGTCGATGATATGTTTCATACGGGGGTGGTCCATAAGGGTTGTTTTGTTGAGGATAATATTGGTCTGGACGATATTCTTGGCCATTCAATTTGATAATATTGTTCATCCATATTAATAAACAACATTTCCAAAACAATAGCGGTTGTTGACCAGACGCCATTTTAATTCTACCTTTATTTACGTCATACAGGTGTTGTTTAGAAAACTTTTCACCTGAGTAAACTCGCGGAAATTCTTATTAAAACAGTTATATCGTGTAAATAACTTTTTACGTAAAATGTTCAGAGTTATTGCACCTCACCCTTTCTTGAATCACCCTATGCAACTTAATAGAACTAAAATGATAAACTCGGTAGATTAACATTGTTATCTCAAACACATCATCGCGGTTATTACGGGTGGGCGTAACTGTATAATAATTCTGAATGAATGACCAACGCCAAGCCGTACTCACGCGAGTTTTACTAGAATGTGTTTGGTATGGAATGGGAGTTTAGGTTTACTTAATTAATGTACTTCATTTTGTTTAATTAAAGATGAAAGGAAACATCGTGCATCCGTACATTATTCTTATTATAGAATAACTAGAGCAGTTAATTGCTAGATAAATTAGAAAATTTTACGTTTTCAATTGCTATCATCATTATTATCAATAAACATTATTCAGGCCCGTATCAGGCGAGGTTGCACACCTAAATAGAACAAAGAAATTATTCCTTAATTGTTACAAAAAGTTTTCATGATTTATTATTTATCAAATAAATTATTCAGATTATTATAAGATATGTAAATAGAATTATTTCAAGCAGTGGCGTAGCAACACCTTTTGGGGCTTGGGGCGGATTCTTCCTCGGGGCCCTCTCCAAATATATGTACGCGTTCCGCAACCTTTTTGATCTAGCGACCCAAAAATATCAATAAAATTATAAGGCAACCTACACGAGAGGGAGAGGGATGTTACTTAAAATTACAGAGGACCTTATAGTAGGATTCTTAAATATGAACTTACCTCTGTGTTATTTAGAGTTAAGACACGCATGTCAAATTTTCCTAGTGACATTTCATATTTTGAAACTATCAGAAGGTTGGTAATCATGAAAATTTGTTTAATAAATTAAACTGTCAGTATGACAATTATATAAATCTGAAATTCGGTACAATTAATACTTTATTAAAAGCTGTCGAAAAATTGATAAATGTGCTATAGTAGTTTTAAAAACTTTCTACAAACAGTAAATAAATGATAACGTGCACATTAAAAAATTTTACATGCATAAAAATAAACATGACAGCATAACCTAAAATTCATAACTGCCAGCTGCTGAATGTCATAACTAAAGTAAAAAGAGAGAAAAAAAGTATCTCTGTTTCAGACAGCTTAGTTTTGGCCTAGAAAGAGATAGATTTTGACATCTGTGTCCTAACTCTAAAATAACACAGTTAAAGCTTTCATTGAGGAACTCTACCTTATAGCATATATTTAAATGTTATAATAAAAATAAATAGTTATTTATGTAAGGAGTATCCGCACAGTCTTTTACTAATGAAAAATCTATAAAAACAAAGCTTGAAGGACTAATGGAATTTTAAACCCAAGTTTGTATGAAAGTACAGCTGATTTAGAATAAATCTAGGACACGTCTTGAAACTGATTTTTGAGTTTTTAACAACGTGTAAATCAGGCTTTAAATTATATTTTCATAGGTAACTACATAAAATTTATTATATATAAAGGAAAATAAAAAGGAACATCTACACTGTTCTATATTTATTTGAAATCAGCTGTACATACTTTTATTTAAATCAACTATCAGCCACCAATTAAAATGACATAATTATTAATAAATAAACATACAATACCTAATCATTTATATACAGTGAGCATGTGAGCATAATGTAAGATTGTACATATTACCCATTCAGTTTGTAGAAAAATGAAGGTTGGCCATGTTTTATTTTTATAAGTGTCACCACTGACAATAATTTTTATTATTTTATGGTTGGACGATATAACCTGTGGAAGCAATTTTTTTTAATCGCGTAATATTTAGGTATTTACGAAAATTAAATCGGGTTGATGAGATTACTATAATTTCTGTCATTGGGCATTGTTATTGATATTAAGAAAGAAAAGATTCCATTTTCGCAACCGCCTATTGTATTTGTATTATGTACGTTTCCAATGTAAAATTCTTAATTTATTCACTGTAAACCTGTGCAACCTTAACTAAATTCGCAATTTAAATTATTCGGTATCAAAGAATAAAGAGGATAAGAATGGAAGTCTCCATAAGAACTACATGTAAAAATCCTACCTTATTTTACAGTAATAGTTAACACCTGACACGTAAAGATGGCGTAATAATCGCTAAACATTTTTAAAATTTTAATACATCAAAAAAACAATATATAATACTTTCCATAAAAAGATCTATCTTACAAGTGTTATTAACCGCAAAATGTTTACTTTTCTTAACCGATTTGATTCAAATGTGTCAACAGCATGCAAACTTTCGTCAAGATATAAGCATCTTCCCATCAGTTAACATCCAACACGCTAGATAGCGTTACTATTTTTGATGTCGTTAGCCTTCCATTCTTATCATCTCTATTCTTTGATTCAGTACATTAATTGCACTCTCTATAACAACCGCCATTACAAGGTGATCTGATGTACAGTATTACATAAAGCTCACTGTATAATAAAATTAAACTAGTTAGGTTTCGAATCAGTAGCGAATCTACACACAAGCGTTGGAACCGGCCGCTTCAGACCCCACAAGTCAGGGGGCCCCGCAGAGGCCTCCTGCCAAGGATCGCACTGGACACGCGACAAATAAAAATTATTGACGTAGAAATTCACTTGTGAAACATGTCATTCAAAGTGAAACAAGAAACAGATCATATCGTGTACAGGCGAGTAAAAAAGGTGTACGGTAGACGCAATATAGAGTTTTGTGAAAAAATCTTAACATTACCGATATGTAATGCAACTGGAGAACGATCTATCTTTGTTCTTAAACGTGTAAAAAAATATTTAAGAAATAATCTTGGACAAAGTCATGGACAAAGGGTACCTTATTACTGCGATTATTTGGCCACGCGGTATCTCATGTGCACAAAGTCGTAGCGCTCTCAAACTTTGAACAGATATAGAAGGAACAATTTTATTCAACATATATCAATTAAAAAGTGATCCCTATTCTGGACCTCGAATTATCTTGATTTTTGTGAACCCTTGTTTTGTATCGTTTTACATAGGAAATCGAACGTCTGAAGAGTTAAGCATCAATAACTTGACTGCACAAGGACTAATTATGCTGATATTTGGTGTACGCATTACCCAACTATCTGAGCAATTTTAGTGCAAAAACAAAATTGATCACTATCACAATTCGGCAGCAAATATAACTTATATGAATGAGTGCAGCTACATGAGTGAATATTATACAGGCTCAAGTATTTTTATCCCAATGACGCTATAATGAGTAAGTAAGTGGTAGTATGCTTAAATGTTGCCTAATGGGTCTAAAGCTAAGACTCATTGCACAGGCACAGCTTTCAACCTCTACCATCTGATGTCAGCCCAGAACATGTTTTCTAAACCACTTGTTACGTGAACGTCAGGTGTAGAAGAAGCTATTGAAATGTGCTTCTGGTGGGCATGGGCTGTAAGAAAGCCCATACTAACTAGACATTTTAATACTATAAGAGAGCAAACGAGCTTTTAATTAAGATAGTTCATTATTGAAGAGTTTGAATTGAGCATTTGATTATCTCACTGTCGATAACAATCTCAAAAATGTATTTAATTCAAGTGTGACTACACCAATCGCTGATTATGTGCCTTAAAGATATTTAGCCTTAAAATGATTCCTATTGCCAGTGCCAAGTGTCATGAAATTCTATTTGAAGGTTATCTTCCATCGTCCCTTAAAAGCTTTTGGTTACTCTGACAATTTGCGGGAACAAAGAGGGGCGGTGTGAACGAACAACTGCAATAGAATTTTATTAAACCTGGCATGGAGTAAGATAAACTTGACTCGTTCACGTGTACTTAGATACACTGGCTTGAACTCACTCACTTGGACTCAGTCGCTTGAATTCACGCAATTGGACTCACTCACGTGGACTCACTCACTTGAAATTACTGACTCGGATTCACTCACATGAACTCACGCACTTGGACTTACTCTCTTGCACTCACTCACTTTCTTGGATTCACTAACTTGGACTGATTTGGATACTGACTTTGATTTACTCATTTGAATTCACGCACTTGGACTTAATCTCTTGCAATCACTCTCTTGGATTTACTCGCTTGGACTTACTACTTGTACTTCAACTCACGGACTTGGATTAATTCAATTGGATGCACTCAATTGGAACTCATACAATTACTCACCTGAACTAACTCACTTAACACCACTCACCTGGACTCACTCACTTGGCGTCACTAGCTTGGGCTCACTCACCTGGACCCAGTCACCTGGACTCACTCGCTTGGACTCATACACTCACCTGGACTTACCCACTTAGGCTCAGTTGCTTAAACTCACTCACTTGGACTCACTCTCTTGAACTCAGTGATTTGGATTCAGTCACCTGGACTCACTCACTTGGACTTACTCATCTGGATTCACTCACTTGAAGTCAGTATTTAGTCTCACTAACTTGTACTCAATCATTTGGACACATTCACTTGTACTCTGTCACCTGGACTCACTCACTTAGACTCATTTACTGGTACTCTGTCACCTGGACTCACTCACTTGGATTCATTCACTTGAACTCACTCATCTGGACTCACTCATTTACACCTACTCATCTGGACTCATTTACTTGAACTCAGTCATTTGGATTCAATCACTTGGACTCACTCACCAGGACTCACTCACCAGGACTCACTTGGACTTATTCACTTGGACTCATTCTCTTGGCTCACTCATTTGGATTCACCAATTTAGATTCACGCGCTTGGACTCACTATCTTGTATTTACACAGCTACTCATTTATCTGGTCTAACTCACTTGGTTTCGTTTTCTTGGACTCATTCGCTTGAACTCACTCACTTGAACTCACTCACTTGGATTCACTCACTTGAACTCAGTCATTTGGATTCAGTCACCTGGATTCAGTCACCTGGACTCACTCACTTGGACTTGCTCATCTGGATTCACTCACTTGAAGTCAGTCATTTAGTCTTACTCACTCAATCATTTAGACACATTCACTTGTACTCTGTCACCTGGACTCACTCACTTGGACTCATTCACTTGGACTCAATCACCAGGACTCACTCTCTTAGACTCACTTATTTGGACTCATATGGACTCATTCACTTGAACTCACTCATCTGGACTCACTTATTTACACCTACTCATCTGGACTCATTTACTTAAACTCAGTCATTTGGATTCAATCACTTGGACCCACTTACCAGGACTCACTCACTTGGACTTATTCACTTGGGCTCACTCTCTTAGGCTCACTCTCTTGGGCTCACTCATTTGGATTCACCAATCTAGATTCACTCGCTTGGACTCCCTCCCTTGTATTTACACACCTAGACTCATTTATCTGGGCTAACTCACTTGGTGTCGCTCTCTTGGGCTCATTCGCTTGAACTCACTCTCTTGGACTTACTCATCTGGACTCACTCAGTCGTTTGGACTCACCCACTTAAATTCAGTCGCTCAGTTTTAACGCACCAAAAACATATTGTTTAAGGTTGATGTGAAGTTCATTGGTGTTTATCCGAGAAAATACACTAAACATTAAAATTAAATAGAAAAATAAACTTTTTAATGCTGTTGATCCTGTTAATCCTGGGAACTACCGATGAAGTTCAGTGGTAACTGGAAGATAACACTTTTCAGTAACTGTTACTACGGTTGTCGTAGTGTGTGGTTCTTGAGGAAGGTTATTAGTAACCGTAATGGGGTAATTATCAGGAACTTAAACTGCTCTTGGTGCTTCTTGCAGTTTCTGAGAATTGTTTACAGGTGCTGTAGCAGGAGTCCATTGTTGTTGATCCATGAGAATTTTCGTTGAAGAGACGACAGGTGATCTGTCAAAAACGTCGGCCTTAGGAAGCTCTTCCAAGCCCTAATTGGTTAGGATCCAATTTTGTCAGAGCTCTAACTGATTCTGATGTTTTTGTAAAGGGTATAGTAGAATGTAAGAATGTTTAATCGTTGTCAAATGGTTGGGAATAGATGCACTTTTGGAAATAAAAAAATTGGAATAGATTCTGTTATGGAGTTAATAACCTATGAATTGTGCTCTTCAAGAACTGAATGGCCAGGTTTAATGAAACAGAAATTATCAATGGGGGCAGGTATATTTGAAATGGTATCTTTGTGTTCTGTCAGTGGTGGAAAAAACACGTTTTGATTATCGTTACTTATTTGGGGGTTAGGATCCTGAAAATGTGACTGATCGTGCGAGATTTGATCGCAGTTTGTGGTTATGAAGCTAGTAAAATGAGGAGACAGGATTTATTCCTGGAATAGTTTAGCTAGTCCAAAATATTCAGGGGAATCATCTTGCAGCAACCAGAAATCTGCAATATCTTTGGGAGGAGCGGGAGTATTTGGTTTGGGTCGTATGAAGGAGGTGTGTTCAAACGTGAAACCAAATAATAGTTTAATATTTCGTTCTTAAATGTCATGTATGGGAAGGAGTTTGCATTGTTGTTTATAACTCTGATAAAATTGGAATGCAGTTTCAAAATGTTACATGACAGGTTAGAAATCCAAATATTATATTTTTGGAGTTCGTTATTAATATGGAGAACGTCAAAGTATGTATCTATGAGCATCATTCACATTTGTACTTACATGTTATTAGATTAGCAGGTAACTTTGCCATATTGGAACATAACCAATTAAATATAAGGTACTTATGCGAATGATAAGCAAATCATATACTAAACATTTCTTCGTACTAAGTTATCCTGATGAGCTACGGAAGAAAAACTGCCTCGAAAACGGTAGTACGCACCTTAAATTGTTAATAACTTTTTTGCTGTCACTACGATTTAGTTACATATATTATTCTACACGCTATTTTGAGTAGGTTTGTGCAATAAGATAGCTGTTAACACTAAAGAACCAAAAACAGATACTTTTGGTTCCCTGCCGACTGGACTATACAGGGTGGGATTAAAGTATAGAATATTTTTTTAAAAATACTGAAACACGGCGATTTCGTTTTTTAAAAATACACATCAATATGTGCAATTCACCTTCCAACTTTCATTTGTTTCTAAGTTATGACGTCATCACAAAAAAATTTAAATGACAATATAGATTTTTAATAGTGGAATCCGATAGTGATTTTTCTTCCCTTTATGATCATACAAATAAATCATAAGATTGCATAACAAAAATTTTGAGAAAAATCGAGCTGAACTTTGTAAATGTTTGTTAGTTAGGGGCCATTCATTAATTACGTAAGGGCCCCGAGGGGGGGTTCTCAAAATCTCTACATGCCCTTATCTCGGGGGGAGGGGGGGGTCAAAGCCATTCTTACGTAAGATTTTATAAGTCGAAATAAGCGATTTTTAACATAGTTTGATGAATATTTGAGAGCAAAACTTTCGGGAAAACAAATATGAGAACTATTTTTTTTAAATATACAGTTCTATTTATACATATTTTTATTTTAAAATTTTTTATTGCTGTTTAAGTTTTTAAAATCTTTGATGTGTCTATTTTAACACATTTTGAAGCTTAGAAATAAAAATTATATTACGTACTTTTTGTATAATTAATCTTACTTTTATTATTTGAAAAGAAATCCTTTTATTATCACGCAATAATGGCATTGAATGATTAGTTACAATTGTATATCATTTTAATCAAGGTAACATCATTTCACAACTTTGAAAATCCCGCGAAATTTCTATGCTGTTCCAATAATGACGGCTTCAGCCCCACTCTTTTTTACTCTCTGTATCCGTCCGCCGACACACACATTGTTTAATTTATTTTCTTTAAGAATATTGCAAATCTAGTCGTTCCTAATTTTACGCAAAAAATTATTCGTTTGTAGTTTGTTTGACTGATTTGTTTCCTTAGTTAATGATTATTTAAAAACTTACTTAATAAAGTAAGATACTTTATAAAGTAGATTCTCCAAAGACTAGATAATTATCTAATAATGATATAGTCGTAATCTAAATCTAATAATAATATAATGGTATAACCAAAATTATCTTCTAAAAAATAAAAATCTTTGATTTACTTCAAATTATGAGTTTTAGTGTAATGGATCCATTTCTAATACCAGATAAAATCTTACGTAAGAAGGAGGAGGGGGAGTCCGAGAAATCTTACGTGCCCTTACATGGGGGTAGGGGGGATCAAAAATGGCCAAAATCATCCTTACGTAATTAATGAATGACCCCTTATGAAGTCATCACAAAAAATTTAAATGACAATATAGATTTTTAATAGTGAAATCCGATAGTGATTTCTCTTCCTTTATGATCATGCAAATAAATCATAAGGTTGCATAACAAAAATTCTGAGAAAAATCGATTTGAACATTTAATGTTATTGATATTATGGTATCAATATATCAATATATCAGATCGATTTTTCTCAGACTCTTTGTTATGCAACATTATGATTTATTTGCATGATCATAAAGGGAAGAGAAATCACTATCGGATTCCACTACTAAAAATCTATATTGTCATTTAAATTTTTTTGTGATGACGTCATAACTAACAAACATTTACAAAGTTCAGCTCGATTCTTCTCAGAATTTTTGTTATGCAATCTTATGATTTATTTGTATAATCATAAAGGGAAGAAAAATCACTATCGGATTCCACTACTAAAAATCTATATTGTCATTTAAATTTTTTTGTGATGACGTCATAACTTAGAAACAAATTAATGTCAGAAGGTGAACTGCACATATTTTAAAAAACAAAATCGACGTGTTTCAGCGTTTTTAAAAAACCGGTTGAGTTCGCTTTTTTTTAATATTCCATACTTTAATCCCACACTGTATATAAAAAGTAACATTTAAGAAGTTAAAGTTAAAGTATTTTTTTAAGTAAAATATAGTTAAAGTATGTTTCTGAAGGACATATAATCATTTTCATAATACATTTTAAAATATCTTTAAAATACAGTTATGACAAAAGGTAATTATAGCTTCCAGATGCATGTACTTTTGTTATTATTACTAATCTCACTTTAAGTTCCAGGAACTTTTTATTGCTTATGAAAATGGCTCTTAGTTAAGTGTAGGGATCTAAATAACTTTTTAGTGGATAAAACAAAAGCGTAACCAAATTTAATATAAATTATATATGTGAAACATCTTACTGCCAAATGTCTGATTCGAATTCATATTAATTTGTCATATATTTTGACATCCGCACCAGCTTCACAGGGCGAACAAGGATAGTTTTATATTCATTGTCAGGTCGACCCTATACTCATGCCCCACTTGGATGTTGCCGTTGTCGGAGGTTAGAGCATAGGACCATGGACTGTCCAAGGAAACAGGTGTGGATATATGGAAAACCATAGAGTTTTCAGGAACATTTAATCACCCCCAAGTGATCGGGGGGGGGGGACTTTTTGGGAACACTATTGTCTAACTATTTGCTCGGACTAAAACTTCACTTTGTCAGGGTAAGAAGGGCTTTGAAAAACTAAACCCCGTCGTCTTAATTCTACCCTCCCCCATAATCTAAATGTTTTGGCATCTGGAGAACTGTCTTACAAGTAGGTCCTAACTGAAGGATTACTATAACAGACAAGATGGCTTATCGAAACTTGTACCCCACTACCTTTATTATGATTCAAACATTTCAGAGCCCCGCAAACTCCCCTGTTGATTAGCCTTGGCTAGTATTTCAAAATCTCGAGAACCATCTGGACGATTGGACTAGACTAAATGTTCGCTCTAGCAGATCTAGGAAACTTTTCAAAAATCCTCCCCACTGTGCAAATTGTTTCAGCGTCTTGAGAATATCTCTGTCATTAGCGTTGGGTCAAGGTTTACTCTCGCACGGGAAAGAAGCGGTAGGGAATTTTAATATTCTCATTTCTTCTTGCCATATGATCCAACTATCAAAACCCCTCTGCCCTCCGACTTGGATATATCAACGTCTGAGAATTCTCGTGTCGGTTAATGACGCTGCAATTGAATGTTATCTCTAACAGGTCTAGGAGACCTGCAATACGAAACTTGCTGCGCTGTAACACGGAATCTACATAAGTCCTACCTCCCCCCATTTCGCCCTACTTTTCCGTATCATATAGCTAGTTCGACGATCCGAGATTGTCTGGTCCTTGTCTACTGGATTTGATCACGGATTAGCGTTCGCAGGTTAAAATGCAGTTTCGAAAGTTCCCTCCCCCCCGTTCATATAATCGGTATTGTTCGGCGCATGGAGAATTCTTCTGTCCGTTCGCAGTGACTAAATTAAGCTTAAATTAAAGCTTAGACAGGTCAAAGAGACGCTTCAAAGAAATTTAACCCCCCCCCCGCCATCTAACTTGTATATTTCAAGTTAGTTAATGACGCTGCGACTGAAAAGACTGACCTTTCAAAGATTTGCGGTAGAGTGATTGGGCTGTAATACTGGGGAATGTACATAAATCCTATCTCCCCCCCTTTCGCCCTAACTTTCCGTATCATATCGATAGTTCGACGATCCGAGATTGTCTGGTTCTTGTCTACTGGATTTGATCACGGATTAGCGTTCGCAGGTTAAAATGCAGTTTCGAAAGTTCCCCCCCCCCGTCATATAATCGGTATTGTTCGGCGTATGGAGAATTCTTCTGTCCGTTCGCAGTGACTAAATTAAGCTTAAATTAAAGCTTAGACAGGTCAAAGAGACGCTTCAAAGGAATTTAACCCCCTACCCGCCATCTAACTCGGATATTTCAAGTTAGTTAATGACGCTGCGACTGAAAAGACTGACATTTCAAAGATTTGCGGTAGGGTGGTTGGGCTGTAATACTGGGGAATCTACATAAATCCTACCTCCTCCCCTTTCGCCCTAACTCTCGGTATCGTATAAATAGTTCGACGATCCGAGATTGTCTGGTTCTTGTCTACTGGATTTGATCACGGATTAGCGTTCGCAGGTTAAAATGCAGTTTCGAAAGTTCCCTCCCCCCCGTCATATAATCGGTATTGTTCGGCGTATGGAGAATTCTTCTGTGCGTTCGCAGTGACTGAATTAAGCTTAAATTAAAGCTTAGACAGGTCAAAAAGACGCTTTAAAGGAATTTAAACCCCCCCGCCATCTAACTCGGATAATTCAAGTTAGTTAATGACGCTGCGACTGAAAAGACTGACCTTTCAAATATTTGCGGTAGAGTGGTTGGCCTGTAATACTGGGGAATGTACATAAATCCTACCTTCCCCCCTTTCGCCCTAACTTTCCGTATCGTATAGATAGTTCGACGATCCGAGATTGTCTCGTTCTTGTCTACTGGATTTGATTACGGATTAGCGTTCGCAGGTTAAAATGCAGTTCCGAAAGTTCCCTCCTCCCCCGTTCATATAATCGGTATTGTTCGGCGTATGGAGAATTCTTCTGTCCGTTCCCAGTGACTAAATTAAACTTAAATTAAAGCTTAGGCAGGTCAAGGAGACATTTCAGAGGTATTTAACCTCCCCCTCCCCCAACCTTTGTATCTGATCTGGATATTTCAGCGTGTAGAGAATGCCCTTCATGGCTGTCCTCTAGTAAGGGTTCACTTTGTCGGATGAACGACGTTTTTCAGTAAATTCTACAGTGGCCCAAGCAATAACATGTATTTTAATGGAGGGTGGCCCAAAAGTGCGGCTTATCAGGTACCCTTCTTTATCACTAATGTTTATTGAAAATGACATTACACAAAATTTATGTTTTGGGAGTTTTGAAAATATTATTGATAAATTTGATGCTTCAAAAAGCAGAAGAGTTTCATTAGAAATGAACTGATTATAGAATAAAATGTTTTTCTGAAATAGTACATAAAGTAGAACATTTACGGACTCATCTATCAGTTTTATTTGCATTGTTGCACATGTATTTGACATATGTCGCACAGAGCCACGTTGACTTAGTTACCTACTCTACTGTTATTAAATGCACATTTTGTATTTTAAATTCTTAATTTCACGATTTCCGAAAAAACCTAATGTACACCTCAGCACTAAAGCTTATTTTTATCACTCGTTATGGCTGTTCAACAATCTCTATATTCGTGATAAAAAAGTACAACTTTATTTGGTATACAAATAACTAATTTATCTACGATCACTATAGAAAATTACACATTTCACACAGTCTAGTAATGATGAAAATGACTCATTCTTCATAATCTTTAAACTGCACGGAAATAACCGTGGGAAATGATTTCGCATTTTCAGTGGTTCTATTAAAATGCCATAGCTGTCAGCACATGCAATATTTCTAATTATTTGAAATACGCATAGTTACAACTTTTAGATATAGATTAATTTATTTTTAAAAGTTAAAATTGTTAATGGTCGACTATTATACTACTCACAATTTTATAGTGATATGTGTATAAATCACAGACGGCATTCTAAGACAGCTGTTTCGAGCTTTTGGCTCTCCTCAGTTAGGGGCAGCTCCGCTGTGATTTATACGCATACCACTATAAAATTGTGAGTATAATAGTTCATCAACAAAACTCCCTTTATTAAAACACGTTTGTGTTCATTTTGTATTTTATTTATGTTAATTTATTCTGTTTAATTAATGTTTTACTTTAAATTATATTTTGAATGCAAATCCATACCTTCCACTTTCTGAGCGACATCTCTACCTCTGAGCTACTGTGTCGACTACCAGACTATAAAGTTATTATTACCTTATAAAGTTATACAAAAATTGTTATTAAATTAACGTAAAATTGATTTAACGATATATCCTTCTGATGGTTTTAATCCATACATTTAGAATAACCGGTCTATTACATGGAAATCTAAAAATGTTTTGGGAATTTATTATTTCAAATTACATTCAAATGAAGCATTAGGTGTTCAATGTATTTGTAAAATTGAGGTTATGATTTACTTACATTAACAAAAAAGCAGCGGCGGAACAACACGACGTCCAAAATACATTTAAAAATGTGTCTGTAGCATTTAAAAAATTGATAAGACACCAACAAAACTACTATTATTAATTTAAATAATTGTTCAAATTTCGGTATTAATTTTAAATAATAAACGATTATTACATTGAGTTATACGCATTTTTTAATTTTTAACTAACACCTGTTTTCCCCAAACTGTGGGCATTGTCTACTTTTGACAATCCAACATCTCAATCTCAAATAATATTCTAGATTAAATATTTTTCCTAGCTTTTGGTGTTTTATTACGTGTTTTGTGGCCGTAGATAAAGTATAGTGTGTAACACTTACAAAAACGCCAATTTCACACTCGTGTGACTGAGGCATGAGATGAAGTCGGATTATTAAAAAATCTTGAGGAGGCAATTTCCTCCATCCGTGAATTCGAGCCTGATATTAATAATTATATGTACTTAATTTTTGATAAAAAAATAAAAGGTATATAAATTGTAGTAATTGATTTATACTATGGGGCCCGAAAAATGTCTAACGCTTCAAGCCCCTTAAGTGTTAAATCCGCCACTGTTTCGAATAATAATAAAAAAATTGTCAATGCCGGATTTACTTGACATGGAGCCCTATTCACGCTTCAAGATAACATTTCTGAAAGAACTTCCACAGGAAGTAACAATGGTCGTCGATTATGAGGTGAAGATGGCAAGTGAAAAATAGTGGCGTATTACGTACCTACTCCTGTAAAAATTCTATTTCGGAATATTTTGACAGTATAATTTTTTTGTGGACCGTCGGATTTGTGACAGGGTTAACATATTTTTTTGTTCCAGTTAGTTTGACAGATCTACTAGGCCAATTTACGTGATTTTTATATTGAATTACGTTCAAGCTTTAGATGTGTAGATTCGCCAGTACTACTTAATTTTATATTGTTTTAATTTTCATATGTTTAAATTAAATACATTTATTTAAAATGTTTAACTCGAAACGCTCAAGTCCGACTACTAGCAGCGCCCCCATAGTCCCCAGCGTGTTAACTTTTGGAATTATTACTTACGCTTATAGATAGACCTGAGACAACTTCCATCACTAGCGTCCAGTGATTGAAGCTGTCGATATATATATGCTGTGGCTATTTCTAGCAGTTGTAATTTTATATTTCAGTGGTTATAATACTAACAAAATATAAAAATTTTAAAATAGTAGACTAAAATCAATTCAAAATAGGAAAAATACTTATTTCTGTATTAAGGCTTTTTATCACGAATGTGGATATAATTTAACATTTTAATAAGATGACTACATGAATGATAAGAGAAAATTATTTTTTCCTGAAATTGTGAAGTTATTGTTATAGAAAATTTAAAACAACAACATTTATCTTTAGGTTAGTGCACTTCACGTAAATAACTATAAAAACTACAATAAACGTATCTGTAAAAAAAATTGCAACAAAATTCATTAATTTTATATTATAATCATACCATTTATTAATAATTATTGTAATTAAACAGTTTTGCATAAAAACGTACAATAGATTATTTAACTGGCGATTTCAAATAATATTTTTTATGTCATGTTTTTTGAAATATTAATAGATGTGTTCAAGGATTTCTTTAAACAAGATCGATTTTAGATTTTATTCTTGTCATTTCTTAATTTATACGCGTGCAGTAGTTATTTAAAAGTGCTACAATAAATTAATCAATAATTCCGAATACTAGCAGTGGCGTGCGGTGAGAATTTAGGCTAGGGAAGCAACCACGATTTTAATTTTAATATATCTATAATAGGTAAAGGCGCGGATTTACAAGGATGGGATGGGGGAAATTCTCCCCCTCCCAAATTTAGAAATAAGTATACATAGAATAGAAACAAAAAATGTTTGTTTAATTATCATTTATTAAAACAATTATTTTTCCAAAAATTTACCCCTCAAAATAATTCTCTGGATACGCCCCTGCTAGGTACAATTAAAAAAAAGTGTTACAATTATTAAGCTTAAAAAGTTTTTTAAAGAAGAGCTTTTACGTTTTAGTAGTACATATTATTTTGTTCTATAATGATTAATCGAATTGGTAATTTTTTAGCGCATCTCGTTCTTTTGAATACTGATTAATCCTCACCTAGTAAGATATTTTTAGCATGATTGGTAATCCCCTTACCACTTTGAATCGTAGAAATTCTGATTGACATGATTGAATCATAAAAAGTGCTGTGTTCAAACTTGTAAGTATTGCTAACGTTCTTTTGTAACAAAGCATTTTAAAATTTTTATGATTGTTTAGATTTAATCACAATATGCAAAAGAATACGTCTTTTATACTTATGGGATTTGTTGACTATTAGTCTTTATTTAAAAAATAGTACTACTATTTATTGATAATGCAACTCGATTTTCCGGTCTTTTTTAGCAAAATACTTGGTGCAGGTTTTAATCTTTGTTGTAAAATTTAAAAATTCTGGTTTTGGTCTGCCTTTCTCAACAATTTGTAATTCCCTCCGAAACTGTATGAAGAAAATTCTTTATTTAATAATAATACTTTACAAATTGATACCACCGAAGCAGCTGAATTTGCAGTCATGACGATAAAGCAAGTTTAAATGTTGCATACAGAATAAACTAAATAGAATTATTTGTCTTTAAAAAAATCCCAACTTGAAATAATAACATGTTCCAAAATACAGTCTCATTCGCAGATTTACATTGCTTAAGTAACATTTAACAAACACGAAAAATCGAACAAATAACCAAATTATAATAAACATCTGATCCGGGAGCACGCTAATAAAAATAACTCGACCTTATACGATGTTAACTGTAGCCCACAACGCACCCGCGGCCCGACCGCTACCGAAAGAAAGAAGTGCAGTAAGCAACGAAATCAATGCTTATATGCAGTGTATGTAACACATTTGAATCGGTATTACCTCTCCGCGCAAGTTATGAGTCTAATTTAAAATAGTACTCTAATTATACCTTTTGCTGTACGGAACTGATATTGAGCTTTAAGTTGATTAAACATTACAAATTTAAATAAACGATAACCATAATTTTATAAAACTATTTTTGTTAACATTGTTTTTTAATTTTAATAAATTCTTAAGGTAAGCATTGCTTACCTTGCTTCCATGGACCGCACACCACTGAATACTAGAAATAGTCATAGCGTATGTCGGCGGCCGCAACCCTTACAGTCTAGCCTTCGAGTTTATTCGAGTTGCTCTGATGTATAGACAAACCCTCACTTAAAGAAATGATTTGAATTTAGTAACAAAGTTGTATTTGTTGGCTTAATTTTACTTGCATAAAATTTGTTAGGGTGGCAGAAAATATGTATTTCCATAAATTTTTACAATATAGCCACTTTGTTATACTTTAGTATTATAGTTAAATAAATTTTGAATGTAAAAGTAGTTAATATTTATTAAATATTGTGCAAGTAGGTATTGGGCCACCTGGCCCAGACGGAAATTGACATGCCATGTGGCATGCCAATGGCATGGCTCCTCCCCCTGCTTCTGATTGGCTACCCCCACTCCAGTAGCTCCTCCCCTTGCTTCTGATTGGTCGCCGCCATCTTGGATTTCCCCGCCTACTGCTCTCTGATTGGTTAACCCCCACTCCTGTAGCTCCTCCCCTTGCTGCTGATTGGATGAAGGCAGCCATTTTGGAACGTCTGGCTCCATTCTACCACGCCCTGGCGCCAGGCTACCACGCCCGCCGCCGCCATTACGGGAATCTGTATTACCGGCAATCTGTGTGCTACCAATAGAGGGCGTAATGCTACAATTAGTGTGTATTGCTAAGAGAGGGCGTCATGAAGAAATCTGTATTATCGACGGGCTGTGTACTACTACTAGAGGGCGGCGGCGCTTCATGAAGAAATCTGTATTACTACCGGTATGATGATGTAGAGGCAACCATTTTATATCACAGCATGTGGCGCGCGCGCTAAATTAGAATCTGTACTGTGAATCTGTCAATTTTAAATTTGTCATTTTTGCAGCTGTCATTTATACGTATGTCATTTTTGCATCTGTCATTTTAAATCTGTCAATTTTAATCTGTCATTTATACGTCTGTCATTTTTGCATCTGTCATTTTAATTCTGTCATTTTTGCATTTGTCATTTATGCGTCTGTCAATTTTAATCTGTCATTTTTGCATATGTCATTTATACGTCTGTCAATTTTAATCAGTCATTTTTGCATCTGTCATTTGTGCATATGTCATTTTTGCATCTGTCATTTATACGTCTGTCAATTTTAATCTGTCATTTTTGCATCTGTCATTTTTGAATTTGTCATTCTTGAAGGAGCCATTTTGGATTTCCCCAGATTTGATTGTTTCTCGCTACAGGTTCTGCTGCTGCTACCTTTCTCTCTCCTGCGCACACACACACACACTGTACTCTTTCCACTGCCTTTTCTAGAAGAAATAATAAAGCCATATAGGAATTAAAATTATGTTTATTAATATATTGTTATGACTACTGTTACGTGCTAATTTCGTAGCACCCTGTATAGCTTTGTATTTTATATTAAGTTGTATAGCGTTTAGGGATTTTTGCATTTTCTCTCCTTGTAGTTGCCATTTTGTTGTGGAACTATTTCCTGTTTGATAAGAGATTGTCACTCTTGTTTGATCCGCTTGTGAAGCTAGAAGTTCCTTGAAGAACCTTTTCGTGGACATCGCCGTCTAATTAATCTTTTCCTTTTATGTTGAGTTATGGGAATTGCCTTAGTGCAGATTTGATGATTGATTGTGGCGTTAGTTTTCCGATTTAGTTTATTGGAAGCCGTTTATGGGATATATTTCCACTTGTTCTTTTGAGGTTATGGAAGCACACCTTTTCGTAAGTTTATTGATTAACTTTTTTATCTTTCAATCTCTTATACTTAATTCTTTCGATAGGTTTTTATGTATAATCGTCGTTATATGGAGGCGATATAAATCTCTCTTAAGGTCAACTTCCATCGAAGGTATTTATAAAGTGTTGTGATGGTCATTCTGTTATTGCGATTTATTTGTTACAGACCTTTTTTATCTTGGGTTTGTCCTTTACTCATTTTATTACTTGCTGTATAACAAGTATACGTTGAATGTTTGGATTGGTACAAGACCATTACACGGACTTGGTTGCTGTTGTCGGGATCATGTTACGTTCAAGCTTTGGAGACGTTCCTCTTCAGCTCTAAGAACAGACACCGTATCGTGAGTTGGTTATAATTTAGCAACTGGTTACAACAACAATAACGATTGACAACTCTTTATTGTATATAAAACATTTATGTATATTTGTATATTATGATTTTGTGTTAAATGGTTTTTCACCAGTGTGCGTGTAGCACTCATTACTAGATATCTGCTTCATATTTATAATTCTATCGCATACCATTTATTGTATGATATTGTCAAGACTATTTGCGAGTGTGTACGTAAGTCTTTGCTCCGTAATAGATGAATAGCTCACTACTGGAGCTGATGATTGCGCAATCTGATTGGTACCTGTAGACGTGTTAAATTTACCGTGCCCTTTGCTTATTGCTTTTGTGACTTTAAATCAACTTTAGAGTAAGTAATCGCGCTCGCATTAATCTCTCTTTTTCCCCTTGCAATTTGTGTATAGCATTCAATAACCGCTATTCAATTTTTGCCAAGGTTATTTCACATTAAATAATTTGCTAATTTGAATTAATTAATAATAAAGCACTGTATATAACTTACTTGAAGATCTATTATTTATATGTGTGGTATTTGGAGTTTATATTTTCAGCAATCGAGGAATCATTATTGGGAAAAGTCGACCACATTGGTAGTAGTCGCAAATGTGTTGTTCTTTTCAGATTTTGTCGGTCAATACTGTAGCTATCTTAGACGATTCTTGGCGCCCATTACAGAAGACTTTTAGTGAGACCCACGACCTCCCACTAGTTAGCTGGCAGCCGACAGATTTAACTGCGGTTAAAGGTTGTTACCGTTTCCCAATAAGCAGTCCCCATTTTGTTGGTAACACTACATTTAATTTATAATAAAAAGGTTGATAGATTGCTGATGATGATGATAGCTTGAGGACTTCAGGACTGACCTCTGTTTTCTATTTGCGGTTTCAGGGGCTGTAACAACATCAACAATAGAACATTAAAAAAAGGGGTTTATTGTAAACTTGATGTTTACCCGTACCTTATGTGTTTCCACAAACATGCAGTCATCATAACCGCAGCCTGTTTTTCCCAAGTACACTAGGCCTAGAGAAATCGTTTTAGCTGCAATCTGCTCGTTAATCTCCTTAACCCTTTCAGCTGTTAACTTGTCGCTGATCCGCTTGGGTAGAAATGTAACGTAGTTTTCACCAACAACAATCAAACTTTGACGTTTATCACGGCAAACGACTCTTTTGAATTGTAGTATCTCTGCAATTTCTTTTATTTTGTAATCACATAACTTCTTGACCGGCTTCTGGCTACCGGAAGGTTTGTTCAATTGTTGTAATAGCAAGTCCATTTTTTTCTATGTAAAAAACAAAGACACACATGATAGATTTAAATAGCAGCATTTTAAAATTTTCTACGTAAACAAAGATACACATACACACACACATGTTAGAATTTAAATAGTAGCAAAAAAAATTAACACGCACAAAGAATAATAATGATAATTATTTTTAACATACCTGTTTAGTTGAAGCAAACAATAATAATTTTTACTATCACCGTAGCCGACGACTAGAACAAAACTAAAAAACGGAAGGGTTCGACGAAGCTTTTATAACCTTCTAATCGACCGGAATGAACACTCGAACAGATGCAACAGCTAAGATAAACATCTAAATTTACTACAACCGAGCAAAAGGGGTGTTCAGCATCGTTAGCGGTGAAAAGGGTCAACACCTGCGCTGTCAATTAGCACTTGAGACCAATCTAACCGACTATGTATTGCCGTGAAAATCATGCAAGGACGAGATTAATAATTATCACTATTATTCTTGTGTGTGTGTGTGTGTTAATTTTTTTTGCTACTATTTAATGTCTAACATGTGTGTGTGTGTTATTATTATTTACATATTTCGATTTTAAGAGGTGAAACTATTACAATAGGTTATAGAAGGCAGGTAGGTAGTAGCTGAGAAATATAAACGCTTTGGGGTGTATTCAATTTAAAGTGTTTCCTAAATTTATTTACCAATCTTATTATTATTTAATCTGTCTGATAATAAAACTTCTTTAATCTATCTGAGAACGATTTCCGTGAATTTTATTTTTGTAAACCGTTATAAAATTTTAATGTTATTAATTAGTATTAATGAATACTATACATAAGATAATTATAATTGTTAATAAACGATGAAATTGCATAGTTGTCGCATTAGAAGTCAAGCCTGCTTAAAAGACTTATTGTTCTTTCGTTTAAATATTTTATTTAGGTGAATTTTAAAGAAACACAAAACGTCTAGCTGTAGGAACAGTTTCTTTTCCAGAAATTTATTACCTGCCGGCCGGAACATAATACACCCCTATTTTATGGATTGATTGTTCAAAGTTAGATGAAACGCACACTTTAGTCTATTGACCACAGGTAATTTTAATGGTTCTTTCAGTAAAAATTCTCCCTTTTAACGTAATTGTTTCAATGCTTTGCTGTCGTCAATATAATCTTTTCAAAACATCTTTAAAGACGGTTTGTAAACTTGGCAAAAAAATATATAAAAATGCTTGTTTTAAATGTACTCTGAGTTATTATTTTACATGTAGATTTTACTGTAGGCTCACATCTCTGTAAATTATAAATTTATATTACATTTTCTTTTATTTACAAACTTTGCCTAGGTCGATTCATACTCCTAATTTAAAAAGCTAAAATTAGCGACCATGTAGTTAGTAAAGTTTAAAATACCACGGAGATTGTTTGAATGATAAGCACACCCTTAAAAAGGGAACCCTATCGAATTTTGACTACATATCTACGGCAAAATTAGTCCTAATAAAAAATAATACATATACAGAATAATACATTATTGCCCTTTTGAAAAAAGGGGTTCTGAGAAAGAAATCTTATCTTTTATTCAAATCTGAGTGAACCGAAAAACACACCTCTGTCTAATTGCATAAATCAGCAGGTATCTTGAATGCAAGATAATGTACTTAATAAAGTAAGATTTTATCGGTCAGTTTTTAAGGTGTTAGAATAAACCTTTTCTAGGCCCATGTCTGATTTTAAACAATAGAACAACATTTAACTTCTAGAGTGACGTATGTACATAACAATTTTTCGTAAGGTTACATCTTGCAGCTGTATGTCTTAATTAAATACACCGTACAGTTCGATTTACGATCTAATAATAAATAACGACGACGACGACGGTCAGTTTGAAGGGTTTAGAATAAACCTTTTCTATACCCCTGTCTAATGCTGGCCACCTGTCTTTTAAATAGTTTTACATTCAATCATGCAGGTTAACACAGGATAGAACTCGTATATATTGCGTATTTCATTTAATTATTATGCAGTCGTATTTATGGGAACCTGTCTCGACAGGATACAACACACACAAAAGGGTTTAATCAAGAGTGTATAAAAGCTAAAAAAAAACGGAATCACGAGAAGTCACTTGTACCGTTTGTTTGCTAACAATAATACCTAATTCAGGTAGAATATTATGAAAACACGTTTCGAACAAGATTTCCGTGAATTTTATTTTTGTAAACCGTTATAAAAATTTTAATGTTATTAATTAGTATTAATGAATACTATACATAAGATAATTATAATTATCTATTCTACGTTAAGCTTTATTAAAGAGTTAGCCACCAAGTAGCGTAAGAGCTTCGTAAGGTTTAAAACACCACGGGGATTGTTTGAATGATACGCACTCCCTTAAAAGGGAACCGTATCGAGTGCTAAAAATGCAGGTAAATTCTTTTAAAATTTTAAATCTTTATCGATAGGTCGATCAATACCTTAATTAAGACTTTTGAAGAATACAATATTAACTACAAAGAGGCATGGGGTTATTCCTTCTTTCATCTTTCGAATATAAACTAATTTGGAAAGAAGAAGAGTTGTATTGAAATTGCCGGTTTTTCATATAATAAAATATTATAATATTGATTTGTATTGTTGAAATTATGAGTTACAGCAGTTTCTATTATTAACAAATTAATAAGACTTTGTACACTTTCTTTAAATTTTTATAGAATTTTTTTTAAACAATTTTTCTTTAAATAAACGCACACATTTAAAATCAATTTACAAAATAGCAGATGAACTTTTGATTATTAGTAGAAATAATGATACCCTCGATATTCGTTGAATCTTGATGATTTTCGATTCGTCACACCTGCGTTCAATAAAAAACGATACGACAGCTGAATGAATTATAACCCAGAGGGCCAGTGGCACACCTGCATTGTCAATTAACACCTAATCTAAGAGACAAATCTAGACGGCTATATATGTCTACACAGCCAAAGACTGAGAAAATAACATTTCAAATTGATTTATGACCCGCATGTGTTCAAATAGATATCATCGGGACGCGCGCGCGGTTCCTTTGTTGAACGAACGAATTGAATCGTGTTTATTTTATAGTCTTGCGTAATATTGTGCAATACAGCTCGAGCCCTATAAAACCATCCTCGAGGGCCAAAGCGTCACTTGTGTGAGATTGCTCGAAGCAGTTATACATGTATGCTTTTTGTGCGTTCTGATAATTATTACGTATTACGTTTTGTGTTTGAAGTGATTTGTGCCAGCCTTAGCTGTTATTACCAGTTGTTGCTACAGGCCTTATTTGAAATCTACATCTTTAATCGATCAAAAAAAAGGTAGGAATTTATTATTATTGTTTATAATAATCATAATCTGAGGTTACGGGATATAAATGAGTTATAATAACGTCTTTGCAGTTTTTGCAAGACGAGCGTCAGCTGGGTATAAGAACGAACATTTTCTCCGTGGTAAATAATATACATTTGAACAATATATATATATAGCGTATTTGTTTATAATAATAATAATGTTAAATTTGAATTTCAGCAATATAGGAATAGCTTTATATTTTTAATTTGCCCTAGTGTTAATGTCGATTAAAGTTAGCATAGCAACTGTTTTATGCGAAGTGTAACACTGTAATAATAATAATCTTTTTGGTTAACCGTTATTAGGAGATTATCTAGGGTTGTAACATAGTTATTCAAATCATAATTTGAGGTTATGAGGATCTTTGTAGTTTTGCAATTCGGATAAATTAATAACATATAATCTGATTTATCTGCGTCAATTTTTACCGTCACATAGCATACAAGCTTTTATTTTTAAACTTGTAATAATAATAATAATAAGTCAGTCTACCCCGGTTTTGTTTAATGCCTCGTAAAACTAGATTGCTTTGCTGTTGTTTATTTAAAATAATAATTTACCAAAGAGTTTTATCATCAATTTAAACTTTAATAATAATTAGTTGATGTTTATTTAAAATTAACAACCTATAATCTTTGTTGTTTTTTAGCAGTTGTTAAGTGTGCAAGTGCGATAGTTTTGTTATTGTTGTTGTTACGCCTACCCCTGTACAAAATGTCTTCTCTCTACAAAATTATCGGCGAGAATGTGTCCACAATAAAGAAGTTTGGTACACAGAAACGGAGAGTGGTATTTAAAGTCAACGACGCACCAAACGGCTCAGATCATTTGGACTTTTTTAAATCAGCCGTTAATCAAATTTTATCGAATTTGTTAAATCGTGCGCAGGCTTCAGACAAAATTGGAGCCACGTTTGAATTCGATAGCTTCAAGCAAAAACTTCCCGGCTACATGAGCCTCAAACGAGCCGATGAGGTCACATTCAATGATGTCTGGGGCATTCTAGAGTCCATATAACAGAGCGATCCTGAAGCCCTGAGTTCGGACACCTTCAGGCTAATAGCTACAATCGTAACACCACTAGCCGGACAAGGTCGCTGTCGCAATCGTACGTACAGCACCTTTGCCGAAGAGTGTAGCCGTCGCAGAGGGATTGTCACGATTAACAACAACACCATTAGTGACAATCTATGCCTACCCAGGGCTTTGGTCGTAGGCAGGGCTCACGCAGATAACAGTGCTGATTACAAGAAGACCCGTGATAATCAGACAGTGCAAAAGATAAAGGCCGAGGAAATGATGCAGGAGTAGCCTTCATTCCACCGGAGGGAGCCGGGATCAATGAATTAAGGTTGTTCCAGCAGCTCCTGGCCCCCAGCTATAAGATAACCGTGTATAGCTACGGATCAAAAGGGCGTTCGATAATCTTCGAGGGGGTCGTTGATAACGATGCTTACGATGCCGCCGCAACAAAGAACATCAATCTGCTGTATCACGAGCATCATTATAACGTCATAACATCATTGACCTCGGCCTTTGTATGCAGATACTTTTGTGAGCACTGTCATACTCCCTATAACAACAAGGGAGATCATCGGTGTGAAAAGTCCTGCGTAGGCTGCGGTAGCTCTCCGCCCTGCGAAAGAACAGCGCAGCTGATTAGGTGTTCGGACTGCAGGCGAGATTTTAGAAGTCAAGCCTGCTTTAACAACCATCAGGAGGGTAAAATGTGCCGGGAAGTTAAAAAATGCGAGGGATGTTTCAAAACCATCAACCTCAAGACCCGGAAGCAGGCCCACGTGTGCGGGGAGATCTATTGTAAGATCTGTCAGAGCCATAAACCCGAAAACCATTTTTGTCATATACAGCTGGCCGGGCCTAGGAACACAAAGCAAGACGCCTTGTTTGTGTTCTTCGACCTGGAGACCCGGCAGGAGAAAGAAATTGCGCCAGGCGTCAACCTCCACGAACCGAATCTATGCGTTTTCCAGCAAGTCTGTTCTGAGTGTTACAACGACTCATCATCAGCGGCTACCATCTGTGTAAGATGTGGTTTGCGAGAACAGATCTTGCGAGGAAAATGCATCGATGGTTTTTGAACTATCTACTAGACTCGCGGAAATTATTCAAAAAGGTTGTAGCAGTTGCCCATAACGGGCAAGCTTTCGATACGCAATTCATTCTAAATTATCTGATAACCAATACCTCACTGAATCCAGGCCTCATTATGCGCGGCAGTAAAATTCTACTGCTACAGCTAGACAATTTAAAATTTATCGATTCCCTCAACTTTTTCCCCATGGCTCTGGCTGACTTACCGAAAGCGTTCGATCTACCGGCTCCCAAAGGATACTTCCCGCACCTCTTTAACATCGAGGCCAACGCCTATTACGTGGGTCCTCTTCCGGACATCAAATTTTACAGCCCCGACACCATGAAACCCTGGGCTCGTAAAGAGTTCCTAAAGTGGTACAAGGCGAACAGGGACATCACGGAGTTCGACATGCAACGTGACCTGGTCGAATATTGTCGAACAGACGTCGATATTTTGAAGAGAGCCTGTATCCACTTTAGGAATCTCTTTATTGAGGAATGCGACGTTGACCAGTTCACGGAAGCCATCACCATCGCCTCTGCCTGCAATCTCATGTTCCGGAGGAAATTCCTCAAAGAAAACACCATTGGACTGGTACCAAAGGGCGGTTATAGACGGGCAGATAACCAGTCTAAGGTAGCTCTCCAATGGTTGTTGCTGGAAGAACATCAAAGAGGTGTTGAGATTCAACATGCCGGCAGGCAGAGAGAAGCTATCGTGGGCGGGTTAAAGGTGGACGGGCTGTACAATAATTCCATATTTCAATTTCACGGGTGTTACTTCCACGGATGTCCCAACTGTTTCACCACCCGTCGCAACGAGCCTCTACACGACAATCCTAGCGACACCATGGATATGAGGCTCGAGAAGACCCGAGCCACTACTGAAAAGTTAAAGTCGCTAGGATATGAGGTTATTGAGCAGTGGGAATGTCGCTTCCGCAGGCAGTTAACACCCGAACTCAGTCAGCTGGTAGAGAAACATCCCTTGCTACTAAACACACCACTCATTCCGAGAGAGGCATTTTACGGCGGCCGTACAGGGGCAACAAAATTAAAGAGGGTTGCAAAAAACGGGAAAAAGATCCGGTATGTCGACGTGTGCTCCCTTTATCCCTGGGTGTGTAAGTACGCGAAATTTCCTACGGGCCACCCTAAAGTCTACGTGGGTAACGAAGCTTGCCAACAGCTTATCCGGGATAAAGGGGGCCTAGAACAGATCAATGGTGTAGTAAAATGCACCATGTTACCTCCGCAAGATCTATACCATCCGGTCTTACCCGTCAAAATGCACAATAAACTTCTATTCCCGTTGTGTCGCACTTGCGCCGAAGACCTCAACCAGACAGAATGTCAACATGGCGTCGAGGATCGAGTCATCAACGGAACCTGGGTCTTGGACGAAGTGATAATGTCCATTGGTAAGGGTTACATCGTGCAGGACATACAAGAGATCTGGTCGTACGATGTAACCCAGTACAACAAGGCGTCCAAGACCGGGGGACTGTTTTCGGGCTTCATCGACAAGTTCTTGAAGATGAAACAGGAAGCCAGCGGTTGGCCATCTTCAATAACTGCCAACAACAACAACAGCGAGGATGGTATCAATGGAGCCCGGAAACAGTACGTTGATGACTACCTCGAGAACGAGGGAGTCTCCTTGGATTCGATGAAGATCATCAAGAACCCTGGTTTGAGATCGTTGGCCAAACTGATGCTGAATTCTTTCTGGGGTAAGTGATAATAACAGTAACACACACACACACACACACACACAATTAGTACATAGTTTTATTGATTATTATTATTGTTATAGGGAAATTTGGTCAACGTGAAAACCAGGCGAAAACGGCCATAATCAGCGAGTCCAAGGAGTTCTTCGACCTATTGTCCAGCCCAGGCGTAGACGTTAATCATGTGCAGGAAATAAATGACGAGGTGATTGCGGTTAACTGGCAGCATAAAGAGGAAGCAGCAGATCCTCTGTCGTCAGTTAATGTGGTCATCGCGGCATTTGTCACTGCACACTCCCGTCTTAAGCTGTATTCCTATTTGGATCAGCTAGGCGAGAGAGTCTTATACTATGACACAGGTAGGTCGTACTATCAAACATCAACACCGGTTATATTAGAGTTAATTTTTTTTTCGTTGTTTCACATTCTGTAATATACGTTTCGAAGCCGGGCGACTTCGATCTACCAACAGGAAGCTTCCTAGGTGACCTCACCGACGAGCTCGAAGAGTACGGTCCCGGATCGTATATTATAGAGTTTGTGTCAGGCGGGCCAAAGGACTACGCCTACAAAATGTATTCCCCGACCACAGACCAGATACACGTGGTCGTCAAGGGCATCACCCTAAATCACTCCGCCACTCAAAAAATAAACTTTGAGTCCATGCTGAGACTGCTGGAAGGCATGGACGAGAAGATTATTGTAGAGTCCAACAACATCAGGCGTACGGCTGACCATCAGCTTGTAACGCGAGCGGAATCAAAAGTCTATAAGATAACGTTCGCGAAGAGACGACGTATAGAAGATTTTGATTCCGTTCCGTTCGGCTATAACAACAACAAGCGACCACGTGTATAAACATTTTAAACCTCTTGTGTGTGTGTATATATATATATATATATATATATATATATATATATGTGTGTGTGTGTGTGTGTGTGTGTGTGTGTGTGTGTGTATAGTAGTATAGTTGAATTTTTAAGTTTTGTAAATTTTGTATATCACTTGTATAGGAAGTATCATATCTAGCTCTTAAGTAGCAAAATATTTGTATAGTAATAAGTGCAACAACAACATCATATGAAGGTCGATGTTTTCATTGATTATCATAATGTATATAATTATTGTACAGTTCAATAGTAGTAGTAGTCGGGGTATGTTAATCACAAGAGATCGACCTTCGGTTTGGTGTAATTATTATTATAAGCGATGATGATGATGATGTCTAGGTTTATACTTTGTGTATACTATATTCGAAATTATTTAAGAATGTAATAATTAGGAAATTAGCTGTTGTAAATTGTTCAATCATCTTTTGTCAGTATAGTGTAGTTATAATAATAACAAGTGAAGCTGACGAGAGTTATACTTTATGTACAGTAATTAATTATTAAAAAAGATGGTGAACTTGGGAGTGATTGAATGTAAATCACAAGAGGATACTCTGGGAACATACTCATGAAATAGATCTCTTACCTTATAAACGCGATTTTGTTCTTTTCAATTATGTCTGTCAAGTAGTAGTAGTAGTAGATGAAGACATTTTTCAAAAGAATATTTGGAATAACAAAGCGTACAAGTCATTCAATAGGCCGTTTCATGAAAAATGTGTTATGAGTATGTCTTCATGGTTATCCGAGAACAAATTTCAACCCTAATAATTGTTTAGTTATTTTGATTATTGTTTAGTTGTTTAATATTTTTTTGAGAAACATTGTCATAGAATAAAAGATTAATGTTCTATCATGGTTATCCGAGAACAGATAATTGTTTAGTTATTTAATTATTGTTTTGTTGATGTTCAATAAATTTTTTTGAGAAAGATTGTCATAGAATAAAAAGATTAATTTTCTATATGCGTGTATTATTACTATTCTCCCCTCTGTACCATAGCCTGAAAAAGTGATAGCTATAACTAGTATGAGAGAGAAGCAAGAATGAGGTAATTACCTACACACCTGCCTGTGATGACGTGTCATTAAACAAGATGAGACTTGTCTGCCAGCGATGACAGATTGTTTACCGTATGCATGTTACTGAGCATGCGCTGGATCTAGGTAAGTATAGGTGACTATATAAAGTCGTCAGTTATTAGCGTGTAGCAGACAGTACGTGTACAGCAGCAGCAGCAGCAGCAGCAATTACGATGATGGCTAGTATAAGCAGTCCTAATTATTGTTATGATAACGAGACCTGCGAGAGAGAACCTCTGGAAATAGGTAAGTTGTTGTTTATAAAACTTCAAGTTTGTGTTTGTATGCTAATTTGTGTCTATTTTGTTACTTGTTTAGATGAAGGTCCGGATGTTGCAGATCATACATCATCATCAACAGCAAGTACCGACAAGTACAGCGAGAACGGTCAAGCGTGGAACAATGAAGAAGAAACAGGTAAGGTGTTTAAAACTTGTGTGTGTGTGTTTATGCTTATATTAATCGATTATTGTATTATTATTGTTTTAGCGTTCCTGTCGCAGCAGCAGCAGCCTCTATACTACGCTGATGATGCTGTAGCAGCATCAGCAAACTTTACCATCATAGATACACCAGTAGCAGTAGCTAAAGGTGAAGTACGTGTTCAACTGCTCGGAGCTGTCCAGTATCCGTTGTATGTTACGAGACCTCCAGGTGAAGAAGAACAAAACTACGACCATATACACAACATTCAAGTAGGACTTATTCCACCCTCTGGCGACGACGACATCCAGGGAGAATTTGCCGTGGTAGTGAAGCTCGAATGCGTGAATAACGTATGTGAGTATGGTGAAATAGTGTTGTCGGAAAGTGACTGGTTCGAGCTGTATGATATACGAGTCGAGGCAATGTTTAAAAATTTCTTTTATGGTTGCTGCAGCAAGGACAACAGTGTACTACATCGTGATAAACATTTGAAATTCTATCTATGTGAGAATTTATACATCGAAATTATTCACAACGAGTTTTTCGGCAACAGGGTGACCATTCATCAGAATGATAAACAGCGGACTATAACCTTAAAAGATTACGAGTTTCAGTCTATATTGCATCTAGCACCGCTGATCAATCATCAGGCTCGAACGTTACATCACCTGGACTTTTCGCGTTTCTACCACGCAAACATAGAGAACGTAGCTAAAGGTCAACTGAGATGCAACCATGAAGATGTCTATAAAACGCTTCCACCTACAGACTCCATCTTATTCACGACCGAACTGTTATGCGGATACTACTCAGCTACCAGTTTAATAGACAACACAGCAGCAACAACTGGTGGTGGCTTGAACTTGTTCATTTTATTAGAAATAATAAAACATTATCCGCAAAAGTTTATCGATGCCGTACGTGCACGACTGCAATCATATCAGCAGCAGCCGAAAACGACGACGACAACGTTTGCACCGTCGTATTAAGAACACCATGGCGGAAATAAACTATCTTAGAAATAGGTTACAAAAATATTTGAACAATTTGCAAGTGTTGCGCGATGATCTCAACTCATACTGTGTAATGAATAATTTGTCAAATAATATGTTACAATTGTCCATTAAATGTATAGCAAAATAAATAATATGTATATTTAAACATTGATGTTTCATTTACTAGCACGACTAAGGGTGAAGAGACTAGCATGACTAAGGGTGAACGATGACGAGACTAGCATGACTAAGGGTGAAGGGTGACGAGACTATCATAGCTAAGGGTGAAGGGTGACGAGACTAGCATGGCTAAGGGTGAAGGGAGAAGGGTGAAGGGCGACTATATATAAAAGGTAGATCGTTATCAGCGAGAGAGTACACGAATAAAGCCGAATCTTTTCGATGGCGAACATCCTAGGTTAGAAAGAGTTTCCGCCTAGTGAAAGGAGGATCCAACCCCCAGAGTTAACGCTAAAATTCAAATCTGGGGAAATCCAAGATGACTGCTTTAAGAATGACAAATTCAAAATGACAGATTCAAAATTGACAGATGTATAAATAACATATGCAAAATTGACAGATGCAAAAATGACATATGCAAAAATGACATATGCAAAAATGACATATGCAAAAATGACATATGCAAAAATGACATATGCAAAAATGACAGTATAACCTACAGAAACACAAAGGCTATTTTTATATAAAGAAACACTTAACCAACCAAAATGTAGCTGTGCTGGAAGTATCAGCTAGATCCAAATAACACTGCTTTAGTTTTTGCCAGCTAGCCCCCAATAAGTCGGAGAGGGGCGGGGTAATACAAGATATAAAAGATAAAAAAACAAGCGCCACTTCGTTTAAAAACAATGCTTATTACTAAAGCTTCAAGCTTATCAGGAAAACGAAGAAATAGATCTTCTACTAAAATATGGGCAACTTCCAATATTTTGGTCGTACCGTACATATATACTTACAAATGACGAACTGGAAAGTAATATTAAAATCATACAAATAAATAAATAATAAATAAATAAAACGCACGTAGTGAAATGTAAACGTTCTAAGTAGGGCTTTATTTTGCTTGCAACTATTTTCTATTGTGCAGATAGAAAAAAATGTAATGTTTCAACAAAAAAAAAGGTGAATGGTGATTTGTATCACAGTTGGTTGTACTTAAAACTACCCTACAACAATTCCACTATTCGAGATCTCGTTTTATCCTTAAAATTAACATGCATGCATAAATTGTAAACACATTGAATAAATATATACATATACATAAATAAAATGACACATAATACATACAAATTTAGACAAACATCCCACCATTCGAAGACCCACGGCTGTATGTTTAAAGCCTTGCTTAGGGGGTTTTCGCTTCACCCTTCGATATTTGGTTGTTTTTCTCCGACCCGGTATATGTATAGATGTAGGTACGGACACAAAGGGGAAGAACCTTCCAATTAAAATACACGGTCAGATGGGCAGGAACAAGAATACACCAACGAACAAACAAAACCCGAAACAAAAAGACCTACAAAGAAATCACCCTGTATATTGTATCAATTATATATATTTGAAGATTTTTACCTTTCTATAAACTGAAAGGTCTTTTACAATACAATTCCCTCAAGGTGACGGCTAGGGAAATAATAGTACCTAAAATAAAAAGACATTTGTGAGATTTAGCGCAACGAAAGGAAACGAAAAGAATTTACCTAAAATGGTTTGCACTAGAACGTAATCCGTCCAATTTGACGATTGATCGCATATAAATAATCAAGCGATCGTTCTGTTGAATGTGAGATTTATTCCGCTAAAGCGAATTAATATTTAAAACCAATTTCTAATTTATATCTCGCCCATTCAACTTCTAGTACCAAAAACCAGCCATTTTGTTACTTCACTCTACTATTGAGCAGGGAGCTCAAACGCGCAGGAGCGACTTCACGATAAACCGAAAGAAAGGGAAAACCAGTGACAACCAAACAACGGAGAAGCTTGGTTTTAAACAGTGACCATCAAACAAATAATGGGTTGTGAATTTCAACGTTATAACAGATGCAAAAATGACAGATTAAAATTGACAGACGTATAAATGACATATGCAAAAATGACAGATTAAAATTGACAGACGCATAACTAACAAATGCAAAAATGACAGATGCAAAAATGACAAGACGCATAAATGACAGATTAAAATTGACAGATTTAAAATGACAGATGCAAAAATGACATACGTATAAATGACAGCTGCAAAAATGACAAATTTAAAATTGACAGATTCAAATTTAGAGCGCGCGCACCACATGCTGTGATATAAAATGGTTGCCTCTACATCATACCGGTAGTAATACAGATTTCTTCATGACGCGCCGCCGCCCTCTAGTAGTAGTACACAGCCCGTCGATAATACAGATTTGTTCATGACGCCCTCTCTTAGCAATACACACTAATTGTAGCATTACGCCCTCTATTGGTAGCACACAGATTGCCGGTAATACAGATTCCCGTAATGGTGGCGGCGGGCGTGGTAGCCTGGCGCCAGGGCGTGGTAGAATGGAGCCAGACTTCCAAGATGGCTGCCTTCAACCAATCAGAAGCAAGTGGAGGAGCTACAGGAGTGGGGGTTAACCAATCAGAGAGCAGTAGGCGGGGAAATCCAAGATGGCGGCGACCAATCAGAAGCAAGCGGAGGAGCTACTGGAGTGGGGGTAGCCAATCAGAAGCAGGGGGAGGAGCCATGCCATTGGCATGCCACATGGCATGTCAATTTCCGTCTGGGCCAGGTGGTCCAATACCTACTTGTGCAATATATAACATTTATAAGTAAATATACATAGGATAAAAACAAACAATGTTTGTTTAATTATTCTTTATTTAAAACAATTATTTTATCAAAAATTCCCCCCCCCAAATAATTCTCTGGATCCGCCCCTGCCTTAAGAACATATTGTTAACGTTAACTCAACATACATCATGTTATGTTAAGTGTTAATATGTTACTGTAAAAATCAGATGTGTAAATCCAACCAATAATTAACTAAAATAAAGTTGGATTACAGTAACAAATAGATTTGTTGAGGCTATAGTGACATATAACATTTGTTGCAGTAACGTATATTTTGCTGCTGTGGCAAATTATTTCTTTGAGTGCTTGCATGCCGCCAATTCTACAAGACCGATTCGCTAATTCTTTTTTATAAGCTTTGACAATATATTTCCTATAGTTTTTAGATTTTTAAAACCAATAAATCTAAAATACTTATACATATTTAAAACGTTTGTTACGATTCGTTTGAGGGTTCTACTAGGCCAATCTATGCAATTCCAAGTTAAAGTTCTTACGCTGTAGATTTGCCAGCACTAGTTTTGCGCCTTAGTTTTGCGATTTTCTAATTATTGGTATTTTTAAAAACATTATTTGTAATCAATGCATTTCTATACGTTCGAGACCAATTGTTCACTTGTTCGTCACGTCCCGGAACTAAACATCCTCCCTTTATTTGCTTACTATGTCACCGATCACCTGTTTACAAATCATAACACAAACAATTCTTAGCCGAGTGTCATAGTATTTGCTGTGGTGCATCTTCAAGAAATTCGATATGTGTATGTGTTTCCGTCTGAGAGGATAATAAATCGGAAGGGAGGGGTAAGTCAGAGAGAAAGATATGTAGGAAGAGAGGAGGGTAAGCTAGTAGAGGCTAGTGCTAGGCAATACTAGGCTTAGCTAGAGTTCCTCAATGAAAACTTTAACTGTGTTATTTTAGAATTAGGACACGGATGTCAAAATCTATCTCTTTCTAGGCCAAAACTAAGCTGTCTGAAACAGAGATACTTTTTTCTCTCTCTTTGCTTTAGTGATAACATTCAGCAGCTGTCAGTTATGAATTCTAGGTTATGCTGTCATGTTTATTTTTATGCATGTAAAATTTTTTAATGTGCACATTATCATTTATTTACTGTTTGTAGAGAATTTTTAACACTACTATAGTACATTTATCAATTTCTTGACAGCTTTTAATAAAGTATTAATTTATACCGAGTTTTCAACTGGTTAAGTTTGATTTCGTTTATTTAAATAATCACACATGAAAATCCAAAGGATTGTATTCCCACAACGAAAGTTATTGTATATAAAGAAATCCTTCAATAAATTAGCCTTTTAACCGCCATGTCTTGACGGGGTTTTCCTTCTTTGCGTTTAAAACATTCGGTTAAAACATCAAACTAAATAATCCAACACTGACCAACTGACATTCTGTTATTCTATACCTGCTGATTACTGATACAAAAGCAAACAAAGCAATTAAAAATCTGTTATATTATTGTAACAATATATTTATTAAAACTCAGAGTTTGTCTGAATTGCTTAATAGCAGGAGAATATGTAATATAGTAACCATCCTGGTAACGCTGGACTAGAAATTTATATTAAAATTACGTAATTCTGTAATTCGTTTTTCATGCCACAATTAATATTCCAAAGTGATGTTCAATGGCATGAGTAGGTATTGCCCCACTTGAGTCCAGCCCCACCCTTTTTATGCAAATGACCCGCGATCTAATTAATATTCAAATGAGGCGTGGTCTAATTAAATGCGCGAATTAAATTAATTGATCTAATTAAATTAATTCACGGTATCATTTACATATCTCCTCTGTCATTCCTCATATGCATGCGCGAATTAAATTAATTGATCTAATTAAATTAATTCACGGTATCATTTACATATCTCATCTCTCATTTCTCATATGCATGCACGGATTAAACTAATTCACGGTACCATTTGTATATCACATCTCTCTCATTTCTCATATGGATGCTCGAATTAAATTAATTCACGGTATCATTAGCATATCTCATCTCTCATTTATCATACGTATGCTCGAATTAAATTAATTCACGGTATCATTAGCATATCTCATCTCTCATTTCTCATACGTATGCTCGAATTAAATTAATTCACGGTATCATTAGCATATCTCACCTCTCTCATCTCTCATATGCATTAACGAATTAAATTAATTCATGGTACCATTTGTATATCTCATCTCTCTCATTTCTCATATGGGTGCTCGAATTAAATTAATTCACGGTATCATTAGCATATCTCATCTCTCTCTCATAAATTTATTTCAAAATAAATCATTCCTATTTGATATTTATCTACACGTCATCATGTAATTATGCGAAAACAATTTAACATGTAGAAACGTAATAATAAAAATTTATTTTCAACTATACAAAGTAACTCTAAAAGTTACTGTCAATCATCTGTCGGATTATCTTTGTTGCATTAGACCTGTTTAAATATACGTCATAAACATTATTATTTTAAAATAACACAAAGAAATCTGTTAGTTATTATAAAAACACTTTGTCTTAAGTAACAATTATTGTTTTAAAAAGTTAATGAAGCGTACATCTCTTAAAAATTTATTTCAATAATTCCGATAAATATTTATAAATAAAACTTAGAAAAAAGGAATATTGTGTAGTACCATTTTAAAGTCAAAAAGCTTATACCGTTTTAAATTTTACGCTTTTCAACTGCTGCCGTTCTTAAATGAAATTATACTTAATTAGAAATGTAAACGTCATACGGCTAACATTTAAAATACATCCGAGTAACATAATTAACACGTAGAAATTTGAAATGTATGTTAACCTCATCGCTATACATAGTAAACGCTGATAAATAATATTTAACAGGAATCATCAGGAATTTACAAGATAAACATTCTTTCCCTCTTATGTAATAGGTGTTAATCCGTAAAAGCAATTATCAAGTTGAAATATTTGTAGGTGCATTAATCATTTTCGTCTTTTAAAACGACATCTTTACAAGAATAATAAATTATTGCTTTATATAAGTATTGACAATAACTAACCCTTTGTGTTAATCACGAGTTATTCATGAAGAAACTTCGCGGAATTTCAATACAGATGTAAAGGTTAAATGGTTACAAGTATATTTTAAATCCCTTTTATTTATTTATTTAAAAATTAAAAACTTAACGAAAACTCATAACAAAAGGAATAGCTTCTCGAAGATAACACACTATTGAATGACAAATTTTGAAATGTATTGTTGTTAAAAACATAAAACTTAGAAAATGAATATTGTGTAATACCCTTTTAAATTCAAAAAACTTATTTGAAATCTTGTAAAAATATTATAGATGTTTTAAGTAGAAACGCCTATTAGTATTATCTTACAGGAACAGAATATTATAGTCAATCATTAACATCTTAAACCGGAACTCTACAAAACAATAAATTATTGTTTTAAAAAGTAATGACAATTACTCAATACATTGTGAAATAAAGATCAAGAATAAAATACATACACGGATTAAACTAAACTATATATATATATATATATATATATATATATATATATATATATATATATATATATATATATATATATATATATATTAAGAAATATTAATTACGGCTTTTATAGCATTTTACAGGAAAAAGATTACAGTCAATCAAGATCACAACATATATCATTAACTAGATATCATAAATAAATATATTATATATTGAAGGTAGAGTAAAGACATGAGGACATCCATCGTTTGACTAATGTCTATTTATTAAAACGAATAAGGTATGAAATGTAACAGGTAGTCTATTCAATGAACATTGCCTAATACTTTTCTGATTCTTCTTCTAGCCTATGGATCACCTACCCTATCAATATGTTGTACAATTTTAGATATGTAATGTATACGTTTTGTTTCTTACTTAAGTCTATTTTGTTTGTATGTTTGTAATATTTAGACATTTACGAAAATTAAATCAAGCTGAACAGCAGATTACTATTTTAAATTTAATAGATCATACGAATTATCTTACCCTGTTCTGAATGACTGCTTTGTATAAATTGTGCATTGTTTTTAAATGCTCTCTGAACTAAAATATTCATATATGAGAGAAATGTTATATAAGTCAATACAGCCCTATAACTATCATTTATTGAGCTATACAAAGAGATTTATATCTACGCTAAACTAAAGATTAATAGAAGTAATGCATTCCTGATATCATAAGATAACGATAAAACACATGATTATTCTTAGACTAAGGTCTAATTTAGGTAGTCAAATTGTAGGTAATCGAATTGTAGGTACATATCATGATATGATATCATACAATTATATTCTAGTAAGAATTGTAATAAAGTCACTGCTATAAATAACAACATTCTTTATCACGATCATCTATCATTATCATAATCATCTAATGTCATGCAGAGTCAGCAGCTAGCTCCTAAGTTCGTATATGCGAGAATCGGTATTATATAACACACACATCAGTCTACATTCATCGTTCTAATATTGATAGGAACTTTCTAGAATCTATAAAGTTGTACTACATATATTCAACTAATTTGAATATCGATAACGGGTACTCATTATACTTCTATGAACACAATCGATGTATCAGTACACTCCAACCACGTGATCGAGATTGTAGTATTCAAATCAAGCTTCCTAGCTCCTATACAAGTATTCTAGAACACAGAGTATTCATCACTAAACGTTTATGAATAATAATAATTTGTAACCATTTTCGATACCTTCAAAATATAAGTCTATAACATATGTTTGTAATACGTCTTTATAACTTTGAAATACAGGGTAGTTACCTCTTGCAATATCTACAGTTACGAGAACCCTGAAGACTTAACTTAGAAAAATAAATCAGAGAAATATTTTACTTTTATTGAAACGATAACTTTGCATACTAAATATATGAAAATAATATAATGTATATCGCCTGATAAATAAAATTGAAATTATTCTTATTCTTTTACAATGGAATTTGTTTTGAAAAACACGATGAAGCGTTATGTATATTAATGCAGGAGTTCTGTTAAAGGCATTCGTTATTTAGAGATTCGCTTATAAGTATACTATCTATTTAGCTGATTCAATAAAAATTTCGTTATTTTTAAAAATTCCTAACAAGGGTTCAAGGTTCCTTGTCTGTTTTAGAATATTCAAAGACAATATATGTATAAATTATCGTGAGACTCCTGCTCTATATAAAACGCCATATATAAAATTAGAGATAAAAATTTATCCTGTGTATTGGTGAAAACTCAAATATTCACGGAAATATAACAATCGGTACATATGACGATACTAATCAGTCTGACGCGGAATATATATTTTATATTATACAAACGGTCTCTCTTCACCCTTCACCCTTCACCCTTCTCCCTTCGCCCTTCTCCCTTCACCTTTCACCCTTCTCCCTTCTCCGTTCACCCTTCACCATTCTCCCTTCACCCTTCACCCTTAACCTTTCACCCTTAACCTTTCACCCTTAACCCTTCACCCTTCTCCCTTCACCCTTCACCCTTCTCCCTTCACCCTTCACCCGTAACCCTTAACCTTAACCCTTCGGTCAGTGATCGTTAATCTCTCGCACTAACCTTATATTAGGGTATGAACCCTCTAGAGGCCGAATACGGGCGTATATATTCTGTATATTACCTCTTAGTTAACATAGTATTTTATAAAATAATTAAATATAGTTAAACGAATAAGCTCTCCTAGTCCAACAGAGGAAGATATCGACAACTATATGAAAATAATCTCACTTACTAATGCTCATAAGAAAGACTATAGGCGTAATGGTCGACTAATAAGCGTTAAACATTGGAATTACGAAACCGTAATCATGCCAAATTTATACAGAATAACAGACTTTGGGATTAGTCTTCCCAAAAAGTTAAACAAGATGAAACCGGATTGTATACGTCAGAGTACACCCGATCAACTAGTGGACAGACTTCGTCTGTTGTATGCTGTAAGGAAAGCTCTTAGCAGCAGTCTCGAAAACGAAAATGAAATAATTTCAGTCATCGCAGAGCTTAAAGCGAGAAAAATCATAGAATAAGTAAATATTTAATTTGTACTATGGTGAAGAATATACAAACATTATTAAACTATATAAAGAAAAAAAATTATTTTGAAAACTATATACAGATATTATTATTACACGAGGCCCGTAACATCAGTCGATCCGCTGCTTTTTATATCAGTACATAATGTAATCATGCATATAATAGATGAAAATCAGCTTTTTTATATTGGTACTTATCTAGATTATTATTACATTGACGTTTCCATGTAATATTTAGTTTCATCTCAATATCTAGAGAAGGATGGTGATTATCTTCAGTTACTAACGGATTATAAGAATGTTCTATGTTTAAATTTAAGCTTGAAAGAATTAAATCCAATGTTTTATTATTGGAATTTAAAATAGAATTATAGGTTTGTAAGTTATGATATGACATAAAATTAAATAAATTGCGAGATAAATTGGTATCACTTAAAAAGTCGTGATTTATTCCCTGTACACTAGAAATATTAAAATCTACGGCAATAAAAAGTTGGTGGGTTAATAGTATATCTTCAAATTGATTGAAAAGTTGAAAATAAGAGTCATACAATGAATTATTTGAAGCTGGTTTAAAGTAAACAACATTAAACAATATTTTATTACCTTTATACTTTAACTTTATGAATAAAGTTTCCAATTGTTCGCTTGAATATACCTGGGTCGATTCAATTTCTCTTTTAACAGCTAACAAAATGCCCCCTCCTCTTTCATTTTTACCCCTATCACGTCTATAGACAACATATCTATCATAAAAGTATTCACCGTCGTAGAAATCTTCGGTTAACCATGACTCAACAATCACTATTACGTCATATGAGCTACTTGATACTTCCTGAAAAAAATTATTTGATTTAGTTCGCAAACCCCGTACATTTTGATAAAATATTTCCATATTCATACATAGAATCTAAGAGATAAATTGAAAAAGATAGAACAAGATTAATAAAATAAAGAAAATAATCAATATAAAAAAAATAATTTGATTAAGAAGTATATTTATCACTTAATGTAATAATAACTTAGCTCTCCATAACACCCAAAACAAAAGAAAATCACTTCAAACAATATTCCATCTCACCTTAAAATAAATTCATATAAGAATTTTTACAAAGTAAAACAAACCAATTAACATGGAATACTTTTATAAATCCTTTTGTAAATAGAATGTGGCAGGTTTAGCCAAATGCACAAAATTTCTTTTAGTTAGAAAATGGAAGATACACGATAATGGAATACAAAAAGCGGATTTATTCTAAAATTAATTATAAACCTTATCTGGTAATTTTCCAATTCATATTCCGATACATTTTACTTTAACAAAATGTGTTTAAGCATCTGAAATAATCAAGCCTGGTAAGTGCAAATCGTGAGGTATTGGAATAAATAGAGATATTCTAAAACTGAGAAATAATATTAGGTTTTATACAGTGCTATTAAATTAAAATGCAACATGTGCAATAATCGCTATGTTGCATTTGAAAATAATCAAGTAAAAGCATTATGCAGACGTAGGCAACCAGTTATACAGCACGCTCTTTATAGGAATTACCTAATTTTTGTTCTGATAAAGATTATTATCCAGCTTTAATTCATACGTAGTGCAGTACTATTGAAGTTCAAAAATTTTGTGAACTGAGGAAGTTCAATGTAAGGGACAAAATTAAATTTTTAAAGTTATATAATGTGCTTTATGTAATTGCTAGTGTATTGGACAATAAAAATGTTAGTGTAAATAAGACAAATTGCATAATACGTTCGCGTTTATTTTACAACGGGTCACTGATTTCTAAAAAAATATAATTTCCAAACCCTAAATACCAAAACTCTATTCACAAAACGAAAGTAGTTTGGTCTAAAATCAAAGCAAATGTATTGGCTGATTGGCAGGAAGTACTAGTTAACATTGGAAAACAAACTGCTGATGCACAAGCTATCCTGAAGCCCAAATAAATATATGGGGTGCAACTGTGGAGCCCAGCAAGCAATTTCAATCTGGAAATAACGCTTTCAAAATAAAATCGCTTATATCTTGGAAACCATTTAACACAGAATCTTATGTAGTGTTTTAAACAGTACTCAAAAGGACCTACTTTTCTGAACTGACTTTTTTTCTGAAATAATTAATTTTGTTTTTCTAAAATCAAGAAAAAATATCTAAACAAATAAAAAATAATTGTATTACCACAAGTAAATATTACTATTTATAACTATACTTTTTCACAATCACCAGTACAACCAGGATGTCTAACATACATTACTGAACATTTTCACAGCTCTATATTTTACAACTCCGAATTTCAGATTCCTTTAAAATCTATAAAAATAAAACGTTGCTCAATAATTTGACTGAACTGGAAATTCTACCGTACAAAATTAACAATGTCGAACTTGCAGCATTAGAGCCCATCGGGCAAATGGCCCAGGTGGTCGTGTTAGCTTGTTCTATAAGTTAACATTTTGATTATTATTTATCTTGATTAATAGGAAATTGATTTAATACAAAATGCGTAAAAACCAAAACAATTTTTCCATCAATCAAATTTGCATCCATAGGTGGCATTACAGAGGGTGGGCACACTCTGATCGATCAAAATCCAAAATAGTTTAGTTTTTAATTGATAAAGAATTCATGTATGCGTTTATTTACATCTTTGATTCACACATTTCAAAACAAGCAGTGAAAAAATTTCATCACGCACCATTTTTCTACAAAATTAATTTTTCTATTTCATTAGTAACAATTGATTCTCATTCGATTCCCTATTTTCTTAAATAAAAATTCTAATCTAGACTAAAAAAAGGGGGAGAACTTATTGTTAGAGAACCCCTTAGAAATAAGCCCTTTCCCATAGTTCTCTCGAGATAATGGCCTTGTAACAATGTCCCTGGACTGATGGAAAGGTTTAGCATACAGTACGTTAATAAGTGAAGGTCTTTATCGTTTCGTCAATAAAGCCTTAATCCTGTCCTTCACAATACCAACTTGTATACTTCGGTACCAGTAGGAGATGTACCTGAAAAGCTACGAAAATTTAGCTTTATTTCTCACCAAACTTAAAGAAGGTTCATATTTCCGAATGATATACACTTATACAGCAATTTGAAAGTACTTTCCATTCTGTTTGGGCACCAAGGAGGGTACAGTAAATAAGTACACTTCTCTAGTAGCGCTGGAATAGAAAATCATATGAAGATTACGTGCCTCTAACTCTTTTTACATGGCACAATTAATATTCCAAAGTGATGATTACGTACTCTGCGGTATATCTTTGTCACGTTAAAATTAATACGTGAAAAACATATCCTTTCCATATCTTTGTCACAACTCATACGTCATAAAATCCACATGCTTTTGATGAGTAAACTTCATTACCTTAGAGAAGGTGACCGGTACGTCATCATGTTATTCCTATGAGAACGCGATAACGAGCTGTACCATTATCTATGGAAACGGAGTTTATGTGAAGTGAACAGCACATTTAATTGATAAAATTCCTACAAAGTGTATCATGGACAAAACGTTTAGTCTCATTCTTAATGCAATGGAAAGAGGTAGAAAAATTTATACTTCTTGTCATTTAAGACGAATTTAGAAAAATAAAACTTCAAAAATTTTAAACTTGATAAATTTTAACCTGCGTAAAAGTTTTGAATTTTTATTCCCCCATATAAGAATTTCGAGAAAAAAACTATTGCATAATTTTGCCCACGTTATGCCCAGATTTGATCAATAGTTGTTTTATTTTGCCCATCCCCCTTAACTCGTGAGTCAAAAGCCGAATTTCTATGGTGTAGCACCCCCATAAGCGGTTACAATAAAATAAAGTAGGCCATAATTTTGCCCAAGTTATGCCTAATTTTGACCAATCTTATTTTTTACATAAACCAAACCAGATCTTCACGAATGCATGGTTCTAAACGCATCACAGGGTATCTATAACGCATTACACACGCCTTAAACAATATCTGATAGTGGGATTAAGTTTTGAATAACTACCTAACAATTCTAAACCCATCTAAAGGGTTTTCAAGTTTTGCCCAATCTTATTTCTTAAATTAAACCCGGTGACACATTCATAAATGTAAAGTTCAATATCTCGGATTCTGTTTGAAAGTCGTAGAAGTAATTCTGATCTTGGGCAAAACTTTAGTCTCACTAACAATTCTAAGCCTTATAGAGGTCATTCAAAGGGTTTTCAAGTTTTGCCCGAGATCAGAATTACTTCTACGACTTTCAAACAGAATTAGAGATATTGAACTTTACATTTATGAATGAGTCACCGGGTTTAGATCAAGAAATAAGGTTGGGCAAAACTTGAAAATTCTTTGAATGGCCTCTACAAGGCTTAGGATTGTAAGTTAGTGAGTCTAAAGTTTTGCCCAAGATCAGAATTACTTCTACGACTTTCAGACAGAATTAGAGATATTAAGATTTACATTTATGAATGTGTCACCGGGTTTAAGTTAAGAAACAAGGTTGGGCACAACTTGAAAACCCTTTGAATGACCTCTACGAGGTGTAGAATTGTTAGGTAGTGAGTCAAAAGTTAATCCCAAAATCATTTATTGTTTAAGACGTGTGTAATGCGTTATAGGTACCCTGTGATGCGTTTAGAACCCTGCATTCGTGAAGATCTGGTTCGGATTATGTAAAAAATAAGGTTGGGCAAAATTAGGCTTAACTCGGGCAAAATTATGAACTACTTTATTTTATTGCAATCGCTTATGGGGGTGCTACACCATAGGGATTCTGCTTTTGACTCACGAGTTAAGGGGGGCTGGGCAAAATAAACCAACTATTGGTCAAAACTGGGCATAACTTGGGAAAAATTATGCAATAGTTTTTTTCTCGAAATTCTTATATGAGGGTTCCAAGTTTACGCAAGTCGCTAGTGTTAATGAGAGGGGTTTGTCCGGGTTATTGATTTAGTTAGAGAGACAATAGAAATTCCGTTCATTTATTGATTTTCGTTGCTGTTGCTACTCAGGGACGACAGACGGCGCTAGTGCTTAAGAGGGTGGGGGCGTTGTCCTGGTTATTGATTTACTTGGATAGCCAATAGCAATTCGGTTCGTTTATTGATTTTCGTTGCTGTTGCTGCTCAGAGACGACAGACGGCGCTAGTACTTAAGTGAGTGGGGGGCGTTGACCTGGTTATTGATTGAGTTGGATAACCAATAGCAAGTCAGTTCATTTATTGATTTTCGTTGCTGTTGCTGCTCAGGGACGACAGACGGCGCTAGTGCTTAAGAGAGTGGGGGCCCTGCCCGGGTGATTGATTTAGCTGGATAGCCATTAGATTCATTAGAAACTCCGTTCGTTTATTGATATTTCGTTGCTGCTGCTGCTGTTGCTGATCTCTCTCTAATAGGGGCGACAGACGGTGCTAGTGCACCTGCGTGAAGTTGGCGCCACCATATAATAATTTCGAGAAAAAACTATTGCATAATTTTACCCAAGTTATGCCCAGTGTTGACCAATAGTTGTTTTATTTTGCCCAGCCCCCCCTTAACTAGTGAGTCAAAAGCAGGATTTCTATTGTGTGGAAACCCCATAAGCGAATGCAATAAATTAAAGTAGGCCATAATTTTGCCCAAGCTATGCCCAGATTTGATCAACAGTTGTTTTATTTTGCCCAGCACCCCTTAACTCAGGAGTCAAAAGCCGAATTTCTATGGTGTAAGTTTTTGGCACCCCCATAAAAGAATTTCGAGAAAAAAACTATTGCACAATTTTGCCCAAGTTATGCCCAGTTTTCACCAATAGTTGTTTTATTTTGCCCAGCACCCCTTAACTCAGGAGTCACAAGCCGAATTTCTATGGTGTAAGTTTTTGGCACCCTCATAAAAGAATTTCGAGAAAAAAAACTATTGCATAATTTTACCCAAGTTATGCCCAGTTTTGACCAATAGTTGTTTTACTTTGCTCAGTCCCCTTTAACTCGTGAGTCAAAAGCCGAATTTCTATGCTGTAGCAACCTCATAAGCGATTGAAATAAAATAAAGTAGGTCATAAATTTGCCCAAATTACGCCCAATTTTGCCCAACCTTAATTTTTTACATAAACCAAACCAGATCTTCACGAATGCAGGGTTCTAAACGCATCACAGGGTATCAATCTATAACGCATTACACACGTCTTAAACAATATCTGATCTTGGGATTAACTTTTGACTCGCTACCTAACAATTCTAAACCTCTTAGAGGTCATCTAAAGGATTTTCAAGTTTTGCCCAACCTTATTTCTTAACTTAAACCCGGTGACACATTCATAAATGTAAAGTTCAATATCTCGGATTCTGTCTGAAAGTCGTAGAAATAATTCTGATCTTAGGCAAAACTTTAGTCTCACTAACTAACAATTCTAAGGCTTATAAAAGTCATTAAAAGGTTTTTCAAGATTTGTCCAAGATCAGAATTACTTCTACGACTTTCAGACAGAATTAGAGATATTGAAATTTACATGTATGAATTGTCACCGGGTTTAAGTTAAGAAACAAGGTTGGATACAACTTAAAAACCCTATAGATGACCTCTACGGGGTTTAGAATTGTTAGGTAGTGAGTCAAAAGTTAATCCCAAGATCATATATTGTTTAAGACGTGTGTAATGGGTTATAGATACCCTGTGATGCGTTTAGAACCGAGCATTCGTGAAGATCTGGTTTGGTTTATGTAAAAAAATTAGGTTTGGAAAAATTGGGCATAACTTGGGCAAAATTATGGCCTACTTTATTTTATTGCAATCGCTTATGGGGGTGCCACACCATTGAAATTAGTCTTTTGACTCACGAGTTAAGGGGGGCTGGGCAAAATAAACCAACTATTGGTCAAAACTGATCATAACTTGGGCAAAATTATGCAATAGTTTTTTTCTCGAAATTCTTATATGGGGGTTCCAAGTTCACGCAAGTCGCTAGAACGAATGAGACTGAGGGGCTTTGTCCGGGTTATTGATTTAGTTAGAGAGCCAATAGAAATTCCGTTCATTTATTGATTTTCGTTGCTGTTGCTACTCAGGGACGACAGACGGCGCTAGTGCTTAAGAGGGTGGGGGCGTTGTCCTAATATTGATTTAGTTGAATAGCCAATAGAAATACCGTTCATTCATTGATTTTCGTTGCTGTTGCTGCTCAGGGACGACAGACGGCGGTGTTTAAGAGGGTGGGGGCGCTGCCCGGGTTATTGATTTAGCTAAATAGCCATTAGAAGCTCCGTTCGTTTATTGATTTTTCGTTGCTGCTGCTGCTGTTGCTGCTCTCTCTCTATGGGCGACAGACAGTGCTAGTGCACCTGCGTGAAGTTGGCACCCCCATATAATAATTTCTAGAAAAAGACTATTGCATAATTTTGCCCAAGTTATGCCTAGTTTAAATCAATAGTTGTTTTATTTTGCCCAGCCCACCTTAACTCGTGAGTAAAAAAGTAGAATTTCTATTGTGTGGCACCCCCATAAGCGAATGCAATAAATTAAAGTAGGCCATAATTGTGCCCAAGCTATGCCCAGATTTGATCAACAGTTGTTTTATTTTGCCCAGCACCCCTTAACTCAGGCACAGTATATATAACATACAGTAGTGTGACTCTCGCTGATAATTTCTATCCACCACACCACATACTGACACAATCGGCAGTTATGCAGACAACAGTTCTGTCTCAACTACGAGACAGAACGTATCAAAATTTCCAGAGCCGTATTAGTTAAGTAATAGTAGCAGTAAAGAATGTGTTGTGTCAGTCGTTGTGCCGCCAAAGGCTGTAAAAATACCTCTGAAAGAACTACAATTAGTTTTTTCAGGTTTCCGATGGATAATCACCGGTAAGTGTTACTTTTTCCTATATACTATTATTTTTTAATAAATACGCTCGTAAAAACAATGCCGTATTTAAGAATTTACTTTTGTATATATTTACCAATTGCTTCAAATTTAATTACCAAGACATAATCACACATAATAGAACAAATAAGCGATTACGAAATCCTACCTAATAAAATTTTTTATACTTGATTTATTAAGAGTTCAACAATAAATAATCTAGGTGTCAACGAATTATCAACAGGTGCTGCTGCAGGTGCAACTGCATACGTATTTTGTTGCTAGGATTCTACTTTTTAGCATTTTGTTTGTCATTGTGTCTTTAATTTAATATGGATTAAATAAATTTTATTATTATTAATTATTATTATAGCGTAAATTGATTTCATCTCCCCTATTTTGTACGTATGGAATTATAAAACTGGGAGAGTTAGTTAAGGATGAGGGTATGGTATTTTTACTAACGAGAGGTGTTAATCAAGATTCTTTAGAAAATTTTTTGGGGGCTATTAGGCAACAGAGTGGCAACTGCGTAAATCCCACTCCAATTCAATTTATTAGATCTTTCCGCAAACTGTTTTGTGTAAATATGCTACATTCAGGCACAGAGAACTGCCAAAAAGATAACACAAATCTTTTATTAAAAATTATAGATATGCCCGAATTATTTGAAAAACGTGTTTTGCCAGAATCAGGAAACAAGGCAGAGATCGTTTTCATTGACCAAGATTATCAAACGTCTGATAAATTAGAAAAAAACTTTATGCGGTATATATGCGGTTACTTAATAAAAAAATGTTTATCGGTACATACATGCGAAACATGCGTAAATTTCGCAAATGCATGTACCGAGATAGACGAATCTGCAATTTTCAGCTTTGAAAAAGCCTTTAAAAACTCAAGTGAAAGTTTATTTGGAAATTTACATATGCCGCATCAAAGTTTTTTTCAATTTATTTCAGCCATGGAATCACATTTTCAGCAACAATTTCGAAATATCTGTGTCAATGAAAATGTGGTCAAACACCTTGTATCTGTGTTTAAATCAACTACGTTCGTTCCTCCATGTAGTAATTTCAATTACAATTATATTTATCATTTATACGCCCGTTTGAGAATCTATTATACTCTAAAAGACGTAAACAGAAATTTTATATCCTGCAAAGGAAGTAAAAAGATTATTATATTGAAACACAATTAACAATAAAGCTTTCATTTTTGTAAATTCTTATTAAATTATGTACGTTAATTTAAGTTCAGTTAATAACAAACTAATTGTTCCAAGGCATTAATCAATTTTGTTGATTCAAATATGTTGTAATATCAAATTGTAATAATTAAATTCAATCTGTGCTTCTAAATGTAACTCTAGTTGGTAATTAACTTCTAACTCTTCTAACTTAGTTTAATAAATGTTTTAAATATCTAAATTGATTATCGTTTTATTTATTAGATTCTATAAGTAAAACAACTTCAATCAAATGGTTCACTACACATAATTCTATTTCATATTTTACTATAATATCATATAACAATAGATTTTGTTTACATACTTGTTCGACATATTTTATTGAATGCGGCCCTGCGTTTTGTTTACCGGCGATGCTGGCCCATGAACGTCGATCCGCTACGTCGTTTATGGGCGTGATATTCGAAGGTGGATTAATAAAATGCATGGAAGTCATCCTACTGTATGTTATATATACTGTGACTCAGGAGTCAAAAGCCGAATTTCTATGGTGTAAGTTTTTGGCACCCCCAAATAAGAATTTCGAGAAAAAAACTATTGCACAATTTTGCCCAAGTTATGCCCAGTTTTCACCAATAGTTGTTTTATTTTGCCCAGTCATCCTACTGTATGTTATATATACTGTGACTCAGGAGTTAAATGCCGAATTTCTATGGTGTAAGATTTTGGCACACCCATATAAGAATTTCGAGAAAAAAACTATTGCATAATTTTGCCCAAATTATGCCCAGTTTTGACCAATAGTTGTATTACTTTGCCCAGCCCCTTTTAACTCGTGAGTCAAAAGTCCAATTTTGCCCAACCTTATTTCTTTACATAAACCAAACCAGATCTTCACGAATTCAGGGTTCTAAACCCATCACAGGGTATATATAACCCATTACACACGTCTTAAACAATGTCTGATCTTGGGGTTAACTTTTGACTCACTACCTAACAATTCTAAACCTCATAGAGGTCATCTTGGGCAAAGCTTTAGACTCACTTAGAACTTAGAATTCTAAACCTTGTAGAGGTCATGCAAAGGGTTTTCAAATTTTACCCAAGCTTATTTCTGCATAATTTTATATAATTTTTCCCAAGTTGTGCCCAGTTTTGACCAATAGTTGTTTTATTTTGCCCAGCCCTCCCCCTTAATTCGTTAGTCAAAAGCTGTATTTCTATGGTGTAAGTTTTTGGCTCCACTTATATTTTTGTAGCTGCCCAAGGACAAACAGCTCTTCCACACAAACGTGGCCAAAACGAAAATTAAATCAAAACATCCTACATAATCGTGTTTTATGAAATTCTAGATTGCGTAATTATTCAATTGGACACAAGATTTGCTGATTTGAGTCAACTTGAGTTTCTTGTTCTTGTCGATTCAAGTAGATATAACGAATACTGCAAGGAATTTCCCCAGAAAAGTTTAAATACATTGTTAAAGTTATATCCTAATATGTTTCAAAAAGATCGTTTAGTAAATGAACTTTCAAATGTTTATCTAGACCATCAATTTCACAATCTAGATCTTCAAAAAAAGCTTAAATATTATTTATACCGAATTTCGAGATGTCTTTCCTGAAATGTATAAGTTATTATCTCTAATTTTAACTATTCCAGCAACAAGCGTTTCAGTAGAACAAAATGTTTCTTGTTTAAGTCGTATTAAGACAGCCAGAAAGAATACTATGTCTCAAGATCGTTTGTATGGTTTATCCCTACTGTCTATCGAATAATCATTGATGAAAGAGTTAAGTAGCAAGCCATAATTTTACGACATAATTTTAAACCAATATGCAAATATGAAAGATCGGCGCCCTGACTTGCTTTTTAAAACTTAATTTGCCGATTTCCGCAGAGTCATTGTTTTCCTTAAATTATATTATAAAAACAGTAAATTAATTTCTTTATTATGTTAACCGTATTATGTAGTGATTAGATAATTTCCATACTTACAAACGTTGGTGTATTACGTTTAGTTTTTTAGCCTCGCCTTTCTGGGAAGTCACGAGCCGCCACTGCTTCATCCACAGCTTCAGAAAAGTTAACGTATTTATTTACTTGTTTATTTAACACTTAATTACTTCTAATATATGCCGCAATGGAGTCGAAAAAAATTGTGTCGATAAATTCATTAAGGGCGCCAAAACAATCTTTGCATCGGGGCGCCATAACCCCTAGGGCCGGCACTGGCAAGTGTTGAACGTATTTTTAGTGTCATGAAGAATGATTGGACAGATCAACGTAACAAAATACTCGTGGAGTCAGTCAGAAGTGATCTATGTATATTTTTTAACATTCCATATCGATGTGTTGAAGTCAAAAAGTTATTATTATTTTAAAATCATCGTTACACTGTGATATTATTGTAATTATTTCAATACATAGATTTAGAAAAAAATTTAATTTTCTTGGCACCACCCCCCACCGGGTGGTTTGTTTTTTTTTCAAAGGCACCTAGTAGCCCTAAACGTGCATTATCACAGATTTTAGAACTGACATTATACAAGATATAACAAAAATATCAAATATTGATCGTAACTTTTTAATTTACCGAGTTACTGCAAAACAAATCTTAAATACAAAAGTTTTTTAGTTTATTCCGATGCATATTGTGACGTTTGATTTGTTCGTATTTTCTTTTGTTTTGTTGCTATAGCAACTAACTTTGTTTTTAGTAATGCTCATTTATTATAACAAAAAAAAGTTAAAATTAGAAAAAAATTTAGAAAAAAACACGAAAATTAATCAATTAATAATGAGAAGTGGCTTGCAGTAAAATTAATTTATTAAGACTTGATTATTCATTTTGGTCAAGTATGCTATGGAGATTTGATAACTAAAACTGTAACACGCAAACAAACGAGTACATAATTATTACTCTATTAATTACAAAGTGTTATATAAATTATTACAAATTATAACAAATTATTAAGATTAATTGCAAGTTATTGTTACAAGGCAATACTTGCAATAATTGTGAAGACATAGCTCATTTAAGTGAGATGTATGGGGATAGGAGACGGACTCAAAGTCTAATTCATAATGTTCATAATCCTTTTAATTAGTAATTTCTAATTAAAAGTATAATTTTTTCTTAGCGCATGTGTTTCATGATTTTCTAGATTATCGGCATGAATTGTATGTTCAGAACACGCACGACAGATGGCACTGCGTATTTATTTCTCGCTCTTAATGTAAATTCACTTTTGGTATAAAAGGTTAGGGAATAATGATTATGTTAACTTAGGCATCACATCGTACATAAATACAGCCTAGTAAATTTTTGGATTCCAGTACTACGCCACGCGTAGAATGAATACTGGATAATAATATAACACAATGTCAAGGAGTCGAACCTGGGCTACTTGGGTGAAAGTCCAGCACGCTAGACAATACACTTCCCATATTAAACCATTCTCCTCTTGATGTGTTTGTTGATAGTGATAATATGATATGCCCCAACCACCGTTTCAAGTTTGGAATTTGTTTGAAACGACGAAAACTTTGTGCTCACTCAGCCATTTTATAGAAAGAGTACGATGTCATTGAAACCATCTTGCAAAATACAAAATATTATTCCCTGTAGGCCAAACTATGCGTGCAACTTGCAAATGTAATAAGTATAATGAACTAAAAAAATATCCTGTACCAACTTCCAGGTTTTCAAAAGCCAAGATATATATAACATATGGTATGTCAACTCGCCGTCATTTCGTCAACCAATTTTAACGCGAGCTAAATTTCTGATAGATGGCGCGACGTGCGAGCATGATTGTCATTCTACAGCAACATAACTTGTAATAATGAATATTTACTTTTGGCGTATTTTTCGTAATACAAATTAAATAAAGTTTTTCATGATGATAGAGGTACAAGATTCTTTGGCATTATTAAAATGCTAAATTGTGACTCTTCTTTATTTAAAACATCTTTGGTAATAAAACTAAATTGAAATTTTATTTTTTACAGCAAACTAAGGCAACATCTTTTTTTATTTTCATTTAACTAAATAATAAGACTACAAATTGACCTATGCAAACATTTCTTTGGAGAATTGTAATTAAATTCATCAATTATTTTGTAATATTTTACGGAAAGCAGATAAACTGCAAGCATGGATTGATGCAACAGGAGTTTTATTAACAAGTAAAGACTTTGTGTGCCACTATAAAAAAAATCTATATGCGAACTTCAAACCTATTAGACGCTCTAAAGGTTTCAAGTATTAAAAAAGAGTAGGTATAAGTCGAATTATATATACTTAATGCTTAAACATGTTTTTAATTATATGCATTAAGCAGGTTAAGTAAAACTGTTACTGGTAATTAATAGCAATAAAGCACACATCTCAGCATAATTTTTATAGCAACAAGAAGCTAAATAGCAATATAAACATGGTCCACATGTGAAACGGACAAAAATATTAAATGCAACAGCAGAACACAGGCTTTTGTACTGAAAAGCAATAGTTTTTTGACTTGATAACAATTATATTATTGTGCATCTAACTCTGTAACAAACAAGATCAATTACAGCAAAACTATCCATGAAATATTTATATTTTAAAAAGACCAATTGTGGTCTGGTAAGGAAAGTGAAGTCGACATCGATCACTATTACAATAAAATCTAAACATAAATGTAATGTACGTAAAGATTGGTTTGACCCTGTAGTACAGACATATTCATATTTTGGAAACAAAATTCTTTCTGGTAACCAAATTTTGAAGTTATTTTAAGAACCTCAGTCACTTCCATGAGAATCCATACAAGACCTTCCATGCAATGTCCCTGGAAAATATAAGAGGTTTAGATTAAAGCGATTTCATTTTATGATAAATTTAAGAATTACATTTTGACAACTGATTTTCTAAATACCTTATATTGTGATTGAGAAATACATAACGGCCCTCACTCCATTACCATTAGCCACATACAGAAAGGTGGAATCCCTAAAAAGAGCAATTTTAATAGAACAATTAAACATCAAACTATTTACTGGTAAAATTTATCACATGATACGAATGCCGTTTTGCTATCGAAAACAAACCAGAAAAATTAGTTTAGAAATAATAAAGTGTTCATTTATACTTACCTACCTGTATATTTGAGAACGCGCTATCTTTTATTAACTCTGGCTTGTTAATTATAATAAACAGAAACAAAGCTGCATAAGAAACATCAATTAAATTCTCGAACGACAATAATAAAAATATAAATTTTATTATTATTAAAAAAGCTTAATAAATTTTGAAGGTTAACAGATGTGGTTTGGTTTGACACTCACGTTTCACTGTTGCGGCATCTAGCGGCGACTTTCGAACTAATGAACTCGCTTCAATTTTGGGTGAAAAATTTATCATGGCAAGCATAGGAGAGTTGACCTACCAGTGTTTTATATATCTTGTCAAAAGCTAATAAAAGAGCATGCATGAAGTTCTCAATAATTTTATATTCCTAAGACAACAAAATAACAAGCTGATACTTTTTTGCCAATTTGTAGTGCCAAAAAGCAACTTAAATTTACTTCGACGTTAGCTGGTGAAAAACTTTCAGAAAGGTAAAAAATAATAATTTTTAACATGGAAGCCTAGTACAAATTTAAATAAAGAAAATATGAGTGGAAAATGTCTCATAGCAACTTTAATTCATAACCTACTTTGAATAGTTCAGTTCATATTATTTTAAAAATTGGTATCGCTGTCCCAAGAGATGTAGTTTTTCTAAAATCAAGACAAATACCAAAACAAACTAAATATAAATGTATTACCAAAAGTAAATATTACACTCAATAAATTTATACAACCAGGAATTTATAACTACATATACTTTTTCACAATCACCTGTACTATGGTATTAGTTTACTATTAGCTACACTATTTTGAAAGTAGATTATTGTAAGAATAACTTCAGCAATAAAAAACGTGTGTACTTTAGAATATTTATTTATTTTTCTATGTTTATTATTGTTGCCATGGCAATTTCTATGCTTCAATGCCTTCCTGATGGAAGTTATTAATGTAATGATCCCGTGGTGATCATTTATATTGCAGGATCATTAGAGAACAACCGTGATGTCTACATAACTGGAAATTTTCACAACTGTATATTTTACAACTCAAAATTTCAGATTCCTTAAAAATCTACAACAACAAACGTTGCTCAATAATTTGATTCAACTGAGAATTCTACCGTACAAAATTAACAGTGTCGAACTGGCAGCATTAAGGCCCACGTGGCCGTTTTTTCTTGTTCTATAAGTTAACATAAATCTTATTATTACACTGTGCAACAATTTTCGGGTCATCGGTTCCAGCCCGAGTAGCTACAACGCGAAATGAAAGTAGACCAACAGACTAACAAAACCCCCCCAGGGTTTGGCTACATTATCTCGCATTACTATTGTATGAGCTCCTGAAGTTGGCATGTTTTTATGCCCATTTTTCGACTTTTTGCGATGTGTAAGTCAATAAAATGGAACAATGTATGAATGAAACAAGTGGAATTAAATATTTTAAGCTTGAAAATGAAAATGTCCTGTGTTTTATTCTGCCCAGCCCCCCTTAACTCGTGAGTCAAAAGCAGAATTTCTATGGTGTGACACCCCCATAAGCGATTGCAATAAAATAACGTAGGCAATAATTTTGCCAAGTTATGCCCAGTTTTGACCAATACTTGTTTTATTTTGCTCAGCTCCCCTTAACTCGTAAGTCAAAAGCCGGATTTCTATGGTGTAACTTTTTGGCACCTCCATATAAGGATCTAGAGAAAAAACTATTGCATAATTTTGCCCAAGTTATGCCCAGTTTTGATCAATAGTTGTTTTATTTTGCCCAGCCCCCCCCCCTTAATTCGTTAGTCAAAAGCTGTATTTCTATGGTGTAAGTTTTTGGCTCCACTTCTATGGTGCTACACCATAGAAACAATTCGTTCTACTGAAACTCTTGTTGCTGGAATAGTTAAAATAGGAGATAATAACTTATACATTTCAGGAAAAACATCTGGAAATTCGGTATGAATAATATTTAAGCTTTTTTTGAAGATCTAGATTGTGAAATTGATGGTCTAGATAAACATTTGAAAGTTCATTTACTAAACGATCTTTTTGAAACATATTAAGATATAACTTTAACAATGTATTTAAACTTTTCTGGGGAAATTCCTTGCAGTATTCGTTATATCTACTTGAATCGACAAGAGCAAGAAACTCAAGTTGACTCAAATTAGCAAATCTTGTGTCCAATTGAATAATTACGCAATCTAGAATTTCATAAAACACGATTTAGTAGTATGCTTTGATTTCATTTTCGATTTGGCCCCGTTTGTGTGGAAGAGCTGTTCGTCCTTGGGCAGCTACAAAAATCTAAGTGGAGCCAAAAACTTACACCATAGAAATACAGCTTTTGACTAACGAATTAAAGGGGGGGGGGCTGGGCAAAACAAAACAACTATTAGTCAAAACTGGGCACAACTTGGGCAAAATTATATAAAATTATGCAGAAATAAGCTTGGGTAAAACTTGAAAACCCTTTGCATGACCTCTAAAAGGCTTAGAATTCTAAGTTAGTGAGTCTAAAGCTTTGCCCAAGATGACCTCTATGAGGTTTAGAATTGTTAGGTAGTGAGTCAAAAGTTAATCCCAAGATCAGACATTGTTTAAGACGTGTGTAATGGGTTATAGATACCCTGTGATGCGTTTAGAACCCTGAATTCGTGAAGATCTGGTTTGGTTTATGTAAAAAATTAAGGTTGGGCAAAATTGGGCGTAATTTGGGCAAATTTATGGCCTACTTTATTTTATTTCAATCGCTTAAGGGGGTGCTACACCATAGAAATTCGGCTTTTGACTCACGAGTTAAAGGGGACTGGGCAAAGTAAAACAACTATTGGTCAAAACTGGGCATAACTTGGGCAAAATTATGCAACAGTTTTTTTCTCGAAATTCTTTTATGGGGGTGCCAAAAACTTACACCATAGAAATTCGCCTTTTGACTCCTGAGTTAAGGGGTGCTGGGCAAAATAAAACAACTATTGGTGAAAACTGGGCATAACTTGGGCAAAATTATGCAATAGTTTTTTTCTCGAAATTCTTATATGGGGGTGCCAAAAACTTACACCATAAAAATTCGGCTTTTGACTCCTGGCGGAACCTCATAGAGGTCATCTTGGGCAAAGCTTTAGACTCACTAACTTAGAATTCTAAGCCTTGTAGAGGTCATGCAAAGGGTTTTCAAGTTTTACCCAAGCTTATTTCTGCATAATTTTATATAATTTTGCCCAAGTTGTGCCCAGTTTTGACCAATAGTTGTTTTATTTTGCCCAGTCCCCCCCCCCTTATTTCGTTAGTCAAAAGCTGTATTTCTATGGTGTAAGTTTCTGGCTCCACTTAGATTTTTGTAGCTGCTCAAGGACAAACAGCTCTTCCACACAAACGTGGCCAAAACGAAAATTAAATCAAAACATCCTACAAAATCGTGTTTTATGAAATTCTAGATTGCGTAATTATTCAATTGGACACAAGATTTGCTGATTTGAGTCAACATGAGTTTCTTGCTCTTGTCGATTCAAGTAGATATAACGAATACTGCAAGGAATTTCCCCAGAAAAGTTTAAATACATTGTTAAAGTTATATCCTAATATGTTTCAAGAAGATCGTTTAGTAAATGAACTTTCAAATGTTTATCTAGACCATCAATTTCACAATCTAGATCTTCAAAAAAAGCTTAAATATTATTTATACCGAATTTCGAGATGTCTTTCCTGAAATGTATAAGTTATTATCTCTAATTTTAACTATTCCAGCAACAAGCGTTTCAGTAGAACAAAATGTTTCTTGTTTAAGTCGTATTAAGACAGCCAGAAAGAATACTATGTCTCAAGATCGTTTGTATGGTTTATCCCTACTGTCTATCGAATAATCATTGATGAAAGAGTTAAGTAGCAAGCCATAATTTTACGACATAATTTTAAACCAATATGCAAATATGAAAGATCGGCGCCCTGACTTGCTTTTTAAAACTTAATTTGCCGATTTCCGCAGAGTCATTGTTTTCCTTAAATTATATTATAAAAACAGTAAATTAATTTCTTTATTATGTTAACCGTATTATGTAGTGATTAGATAATTTCCATACTTACAAACGTTGGTGTATTACGTTTAGTTTTTTAGCCTCGCCTTTCTGGGAAGTCACGAGCCGCCACTGCTTCATCCACAGCTTCAGAAAAGTTAACGTATTTATTTACTTGTTTATTTAACACTTAATTACTTCTAATATATGCCGCAATGGAGTCGAAAAAAATTGTGTCGATAAATTCATTAAGGGCGCCAAAACAATCTTTGCATCGGGGCGCCATAACCCCTAGGGCCGGCACTGGCAAGTGTTGAACGTATTTTTAGTGTCATGAAGAATGATTGGACAGATCAACGTAACAAAATACTCGTGGAGTCAGTCAGAAGTGATCTATGTATATTTTTTAACATTCCATATCGATGTGTTGAAGTCAAAAAGTTATTATTATTTTAAAATCATCGTTACACTGTGATATTATTGTAATTATTTCAATACATAGATTTAGAAAAAAATTTAATTTTCTTGGCACCACCCCCCACCGGGTGGTTTGTTTTTTTTTCAAAGGCACCTAGTAGCCCTAAACGTGCATTATCACAGATTTTAGAACTGACATTATACAAGATATAACAAAAATATCAAATATTGATCGTAACTTTTTAATTTACCGAGTTACTGCAAAACAAATCTTAAATACAAAAGTTTTTTAGTTTATTCCGATGCATATTGTGACGTTTGATTTGTTCGTATTTTCTTTTGTTTTGTTGCTATAGCAACTAACTTTGTTTTTAGTAATGCTCATTTATTATAACAAAAAAAAGTTAAAATTAGAAAAAAATTTAGAAAAAAACACGAAAATTAATCAATTAATAATGAGAAGTGGCTTGCAGTAAAATTAATTTATTAAGACTTGATTATTCATTTTGGTCAAGTATGCTATGGAGATTTGATAACTAAAACTGTAACACGCAAACAAACGAGTACATAATTATTACTCTATTAATTACAAAGTGTTATATAAATTATTACAAATTATAACAAATTATTAAGATTAATTGCAAGTTATTGTTACAAGGCAATACTTGCAATAATTGTGAAGACATAGCTCATTTAAGTGAGATGTATGGGGATAGGAGACGGACTCAAAGTCTAATTCATAATGTTCATAATCCTTTTAATTAGTAATTTCTAATTAAAAGTATAATTTTTTCTTAGCGCATGTGTTTCATGATTTTCTAGATTATCGGCATGAATTGTATGTTCAGAACACGCACGACAGATGGCACTGCGTATTTATTTCTCGCTCTTAATGTAAATTCACTTTTGGTATAAAAGGTTAGGGAATAATGATTATGTTAACTTAGGCATCACATCGTACATAAATACAGCCTAGTAAATTTTTGGATTCCAGTACTACGCCACGCGTAGAATGAATACTGGATAATAATATAACACAATGTCAAGGAGTCGAACCTGGGCTACTTGGGTGAAAGTCCAGCACGCTAGACAATACACTTCCCATATTAAACCATTCTCCTCTTGATGTGTTTGTTGATAGTGATAATATGATATGCCCCAACCACCGTTTCAAGTTTGGAATTTGTTTGAAACGACGAAAACTTTGTGCTCACTCAGCCATTTTATAGAAAGAGTACGATGTCATTGAAACCATCTTGCAAAATACAAAATATTATTCCCTGTAGGCCAAACTATGCGTGCAACTTGCAAATGTAATAAGTATAATGAACTAAAAAAATATCCTGTACCAACTTCCAGGTTTTCAAAAGCCAAGATATATATAACATATGGTATGTCAACTCGCCGTCATTTCGTCAACCAATTTTAACGCGAGCTAAATTTCTGATAGATGGCGCGACGTGCGAGCATGATTGTCATTCTACAGCAACATAACTTGTAATAATGAATATTTACTTTTGGCGTATTTTTCGTAATACAAATTAAATAAAGTTTTTCATGATGATAGAGGTACAAGATTCTTTGGCATTATTAAAATGCTAAATTGTGACTCTTCTTTATTTAAAACATCTTTGGTAATAAAACTAAATTGAAATTTTATTTTTTACAGCAAACTAAGGCAACATCTTTTTTTATTTTCATTTAACTAAATAATAAGACTACAAATTGACCTATGCAAACATTTCTTTGGAGAATTGTAATTAAATTCATCAATTATTTTGTAATATTTTACGGAAAGCAGATAAACTGCAAGCATGGATTGATGCAACAGGAGTTTTATTAACAAGTAAAGACTTTGTGTGCCACTATAAAAAAAATCTATATGCGAACTTCAAACCTATTAGACGCTCTAAAGGTTTCAAGTATTAAAAAAGAGTAGGTATAAGTCGAATTATATATACTTAATGCTTAAACATGTTTTTAATTATATGCATTAAGCAGGTTAAGTAAAACTGTTACTGGTAATTAATAGCAATAAAGCACACATCTCAGCATAATTTTTATAGCAACAAGAAGCTAAATAGCAATATAAACATGGTCCACATGTGAAACGGACAAAAATATTAAATGCAACAGCAGAACACAGGCTTTTGTACTGAAAAGCAATAGTTTTTTGACTTGATAACAATTATATTATTGTGCATCTAACTCTGTAACAAACAAGATCAATTACAGCAAAACTATCCATGAAATATTTATATTTTAAAAAGACCAATTGTGGTCTGGTAAGGAAAGTGAAGTCGACATCGATCACTATTACAATAAAATCTAAACATAAATGTAATGTACGTAAAGATTGGTTTGACCCTGTAGTACAGACATATTCATATTTTGGAAACAAAATTCTTTCTGGTAACCAAATTTTGAAGTTATTTTAAGAACCTCAGTCACTTCCATGAGAATCCATACAAGACCTTCCATGCAATGTCCCTGGAAAATATAAGAGGTTTAGATTAAAGCGATTTCATTTTATGATAAATTTAAGAATTACATTTTGACAACTGATTTTCTAAATACCTTATATTGTGATTGAGAAATACATAACGGCCCTCACTCCATTACCATTAGCCACATACAGAAAGGTGGAATCCCTAAAAAGAGCAATTTTAATAGAACAATTAAACATCAAACTATTTACTGGTAAAATTTATCACATGATACGAATGCCGTTTTGCTATCGAAAACAAACCAGAAAAATTAGTTTAGAAATAATAAAGTGTTCATTTATACTTACCTACCTGTATATTTGAGAACGCGCTATCTTTTATTAACTCTGGCTTGTTAATTATAATAAACAGAAACAAAGCTGCATAAGAAACATCAATTAAATTCTCGAACGACAATAATAAAAATATAAATTTTATTATTATTAAAAAAGCTTAATAAATTTTGAAGGTTAACAGATGTGGTTTGGTTTGACACTCACGTTTCACTGTTGCGGCATCTAGCGGCGACTTTCGAACTAATGAACTCGCTTCAATTTTGGGTGAAAAATTTATCATGGCAAGCATAGGAGAGTTGACCTACCAGTGTTTTATATATCTTGTCAAAAGCTAATAAAAGAGCATGCATGAAGTTCTCAATAATTTTATATTCCTAAGACAACAAAATAACAAGCTGATACTTTTTTGCCAATTTGTAGTGCCAAAAAGCAACTTAAATTTACTTCGACGTTAGCTGGTGAAAAACTTTCAGAAAGGTAAAAAATAATAATTTTTAACATGGAAGCCTAGTACAAATTTAAATAAAGAAAATATGAGTGGAAAATGTCTCATAGCAACTTTAATTCATAACCTACTTTGAATAGTTCAGTTCATATTATTTTAAAAATTGGTATCGCTGTCCCAAGAGATGTAGTTTTTCTAAAATCAAGACAAATACCAAAACAAACTAAATATAAATGTATTACCAAAAGTAAATATTACACTCAATAAATTTATACAACCAGGAATTTATAACTACATATACTTTTTCACAATCACCTGTACTATGGTATTAGTTTACTATTAGCTACACTATTTTGAAAGTAGATTATTGTAAGAATAACTTCAGCAATAAAAAACGTGTGTACTTTAGAATATTTATTTATTTTTCTATGTTTATTATTGTTGCCATGGCAATTTCTATGCTTCAATGCCTTCCTGATGGAAGTTATTAATGTAATGATCCCGTGGTGATCATTTATATTGCAGGATCATTAGAGAACAACCGTGATGTCTACATAACTGGAAATTTTCACAACTGTATATTTTACAACTCAAAATTTCAGATTCCTTAAAAATCTACAACAACAAACGTTGCTCAATAATTTGATTCAACTGAGAATTCTACCGTACAAAATTAACAGTGTCGAACTGGCAGCATTAAGGCCCATGTGGCCGTTTTTTCTTGTTCTATAAGTTAACATAAATCTTATTATTACACTGTGCAACAATTTTCGGGTCATCGGTTCCAGCCCGAGTAGCTACAACGCGAAATGAAAGTAGACCAACAGACTAACAAAACCCCCCCAGGGTTTGGCTACATTATCTCGCATTACTATTGTATGAGCTCCTGAAGTTGGCATGTTTTTATGCCCATTTTTCGACTTTTTGCGATGTGTAAGTCAATAAAATGGAACAATGTATGAATGAAACAAGTGGAATTAAATATTTTAAGCTTGAAAATGAAAATGTCCTGTGTTTTATTCTGCCCAGCCCCCCTTAACTCGTGAGTCAAAAGCAGAATTTCTATGGTGTGACACCCCCATAAGCGATTGCAATAAAATAACGTAGGCAATAATTTTGCCAAGTTATGCCCAGTTTTGACCAATACTTGTTTTATTTTGCTCAGCTCCCCTTAACTCGTAAGTCAAAAGCCGGATTTCTATGGTGTAACTTTTTGGCACCTCCATATAAGGATCTAGAGAAAAAACTATTGCATAATTTTGCCCAAGTTATGCCCAGTTTTGATCAATAGTTGTTTTATTTTGCCCCCCCCCCCCCCCCCTTAATTCGTTAGTCAAAAGCTGTATTTCTATGGTGTAAGTTTTTGGCTCCACTTCTATGGTGCTACACCATAGAAACAATTCGTTCTACTGAAACTCTTGTTGCTGGAATAGTTAAAATAGGAGATAATAACTTATACATTTCAGGAAAAACATCTGGAAATTCGGTATGAATAATATTTAAGCTTTTTTTGAAGATCTAGATTGTGAAATTGATGGTCTAGATAAACATTTGAAAGTTCATTTACTAAACGATCTTTTTGAAACATATTAAGATATAACTTTAACAATGTATTTAAACTTTTCTGGGGAAATTCCTTGCAGTATTCGTTATATCTACTTGAATCGACAAGAGCAAGAAACTCAAGTTGACTCAAATTAGCAAATCTTGTGTCCAATTGAATAATTACGCAATCTAGAATTTCATAAAACACGATTTAGTAGTATGCTTTGATTTCATTTTCGATTTGGCCCCGTTTGTGTGGAAGAGCTGTTCGTCCTTGGGCAGCTACAAAAATCTAAGTGGAGCCAAAAACTTACACCATAGAAATACAGCTTTTGACTAACGAATTAAAGGGGGGGGGCTGGGCAAAACAAAACAACTATTAGTCAAAACTGGGCACAACTTGGGCAAAATTATATAAAATTATGCAGAAATAAGCTTGGGTAAAACTTGAAAACCCTTTGCATGACCTCTAAAAGGCTTAGAATTCTAAGTTAGTGAGTCTAAAGCTTTGCCCAAGATGACCTCTATGAGGTTTAGAATTGTTAGGTAGTGAGTCAAAAGTTAATCCCAAGATCAGACATTGTTTAAGACGTGTGTAATGGGTTATAGATACCCTGTGATGCGTTTAGAACCCTGAATTCGTGAAGATCTGGTTTGGTTTATGTAAAAAATTAAGGTTGGGCAAAATTGGGCGTAATTTGGGCAAATTTATGGCCTACTTTATTTTATTTCAATCGCTTAAGGGGGTGCTACACCATAGAAATTCGGCTTTTGACTCACGAGTTAAAGGGGACTGGGCAAAGTAAAACAACTATTGGTCAAAACTGGGCATAACTTGGGCAAAATTATGCAACAGTTTTTTTCTCGAAATTCTTTTATGGGGGTGCCAAAAACTTACACCATAGAAATTCGCCTTTTGACTCCTGAGTTAAGGGGTGCTGGGCAAAATAAAACAACTATTGGTGAAAACTGGGCATAACTTGGGCAAAATTATGCAATAGTTTTTTTCTCGAAATTCTTATATGGGGGTGCCAAAAACTTACACCATAAAAATTCGGCTTTTGACTCCTGGCGGAACCTCATAGAGGTCATCTTGGGCAAAGCTTTAGACTCACTAACTTAGAATTCTAAGCCTTGTAGAGGTCATGCAAAGGGTTTTCAAGTTTTACCCAAGCTTATTTCTGCATAATTTTATATAATTTTGCCCAAGTTGTGCCCAGTTTTGACCAATAGTTGTTTTATTTTGCCCAGTCCCCCCCCCCTTATTTCGTTAGTCAAAAGCTGTATTTCTATGGTGTAAGTTTCTGGCTCCACTTAGATTTTTGTAGCTGCTCAAGGACAAACAGCTCTTCCACACAAACGTGGCCAAAACGAAAATTAAATCAAAACATCCTACAAAATCGTGTTTTATGAAATTCTAGATTGCGTAATTATTCAATTGGACACAAGATTTGCTGATTTGAGTCAACATGAGTTTCTTGCTCTTGTCGATTCAAGTAGATATAACGAATACTGCAAGGAATTTCCCCAGAAAAGTTTAAATACATTGTTAAAGTTATATCCTAATATGTTTCAAGAAGATCGTTTAGTAAATGAACTTTCAAATGTTTATCTAGACCATCAATTTCACAATCTAGATCTTCAAAAAAAGCTTAAATATTATTTATACCGAATTTCGAGATGTCTTTCCTGAAATGTATAAGTTATTATCTCTAATTTTAACTATTCCAGCAACAAGCGTTTCAGTAGAACAAAATGTTTCTTGTTTAAGTCGTATTAAGACAGCCAGAAAGAATACTATGTCTCAAGATCGTTTGTATGGTTTATCCCTACTGTCTATCGAATAATCATTGATGAAAGAGTTAAGTAGCAAGCCATAATTTTACGACATAATTTTAAACCAATATGCAAATATGAAAGATCGGCGCCCTGACTTGCTTTTTAAAACTTAATTTGCCGATTTCCGCAGAGTCATTGTTTTCCTTAAATTATATTATAAAAACAGTAAATTAATTTCTTTATTATGTTAACCGTATTATGTAGTGATTAGATAATTTCCATACTTACAAACGTTGGTGTATTACGTTTAGTTTTTTAGCCTCGCCTTTCTGGGAAGTCACGAGCCGCCACTGCTTCATCCACAGCTTCAGAAAAGTTAACGTATTTATTTACTTGTTTATTTAACACTTAATTACTTCTAATATATGCCGCAATGGAGTCGAAAAAAATTGTGTCGATAAATTCATTAAGGGCGCCAAAACAATCTTTGCATCGGGGCGCCATAACCCCTAGGGCCGGCACTGGCAAGTGTTGAACGTATTTTTAGTGTCATGAAGAATGATTGGACAGATCAACGTAACAAAATACTCGTGGAGTCAGTCAGAAGTGATCTATGTATATTTTTTAACATTCCATATCGATGTGTTGAAGTCAAAAAGTTATTATTATTTTAAAATCATCGTTACACTGTGATATTATTGTAATTATTTCAATACATAGATTTAGAAAAAAATTTAATTTTCTTGGCACCACCCCCCACCGGGTGGTTTGTTTTTTTTTCAAAGGCACCTAGTAGCCCTAAACGTGCATTATCACAGATTTTAGAACTGACATTATACAAGATATAACAAAAATATCAAATATTGATCGTAACTTTTTAATTTACCGAGTTACTGCAAAACAAATCTTAAATACAAAAGTTTTTTAGTTTATTCCGATGCATATTGTGACGTTTGATTTGTTCGTATTTTCTTTTGGTTTGTTGCTATAGCAACTAACTTTGTTTTTAGTAATGCTCATTTATTATAACAAAAAAAAGTTAAAATTAGAAAAAAATTTAGAAAAAAACACGAAAATTAATCAATTAATAATGAGAAGTGGCTTGCAGTAAAATTAATTTATTAAGACTTGATTATTCATTTTGGTCAAGTATGCTATGGAGATTTGATAACTAAAACTGTAACACGCAAACAAACGAGTACATAATTATTACTCTATTAATTACAAAGTGTTATATAAATTATTACAAATTATAACAAATTATTAAGATTAATTGCAAGTTATTGTTACAAGGCAATACTTGCAATAATTGTGAAGACATAGCTCATTTAAGTGAGATGTATGGGGATAGGAGACGGACTCAAAGTCTAATTCATAATGTTCATAATCCTTTTAATTAGTAATTTCTAATTAAAAGTATAATTTTTTCTTAGCGCATGTGTTTCATGATTTTCTAGATTATCGGCATGAATTGTATGTTCAGAACACGCACGACAGATGGCGCTGCGTATTTATTTCTCGCTCTTAATGTAAATTCACTTTTGGTATAAAAGGTTAGGGAATAATGATTATGTTAACTTAGGCATCACATCGTACATAAATACAGCCTAGTAAATTTTTGGATTCCAGTACTACGCCACGCGTAGAATGAATACTGGATAATAATATAACACAATGTCAAGGAGTCGAACCTGGGCTACTTGGGTGAAAGTCCAGCACGCTAGACAATACACTTCCCATATTAAACCATTCTCCTCTTGATGTGTTTGTTGATAGTGATAATATGATATGCCCCAACCACCGTTTCAAGTTTGGAATTTGTTTGAAACGACGAAAACTTTGTGCTCACTCAGCCATTTTATAGAAAGAGTACGATGTCATTGAAACCATCTTGCAAAATACAAAATATTATTCCCTGTAGGCCAAACTATGCGTGCAACTTGCAAATGTAATAAGTATAATGAACTAAAAAAATATCCTGTACCAACTTCCAGGTTTTCAAAAGCCAAGATATATATAACATATGGTATGTCAACTCGCCGTCATTTCGTCAACCAATTTTAACGCGAGCTAAATTTCTGATAGATGGCGCGACGTGCGAGCATGATTGTCATTCTACAGCAACATAACTTGTAATAATGAATATTTACTTTTGGCGTATTTTTCGTAATACAAATTAAATAAAGTTTTTCATGATGATAGAGGTACAAGATTCTTTGGCATTATTAAAATGCTAAATTGTGACTCTTCTTTATTTAAAACATCTTTGGTAATAAAACTAAATTGAAATTTTATTTTTTACATCTTTTTTTATTTTCATTTAACTAAATAATAAGACTACAAATTGACCTATGCAAACATTTCTTTGGAGAATTGTAATTAAATTCATCAATTATTTTGTAATATTTTACGGAAAGCAGATAAACTGCAAGCATGGATTGATGCAACAGGAGTTTTATTAACAAGTAAAGACTTTGTGTGCCACTATAAAAAAAATCTATATGCGAACTTCAAACCTATTAGACGCTCTAAAGGTTTCAAGTATTAAAAAAGAGTAGGTATAAGTCGAATTATATATACTTAATGCTTAAACATGTTTTTAATTATATGCATTAAGCAGGTTAAGTAAAACTGTTACTGGTAATTAATAGCAATAAAGCACACATCTCAGCATAATTTTTATAGCAACAAGAAGCTAAATAGCAATATAAACATGGTCCACATGTGAAACGGACAAAAATATTAAATGCAACAGCAGAACACAGGCTTTTGTACTGAAAAGCAATAGTTTTTTGACTTGATAACAATTATATTATTGTGCATCTAACTCTGTAACAAACAAGATCAATTACAGCAAAACTATCCATGAAATATTTATATTTTAAAAAGACCAATTGTGGTCTGGTAAGGAAAGTGAAGTCGACATCGATCACTATTACAATAAAATCTAAACATAAATGTAATGTACGTAAAGATTGGTTTGACCCTGTAGTACAGACATATTCATATTTTGGAAACAAAATTCTTTCTGGTAACCAAATTTTGAAGTTATTTTAAGAACCTCAGTCACTTCCATGAGAATCCATACAAGACCTTCCATGCAATGTCCCTGGAAAATATAAGAGGTTTAGATTAAAGCGATTTCATTTTATGATAAATTTAAGAATTACATTTTGACAACTGATTTTCTAAATACCTTATATTGTGATTGAGAAATACATAACGGCCCTCACTCCATTACCATTAGCCACATACAGAAAGGTGGAATCCCTAAAAAGAGCAATTTTAATAGAACAATTAAACATCAAACTATTTACTGGTAAAATTTATCACATGATACGAATGCCGTTTTGCTATCGAAAACAAACCAGAAAAATTAGTTTAGAAATAATAAAGTGTTCATTTATACTTACCTACCTGTATATTTGAGAACGCGCTATCTTTTATTAACTCTGGCTTGTTAATTATAATAAACAGAAACAAAGCTGCATAAGAAACATCAATTAAATTCTCGAACGACAATAATAAAAATATAAATTTTATTATTATTAAAAAAGCTTAATAAATTTTGAAGGTTAACAGATGTGGTTTGGTTTGACACTCACGTTTCACTGTTGCGGCATCTAGCGGCGACTTTCGAACTAATGAACTCGCTTCAATTTTGGGTGAAAAATTTATCATGGCAAGCATAGGAGAGTTGACCTACCAGTGTTTTATATATCTTGTCAAAAGCTAATAAAAGAGCATGCATGAAGTTCTCAATAATTTTATATTCCTAAGACAACAAAATAACAAGCCGATACTTTTTTGCCAATTTGTAGTGCCAAAAAGCAACTTAAATTTACTTCGACGTTAGCTGGTGAAAAACTTTCAGAAAGGTAAAAAATAATAATTTTTAACATGGAAGCCTAGTACAAATTTAAATAAAGAAAATATGAGTGGAAAATGTCTCATAGCAACTTTAATTCATAACCTACTTTGAATAGTTCAGTTCATATTATTTTAAAAATTGGTATCGCTGTCCCAAGAGATGTAGTTTTTCTAAAATCAAGACAAATACCAAAACAAACTAAATATAAATGTATTACCAAAAGTAAATATTACACTCAATAAATTTATACAACCAGGAATTTATAACTACATATACTTTTTCACAATCACCTGTACTATGGTATTAGTTTACTATTAGCTACACTATTTTGAAAGTAGATTATTGTAAGAATAACTTCAGCAATAAAAAACGTGTGTACTTTAGAATATTTATTTATTTTTCTATGTTTATTATTGTTGCCATGGCAATTTCTATGCTTCAATGCCTTCCTGATGGAAGTTATTAATGTAATGATCCCGTGGTGATCATTTATATTGCAGGATCATTAGAGAACAACCGTGATGTCTACATAACTGGAAATTTTCACAACTGTATATTTTACAACTCAAAATTTCAGATTCCTTAAAAATCTACAACAACAAACGTTGCTCAATAATTTGATTCAACTGAGAATTCTACCGTACAAAATTAACAGTGTCGAACTGGCAGCATTAAGGCCCATGTGGCCGTTTTTTCTTGTTCTATAAGTTAACATAAATCTTATTATTACACTGTGCAACAATTTTTGGGTCATCGGTTCCAGCCCGAGTAGCTACAACGCGAAATGAAAGTAGACCAACAGACTAACAAAACCCCCCCAGGGTTTGGCTACATTATCTCGCATTACTATTGTATGAGCTCCTGAAGTTGGCATGTTTTTATGCCCATTTTTCGACTTTTTGCGATGTGTAAGTCAATAAAATGGAACAATGTATGAATGAAACAAGTGGAATTAAATATTTTAAGCTTGAAAATGAAAATGTCCTGTGTTTTATTCTGCCCAGCCCCCCTTAACTCGTGAGTCAAAAGCAGAATTTCTATGGTGTGACACCCCCATAAGCGATTGCAATAAAATAACGTAGGCAATAATTTTGCCAAGTTATGCCCAGTTTTGACCAATACTTGTTTTATTTTGCTCAGCTCCCCTTAACTCGTAAGTCAAAAGCCGGATTTCTATGGTGTAACTTTTTGGCACCTCCATATAAGGATCTAGAGAAAAAACTATTGCATAATTTTGCCCAAGTTATGCCCAGTTTTGATCAATAGTTGTTTTATTTTGCCCAGCCCCCCCCCCCTTAATTCGTTAGTCAAAAGCTGTATTTCTATGGTGTAAGTTTTTGGCTCCACTTCTATGGTGCTACACCATAGAAACAATTCGTTCTACTGAAACTCTTGTTGCTGGAATAGTTAAAATAGGAGATAATAACTTATACATTTCAGGAAAAACATCTGGAAATTCGGTATGAATAATATTTAAGCTTTTTTTGAAGATCTAGATTGTGAAATTGATGGTCTAGATAAACATTTGAAAGTTCATTTACTAAACGATCTTTTTGAAACATATTAAGATATAACTTTAACAATGTATTTAAACTTTTCTGGGGAAATTCCTTGCAGTATTCGTTATATCTACTTGAATCGACAAGAGCAAGAAACTCAAGTTGACTCAAATTAGCAAATCTTGTGTCCAATTGAATAATTACGCAATCTAGAATTTCATAAAACACGATTTAGTAGTATGCTTTGATTTCATTTTCGATTTGGCCCCGTTTGTGTGGAAGAGCTGTTCGTCCTTGGGCAGCTACAAAAATCTAAGTGGAGCCAAAAACTTACACCATAGAAATACAGCTTTTGACTAACGAATTAAAGGGGGGGGCTGGGCAAAACAAAACAACTATTAGTCAAAACTGGGCACAACTTGGGCAAAATTATATAAAATTATGCAGAAATAAGCTTGGGTAAAACTTGAAAACCCTTTGCATGACCTCTAAAAGGCTTAGAATTCTAAGTTAGTGAGTCTAAAGCTTTGCCCAAGATGACCTCTATGAGGTTTAGAATTGTTAGGTAGTGAGTCAAAAGTTAATCCCAAGATCAGACATTGTTTAAGACGTGTGTAATGGGTTATAGATACCCTGTGATGCGTTTAGAACCCTGAATTCGTGAAGATCTGGTTTGGTTTATGTAAAAAATTAAGGTTGGGCAAAATTGGGCGTAATTTGGGCAAATTTATGGCCTACTTTATTTTATTTCAATCGCTTAAGGGGGTGCTACACCATAGAAATTCGGCTTTTGACTCACGAGTTAAAGGGGACTGGGCAAAGTAAAACAACTATTGGTCAAAACTGGGCATAACTTGGGCAAAATTATGCAACAGTTTTTTTCTCGAAATTCTTTTATGGGGGTGCCAAAAACTTACACCATAGAAATTCGCCTTTTGACTCCTGAGTTAAGGGGTGCTGGGCAAAATAAAACAACTATTGGTGAAAACTGGGCATAACTTGGGCAAAATTATGCAATAGTTTTTTTCTCGAAATTCTTATATGGGGGTGCCAAAAACTTACACCATAAAAATTCGGCTTTTGACTCCTGGCGGAACCTCATAGAGGTCATCTTGGGCAAAGCTTTAGACTCACTAACTTAGAATTCTAAGCCTTGTAGAGGTCATGCAAAGGGTTTTCAAGTTTTACCCAAGCTTATTTCTGCATAATTTTATATAATTTTGCCCAAGTTGTGCCCAGTTTTGACCAATAGTTGTTTTATTTTGCCCAGTCCCCCCCCCTTATTTCGTTAGTCAAAAGCTGTATTTCTATGGTGTAAGTTTCTGGCTCCACTTAGATTTTTGTAGCTGCTCAAGGACAAACAGCTCTTCCACACAAACGTGGCCAAAACGAAAATTAAATCAAAACATCCTACAAAATCGTGTTTTATGAAATTCTAGATTGCGTAATTATTCAATTGGACACAAGATTTGCTGATTTGAGTCAACATGAGTTTCTTGCTCTTGTCGATTCAAGTAGATATAACGAATACTGCAAGGAATTTCCCCAGAAAAGTTTAAATACATTGTTAAAGTTATATCCTAATATGTTTCAAGAAGATCGTTTAGTAAATGAACTTTCAAATGTTTATCTAGACCATCAATTTCACAATCTAGATCTTCAAAAAAAGCTTAAATATTATTTATACCGAATTTCGAGATGTCTTTCCTGAAATGTATAAGTTATTATCTCTAATTTTAACTATTCCAGCAACAAGCGTTTCAGTAGAACAAAATGTTTCTTGTTTAAGTCGTATTAAGACAGCCAGAAAGAATACTATGTCTCAAGATCGTTTGTATTGTAACATTCTTTTAAAAATAATAATACAAGTGCTGTTTAAATCGTCTATTCACAAACAAATATTTATTTCTATACACTAATAAATACACTATAAATTAACGCTATGATTATAAACCATTAAAAACTATTATTTACAGACTATGAATTTCTAATACAACATTTATATTCACTATTTATTTTGTAATACACAGTTAATGACTTGCTGTTGACTGCCCCCTTTTATCCGCGAGTCGCTTTTATACCCTCCTACAATCGTACTAGAAGCCGGTAGAAACTACCATGTATTTCTGGAATGTGCTAGATAAACAGTGCCTCGTTTACATTGTTGGTGCTATGCGTCATTCTCTCGAATGCCGCAGAATACTCCATCCGCTGCTCGAGAAGGGGTTCTTTCTTTTTCTCTCTTGTTACACTGCCCCCCTCTTCAAGTCTGTTCTGTCCCAGAACAGGTTTTATGATCTGGTTCCTGTAGAACGGGTCATGACGATATCGACAGTCTTCACCTCGACTACACGTTCCATTACGGTAGAAGTAGCAGTCTACACTCTTCGTTGGCCTTGATGCGGGCTGTGGGTCAAAACTGCAGACGAAGATCTTGACGTCCGTACCTCTAAAGATAACTTCCAGCATGTTTCTAACGATTCTCCAATCCAGCTGGTCCCGCCCACAGCCGAGTTTGGGAACTGCCAATTTGTTAATTCCCCTGGTAAGCAACTCGATTCTCAAATTCCATAGTGCCCTCCACAAGTCGGCGTAACTCGGTTTCTGGGAGTAAAACTGCTTGGTTACTAAGTAGTAAATGGATCGGTCATGATCAGTCAAGCGTAAGGATTTACCAACAGAGGGATTTTGTTCTCGAAGTTCATTCAGCCGTCCAAATTTATTTCTAAACACCACTGCGATCCCCCTGGACATACGAAGATCCTCGGAGACACAGTGGGCAATGGAATAATCACCAGGGACCCGGAAGAGATCTTGTTGCATCTCAGTCGTGACTCCGAATCGCGCTTTTCTAGTTCCAGAAAACGCAGCCATAAATTCTCTAAAGGTTGGCTGATCATCTTCAGGCCTTACGATTTTGATAGCCACCTCGGCCTCATCTTTCCGATCCGGGACTGCGTCATTATTTCCCTCATAGTGCGCCAGACGATTGGAGTGTACCACCTTTGGTTTCCCCCTTGGCAACTTCTGGATGCGATAAATCAAGTCATTTATTCGTTTCTTCACCTGGTATGGACCCTCCCAATTTCGCTGTAACTTTGGAGAATAGCCACGACGCCTTTGCGGGTTGTATAACCAGACAAGCTCTCCAGGTTGAAACCCTCCTTCTTGGGCCCTCACATCGTACGTAGCCTTCATCCGGTCACTCGCGATTCGACTATTATTTCGGGTTCGGTCGTGAATATCCTCCAACTTCTTCTTTAAGTTGATGACATAATCATTCCCGGCTACCTCCTGCTCTATAGGTGGAGACCCAAATTCCAGATCACACGGTAACCGTAACTCGCGTCCAAACATCACAGACGCTGGTGACTGACCGGTTGTTTCGTGGACCGATGCACGATAAGCCATCAGGAACAGATGCAGGTATTGGTCCCAGTCTCGTTGATGATCGGAGACGACCTTGGCCAAATATTTGCCCATTGTTCGATTCATGCGTTCTACCATTCCATCGGACTGCGGATGTAACGGTGTGGTCCGGGTCTTACGAATGCCCAACAATCGACAGACTTCTCCAAAGAGTACAGACTCGAAATTGCGGCCTTGATCCGAATGCAGCTCCATGGGCACTCCGAAACGACTGAAGAACTCTTTGACTAGTACGTCAGCAACAGTCGCAGCTTCCTGGTTTGGTAGGGCATATGCTTCTGGCCATTTGGTAAAATAGTCCATTGCCACTAAGATGTATTTATTCCCATCGTCGGTTTCGGGAAATGGTCCGGCAATGTCTATAGCTATTCTCTCCAGAGGACTACCCACATTGTACTGCCTCATAGGTGCTCTTCGCTTCCCCAAGGGTCCGTTGCCAGTGGCACATAATTCACATTTCCGGCACCACTCCTTCACGTCTTCTTTACAATTGACCCAATAAAAACGCTCCCTAACTTTCTCCAAAGTCTTTTTCACACCGAAGTGTCCTCCTGAGGCACCGTCATGGAGATGTCGCAATACTGTAGCCACTCGGCTTCTTGGAACCACGAACTGAGACCTAATGGTGGTGCCATCTTCACTCTCCAGTACTCGCTTCAGGAGATCGTCTTCCACCTTCAAGGACTCCCATTGGGCCCAATATGCTGTGAGCGTTCTGTTAAAAGGGCTGACGACCTCCCAGGCAGGCCTTTCTCCCACGCGCTTCCATTCCAGTACCATTTTTAGTTCGGGATCAGCCTCCTGCTGTCGTTGCAATTCTTCCGGCAACCAATTGTCGTTGACGATGGTAGTCCTTAATACTTGGCAAACCCTCTCTTCCAAACGAGAGCAATGACGGCAATCCGTTGGACAGGGTCTTCTTGAAAGAGCATCGGCATTTCGATGACTAGTGCCCGCTCGATGTTCGGTGTCAAAGTCGTATCCTTGTAATCGTTCGATCCACCTTGCGACCTGGCCTTCAGGATTACGGAATTGTAGAAGCCATTTCAACGCTGCATGGTCCGTCCTCAATAAAAACTTCCGTCCGTACAAGTATTTGTAAAAGTGCTCAACGGACTTCACGACGGCCAATAGTTCTTTTCTGGTCACACAATAATTCTTTTCGGCTTTAGACAAAACCTTACTAAAATAGCCGATGACCTTTTCTTGTCCATCCTGTATCTGAGAAAGTACACCCCCAATGGCCAGATTACTTGCATCTGTGTCAAGTATGAATTTCCCTTCTGTCCGTGGATAGCTCAATATTGGTGCGGTTGTCAGGGCACGCTTCAGCTGTTGGAAAGCTGTTTCACACTCTCCGCTCCAAACATACTCGCGCCCATCTTCAGTTAACCTTGTCAGAGGTTTCGCTATATTGGCAAACCCAGGAACGAAACGCCGGTAGTAGGTACATAACCCAAGAAAACTACGAACTTGGTGTTTATCTTTCGGTGTTGGCCACTCTTGAACTGCACGAATCTTATCGGGGTCGGCTGCCACTCCATTTTGTGATACGACGTGCCCGAGATATTTCACTTCCTTTCTGAATATGTGGCACTTTTTCGGACTCAGTTTCAGATTGGCTCCACGTAGTCTTCGGAACACTTCCTCTAGGTTTTTCAAATGTTCGTTGAATGATTTTCCGACTACAATCACATCATCCAGGTATACCAGGCAGGTCTTCCACGACAGCCCTCTCAGGATGGTCTCCATTAAACGCTCAAAGGTGGCCGGAGCGTTACATAAACCAAAAGGCATAACCGTAAACTGCCATAGTCCGGAACCAATAGTGAACGCGGTCTTCTCCCGGTCTTCAGGTTCCATTTCAACTTGCCAGTAACCGCTCTTCAAGTCCAAAGTCGAAAACCATCGTGAACCAGACAGGGTATCTAACGTGTCGTCGATGCGTGGTAAGGGATAGCTGTCTTTCTTGGTCACGTCATTAAGCTGCCGATAGTCCACACAAAATCTCGTTGACCCGTCCTTCTTACTGACCAGGACCACCGGTGATGCCCATGGACTGCTGGATGGCTCGATGACCCCTTGTTCTTCCATATCAGTAATAATCTTTTCGGCTTCTGCTCGCCTTGCTAGAGGTAGACGCCTCGGCTGCTGACGGACAGGCATAGAGTTGCCTGTATTGATTTTATGTTTTACTATATTTGTTCGTCCCTTCTGGCTATCGTCAAGAGCGAAGATATCTTAGTATCGGTGAACCAAACCCTGTACCTCTTTCACTTCCGTTCTGTTAAGGTCTTCGCACGAACTAGTAACCATACCCACTAATTTTCCACCATGGTCTTTGGGCACTGGTTTTGGAACATCAGCCATACACCTGGCTACTCGGAATACTGGCACACACTGTCCCACAAGGGTACTCTTCTTCAATGTCACCGGATCCACATTAACGTTCATAATTCTCACCGGTACTCTCTTTCCAACCTTGATCAGCGCTTTTCCCACCAGTATGCCACTATGGATCTTCTTATCACAAACAGGCTCCATCATTCGCACACACCCTACCCGAAGATCTCCATCCAAACCCGCCTCGACAACCATCTCACTTTGACCCGGCAATATCACATCTTCAGTCAACAAAACCCTTACAACCGGATCTTCTCGTGGGTGCAAAGGAAGTTCTTCGTTACCGACCTTCAAAACACCCTCTTTTAAATCCAAAGTAAAACCAAATTTTCTCAGGAGGTCCATTCCCAAGATGAAGTCATCAGTGATATCGGCTACCAGCACCTCATGATCACATTCTTCACTTCCAATGCCAATCTTCATCTTCACCACTCCGCGTGTTGGTATCACTTCACCTGTTGCTGTACGGAGTTGAGTAGTTGTCGGTAACAATTTAATACTTGATTGTAGAACATCAGGGCGTACGATGGATTTTGTCGCCCCCGTATCAATAAGTAGTGGAACGGTTCGGTTAGCAATCTTTCCATCTACAAACAAACCGCCATTACTATTCTTTGATGTTACGGCATGGATCGTGATCTCCGGGGCATCTTCACTCGCAGTCAACGTTCGCCCCCTCTTGCCAACCCTTTTTAACTTTTCCGACGGTTGTACTTTTCTTATTTTGGGACAACGGCGTTCTACATGTCCTTGTTCGCCGCAGTTCCAACAACGAGGCCCTCGAACTTCTTGATGATTCTTCTTACGGCTTTCTTCCTTCCGAAGAACTCTCAGTACTAACTCCTCTAGGTGATCTTTAGAACCTTCTTCTTCCTCCACAACGGCCCGAACACGCCCGTGACCTCGGGACGCTTGTTTTGCAGCTTCAAATTCTAAAGCGTGAGCAAGCGCATCATCAGTTGTTCTTGGTCGTGCTAGCCTCAATGATTGTTGTGTTTCTCCGTCTCTTAACCCATCAATGAAGGTCTGCACAGCCAGTTGTCCCAGAAATGAATCGGGTGCCGTAGGGTACGCCAATCGGACAAGCCGCGCAACATCGGCTTCAAACTCCTTCAGGCTTTCTCCATTCTTCTGGATACGATTCTTCACTTGCGCGTGATACACTTGTTGAAGATGCGCGTCTCCATATCTCATTTCCAATCTAGACACTAACAATTGGTAATCATTTTCCTGTCCTGCTGGGATTGTTTGCAGGACGTTCAACGCGTCTCCACGCAAAGCCACAGTTAAAGAAACGGCCTTTTCCTTGCCTGTCCATCCGTTGGCCCCAGCGGCCGCCTCAAATTGTTTGTAGTAGGTGGACCAAGGTATCTTTCCATCGAACGTGGGTGGTTTTACTTTTATCCCTACGGCAGGAACCTTTTCTTCTTTAAATTGTTTCTTTACTTCATTAAACGGCCACTCAGAAGTTGAGGGAAACCGTAGTTGCCTCATTCTATCTTCCAGCATTTCGATCATATCGTCTTTCTTAGTTGTTGGTGGTAATTGCATTTGGGCTATTTTCTCTTCTACCATCTTTATTACCCTATCTTGTTCCGCCAATCTACCTTCCAATAGTCCTAACGCACTGGCATTCTCCAAAAATTCTTCGAAAACTTTATCTTCCAACGCTTTGACATTTTCCAACAATTCTCCTTTCATCATTTTAACATTTTCTTCCAGTGCTTTAGTATTTTCAAGTAATTCTTGTTTTAAAATTCTAGAATTCTCTTCGGACTTTTCCAGTAGTTCTTCTTTTAGCATTCTAACATTTTCTTCGGACTTTCTAGAATTTTCTTCGGCTTTTCTAGAACTTTCTTCCATTTTACTTAACAACAAACTAGTATCAATTGCGGGTCCAGGTATTTCGAAGAGGAAACTTTCAGGATCTTCTTGCTGTTCTATAAGCCATTCTTTTAGCCGATTTATTAACACGTTTTTAAGGCCAGTTGTTTCCAAATCTCGTTCTTCCAGTTCATGTTTCAAGTCTATTACTTTCAGATCTTTCAACAATTTCATCGCCATCTTAATTGTTTGTTGAAATTATTTTTAACACTAAAAATTTAATCTCACAGCACTTTATTTAATTATTACGCGATTTTATTTATTTTAAAACCTCACACCTGTAACACCACTGTAACATTCTTTTAAAAATAATAATACAAGTGCTGTTTAAATCGTCTATTCACAAACAAATATTTATTTCTATACACTAATAAATACACTATAAATTAACGCTATGATTATAAACCATTAAAAACTATTATTTACAGACTATGAATTTCTAATACAACATTTATATTCACTATTTATTTTGTAATACACAGTTAATGACTTGCTGTTGACTGCCCCCTTTTATCCGCGAGTCGCTTTTATACCCTCCTACAATCGTACTAGAAGCCGGTAGAAACTACCATGTATTTCTGGAAGGTGCTAGATAAACAGTGCCTCGTTTACATTGTTGGTGCTATGCGTCATTCTCTCGAATGCCGCAGAATACTCCATCCGCTGCTCGAGAAGGGGTTCTTTCTTTTTCTCTCTTGTTACAGTATGGTTTATCCCTACTGTCTATCGAATAATCATTGATGAAAGAGTTAAGTAGCAAGCCATAATTTTACGACATAATTTTAAACCAATATGCAAATATGAAAGATCGGCGCCCTGACTTGCTTTTTAAAACTTAATTTGCCGATTTCCGCAGAGTCATTGTTTTCCTTAAATTATATTATAAAAACAGTAAATTAATTTCTTTATTATGTTAACCGTATTATGTAGTGATTAGATAATTTCCATACTTACAAACGTTGGTGTATTACGTTTAGTTTTTTAGCCTCGCCTTTCTGGGAAGTCACGAGCCGCCACTGCTTCATCCACAGCTTCAGAAAAGTTAACGTATTTATTTACTTGTTTATTTAACACTTAATTACTTCTAATATATGCCGCAATGGAGTCGAAAAAAATTGTGTCGATAAATTCATTAAGGGCGCCAAAACAATCTTTGCATCGGGGCGCCATAACCCCTAGGGCCGGCACTGGCAAGTGTTGAACGTATTTTTAGTGTCATGAAGAATGATTGGACAGATCAACGTAACAAAATACTCGTGGAGTCAGTCAGAAGTGATCTATGTATATTTTTTAACATTCCATATCGATGTGTTGAAGTCAAAAAGTTATTATTATTTTAAAATCATCGTTACACTGTGATATTATTGTAATTATTTCAATACATAGATTTAGAAAAAAATTTAATTTTCTTGGCACCACCCCCCACCGGGTGGTTTGTTTTTTTTTCAAAGGCACCTAGTAGCCCTAAACGTGCATTATCACAGATTTTAGAACTGACATTATACAAGATATAACAAAAATATCAAATATTGATCGTAACTTTTTAATTTACCGAGTTACTGCAAAACAAATCTTAAATACAAAAGTTTTTTAGTTTATTCCGATGCATATTGTGACGTTTGATTTGTTCGTATTTTCTTTTGTTTTGTTGCTATAGCAACTAACTTTGTTTTTAGTAATGCTCATTTATTATAACAAAAAAAAGTTAAAATTAGAAAAAAAATTTAGAAAAAAACACGAAAATTAATCAATTAATAATGAGAAGTGGCTTGCAGTAAAATTAATTTATTAAGACTTGATTATTCATTTTGGTCAAGTATGCTATGGAGATTTGATAACTAAAACTGTAACACGCAAACAAACGAGTACATAATTATTACTCTATTAATTACAAAGTGTTATATAAATTATTACAAATTATAACAAATTATTAAGATTAATTGCAAGTTATTGTTACAAGGCAATACTTGCAATAATTGTGAAGACATAGCTCATTTAAGTGAGATGTATGGGGATAGGAGACGGACTCAAAGTCTAATTCATAATGTTCATAATCCTTTTAATTAGTAATTTCTAATTAAAAGTATAATTTTTTCTTAGCGCATGTGTTTCATGATTTTCTAGATTATCGGCATGAATTGTATGTTCAGAACACGCACGACAGATGGCGCTGCGTATTTATTTCTCGCTCTTAATGTAAATTCACTTTTGGTATAAAAGGTTAGGGAATAATGATTATGTTAACTTAGGCATCACATCGTACATAAATACAGCCTAGTAAATTTTTGGATTCCAGTACTACGCCACGCGTAGAATGAATACTGGATAATAATATAACACAATGTCAAGGAGTCGAACCTGGGCTACTTGGGTGAAAGTCCAGCACGCTAGACAATACACTTCCCATATTAAACCATTCTCCTCTTGATGTGTTTGTTGATAGTGATAATATGATATGCCCCAACCACCGTTTCAAGTTTGGAATTTGTTTGAAACGACGAAAACTTTGTGCTCACTCAGCCATTTTATAGAAAGAGTACGATGTCATTGAAACCATCTTGCAAAATACAAAATATTATTCCCTGTAGGCCAAACTATGCGTGCAACTTGCAAATGTAATAAGTATAATGAACTAAAAAAATATCCTGTACCAACTTCCAGGTTTTCAAAAGCCAAGATATATATAACATATGGTATGTCAACTCGCCGTCATTTCGTCAACCAATTTTAACGCGAGCTAAATTTCTGATAGATGGCGCGACGTGCGAGCATGATTGTCATTCTACAGCAACATAACTTGTAATAATGAATATTTACTTTTGGCGTATTTTTCGTAATACAAATTAAATAAAGTTTTTCATGATGATAGAGGTACAAGATTCTTTGGCATTATTAAAATGCTAAATTGTGACTCTTCTTTATTTAAAACATCTTTGGTAATAAAACTAAATTGAAATTTTATTTTTTACAGCAAACTAAGGCAACATCTTTTTTTATTTTCATTTAACTAAATAATAAGACTACAAATTGACCTATGCAAACATTTCTTTGGAGAATTGTAATTAAATTCATCAATTATTTTGTAATATTTTACGGAAAGCAGATAAACTGCAAGCATGGATTGATGCAACAGGAGTTTTATTAACAAGTAAAGACTTTGTGTGCCACTATAAAAAAAATCTATATGCGAACTTCAAACCTATTAGACGCTCTAAAGGTTTCAAGTATTAAAAAAGAGTAGGTATAAGTCGAATTATATATACTTAATGCTTAAACATGTTTTTAATTATATGCATTAAGCAGGTTAAGTAAAACTGTTACTGGTAATTAATAGCAATAAAGCACACATCTCAGCATAATTTTTATAGCAACAAGAAGCTAAATAGCAATATAAACATGGTCCACATGTGAAACGGACAAAAATATTAAATGCAACAGCAGAACACAGGCTTTTGTACTGAAAAGCAATAGTTTTTTGACTTGATAACAATTATATTATTGTGCATCTAACTCTGTAACAAACAAGATCAATTACAGCAAAACTATCCATGAAATATTTATATTTTAAAAAGACCAATTGTGGTCTGGTAAGGAAAGTGAAGTCGACATCGATCACTATTACAATAAAATCTAAACATAAATGTAATGTACGTAAAGATTGGTTTGACCCTGTAGTACAGACATATTCATATTTTGGAAACAAAATTCTTTCTGGTAACCAAATTTTGAAGTTATTTTAAGAACCTCAGTCACTTCCATGAGAATCCATACAAGACCTTCCATGCAATGTCCCTGGAAAATATAAGAGGTTTAGATTAAAGCGATTTCATTTTATGATAAATTTAAGAATTACATTTTGACAACTGATTTTCTAAATACCTTATATTGTGATTGAGAAATACATAACGGCCCTCACTCCATTACCATTAGCCACATACAGAAAGGTGGAATCCCTAAAAAGAGCAATTTTAATAGAACAATTAAACATCAAACTATTTACTGGTAAAATTTATCACATGATACGAATGCCGTTTTGCTATCGAAAACAAACCAGAAAAATTAGTTTAGAAATAATAAAGTGTTCATTTATACTTACCTACCTGTATATTTGAGAACGCGCTATCTTTTATTAACTCTGGCTTGTTAATTATAATAAACAGAAACAAAGCTGCATAAGAAACATCAATTAAATTCTCGAACGACAATAATAAAAATATAAATTTTATTATTATTAAAAAAGCTTAATAAATTTTGAAGGTTAACAGATGTGGTTTGGTTTGACACTCACGTTTCACTGTTGCGGCATCTAGCGGCGACTTTCGAACTAATGAACTCGCTTCAATTTTGGGTGAAAAATTTATCATGGCAAGCATAGGAGAGTTGACCTACCAGTGTTTTATATATCTTGTCAAAAGCTAATAAAAGAGCATGCATGAAGTTCTCAATAATTTTATATTCCTAAGACAACAAAATAACAAGCCGATACTTTTTTGCCAATTTGTAGTGCCAAAAAGCAACTTAAATTTACTTCGACGTTAGCTGGTGAAAAACTTTCAGAAAGGTAAAAAATAATAATTTTTAACATGGAAGCCTAGTACAAATTTAAATAAAGAAAATATGAGTGGAAAATGTCTCATAGCAACTTTAATTCATAACCTACTTTGAATAGTTCAGTTCATATTATTTTAAAAATTGGTATCGCTGTCCCAAGAGATGTAGTTTTTCTAAAATCAAGACAAATACCAAAACAAACTAAATATAAATGTATTACCAAAAGTAAATATTACACTCAATAAATTTATACAACCAGGAATTTATAACTACATATACTTTTTCACAATCACCTGTACTATGGTATTAGTTTACTATTAGCTACACTATTTTGAAAGTAGATTATTGTAAGAATAACTTCAGCAATAAAAAACGTGTGTACTTTAGAATATTTATTTATTTTTCTATGTTTATTATTGTTGCCATGGCAATTTCTATGCTTCAATGCCTTCCTGATGGAAGTTATTAATGTAATGATCCCGTGGTGATCATTTATATTGCAGGATCATTAGAGAACAACCGTGATGTCTACATAACTGGAAATTTTCACAACTGTATATTTTACAACTCAAAATTTCAGATTCCTTAAAAATCTACAACAACAAACGTTGCTCAATAATTTGATTCAACTGAGAATTCTACCGTACAAAATTAACAGTGTCGAACTGGCAGCATTAAGGCCCATGTGGCCGTTTTTTCTTGTTCTATAAGTTAACATAAATCTTATTATTACACTGTGCAACAATTTTTGGGTCATCGGTTCCAGCCCGAGTAGCTACAACGCGAAATGAAAGTAGACCAACAGACTAACAAAACCCCCCCAGGGTTTGGCTACATTATCTCGCATTACTATTGTATGAGCTCCTGAAGTTGGCATGTTTTTATGCCCATTTTTCGACTTTTTGCGATGTGTAAGTCAATAAAATGGAACAATGTATGAATGAAACAAGTGGAATTAAATATTTTAAGCTTGAAAATGAAAATGTCCTGTGTTTTATTCTGCCCAGCCCCCCTTAACTCGTGAGTCAAAAGCAGAATTTCTATGGTGTGACACCCCCATAAGCGATTGCAATAAAATAACGTAGGCAATAATTTTGCCAAGTTATGCCCAGTTTTGACCAATACTTGTTTTATTTTGCTCAGCTCCCCTTAACTCGTAAGTCAAAAGCCGGATTTCTATGGTGTAACTTTTTGGCACCTCCATATAAGGATCTAGAGAAAAAACTATTGCATAATTTTGCCCAAGTTATGCCCAGTTTTGATCAATAGTTGTTTTATTTTGCCCAGCCCCCCCCCCTTAATTCGTTAGTCAAAAGCTGTATTTCTATGGTGTAAGTTTTTGGCTCCACTTCTATGGTGCTACACCATAGAAACAATTCGTTCTACTGAAACTCTTGTTGCTGGAATAGTTAAAATAGGAGATAATAACTTATACATTTCAGGAAAAACATCTGGAAATTCGGTATGAATAATATTTAAGCTTTTTTTGAAGATCTAGATTGTGAAATTGATGGTCTAGATAAACATTTGAAAGTTCATTTACTAAACGATCTTTTTGAAACATATTAAGATATAACTTTAACAATGTATTTAAACTTTTCTGGGAAAATTCCTTGCAGTATTCGTTATATCTACTTGAATCGACAAGAGCAAGAAACTCAAGTTGACTCAAATTAGCAAATCTTGTGTCCAATTGAATAATTACGCAATCTAGAATTTCATAAAACACGATTTAGTAGTATGCTTTGATTTCATTTTCGATTTGGCCCCGTTTGTGTGGAAGAGCTGTTCGTCCTTGGGCAGCTACAAAAATCTAAGTGGAGCCAAAAACTTACACCATAGAAATACAGCTTTTGACTAACGAATTAAAGGGGGGGGCTGGGCAAAACAAAACAACTATTAGTCAAAACTGGGCACAACTTGGGCAAAATTATATAAAATTATGCAGAAATAAGCTTGGGTAAAACTTGAAAACCCTTTGCATGACCTCTAAAAGGCTTAGAATTCTAAGTTAGTGAGTCTAAAGCTTTGCCCAAGATGACCTCTATGAGGTTTAGAATTGTTAGGTAGTGAGTCAAAAGTTAATCCCAAGATCAGACATTGTTTAAGACGTGTGTAATGGGTTATAGATACCCTGTGATGCGTTTAGAACCCTGAATTCGTGAAGATCTGGTTTGGTTTATGTAAAAAATTAAGGTTGGGCAAAATTGGGCGTAATTTGGGCAAATTTATGGCCTACTTTATTTTATTTCAATCGCTTAAGGGGGTGCTACACCATAGAAATTCGGCTTTTGACTCACGAGTTAAAGGGGACTGGGCAAAGTAAAACAACTATTGGTCAAAACTGGGCATAACTTGGGCAAAATTATGCAACAGTTTTTTTCTCGAAATTCTTTTATGGGGGTGCCAAAAACTTACACCATAGAAATTCGCCTTTTGACTCCTGAGTTAAGGGGTGCTGGGCAAAATAAAACAACTATTGGTGAAAACTGGGCATAACTTGGGCAAAATTATGCAATAGTTTTTTTCTCGAAATTCTTATATGGGGGTGCCAAAAACTTACACCATAAAAATTCGGCTTTTGACTCCTGGCGGAACCTCATAGAGGTCATCTTGGGCAAAGCTTTAGACTCACTAACTTAGAATTCTAAGCCTTGTAGAGGTCATGCAAAGGGTTTTCAAGTTTTACCCAAGCTTATTTCTGCATAATTTTATATAATTTTGCCCAAGTTGTGCCCAGTTTTGACCAATAGTTGTTTTATTTTGCCCAGTCCCCCCCCCTTATTTCGTTAGTCAAAAGCTGTATTTCTATGGTGTAAGTTTCTGGCTCCACTTAGATTTTTGTAGCTGCTCAAGGACAAACAGCTCTTCCACACAAACGTGGCCAAAACGAAAATTAAATCAAAACATCCTACAAAATCGTGTTTTATGAAATTCTAGATTGCGTAATTATTCAATTGGACACAAGATTTGCTGATTTGAGTCAACATGAGTTTCTTGCTCTTGTCGATTCAAGTAGATATAACGAATACTGCAAGGAATTTCCCCAGAAAAGTTTAAATACATTGTTAAAGTTATATCCTAATATGTTTCAAGAAGATCGTTTAGTAAATGAACTTTCAAATGTTTATCTAGACCATCAATTTCACAATCTAGATCTTCAAAAAAAGCTTAAATATTATTTATACCGAATTTCGAGATGTCTTTCCTGAAATGTATAAGTTATTATCTCTAATTTTAACTATTCCAGCAACAAGCGTTTCAGTAGAACAAAATGTTTCTTGTTTAAGTCGTATTAAGACAGCCAGAAAGAATACTATGTCTCAAGATCGTTTGTATGGTTTATCCCTACTGTCTATCGAATAATCATTGATGAAAGAGTTAAGTAGCAAGCCATAATTTTACGACATAATTTTAAACCAATATGCAAATATGAAAGATCGGCGCCCTGACTTGCTTTTTAAAACTTAATTTGCCGATTTCCGCAGAGTCATTGTTTTCCTTAAATTATATTATAAAAACAGTAAATTAATTTCTTTATTATGTTAACCGTATTATGTAGTGATTAGATAATTTCCATACTTACAAACGTTGGTGTATTACGTTTAGTTTTTTAGCCTCGCCTTTCTGGGAAGTCACGAGCCGCCACTGCTTCATCCACAGCTTCAGAAAAGTTAACGTATTTATTTACTTGTTTATTTAACACTTAATTACTTCTAATATATGCCGCAATGGAGTCGAAAAAAATTGTGTCGATAAATTCATTAAGGGCGCCAAAACAATCTTTGCATCGGGGCGCCATAACCCCTAGGGCCGGCACTGGCAAGTGTTGAACGTATTTTTAGTGTCATGAAGAATGATTGGACAGATCAACGTAACAAAATACTCGTGGAGTCAGTCAGAAGTGATCTATGTATATTTTTTAACATTCCATATCGATGTGTTGAAGTCAAAAAGTTATTATTATTTTAAAATCATCGTTACACTGTGATATTATTGTAATTATTTCAATACATAGATTTAGAAAAAAATTTAATTTTCTTGGCACCACCCCCCACCGGGTGGTTTGTTTTTTTTTCAAAGGCACCTAGTAGCCCTAAACGTGCATTATCACAGATTTTAGAACTGACATTATACAAGATATAACAAAAATATCAAATATTGATCGTAACTTTTTAATTTACCGAGTTACTGCAAAACAAATCTTAAATACAAAAGTTTTTTAGTTTATTCCGATGCATATTGTGACGTTTGATTTGTTCGTATTTTCTTTTGTTTTGTTGCTATAGCAACTAACTTTGTTTTTAGTAATGCTCATTTATTATAACAAAAAAAAGTTAAAATTAGAAAAAAATTTAGAAAAAAACACGAAAATTAATCAATTAATAATGAGAAGTGGCTTGCAGTAAAATTAATTTATTAAGACTTGATTATTCATTTTGGTCAAGTATGCTATGGAGATTTGATAACTAAAACTGTAACACGCAAACAAACGAGTACATAATTATTACTCTATTAATTACAAAGTGTTATATAAATTATTACAAATTATAACAAATTATTAAGATTAATTGCAAGTTATTGTTACAAGGCAATACTTGCAATAATTGTGAAGACATAGCTCATTTAAGTGAGATGTATGGGGATAGGAGACGGACTCAAAGTCTAATTCATAATGTTCATAATCCTTTTAATTAGTAATTTCTAATTAAAAGTATAATTTTTTCTTAGCGCATGTGTTTCATGATTTTCTAGATTATCGGCATGAATTGTATGTTCAGAACACGCACGACAGATGGCGCTGCGTATTTATTTCTCGCTCTTAATGTAAATTCACTTTTGGTATAAAAGGTTAGGGAATAATGATTATGTTAACTTAGGCATCACATCGTACATAAATACAGCCTAGTAAATTTTTGGATTCCAGTACTACGCCACGCGTAGAATGAATACTGGATAATAATATAACACAATGTCAAGGAGTCGAACCTGGGCTACTTGGGTGAAAGTCCAGCACGCTAGACAATACACTTCCCATATTAAACCATTCTCCTCTTGATGTGTTTGTTGATAGTGATAATATGATATGCCCCAACCACCGTTTCAAGTTTGGAATTTGTTTGAAACGACGAAAACTTTGTGCTCACTCAGCCATTTTATAGAAAGAGTACGATGTCATTGAAACCATCTTGCAAAATACAAAATATTATTCCCTGTAGGCCAAACTATGCGTGCAACTTGCAAATGTAATAAGTATAATGAACTAAAAAAATATCCTGTACCAACTTCCAGGTTTTCAAAAGCCAAGATATATATAACATATGGTATGTCAACTCGCCGTCATTTCGTCAACCAATTTTAACGCGAGCTAAATTTCTGATAGATGGCGCGACGTGCGAGCATGATTGTCATTCTACAGCAACATAACTTGTAATAATGAATATTTACTTTTGGCGTATTTTTCGTAATACAAATTAAATAAAGTTTTTCATGATGATAGAGGTACAAGATTCTTTGGCATTATTAAAATGCTAAATTGTGACTCTTCTTTATTTAAAACATCTTTGGTAATAAAACTAAATTGAAATTTTATTTTTTACAGCAAACTAAGGCAACATCTTTTTTTATTTTCATTTAACTAAATAATAAGACTACAAATTGACCTATGCAAACATTTCTTTGGAGAATTGTAATTAAATTCATCAATTATTTTGTAATATTTTACGGAAAGCAGATAAACTGCAAGCATGGATTGATGCAACAGGAGTTTTATTAACAAGTAAAGACTTTGTGTGCCACTATAAAAAAAATCTATATGCGAACTTCAAACCTATTAGACGCTCTAAAGGTTTCAAGTATTAAAAAAGAGTAGGTATAAGTCGAATTATATATACTTAATGCTTAAACATGTTTTTAATTATATGCATTAAGCAGGTTAAGTAAAACTGTTACTGGTAATTAATAGCAATAAAGCACACATCTCAGCATAATTTTTATAGCAACAAGAAGCTAAATAGCAATATAAACATGGTCCACATGTGAAACGGACAAAAATATTAAATGCAACAGCAGAACACAGGCTTTTGTACTGAAAAGCAATAGTTTTTTGACTTGATAACAATTATATTATTGTGCATCTAACTCTGTAACAAACAAGATCAATTACAGCAAAACTATCCATGAAATATTTATATTTTAAAAAGACCAATTGTGGTCTGGTAAGGAAAGTGAAGTCGACATCGATCACTATTACAATAAAATCTAAACATAAATGTAATGTACGTAAAGATTGGTTTGACCCTGTAGTACAGACATATTCATATTTTGGAAACAAAATTCTTTCTGGTAACCAAATTTTGAAGTTATTTTAAGAACCTCAGTCACTTCCATGAGAATCCATACAAGACCTTCCATGCAATGTCCCTGGAAAATATAAGAGGTTTAGATTAAAGCGATTTCATTTTATGATAAATTTAAGAATTACATTTTGACAACTGATTTTCTAAATACCTTATATTGTGATTGAGAAATACATAACGGCCCTCACTCCATTACCATTAGCCACATACAGAAAGGTGGAATCCCTAAAAAGAGCAATTTTAATAGAACAATTAAACATCAAACTATTTACTGGTAAAATTTATCACATGATACGAATGCCGTTTTGCTATCGAAAACAAACCAGAAAAATTAGTTTAGAAATAATAAAGTGTTCATTTATACTTACCTACCTGTATATTTGAGAACGCGCTATCTTTTATTAACTCTGGCTTGTTAATTATAATAAACAGAAACAAAGCTGCATAAGAAACATCAATTAAATTCTCGAACGACAATAATAAAAATATAAATTTTATTATTATTAAAAAAGCTTAATAAATTTTGAAGGTTAACAGATGTGGTTTGGTTTGACAATCACGTTCAAGGTCCGTCAAAGTGACATTTTGGCTTAAAAGGTTGTCTAGAACGAATTGAACGAAATTTTCCCTATTCAGATTTCGAGTTGGCTTGTGACGTCATCTTGATATACGTTAACCATATCCTGATTTGCAAAAATTCTCAAAACTACGTCACAAAAACAAAACAATTTCGTCAAGTATTGAATGTATAGGGATCGAGACAACCTTTTAACCAAAATGTCACTTTGACAGACCTTGACTCACGTTTCACTGTTGCGGCATCTAGCGGCGACTTTCGAACTAATGAACTCGCTTCAATTTTGGGTGAAAAATTTATCATGGCAAGCATAGGAGAGTTGACCTACCAGTGTTTTATATATCTTGTCAAAAGCTAATAAAAGAGCATGCATGAAGTTCTCAATAATTTTATATTCCTAAGACAACAAAATAACAAGCTGATACTTTTTTGCCAATTTGTAGTGCCAAAAAGCAACTTAAATTTACTTCGACGTTAGCTGGTGAAAAACTTTCAGAAAGGTAAAAAATAATAATTTTTAACATGGAAGCCTAGTACAAATTTAAATAAAGAAAATATGAGTGGAAAATGTCTCATAGCAACTTTAATTCATAACCTACTTTGAATAGTTCAGTTCATATTATTTTAAAAATTGGTATCGCTGTCCCAAGAGATGTAGTTTTTCTAAAATCAAGACAAATACCAAAACAAACTAAATATAAATGTATTACCAAAAGTAAATATTACACTCAATAAATTTATACAACCAGGAATTTATAACTACATATACTTTTTCACAATCACCTGTACTATGGTATTAGTTTACTATTAGCTACACTATTTTGAAAGTAGATTATTGTAAGAATAACTTCAGCAATAAAAAACGTGTGTACTTTAGAATATTTATTTATTTTTCTATGTTTATTATTGTTGCCATGGCAATTTCTATGCTTCAATGCCTTCCTGATGGAAGTTATTAATGTAATGATCCCGTGGCGATCATTTATATTGCAGGATCATTAGAGAACAACCGTGATGTCTACATAACTGGAAATTTTCACAACTGTATATTTTACAACTCAAAATTTCAGATTCCTTAAAAATCTACAACAACAAACGTTGCTCAATAATTTGATTCAACTGAGAATTCTACCGTACAAAATTAACAGTGTCGAACTGGCAGCATTAAGGCCCATGTGGCCGTTTTTTCTTGTTCTATAAGTTAACATAAATCTTATTATTACACTGTGCAACAATTTTCGGGTCATCGGTTCCAGCCCGAGTAGCTACAACGCGAAATGAAAGTAGACCAACAGACTAACAAAACCCCCCCAGGGTTTGGCTACATTATCTCGCATTACTATTGTATGAGCTCCTGAAGTTGGCATGTTTTTATGCCCATTTTTCGACTTTTTGCGATGTGTAAGTCAATAAAATGGAACAATGTATGAATGAAACAAGTGGAATTAAATATTTTAAGCTTGAAAATGAAAATGTCCTGTGTTTTATTCTGCCCAGCCCCCCTTAACTCGTGAGTCAAAAGCAGAATTTCTATGGTGTGACACCCCCATAAGCGATTGCAATAAAATAACGTAGGCAATAATTTTGCCAAGTTATGCCCAGTTTTGACCAATACTTGTTTTATTTTGCTCAGCTCCCCTTAACTCGTAAGTCAAAAGCCGGATTTCTATGGTGTAACTTTTTGGCACCTCCATATAAGGATCTAGAGAAAAAACTATTGCATAATTTTGCCCAAGTTATGCCCAGTTTTGATCAATAGTTGTTTTATTTTGCCCAGCCCCCCCCCCCTTAATTCGTTAGTCAAAAGCTGTATTTCTATGGTGTAAGTTTTTGGCTCCACTTCTATGGTGCTACACCATAGAAACAATTCGTTCTACTGAAACTCTTGTTGCTGGAATAGTTAAAATAGGAGATAATAACTTATACATTTCAGGAAAAACATCTGGAAATTCGGTATGAATAATATTTAAGCTTTTTTTGAAGATCTAGATTGTGAAATTGATGGTCTAGATAAACATTTGAAAGTTCATTTACTAAACGATCTTTTTGAAACATATTAAGATATAACTTTAACAATGTATTTAAACTTTTCTGGGGAAATTCCTTGCAGTATTCGTTATATCTACTTGAATCGACAAGAGCAAGAAACTCAAGTTGACTCAAATTAGCAAATCTTGTGTCCAATTGAATAATTACGCAATCTAGAATTTCATAAAACACGATTTAGTAGTATGCTTTGATTTCATTTTCGATTTGGCCCCGTTTGTGTGGAAGAGCTGTTCGTCCTTGGGCAGCTACAAAAATCTAAGTGGAGCCAAAAACTTACACCATAGAAATACAGCTTTTGACTAACGAATTAAAGGGGGGGGGCTGGGCAAAACAAAACAACTATTAGTCAAAACTGGGCACAACTTGGGCAAAATTATATAAAATTATGCAGAAATAAGCTTGGGTAAAACTTGAAAACCCTTTGCATGACCTCTAAAAGGCTTAGAATTCTAAGTTAGTGAGTCTAAAGCTTTGCCCAAGATGACCTCTATGAGGTTTAGAATTGTTAGGTAGTGAGTCAAAAGTTAATCCCAAGATCAGACATTGTTTAAGACGTGTGTAATGGGTTATAGATACCCTGTGATGCGTTTAGAACCCTGAATTCGTGAAGATCTGGTTTGGTTTATGTAAAAAATTAAGGTTGGGCAAAATTGGGCGTAATTTGGGCAAATTTATGGCCTACTTTATTTTATTTCAATCGCTTAAGGGGGTGCTACACCATAGAAATTCGGCTTTTGACTCACGAGTTAAAGGGGACTGGGCAAAGTAAAACAACTATTGGTCAAAACTGGGCATAACTTGGGCAAAATTATGCAACAGTTTTTTTCTCGAAATTCTTTTATGGGGGTGCCAAAAACTTACACCATAGAAATTCGCCTTTTGACTCCTGAGTTAAGGGGTGCTGGGCAAAATAAAACAACTATTGGTGAAAACTGGGCATAACTTGGGCAAAATTATGCAATAGTTTTTTTCTCGAAATTCTTATATGGGGGTGCCAAAAACTTACACCATAAAAATTCGGCTTTTGACTCCTGGCGGAACCTCATAGAGGTCATCTTGGGCAAAGCTTTAGACTCACTAACTTAGAATTCTAAGCCTTGTAGAGGTCATGCAAAGGGTTTTCAAGTTTTACCCAAGCTTATTTCTGCATAATTTTATATAATTTTGCCCAAGTTGTGCCCAGTTTTGACCAATAGTTGTTTTATTTTGCCCAGTCCCCCCCCCCTTATTTCGTTAGTCAAAAGCTGTATTTCTATGGTGTAAGTTTCTGGCTCCACTTAGATTTTTGTAGCTGCTCAAGGACAAACAGCTCTTCCACACAAACGTGGCCAAAACGAAAATTAAATCAAAACATCCTACAAAATCGTGTTTTATGAAATTCTAGATTGCGTAATTATTCAATTGGACACAAGATTTGCTGATTTGAGTCAACATGAGTTTCTTGCTCTTGTCGATTCAAGTAGATATAACGAATACTGCAAGGAATTTCCCCAGAAAAGTTTAAATACATTGTTAAAGTTATATCCTAATATGTTTCAAGAAGATCGTTTAGTAAATGAACTTTCAAATGTTTATCTAGACCATCAATTTCACAATCTAGATCTTCAAAAAAAGCTTAAATATTATTTATACCGAATTTCGAGATGTCTTTCCTGAAATGTATAAGTTATTATCTCTAATTTTAACTATTCCAGCAACAAGCGTTTCAGTAGAACAAAATGTTTCTTGTTTAAGTCGTATTAAGACAGCCAGAAAGAATACTATGTCTCAAGATCGTTTGTATGGTTTATCCCTACTGTCTATCGAATAATCATTGATGAAAGAGTTAAGTAGCAAGCCATAATTTTACGACATAATTTTAAACCAATATGCAAATATGAAAGATCGGCGCCCTGACTTGCTTTTTAAAACTTAATTTGCCGATTTCCGCAGAGTCATTGTTTTCCTTAAATTATATTATAAAAACAGTAAATTAATTTCTTTATTATGTTAACCGTATTATGTAGTGATTAGATAATTTCCATACTTACAAACGTTGGTGTATTACGTTTAGTTTTTTAGCCTCGCCTTTCTGGGAAGTCACGAGCCGCCACTGCTTCATCCACAGCTTCAGAAAAGTTAACGTATTTATTTACTTGTTTATTTAACACTTAATTACTTCTAATATATGCCGCAATGGAGTCGAAAAAAATTGTGTCGATAAATTCATTAAGGGCGCCAAAACAATCTTTGCATCGGGGCGCCATAACCCCTAGGGCCGGCACTGGCAAGTGTTGAACGTATTTTTAGTGTCATGAAGAATGATTGGACAGATCAACGTAACAAAATACTCGTGGAGTCAGTCAGAAGTGATCTATGTATATTTTTTAACATTCCATATCGATGTGTTGAAGTCAAAAAGTTATTATTATTTTAAAATCATCGTTACACTGTGATATTATTGTAATTATTTCAATACATAGATTTAGAAAAAAATTTAATTTTCTTGGCACCACCCCCCACCGGGTGGTTTGTTTTTTTTTCAAAGGCACCTAGTAGCCCTAAACGTGCATTATCACAGATTTTAGAACTGACATTATACAAGATATAACAAAAATATCAAATATTGATCGTAACTTTTTAATTTACCGAGTTACTGCAAAACAAATCTTAAATACAAAAGTTTTTTAGTTTATTCCGATGCATATTGTGACGTTTGATTTGTTCGTATTTTCTTTTGTTTTGTTGCTATAGCAACTAACTTTGTTTTTAGTAATGCTCATTTATTATAACAAAAAAAAGTTAAAATTAGAAAAAAATTTAGAAAAAAACACGAAAATTAATCAATTAATAATGAGAAGTGGCTTGCAGTAAAATTAATTTATTAAGACTTGATTATTCATTTTGGTCAAGTATGCTATGGAGATTTGATAACTAAAACTGTAACACGCAAACAAACGAGTACATAATTATTACTCTATTAATTACAAAGTGTTATATAAATTATTACAAATTATAACAAATTATTAAGATTAATTGCAAGTTATTGTTACAAGGCAATACTTGCAATAATTGTGAAGACATAGCTCATTTAAGTGAGATGTATGGGGATAGGAGACGGACTCAAAGTCTAATTCATAATGTTCATAATCCTTTTAATTAGTAATTTCTAATTAAAAGTATAATTTTTTCTTAGCGCATGTGTTTCATGATTTTCTAGATTATCGGCATGAATTGTATGTTCAGAACACGCACGACAGATGGCGCTGCGTATTTATTTCTCGCTCTTAATGTAAATTCACTTTTGGTATAAAAGGTTAGGGAATAATGATTATGTTAACTTAGGCATCACATCGTACATAAATACAGCCTAGTAAATTTTTGGATTCCAGTACTACGCCACGCGTAGAATGAATACTGGATAATAATATAACACAATGTCAAGGAGTCGAACCTGGGCTACTTGGGTGAAAGTCCAGCACGCTAGACAATACACTTCCCATATTAAACCATTCTCCTCTTGATGTGTTTGTTGATAGTGATAATATGATATGCCCCAACCACCGTTTCAAGTTTGGAATTTGTTTGAAACGACGAAAACTTTGTGCTCACTCAGCCATTTTATAGAAAGAGTACGATGTCATTGAAACCATCTTGCAAAATACAAAATATTATTCCCTGTAGGCCAAACTATGCGTGCAACTTGCAAATGTAATAAGTATAATGAACTAAAAAAATATCCTGTACCAACTTCCAGGTTTTCAAAAGCCAAGATATATATAACATATGGTATGTCAACTCGCCGTCATTTCGTCAACCAATTTTAACGCGAGCTAAATTTCTGATAGATGGCGCGACGTGCGAGCATGATTGTCATTCTACAGCAACATAACTTGTAATAATGAATATTTACTTTTGGCGTATTTTTCGTAATACAAATTAAATAAAGTTTTTCATGATGATAGAGGTACAAGATTCTTTGGCATTATTAAAATGCTAAATTGTGACTCTTCTTTATTTAAAACATCTTTGGTAATAAAACTAAATTGAAATTTTATTTTTTACAGCAAACTAAGGCAACATCTTTTTTTATTTTCATTTAACTAAATAATAAGACTACAAATTGACCTATGCAAACATTTCTTTGGAGAATTGTAATTAAATTCATCAATTATTTTGTAATATTTTACGGAAAGCAGATAAACTGCAAGCATGGATTGATGCAACAGGAGTTTTATTAACAAGTAAAGACTTTGTGTGCCACTATAAAAAAAATCTATATGCGAACTTCAAACCTATTAGACGCTCTAAAGGTTTCAAGTATTAAAAAAGAGTAGGTATAAGTCGAATTATATATACTTAATGCTTAAACATGTTTTTAATTATATGCATTAAGCAGGTTAAGTAAAACTGTTACTGGTAATTAATAGCAATAAAGCACACATCTCAGCATAATTTTTATAGCAACAAGAAGCTAAATAGCAATATAAACATGGTCCACATGTGAAACGGACAAAAATATTAAATGCAACAGCAGAACACAGGCTTTTGTACTGAAAAGCAATAGTTTTTTGACTTGATAACAATTATATTATTGTGCATCTAACTCTGTAACAAACAAGATCAATTACAGCAAAACTATCCATGAAATATTTATATTTTAAAAAGACCAATTGTGGTCTGGTAAGGAAAGTGAAGTCGACATCGATCACTATTACAATAAAATCTAAACATAAATGTAATGTACGTAAAGATTGGTTTGACCCTGTAGTACAGACATATTCATATTTTGGAAACAAAATTCTTTCTGGTAACCAAATTTTGAAGTTATTTTAAGAACCTCAGTCACTTCCATGAGAATCCATACAAGACCTTCCATGCAATGTCCCTGGAAAATATAAGAGGTTTAGATTAAAGCGATTTCATTTTATGATAAATTTAAGAATTACATTTTGACAACTGATTTTCTAAATACCTTATATTGTGATTGAGAAATACATAACGGCCCTCACTCCATTACCATTAGCCACATACAGAAAGGTGGAATCCCTAAAAAGAGCAATTTTAATAGAACAATTAAACATCAAACTATTTACTGGTAAAATTTATCACATGATACGAATGCCGTTTTGCTATCGAAAACAAACCAGAAAAATTAGTTTAGAAATAATAAAGTGTTCATTTATACTTACCTACCTGTATATTTGAGAACGCGCTATCTTTTATTAACTCTGGCTTGTTAATTATAATAAACAGAAACAAAGCTGCATAAGAAACATCAATTAAATTCTCGAACGACAATAATAAAAATATAAATTTTATTATTATTAAAAAAGCTTAATAAATTTTGAAGGTTAACAGATGTGGTTTGGTTTGACACTCACGTTTCACTGTTGCGGCATCTAGCGGCGACTTTCGAACTAATGAACTCGCTTCAATTTTGGGTGAAAAATTTATCATGGCAAGCATAGGAGAGTTGACCTACCAGTGTTTTATATATCTTGTCAAAAGCTAATAAAAGAGCATGCATGAAGTTCTCAATAATTTTATATTCCTAAGACAACAAAATAACAAGCCGATACTTTTTTGCCAATTTGTAGTGCCAAAAAGCAACTTAAATTTACTTCGACGTTAGCTGGTGAAAAACTTTCAGAAAGGTAAAAAATAATAATTTTTAACATGGAAGCCTAGTACAAATTTAAATAAAGAAAATATGAGTGGAAAATGTCTCATAGCAACTTTAATTCATAACCTACTTTGAATAGTTCAGTTCATATTATTTTAAAAATTGGTATCGCTGTCCCAAGAGATGTAGTTTTTCTAAAATCAAGACAAATACCAAAACAAACTAAATATAAATGTATTACCAAAAGTAAATATTACACTCAATAAATTTATACAACCAGGAATTTATAACTACATATACTTTTTCACAATCACCTGTACTATGGTATTAGTTTACTATTAGCTACACTATTTTGAAAGTAGATTATTGTAAGAATAACTTCAGCAATAAAAAACGTGTGTACTTTAGAATATTTATTTATTTTTCTATGTTTATTATTGTTGCCATGGCAATTTCTATGCTTCAATGCCTTCCTGATGGAAGTTATTAATGTAATGATCCCGTGGTGATCATTTATATTGCAGGATCATTAGAGAACAACCGTGATGTCTACATAACTGGAAATTTTCACAACTGTATATTTTACAACTCAAAATTTCAGATTCCTTAAAAATCTACAACAACAAACGTTGCTCAATAATTTGATTCAACTGAGAATTCTACCGTACAAAATTAACAGTGTCGAACTGGCAGCATTAAGGCCCATGTGGCCGTTTTTTCTTGTTCTATAAGTTAACATAAATCTTATTATTACACTGTGCAACAATTTTTGGGTCATCGGTTCCAGCCCGAGTAGCTACAACGCGAAATGAAAGTAGACCAACAGACTAACAAAACCCCCCCAGGGTTTGGCTACATTATCTCGCATTACTATTGTATGAGCTCCTGAAGTTGGCATGTTTTTATGCCCATTTTTCGACTTTTTGCGATGTGTAAGTCAATAAAATGGAACAATGTATGAATGAAACAAGTGGAATTAAATATTTTAAGCTTGAAAATGAAAATGTCCTGTGTTTTATTCTGCCCAGCCCCCCTTAACTCGTGAGTCAAAAGCAGAATTTCTATGGTGTGACACCCCCATAAGCGATTGCAATAAAATAACGTAGGCAATAATTTTGCCAAGTTATGCCCAGTTTTGACCAATACTTGTTTTATTTTGCTCAGCTCCCCTTAACTCGTAAGTCAAAAGCCGGATTTCTATGGTGTAACTTTTTGGCACCTCCATATAAGGATCTAGAGAAAAAACTATTGCATAATTTTGCCCAAGTTATGCCCAGTTTTGATCAATAGTTGTTTTATTTTGCCCAGCCCCCCCCCCTTAATTCGTTAGTCAAAAGCTGTATTTCTATGGTGTAAGTTTTTGGCTCCACTTCTATGGTGCTACACCATAGAAACAATTCGTTCTACTGAAACTCTTGTTGCTGGAATAGTTAAAATAGGAGATAATAACTTATACATTTCAGGAAAAACATCTGGAAATTCGGTATGAATAATATTTAAGCTTTTTTTGAAGATCTAGATTGTGAAATTGATGGTCTAGATAAACATTTGAAAGTTCATTTACTAAACGATCTTTTTGAAACATATTAAGATATAACTTTAACAATGTATTTAAACTTTTCTGGGGAAATTCCTTGCAGTATTCGTTATATCTACTTGAATCGACAAGAGCAAGAAACTCAAGTTGACTCAAATTAGCAAATCTTGTGTCCAATTGAATAATTACGCAATCTAGAATTTCATAAAACACGATTTAGTAGTATGCTTTGATTTCATTTTCGATTTGGCCCCGTTTGTGTGGAAGAGCTGTTCGTCCTTGGGCAGCTACAAAAATCTAAGTGGAGCCAAAAACTTACACCATAGAAATACAGCTTTTGACTAACGAATTAAAGGGGGGGGCTGGGCAAAACAAAACAACTATTAGTCAAAACTGGGCACAACTTGGGCAAAATTATATAAAATTATGCAGAAATAAGCTTGGGTAAAACTTGAAAACCCTTTGCATGACCTCTAAAAGGCTTAGAATTCTAAGTTAGTGAGTCTAAAGCTTTGCCCAAGATGACCTCTATGAGGTTTAGAATTGTTAGGTAGTGAGTCAAAAGTTAATCCCAAGATCAGACATTGTTTAAGACGTGTGTAATGGGTTATAGATACCCTGTGATGCGTTTAGAACCCTGAATTCGTGAAGATCTGGTTTGGTTTATGTAAAAAATTAAGGTTGGGCAAAATTGGGCGTAATTTGGGCAAATTTATGGCCTACTTTATTTTATTTCAATCGCTTAAGGGGGTGCTACACCATAGAAATTCGGCTTTTGACTCACGAGTTAAAGGGGACTGGGCAAAGTAAAACAACTATTGGTCAAAACTGGGCATAACTTGGGCAAAATTATGCAACAGTTTTTTTCTCGAAATTCTTTTATGGGGGTGCCAAAAACTTACACCATAGAAATTCGCCTTTTGACTCCTGAGTTAAGGGGTGCTGGGCAAAATAAAACAACTATTGGTGAAAACTGGGCATAACTTGGGCAAAATTATGCAATAGTTTTTTTCTCGAAATTCTTATATGGGGGTGCCAAAAACTTACACCATAAAAATTCGGCTTTTGACTCCTGGCGGAACCTCATAGAGGTCATCTTGGGCAAAGCTTTAGACTCACTAACTTAGAATTCTAAGCCTTGTAGAGGTCATGCAAAGGGTTTTCAAGTTTTACCCAAGCTTATTTCTGCATAATTTTATATAATTTTGCCCAAGTTGTGCCCAGTTTTGACCAATAGTTGTTTTATTTTGCCCAGTCCCCCCCCCCTTATTTCGTTAGTCAAAAGCTGTATTTCTATGGTGTAAGTTTCTGGCTCCACTTAGATTTTTGTAGCTGCTCAAGGACAAACAGCTCTTCCACACAAACGTGGCCAAAACGAAAATTAAATCAAAACATCCTACAAAATCGTGTTTTATGAAATTCTAGATTGCGTAATTATTCAATTGGACACAAGATTTGCTGATTTGAGTCAACATGAGTTTCTTGCTCTTGTCGATTCAAGTAGATATAACGAATACTGCAAGGAATTTCCCCAGAAAAGTTTAAATACATTGTTAAAGTTATATCCTAATATGTTTCAAGAAGATCGTTTAGTAAATGAACTTTCAAATGTTTATCTAGACCATCAATTTCACAATCTAGATCTTCAAAAAAAGCTTAAATATTATTTATACCGAATTTCGAGATGTCTTTCCTGAAATGTATAAGTTATTATCTCTAATTTTAACTATTCCAGCAACAAGCGTTTCAGTAGAACAAAATGTTTCTTGTTTAAGTCGTATTAAGACAGCCAGAAAGAATACTATGTCTCAAGATCGTTTGTATGGTTTATCCCTACTGTCTATCGAATAATCATTGATGAAAGAGTTAAGTAGCAAGCCATAATTTTACGACATAATTTTAAACCAATATGCAAATATGAAAGATCGGCGCCCTGACTTGCTTTTTAAAACTTAATTTGCCGATTTCCGCAGAGTCATTGTTTTCCTTAAATTATATTATAAAAACAGTAAATTAATTTCTTTATTATGTTAACCGTATTATGTAGTGATTAGATAATTTCCATACTTACAAACGTTGGTGTATTACGTTTAGTTTTTTAGCCTCGCCTTTCTGGGAAGTCACGAGCCGCCACTGCTTCATCCACAGCTTCAGAAAAGTTAACGTATTTATTTACTTGTTTATTTAACACTTAATTACTTCTAATATATGCCGCAATGGAGTCGAAAAAAATTGTGTCGATAAATTCATTAAGGGCGCCAAAACAATCTTTGCATCGGGGCGCCATAACCCCTAGGGCCGGCACTGGCAAGTGTTGAACGTATTTTTAGTGTCATGAAGAATGATTGGACAGATCAACGTAACAAAATACTCGTGGAGTCAGTCAGAAGTGATCTATGTATATTTTTTAACATTCCATATCGATGTGTTGAAGTCAAAAAGTTATTATTATTTTAAAATCATCGTTACACTGTGATATTATTGTAATTATTTCAATACATAGATTTAGAAAAAAATTTAATTTTCTTGGCACCACCCCCCACCGGGTGGTTTGTTTTTTTTTCAAAGGCACCTAGTAGCCCTAAACGTGCATTATCACAGATTTTAGAACTGACATTATACAAGATATAACAAAAATATCAAATATTGATCGTAACTTTTTAATTTACCGAGTTACTGCAAAACAAATCTTAAATACAAAAGTTTTTTAGTTTATTCCGATGCATATTGTGACGTTTGATTTGTTCGTATTTTCTTTTGTTTTGTTGCTATAGCAACTAACTTTGTTTTTAGTAATGCTCATTTATTATAACAAAAAAAAGTTAAAATTAGAAAAAAATTTAGAAAAAAACACGAAAATTAATCAATTAATAATGAGAAGTGGCTTGCAGTAAAATTAATTTATTAAGACTTGATTATTCATTTTGGTCAAGTATGCTATGGAGATTTGATAACTAAAACTGTAACACGCAAACAAACGAGTACATAATTATTACTCTATTAATTACAAAGTGTTATATAAATTATTACAAATTATAACAAATTATTAAGATTAATTGCAAGTTATTGTTACAAGGCAATACTTGCAATAATTGTGAAGACATAGCTCATTTAAGTGAGATGTATGGGGATAGGAGACGGACTCAAAGTCTAATTCATAATGTTCATAATCCTTTTAATTAGTAATTTCTAATTAAAAGTATAATTTTTTCTTAGCGCATGTGTTTCATGATTTTCTAGATTATCGGCATGAATTGTATGTTCAGAACACGCACGACAGATGGCGCTGCGTATTTATTTCTCGCTCTTAATGTAAATTCACTTTTGGTATAAAAGGTTAGGGAATAATGATTATGTTAACTTAGGCATCACATCGTACATAAATACAGCCTAGTAAATTTTTGGATTCCAGTACTACGCCACGCGTAGAATGAATACTGGATAATAATATAACACAATGTCAAGGAGTCGAACCTGGGCTACTTGGGTGAAAGTCCAGCACGCTAGACAATACACTTCCCATATTAAACCATTCTCCTCTTGATGTGTTTGTTGATAGTGATAATATGATATGCCCCAACCACCGTTTCAAGTTTGGAATTTGTTTGAAACGACGAAAACTTTGTGCTCACTCAGCCATTTTATAGAAAGAGTACGATGTCATTGAAACCATCTTGCAAAATACAAAATATTATTCCCTGTAGGCCAAACTATGCGTGCAACTTGCAAATGTAATAAGTATAATGAACTAAAAAAATATCCTGTACCAACTTCCAGGTTTTCAAAAGCCAAGATATATATAACATATGGTATGTCAACTCGCCGTCATTTCGTCAACCAATTTTAACGCGAGCTAAATTTCTGATAGATGGCGCGACGTGCGAGCATGATTGTCATTCTACAGCAACATAACTTGTAATAATGAATATTTACTTTTGGCGTATTTTTCGTAATACAAATTAAATAAAGTTTTTCATGATGATAGAGGTACAAGATTCTTTGGCATTATTAAAATGCTAAATTGTGACTCTTCTTTATTTAAAACATCTTTGGTAATAAAACTAAATTGAAATTTTATTTTTTACAGCAAACTAAGGCAACATCTTTTTTTATTTTCATTTAACTAAATAATAAGACTACAAATTGACCTATGCAAACATTTCTTTGGAGAATTGTAATTAAATTCATCAATTATTTTGTAATATTTTACGGAAAGCAGATAAACTGCAAGCATGGATTGATGCAACAGGAGTTTTATTAACAAGTAAAGACTTTGTGTGCCACTATAAAAAAAATCTATATGCGAACTTCAAACCTATTAGACGCTCTAAAGGTTTCAAGTATTAAAAAAGAGTAGGTATAAGTCGAATTATATATACTTAATGCTTAAACATGTTTTTAATTATATGCATTAAGCAGGTTAAGTAAAACTGTTACTGGTAATTAATAGCAATAAAGCACACATCTCAGCATAATTTTTATAGCAACAAGAAGCTAAATAGCAATATAAACATGGTCCACATGTGAAACGGACAAAAATATTAAATGCAACAGCAGAACACAGGCTTTTGTACTGAAAAGCAATAGTTTTTTGACTTGATAACAATTATATTATTGTGCATCTAACTCTGTAACAAACAAGATCAATTACAGCAAAACTATCCATGAAATATTTATATTTTAAAAAGACCAATTGTGGTCTGGTAAGGAAAGTGAAGTCGACATCGATCACTATTACAATAAAATCTAAACATAAATGTAATGTACGTAAAGATTGGTTTGACCCTGTAGTACAGACATATTCATATTTTGGAAACAAAATTCTTTCTGGTAACCAAATTTTGAAGTTATTTTAAGAACCTCAGTCACTTCCATGAGAATCCATACAAGACCTTCCATGCAATGTCCCTGGAAAATATAAGAGGTTTAGATTAAAGCGATTTCATTTTATGATAAATTTAAGAATTACATTTTGACAACTGATTTTCTAAATACCTTATATTGTGATTGAGAAATACATAACGGCCCTCACTCCATTACCATTAGCCACATACAGAAAGGTGGAATCCCTAAAAAGAGCAATTTTAATAGAACAATTAAACATCAAACTATTTACTGGTAAAATTTATCACATGATACGAATGCCGTTTTGCTATCGAAAACAAACCAGAAAAATTAGTTTAGAAATAATAAAGTGTTCATTTATACTTACCTACCTGTATATTTGAGAACGCGCTATCTTTTATTAACTCTGGCTTGTTAATTATAATAAACAGAAACAAAGCTGCATAAGAAACATCAATTAAATTCTCGAACGACAATAATAAAAATATAAATTTTATTATTATTAAAAAAGCTTAATAAATTTTGAAGGTTAACAGATGTGGTTTGGTTTGACACTCACGTTTCACTGTTGCGGCATCTAGCGGCGACTTTCGAACTAATGAACTCGCTTCAATTTTGGGTGAAAAATTTATCATGGCAAGCATAGGAGAGTTGACCTACCAGTGTTTTATATATCTTGTCAAAAGCTAATAAAAGAGCATGCATGAAGTTCTCAATAATTTTATATTCCTAAGACAACAAAATAACAAGCTGATACTTTTTTGCCAATTTGTAGTGCCAAAAAGCAACTTAAATTTACTTCGACGTTAGCTGGTGAAAAACTTTCAGAAAGGTAAAAAATAATAATTTTTAACATGGAAGCCTAGTACAAATTTAAATAAAGAAAATATGAGTGGAAAATGTCTCATAGCAACTTTAATTCATAACCTACTTTGAATAGTTCAGTTCATATTATTTTAAAAATTGGTATCGCTGTCCCAAGAGATGTAGTTTTTCTAAAATCAAGACAAATACCAAAACAAACTAAATATAAATGTATTACCAAAAGTAAATATTACACTCAATAAATTTATACAACCAGGAATTTATAACTACATATACTTTTTCACAATCACCTGTACTATGGTATTAGTTTACTATTAGCTACACTATTTTGAAAGTAGATTATTGTAAGAATAACTTCAGCAATAAAAAACGTGTGTACTTTAGAATATTTATTTATTTTTCTATGTTTATTATTGTTGCCATGGCAATTTCTATGCTTCAATGCCTTCCTGATGGAAGTTATTAATGTAATGATCCCGTGGTGATCATTTATATTGCAGGATCATTAGAGAACAACCGTGATGTCTACATAACTGGAAATTTTCACAACTGTATATTTTACAACTCAAAATTTCAGATTCCTTAAAAATCTACAACAACAAACGTTGCTCAATAATTTGATTCAACTGAGAATTCTACCGTACAAAATTAACAGTGTCGAACTGGCAGCATTAAGGCCCACGTGGCCGTTTTTTCTTGTTCTATAAGTTAACATAAATCTTATTATTACACTGTGCAACAATTTTCGGGTCATCGGTTCCAGCCCGAGTAGCTACAACGCGAAATGAAAGTAGACCAACAGACTAACAAAACCCCCCCAGGGTTTGGCTACATTATCTCGCATTACTATTGTATGAGCTCCTGAAGTTGGCATGTTTTTATGCCCATTTTTCGACTTTTTGCGATGTGTAAGTCAATAAAATGGAACAATGTATGAATGAAACAAGTGGAATTAAATATTTTAAGCTTGAAAATGAAAATGTCCTGTGTTTTATTCTGCCCAGCCCCCCTTAACTCGTGAGTCAAAAGCAGAATTTCTATGGTGTGACACCCCCATAAGCGATTGCAATAAAATAACGTAGGCAATAATTTTGCCAAGTTATGCCCAGTTTTGACCAATACTTGTTTTATTTTGCTCAGCTCCCCTTAACTCGTAAGTCAAAAGCCGGATTTCTATGGTGTAACTTTTTGGCACCTCCATATAAGGATCTAGAGAAAAAACTATTGCATAATTTTGCCCAAGTTATGCCCAGTTTTGATCAATAGTTGTTTTATTTTGCCCAGCCCCCCCCCCCTTAATTCGTTAGTCAAAAGCTGTATTTCTATGGTGTAAGTTTTTGGCTCCACTTCTATGGTGCTACACCATAGAAACAATTCGTTCTACTGAAACTCTTGTTGCTGGAATAGTTAAAATAGGAGATAATAACTTATACATTTCAGGAAAAACATCTGGAAATTCGGTATGAATAATATTTAAGCTTTTTTTGAAGATCTAGATTGTGAAATTGATGGTCTAGATAAACATTTGAAAGTTCATTTACTAAACGATCTTTTTGAAACATATTAAGATATAACTTTAACAATGTATTTAAACTTTTCTGGGGAAATTCCTTGCAGTATTCGTTATATCTACTTGAATCGACAAGAGCAAGAAACTCAAGTTGACTCAAATTAGCAAATCTTGTGTCCAATTGAATAATTACGCAATCTAGAATTTCATAAAACACGATTTAGTAGTATGCTTTGATTTCATTTTCGATTTGGCCCCGTTTGTGTGGAAGAGCTGTTCGTCCTTGGGCAGCTACAAAAATCTAAGTGGAGCCAAAAACTTACACCATAGAAATACAGCTTTTGACTAACGAATTAAAGGGGGGGGGGCTGGGCAAAACAAAACAACTATTAGTCAAAACTGGGCACAACTTGGGCAAAATTATATAAAATTATGCAGAAATAAGCTTGGGTAAAACTTGAAAACCCTTTGCATGACCTCTAAAAGGCTTAGAATTCTAAGTTAGTGAGTCTAAAGCTTTGCCCAAGATGACCTCTATGAGGTTTAGAATTGTTAGGTAGTGAGTCAAAAGTTAATCCCAAGATCAGACATTGTTTAAGACGTGTGTAATGGGTTATAGATACCCTGTGATGCGTTTAGAACCCTGAATTCGTGAAGATCTGGTTTGGTTTATGTAAAAAATTAAGGTTGGGCAAAATTGGGCGTAATTTGGGCAAATTTATGGCCTACTTTATTTTATTTCAATCGCTTAAGGGGGTGCTACACCATAGAAATTCGGCTTTTGACTCACGAGTTAAAGGGGACTGGGCAAAGTAAAACAACTATTGGTCAAAACTGGGCATAACTTGGGCAAAATTATGCAACAGTTTTTTTCTCGAAATTCTTTTATGGGGGTGCCAAAAACTTACACCATAGAAATTCGCCTTTTGACTCCTGAGTTAAGGGGTGCTGGGCAAAATAAAACAACTATTGGTGAAAACTGGGCATAACTTGGGCAAAATTATGCAATAGTTTTTTTCTCGAAATTCTTATATGGGGGTGCCAAAAACTTACACCATAAAAATTCGGCTTTTGACTCCTGGCGGAACCTCATAGAGGTCATCTTGGGCAAAGCTTTAGACTCACTAACTTAGAATTCTAAGCCTTGTAGAGGTCATGCAAAGGGTTTTCAAGTTTTACCCAAGCTTATTTCTGCATAATTTTATATAATTTTGCCCAAGTTGTGCCCAGTTTTGACCAATAGTTGTTTTATTTTGCCCAGTCCCCCCCCCCCTTATTTCGTTAGTCAAAAGCTGTATTTCTATGGTGTAAGTTTCTGGCTCCACTTAGATTTTTGTAGCTGCTCAAGGACAAACAGCTCTTCCACACAAACGTGGCCAAAACGAAAATTAAATCAAAACATCCTACAAAATCGTGTTTTATGAAATTCTAGATTGCGTAATTATTCAATTGGACACAAGATTTGCTGATTTGAGTCAACATGAGTTTCTTGCTCTTGTCGATTCAAGTAGATATAACGAATACTGCAAGGAATTTCCCCAGAAAAGTTTAAATACATTGTTAAAGTTATATCCTAATATGTTTCAAGAAGATCGTTTAGTAAATGAACTTTCAAATGTTTATCTAGACCATCAATTTCACAATCTAGATCTTCAAAAAAAGCTTAAATATTATTTATACCGAATTTCGAGATGTCTTTCCTGAAATGTATAAGTTATTATCTCTAATTTTAACTATTCCAGCAACAAGCGTTTCAGTAGAACAAAATGTTTCTTGTTTAAGTCGTATTAAGACAGCCAGAAAGAATACTATGTCTCAAGATCGTTTGTATGGTTTATCCCTACTGTCTATCGAATAATCATTGATGAAAGAGTTAAGTAGCAAGCCATAATTTTACGACATAATTTTAAACCAATATGCAAATATGAAAGATCGGCGCCCTGACTTGCTTTTTAAAACTTAATTTGCCGATTTCCGCAGAGTCATTGTTTTCCTTAAATTATATTATAAAAACAGTAAATTAATTTCTTTATTATGTTAACCGTATTATGTAGTGATTAGATAATTTCCATACTTACAAACGTTGGTGTATTACGTTTAGTTTTTTAGCCTCGCCTTTCTGGGAAGTCACGAGCCGCCACTGCTTCATCCACAGCTTCAGAAAAGTTAACGTATTTATTTACTTGTTTATTTAACACTTAATTACTTCTAATATATGCCGCAATGGAGTCGAAAAAAATTGTGTCGATAAATTCATTAAGGGCGCCAAAACAATCTTTGCATCGGGGCGCCATAACCCCTAGGGCCGGCACTGGCAAGTGTTGAACGTATTTTTAGTGTCATGAAGAATGATTGGACAGATCAACGTAACAAAATACTCGTGGAGTCAGTCAGAAGTGATCTATGTATATTTTTTAACATTCCATATCGATGTGTTGAAGTCAAAAAGTTATTATTATTTTAAAATCATCGTTACACTGTGATATTATTGTAATTATTTCAATACATAGATTTAGAAAAAAAATTAATTTTCTTGGCACCACCCCCCACCGGGTGGTTTGTTTTTTTTTCAAAGGCACCTAGTAGCCCTAAACGTGCATTATCACAGATTTTAGAACTGACATTATACAAGATATAACAAAAATATCAAATATTGATCGTAACTTTTTAATTTACCGAGTTACTGCAAAACAAATCTTAAATACAAAAGTTTTTTAGTTTATTCCGATGCATATTGTGACGTTTGATTTGTTCGTATTTTCTTTTGTTTTGTTGCTATAGCAACTAACTTTGTTTTTAGTAATGCTCATTTATTATAACAAAAAAAAGTTAAAATTAGAAAAAAATTTAGAAAAAAACACGAAAATTAATCAATTAATAATGAGAAGTGGCTTGCAGTAAAATTAATTTATTAAGACTTGATTATTCATTTTGGTCAAGTATGCTATGGAGATTTGATAACTAAAACTGTAACACGCAAACAAACGAGTACATAATTATTACTCTATTAATTACAAAGTGTTATATAAATTATTACAAATTATAACAAATTATTAAGATTAATTGCAAGTTATTGTTACAAGGCAATACTTGCAATAATTGTGAAGACATAGCTCATTTAAGTGAGATGTATGGGGATAGGAGACGGACTCAAAGTCTAATTCATAATGTTCATAATCCTTTTAATTAGTAATTTCTAATTAAAAGTATAATTTTTTCTTAGCGCATGTGTTTCATGATTTTCTAGATTATCGGCATGAATTGTATGTTCAGAACACGCACGACAGATGGCGCTGCGTATTTATTTCTCGCTCTTAATGTAAATTCACTTTTGGTATAAAAGGTTAGGGAATAATGATTATGTTAACTTAGGCATCACATCGTACATAAATACAGCCTAGTAAATTTTTGGATTCCAGTACTACGCCACGCGTAGAATGAATACTGGATAATAATATAACACAATGTCAAGGAGTCGAACCTGGGCTACTTGGGTGAAAGTCCAGCACGCTAGACAATACACTTCCCATATTAAACCATTCTCCTCTTGATGTGTTTGTTGATAGTGATAATATGATATGCCCCAACCACCGTTTCAAGTTTGGAATTTGTTTGAAACGACGAAAACTTTGTGCTCACTCAGCCATTTTATAGAAAGAGTACGATGTCATTGAAACCATCTTGCAAAATACAAAATATTATTCCCTGTAGGCCAAACTATGCGTGCAACTTGCAAATGTAATAAGTATAATGAACTAAAAAAATATCCTGTACCAACTTCCAGGTTTTCAAAAGCCAAGATATATATAACATATGGTATGTCAACTCGCCGTCATTTCGTCAACCAATTTTAACGCGAGCTAAATTTCTGATAGATGGCGCGACGTGCGAGCATGATTGTCATTCTACAGCAACATAACTTGTAATAATGAATATTTACTTTTGGCGTATTTTTCGTAATACAAATTAAATAAAGTTTTTCATGATGATAGAGGTACAAGATTCTTTGGCATTATTAAAATGCTAAATTGTGACTCTTCTTTATTTAAAACATCTTTGGTAATAAAACTAAATTGAAATTTTATTTTTTACAGCAAACTAAGGCAACATCTTTTTTTATTTTCATTTAACTAAATAATAAGACTACAAATTGACCTATGCAAACATTTCTTTGGAGAATTGTAATTAAATTCATCAATTATTTTGTAATATTTTACGGAAAGCAGATAAACTGCAAGCATGGATTGATGCAACAGGAGTTTTATTAACAAGTAAAGACTTTGTGTGCCACTATAAAAAAAATCTATATGCGAACTTCAAACCTATTAGACGCTCTAAAGGTTTCAAGTATTAAAAAAGAGTAGGTATAAGTCGAATTATATATACTTAATGCTTAAACATGTTTTTAATTATATGCATTAAGCAGGTTAAGTAAAACTGTTACTGGTAATTAATAGCAATAAAGCACACATCTCAGCATAATTTTTATAGCAACAAGAAGCTAAATAGCAATATAAACATGGTCCACATGTGAAACGGACAAAAATATTAAATGCAACAGCAGAACACAGGCTTTTGTACTGAAAAGCAATAGTTTTTTGACTTGATAGCAATTATATTATTGTGCATCTAACTCTGTAACAAACAAGATCAATTACAGCAAAACTATCCATGAAATATTTATATTTTAAAAAGACCAATTGTGGTCTGGTAAGGAAAGTGAAGTCGACATCGATCACTATTACAATAAAATCTAAACATAAATGTAATGTACGTAAAGATTGGTTTGACCCTGTAGTACAGACATATTCATATTTTGGAAACAAAATTCTTTCTGGTAACCAAATTTTGAAGTTATTTTAAGAACCTCAGTCACTTCCATGAGAATCCATACAAGACCTTCCATGCAATGTCCCTGGAAAATATAAGAGGTTTAGATTAAAGCGATTTCATTTTATGATAAATTTAAGAATTACATTTTGACAACTGATTTTCTAAATACCTTATATTGTGATTGAGAAATACATAACGGCCCTCACTCCATTACCATTAGCCACATACAGAAAGGTGGAATCCCTAAAAAGAGCAATTTTAATAGAACAATTAAACATCAAACTATTTACTGGTAAAATTTATCACATGATACGAATGCCGTTTTGCTATCGAAAACAAACCAGAAAAATTAGTTTAGAAATAATAAAGTGTTCATTTATACTTACCTACCTGTATATTTGAGAACGCGCTATCTTTTATTAACTCTGGCTTGTTAATTATAATAAACAGAAACAAAGCTGCATAAGTAACATCAATTAAATTCTCGAACGACAATAATAAAAATATAAATTTTATTATTATTAAAAAAGCTTAATAAATTTTGAAGGTTAACAGATGTGGTTTGGTTTGACACTCACGTTTCACTGTTGCGGCATCTAGCGGCGACTTTCGAACTAATGAACTCGCTTCAATTTTGGGTGAAAAATTTATCATGGCAAGCATAGGAGAGTTGACCTACCAGTGTTTTATATATCTTGTCAAAAGCTAATAAAAGAGCATGCATGAAGTTCTCAATAATTTTATATTCCTAAGACAACAAAATAACAAGCTGATACTTTTTTGCCAATTTGTAGTGCCAAAAAGCAACTTAAATTTACTTCGACGTTAGCTGGTGAAAAACTTTCAGAAAGGTAAAAAATAATAATTTTTAACATGGAAGCCTAGTACAAATTTAAATAAAGAAAATATGAGTGGAAAATGTCTCATAGCAACTTTAATTCATAACCTACTTTGAATAGTTCAGTTCATATTATTTTAAAAATTGGTATCGCTGTCCCAAGAGATGTAGTTTTTCTAAAATCAAGACAAATACCAAAACAAACTAAATATAAATGTATTACCAAAAGTAAATATTACACTCAATAAATTTATACAACCAGGAATTTATAACTACATATACTTTTTCACAATCACCTGTACTATGGTATTAGTTTACTATTAGCTACACTATTTTGAAAGTAGATTATTGTAAGAATAACTTCAGCAATAAAAAACGTGTGTACTTTAGAATATTTATTTATTTTTCTATGTTTATTATTGTTGCCATGGCAATTTCTATGCTTCAATGCCTTCCTGATGGAAGTTATTAATGTAATGATCCCGTGGTGATCATTTATATTGCAGGATCATTAGAGAACAACCGTGATGTCTACATAACTGGAAATTTTCACAACTGTATATTTTACAACTCAAAATTTCAGATTCCTTAAAAATCTACAACAACAAACGTTGCTCAATAATTTGATTCAACTGAGAATTCTACCGTACAAAATTAACAGTGTCGAACTGGCAGCATTAAGGCCCACGTGGCCGTTTTTTCTTGTTCTATAAGTTAACATAAATCTTATTATTACACTGTGCAACAATTTTCGGGTCATCGGTTCCAGCCCGAGTAGCTACAACGCGAAATGAAAGTAGACCAACAGACTAACAAAACCCCCCCAGGGTTTGGCTACATTATCTCGCATTACTATTGTATGAGCTCCTGAAGTTGGCATGTTTTTATGCCCATTTTTCGACTTTTTGCGATGTGTAAGTCAATAAAATGGAACAATGTATGAATGAAACAAGTGGAATTAAATATTTTAAGCTTGAAAATGAAAATGTCCTGTGTTTTATTCTGCCCAGCCCCCCTTAACTCGTGAGTCAAAAGCAGAATTTCTATGGTGTGACACCCCCATAAGCGATTGCAATAAAATAACGTAGGCAATAATTTTGCCAAGTTATGCCCAGTTTTGACCAATACTTGTTTTATTTTGCTCAGCTCCCCTTAACTCGTAAGTCAAAAGCCGGATTTCTATGGTGTAACTTTTTGGCACCTCCATATAAGGATCTAGAGAAAAAACTATTGCATAATTTTGCCCAAGTTATGCCCAGTTTGGATCAATAGTTGTTTTATTTTGCCCAGCCCCCCCCCCCCTTAATTCGTTAGTCAAAAGCTGTATTTCTATGGTGTAAGTTTTTGGCTCCACTTCTATGGTGCTACACCATAGAAACAATTCGTTCTACTGAAACTCTTGTTGCTGGAATAGTTAAAATAGGAGATAATAACTTATACATTTCAGGAAAAACATCTGGAAATTCGGTATGAATAATATTTAAGCTTTTTTTGAAGATCTAGATTGTGAAATTGATGGTCTAGATAAACATTTGAAAGTTCATTTACTAAACGATCTTTTTGAAACATATTAAGATATAACTTTAACAAGGTATTTAAACTTTTCTGGGGAAATTCCTTGCAGTATTCGTTATATCTACTTGAATCGACAAGAGCAAGAAACTCAAGTTGACTCAAATTAGCAAATCTTGTGTCCAATTGAATAATTACGCAATCTAGAATTTCATAAAACACGATTTAGTAGTATGCTTTGATTTCATTTTCGATTTGGCCCCGTTTGTGTGGAAGAGCTGTTCGTCCTTGGGCAGCTACAAAAATCTAAGTGGAGCCAAAAACTTACACCATAGAAATACAGCTTTTGACTAACGAATTAAAGGGGGGGGGCTGGGCAAAACAAAACAACTATTAGTCAAAACTGGGCACAACTTGGGCAAAATTATATAAAATTATGCAGAAATAAGCTTGGGTAAAACTTGAAAACCCTTTGCATGACCTCTAAAAGGCTTAGAATTCTAAGTTAGTGAGTCTAAAGCTTTGCCCAAGATGACCTCTATGAGGTTTAGAATTGTTAGGTAGTGAGTCAAAAGTTAATCCCAAGATCAGACATTGTTTAAGACGTGTGTAATGGGTTATAGATACCCTGTGATGCGTTTAGAACCCTGAATTCGTGAAGATCTGGTTTGGTTTATGTAAAAAATTAAGGTTGGGCAAAATTGGGCGTAATTTGGGCAAATTTATGGCCTACTTTATTTTATTTCAATCGCTTAAGGGGGTGCTACACCATAGAAATTCGGCTTTTGACTCACGAGTTAAAGGGGACTGGGCAAAGTAAAACAACTATTGGTCAAAACTGGACATAACTTGGGCAAAATTATGCAACAGTTTTTTTCTCGAAATTCTTTTATGGGGGTGCCAAAAACTTACACCATAGAAATTCGCCTTTTGACTCCTGAGTTAAGGGGTGCTGGGCAAAATAAAACAACTATTGGTGAAAACTGGGCATAACTTGGGCAAAATTATGCAATAGTTTTTTTCTCGAAATTCTTATATGGGGGTGCCAAAAACTTACACCATAAAAATTCGGCTTTTGACTCCTGGCGGAACCTCATAGAGGTCATCTTGGGCAAAGCTTTAGACTCACTAACTTAGAATTCTAAGCCTTGTAGAGGTCATGCAAAGGGTTTTCAAGTTTTACCCAAGCTTATTTCTGCATAATTTTATATAATTTTGCCCAAGTTGTGCCCAGTTTTGACCAATAGTTGTTTTATTTTGCCCAGTCCCCCCCCCCCTTATTTCGTTAGTCAAAAGCTGTATTTCTATGGTGTAAGTTTCTGGCTCCACTTAGATTTTTGTAGCTGCTCAAGGACAAACAGCTCTTCCACACAAACGTGGCCAAAACGAAAATTAAATCAAAACATCCTACAAAATCGTGTTTTATGAAATTCTAGATTGCGTAATTATTCAATTGGACACAAGATTTGCTGATTTGAGTCAACATGAGTTTCTTGCTCTTGTCGATTCAAGTAGATATAACGAATACTGCAAGGAATTTCCCCAGAAAAGTTTAAATACATTGTTAAAGTTATATCCTAATATGTTTCAAGAAGATCGTTTAGTAAATGAACTTTCAAATGTTTATCTAGACCATCAATTTCACAATCTAGATCTTCAAAAAAAGCTTAAATATTATTTATACCGAATTTCGAGATGTCTTTCCTGAAATGTATAAGTTATTATCTCTAATTTTAACTATTCCAGCAACAAGCGTTTCAGTAGAACAAAATGTTTCTTGTTTAAGTCGTATTAAGACAGCCAGAAAGAATACTATGTCTCAAGATCGTTTGTATGGTTTATCCCTACTGTCTATCGAATAATCATTGATGAAAGAGTTAAGTAGCAAGCCATAATTTTACGACATAATTTTAAACCAATATGCAAATATGAAAGATCGGCGCCCTGACTTGCTTTTTAAAACTTAATTTGCCGATTTCCGCAGAGTCATTGTTTTCCTTAAATTATATTATAAAAACAGTAAATTAATTTCTTTATTATGTTAACCGTATTATGTAGTGATTAGATAATTTCCATACTTACAAACGTTGGTGTATTACGTTTAGTTTTTTAGCCTCGCCTTTCTGGGAAGTCACGAGCCGCCACTGCTTCATCCACAGCTTCAGAAAAGTTAACGTATTTATTTACTTGTTTATTTAACACTTAATTACTTCTAATATATGCCGCAATGGAGTCGAAAAAAATTGTGTCGATAAATTCATTAAGGGCGCCAAAACAATCTTTGCATCGGGGCGCCATAACCCCTAGGGCCGGCACTGGCAAGTGTTGAACGTATTTTTAGTGTCATGAAGAATGATTGGACAGATCAACGTAACAAAATACTCGTGGAGTCAGTCAGAAGTGATCTATGTATATTTTTTAACATTCCATATCGATGTGTTGAAGTCAAAAAGTTATTATTATTTTAAAATCATCGTTACACTGTGATATTATTGTAATTATTTCAATACATAGATTTAGAAAAAAATTTAATTTTCTTGGCACCACCCCCCACCGGGTGGTTTGTTTTTTTTTCAAAGGCACCTAGTAGCCCTAAACGTGCATTATCACAGATTTTAGAACTGACATTATACAAGATATAACAAAAATATCAAATATTGATCGTAACTTTTTAATTTACCGAGTTACTGCAAAACAAATCTTAAATACAAAAGTTTTTTAGTTTATTCCGATGCATATTGTGACGTTTGATTTGTTCGTATTTTCTTTTGTTTTGTTGCTATAGCAACTAACTTTGTTTTTAGTAATGCTCATTTATTATAACAAAAAAAAGTTAAAATTAGAAAAAAATTTAGAAAAAAACACGAAAATTAATCAATTAATAATGAGAAGTGGCTTGCAGTAAAATTAATTTATTAAGACTTGATTATTCATTTTGGTCAAGTATGCTATGGAGATTTGATAACTAAAACTGTAACACGCAAACAAACGAGTACATAATTATTACTCTATTAATTACAAAGTGTTATATAAATTATTACAAATTATAACAAATTATTAAGATTAATTGCAAGTTATTGTTACAAGGCAATACTTGCAATAATTGTGAAGACATAGCTCATTTAAGTGAGATGTATGGGGATAGGAGACGGACTCAAAGTCTAATTCATAATGTTCATAATCCTTTTAATTAGTAATTTCTAATTAAAAGTATAATTTTTTCTTAGCGCATGTGTTTCATGATTTTCTAGATTATCGGCATGAATTGTATGTTCAGAACACGCACGACAGATGGCACTGCGTATTTATTTCTCGCTCTTAATGTAAATTCACTTTTGGTATAAAAGGTTAGGGAATAATGATTATGTTAACTTAGGCATCACATCGTACATAAATACAGCCTAGTAAATTTTTGGATTCCAGTACTACGCCACGCGTAGAATGAATACTGGATAATAATATAACACAATGTCAAGGAGTCGAACCTGGGCTACTTGGGTGAAAGTCCAGCACGCTAGACAATACACTTCCCATATTAAACCATTCTCCTCTTGATGTGTTTGTTGATAGTGATAATATGATATGCCCCAACCACCGTTTCAAGTTTGGAATTTGTTTGAAACGACGAAAACTTTGTGCTCACTCAGCCATTTTATAGAAAGAGTACGATGTCATTGAAACCATCTTGCAAAATACAAAATATTATTCCCTGTAGGCCAAACTATGCGTGCAACTTGCAAATGTAATAAGTATAATGAACTAAAAAAATATCCTGTACCAACTTCCAGGTTTTCAAAAGCCAAGATATATATAACATATGGTATGTCAACTCGCCGTCATTTCGTCAACCAATTTTAACGCGAGCTAAATTTCTGATAGATGGCGCGACGTGCGAGCATGATTGTCATTCTACAGCAACATAACTTGTAATAATGAATATTTACTTTTGGCGTATTTTTCGTAATACAAATTAAATAAAGTTTTTCATGATGATAGAGGTACAAGATTCTTTGGCATTATTAAAATGCTAAATTGTGACTCTTCTTTATTTAAAACATCTTTGGTAATAAAACTAAATTGAAATTTTATTTTTTACAGCAAACTAAGGCAACATCTTTTTTTATTTTCATTTAACTAAATAATAAGACTACAAATTGACCTATGCAAACATTTCTTTGGAGAATTGTAATTAAATTCATCAATTATTTTGTAATATTTTACGGAAAGCAGATAAACTGCAAGCATGGATTGATGCAACAGGAGTTTTATTAACAAGTAAAGACTTTGTGTGCCACTATAAAAAAAATCTATATGCGAACTTCAAACCTATTAGACGCTCTAAAGGTTTCAAGTATTAAAAAAGAGTAGGTATAAGTCGAATTATATATACTTAATGCTTAAACATGTTTTTAATTATATGCATTAAGCAGGTTAAGTAAAACTGTTACTGGTAATTAATAGCAATAAAGCACACATCTCAGCATAATTTTTATAGCAACAAGAAGCTAAATAGCAATATAAACATGGTCCACATGTGAAACGGACAAAAATATTAAATGCAACAGCAGAACACAGGCTTTTGTACTGAAAAGCAATAGTTTTTTGACTTGATAACAATTATATTATTGTGCATCTAACTCTGTAACAAACAAGATCAATTACAGCAAAACTATCCATGAAATATTTATATTTTAAAAAGACCAATTGTGGTCTGGTAAGGAAAGTGAAGTCGACATCGATCACTATTACAATAAAATCTAAACATAAATGTAATGTACGTAAAGATTGGTTTGACCCTGTAGTACAGACATATTCATATTTTGGAAACAAAATTCTTTCTGGTAACCAAATTTTGAAGTTATTTTAAGAACCTCAGTCACTTCCATGAGAATCCATACAAGACCTTCCATGCAATGTCCCTGGAAAATATAAGAGGTTTAGATTAAAGCGATTTCATTTTATGATAAATTTAAGAATTACATTTTGACAACTGATTTTCTAAATACCTTATATTGTGATTGAGAAATACATAACGGCCCTCACTCCATTACCATTAGCCACATACAGAAAGGTGGAATCCCTAAAAAGAGCAATTTTAATAGAACAATTAAACATCAAACTATTTACTGGTAAAATTTATCACATGATACGAATGCCGTTTTGCTATCGAAAACAAACCAGAAAAATTAGTTTAGAAATAATAAAGTGTTCATTTATACTTACCTACCTGTATATTTGAGAACGCGCTATCTTTTATTAACTCTGGCTTGTTAATTATAATAAACAGAAACAAAGCTGCATAAGAAACATCAATTAAATTCTCGAACGACAATAATAAAAATATAAATTTTATTATTATTAAAAAAGCTTAATAAATTTTGAAGGTTAACAGATGTGGTTTGGTTTGACACTCACGTTTCACTGTTGCGGCATCTAGCGGCGACTTTCGAACTAATGAACTCGCTTCAATTTTGGGTGAAAAATTTATCATGGCAAGCATAGGAGAGTTGACCTACCAGTGTTTTATATATCTTGTCAAAAGCTAATAAAAGAGCATGCATGAAGTTCTCAATAATTTTATATTCCTAAGACAACAAAATAACAAGCTGATACTTTTTTGCCAATTTGTAGTGCCAAAAAGCAACTTAAATTTACTTCGACGTTAGCTGGTGAAAAACTTTCAGAAAGGTAAAAAATAATAATTTTTAACATGGAAACCTAGTACAAATTTAAATAAAGAAAATATGAGTGGAAAATGTCTCATAGCAACTTTAATTCATAACCTACTTTGAATAGTTCAGTTCATATTATTTTAAAAATTGGTATCGCTGTCCCAAGAGATGTAGTTTTTCTAAAATCAAGACAAATACCAAAACAAACTAAATATAAATGTATTACCAAAAGTAAATATTACACTCAATAAATTTATACAACCAGGAATTTATAACTACATATACTTTTTCACAATCACCTGTACTATGGTATTAGTTTACTATTAGCTACACTATTTTGAAAGTAGATTATTGTAAGAATAACTTCAGCAATAAAAAACGTGTGTACTTTAGAATATTTATTTATTTTTCTATGTTTATTATTGTTGCCATGGCAATTTCTATGCTTCAATGCCTTCCTGATGGAAGTTATTAATGTAATGATCCCGTGGTGATCATTTATATTGCAGGATCATTAGAGAACAACCGTGATGTCTACATAACTGGAAATTTTCACAACTGTATATTTTACAACTCAAAATTTCAGATTCCTTAAAAATCTACAACAACAAACGTTGCTCAATAATTTGATTCAACTGAGAATTCTACCGTACAAAATTAACAGTGTCGAACTGGCAGCATTAAGGCCCATGTGGCCGTTTTTTCTTGTTCTATAAGTTAACATAAATCTTATTATTACACTGTGCAACAATTTTTGGGTCATCGGTTCCAGCCCGAGTAGCTACAACGCGAAATGAAAGTAGACCAACAGACTAACAAAACCCCCCCAGGGTTTGGCTACATTATCTCGCATTACTATTGTATGAGCTCCTGAAGTTGGCATGTTTTTATGCCCATTTTTCGACTTTTTGCGATGTGTAAGTCAATAAAATGGAACAATGTATGAATGAAACAAGTGGAATTAAATATTTTAAGCTTGAAAATGAAAATGTCCTGTGTTTTATTCTGCCCAGCCCCCCTTAACTCGTGAGTCAAAAGCAGAATTTCTATGGTGTGACACCCCCATAAGCGATTGCAATAAAATAACGTAGGCAATAATTTTGCCAAGTTATGCCCAGTTTTGACCAATACTTGTTTTATTTTGCTCAGCTCCCCTTAACTCGTAAGTCAAAAGCCGGATTTCTATGGTGTAACTTTTTGGCACCTCCATATAAGGATCTAGAGAAAAAACTATTGCATAATTTTGCCCAAGTTATGCCCAGTTTTGATCAATAGTTGTTTTATTTTGCCCAGCCCCCCCCCCTTAATTCGTTAGTCAAAAGCTGTATTTCTATGGTGTAAGTTTTTGGCTCCACTTCTATGGTGCTACACCATAGAAACAATTCGTTCTACTGAAACTCTTGTTGCTGGAATAGTTAAAATAGGAGATAATAACTTATACATTTCAGGAAAAACATCTGGAAATTCGGTATGAATAATATTTAAGCTTTTTTTGAAGATCTAGATTGTGAAATTGATGGTCTAGATAAACATTTGAAAGTTCATTTACTAAACGATCTTTTTGAAACATATTAAGATATAACTTTAACAATGTATTTAAACTTTTCTGGGAAAATTCCTTGCAGTATTCGTTATATCTACTTGAATCGACAAGAGCAAGAAACTCAAGTTGACTCAAATTAGCAAATCTTGTGTCCAATTGAATAATTACGCAATCTAGAATTTCATAAAACACGATTTAGTAGTATGCTTTGATTTCATTTTCGATTTGGCCCCGTTTGTGTGGAAGAGCTGTTCGTCCTTGGGCAGCTACAAAAATCTAAGTGGAGCCAAAAACTTACACCATAGAAATACAGCTTTTGACTAACGAATTAAAGGGGGGGGCTGGGCAAAACAAAACAACTATTAGTCAAAACTGGGCACAACTTGGGCAAAATTATATAAAATTATGCAGAAATAAGCTTGGGTAAAACTTGAAAACCCTTTGCATGACCTCTAAAAGGCTTAGAATTCTAAGTTAGTGAGTCTAAAGCTTTGCCCAAGATGACCTCTATGAGGTTTAGAATTGTTAGGTAGTGAGTCAAAAGTTAATCCCAAGATCAGACATTGTTTAAGACGTGTGTAATGGGTTATAGATACCCTGTGATGCGTTTAGAACCCTGAATTCGTGAAGATCTGGTTTGGTTTATGTAAAAAATTAAGGTTGGGCAAAATTGGGCGTAATTTGGGCAAATTTATGGCCTACTTTATTTTATTTCAATCGCTTAAGGGGGTGCTACACCATAGAAATTCGGCTTTTGACTCACGAGTTAAAGGGGACTGGGCAAAGTAAAACAACTATTGGTCAAAACTGGGCATAACTTGGGCAAAATTATGCAACAGTTTTTTTCTCGAAATTCTTTTATGGGGGTGCCAAAAACTTACACCATAGAAATTCGCCTTTTGACTCCTGAGTTAAGGGGTGCTGGGCAAAATAAAACAACTATTGGTGAAAACTGGGCATAACTTGGGCAAAATTATGCAATAGTTTTTTTCTCGAAATTCTTATATGGGGGTGCCAAAAACTTACACCATAAAAATTCGGCTTTTGACTCCTGGCGGAACCTCATAGAGGTCATCTTGGGCAAAGCTTTAGACTCACTAACTTAGAATTCTAAGCCTTGTAGAGGTCATGCAAAGGGTTTTCAAGTTTTACCCAAGCTTATTTCTGCATAATTTTATATAATTTTGCCCAAGTTGTGCCCAGTTTTGACCAATAGTTGTTTTATTTTGCCCAGTCCCCCCCCCTTTATTTCGTTAGTCAAAAGCTGTATTTCTATGGTGTAAGTTTCTGGCTCCACTTAGATTTTTGTAGCTGCTCAAGGACAAACAGCTCTTCCACACAAACGTGGCCAAAACGAAAATTAAATCAAAACATCCTACAAAATCGTGTTTTATGAAATTCTAGATTGCGTAATTATTCAATTGGACACAAGATTTGCTGATTTGAGTCAACATGAGTTTCTTGCTCTTGTCGATTCAAGTAGATATAACGAATACTGCAAGGAATTTCCCCAGAAAAGTTTAAATACATTGTTAAAGTTATATCCTAATATGTTTCAAGAAGATCGTTTAGTAAATGAACTTTCAAATGTTTATCTAGACCATCAATTTCACAATCTAGATCTTCAAAAAAAGCTTAAATATTATTTATACCGAATTTCGAGATGTCTTTCCTGAAATGTATAAGTTATTATCTCTAATTTTAACTATTCCAGCAACAAGCGTTTCAGTAGAACAAAATGTTTCTTGTTTAAGTCGTATTAAGACAGCCAGAAAGAATACTATGTCTCAAGATCGTTTGTATGGTTTATCCCTACTGTCTATCGAATAATCATTGATGAAAGAGTTAAGTAGCAAGCCATAATTTTACGACATAATTTTAAACCAATATGCAAATATGAAAGATCGGCGCCCTGACTTGCTTTTTAAAACTTAATTTGCCGATTTCCGCAGAGTCATTGTTTTCCTTAAATTATATTATAAAAACAGTAAATTAATTTCTTTATTATGTTAACCGTATTATGTAGTGATTAGATAATTTCCATACTTACAAACGTTGGTGTATTACGTTTAGTTTTTTAGCCTCGCCTTTCTGGGAAGTCACGAGCCGCCACTGCTTCATCCACAGCTTCAGAAAAGTTAACGTATTTATTTACTTGTTTATTTAACACTTAATTACTTCTAATATATGCCGCAATGGAGTCGAAAAAAATTGTGTCGATAAATTCATTAAGGGCGCCAAAACAATCTTTGCATCGGGGCGCCATAACCCCTAGGGCCGGCACTGGCAAGTGTTGAACGTATTTTTAGTGTCATGAAGAATGATTGGACAGATCAACGTAACAAAATACTCGTGGAGTCAGTCAGAAGTGATCTATGTATATTTTTTAACATTCCATATCGATGTGTTGAAGTCAAAAAGTTATTATTATTTTAAAATCATCGTTACACTGTGATATTATTGTAATTATTTCAATACATAGATTTAGAAAAAAATTTAATTTTCTTGGCACCACCCCCCACCGGGTGGTTTGTTTTTTTTTCAAAGGCACCTAGTAGCCCTAAACGTGCATTATCACAGATTTTAGAACTGACATTATACAAGATATAACAAAAATATCAAATATTGATCGTAACTTTTTAATTTACCGAGTTACTGCAAAACAAATCTTAAATACAAAAGTTTTTTAGTTTATTCCGATGCATATTGTGACGTTTGATTTGTTCGTATTTTCTTTTGTTTTGTTGCTATAGCAACTAACTTTGTTTTTAGTAATGCTCATTTATTATAACAAAAAAAAGTTAAAATTAGAAAAAAATTTAGAAAAAAACACGAAAATTAATCAATTAATAATGAGAAGTGGCTTGCAGTAAAATTAATTTATTAAGACTTGATTATTCATTTTGGTCAAGTATGCTATGGAGATTTGATAACTAAAACTGTAACACGCAAACAAACGAGTACATAATTATTACTCTATTAATTACAAAGTGTTATATAAATTATTACAAATTATAACAAATTATTAAGATTAATTGCAAGTTATTGTTACAAGGCAATACTTGCAATAATTGTGAAGACATAGCTCATTTAAGTGAGATGTATGGGGATAGGAGACGGACTCAAAGTCTAATTCATAATGTTCATAATCCTTTTAATTAGTAATTTCTAATTAAAAGTATAATTTTTTCTTAGCGCATGTGTTTCATGATTTTCTAGATTATCGGCATGAATTGTATGTTCAGAACACGCACGACAGATGGCACTGCGTATTTATTTCTCGCTCTTAATGTAAATTCACTTTTGGTATAAAAGGTTAGGGAATAATGATTATGTTAACTTAGGCATCACATCGTACATAAATACAGCCTAGTAAATTTTTGGATTCCAGTACTACGCCACGCGTAGAATGAATACTGGATAATAATATAACACAATGTCAAGGAGTCGAACCTGGGCTACTTGGGTGAAAGTCCAGCACGCTAGACAATACACTTCCCATATTAAACCATTCTCCTCTTGATGTGTTTGTTGATAGTGATAATATGATATGCCCCAACCACCGTTTCAAGTTTGGAATTTGTTTGAAACGACGAAAACTTTGTGCTCACTCAGCCATTTTATAGAAAGAGTACGATGTCATTGAAACCATCTTGCAAAATACAAAATATTATTCCCTGTAGGCCAAACTATGCGTGCAACTTGCAAATGTAATAAGTATAATGAACTAAAAAAATATCCTGTACCAACTTCCAGGTTTTCAAAAGCCAAGATATATATAACATATGGTATGTCAACTCGCCGTCATTTCGTCAACCAATTTTAACGCGAGCTAAATTTCTGATAGATGGCGCGACGTGCGAGCATGATTGTCATTCTACAGCAACATAACTTGTAATAATGAATATTTACTTTTGGCGTATTTTTCGTAATACAAATTAAATAAAGTTTTTCATGATGATAGAGGTACAAGATTCTTTGGCATTATTAAAATGCTAAATTGTGACTCTTCTTTATTTAAAACATCTTTGGTAATAAAACTAAATTGAAATTTTATTTTTTACAGCAAACTAAGGCAACATCTTTTTTTATTTTCATTTAACTAAATAATAAGACTACAAATTGACCTATGCAAACATTTCTTTGGAGAATTGTAATTAAATTCATCAATTATTTTGTAATATTTTACGGAAAGCAGATAAACTGCAAGCATGGATTGATGCAACAGGAGTTTTATTAACAAGTAAAGACTTTGTGTGCCACTATAAAAAAAATCTATATGCGAACTTCAAACCTATTAGACGCTCTAAAGGTTTCAAGTATTAAAAAAGAGTAGGTATAAGTCGAATTATATATACTTAATGCTTAAACATGTTTTTAATTATATGCATTAAGCAGGTTAAGTAAAACTGTTACTGGTAATTAATAGCAATAAAGCACACATCTCAGCATAATTTTTATAGCAACAAGAAGCTAAATAGCAATATAAACATGGTCCACATGTGAAACGGACAAAAATATTAAATGCAACAGCAGAACACAGGCTTTTGTACTGAAAAGCAATAGTTTTTTGACTTGATAACAATTATATTATTGTGCATCTAACTCTGTAACAAACAAGATCAATTACAGCAAAACTATCCATGAAATATTTATATTTTAAAAAGACCAATTGTGGTCTGGTAAGGAAAGTGAAGTCGACATCGATCACTATTACAATAAAATCTAAACATAAATGTAATGTACGTAAAGATTGGTTTGACCCTGTAGTACAGACATATTCATATTTTGGAAACAAAATTCTTTCTGGTAACCAAATTTTGAAGTTATTTTAAGAACCTCAGTCACTTCCATGAGAATCCATACAAGACCTTCCATGCAATGTCCCTGGAAAATATAAGAGGTTTAGATTAAAGCGATTTCATTTTATGATAAATTTAAGAATTACATTTTGACAACTGATTTTCTAAATACCTTATATTGTGATTGAGAAATACATAACGGCCCTCACTCCATTACCATTAGCCACATACAGAAAGGTGGAATCCCTAAAAAGAGCAATTTTAATAGAACAATTAAACATCAAACTATTTACTGGTAAAATTTATCACATGATACGAATGCCGTTTTGCTATCGAAAACAAACCAGAAAAATTAGTTTAGAAATAATAAAGTGTTCATTTATACTTACCTACCTGTATATTTGAGAACGCGCTATCTTTTATTAACTCTGGCTTGTTAATTATAATAAACAGAAACAAAGCTGCATAAGAAACATCAATTAAATTCTCGAACGACAATAATAAAAATATAAATTTTATTATTATTAAAAAAGCTTAATAAATTTTGAAGGTTAACAGATGTGGTTTGGTTTGACACTCACGTTTCACTGTTGCGGCATCTAGCGGCGACTTTCGAACTAATGAACTCGCTTCAATTTTGGGTGAAAAATTTATCATGGCAAGCATAGGAGAGTTGACCTACCAGTGTTTTATATATCTTGTCAAAAGCTAATAAAAGAGCATGCATGAAGTTCTCAATAATTTTATATTCCTAAGACAACAAAATAACAAGCTGATACTTTTTTGCCAATTTGTAGTGCCAAAAAGCAACTTAAATTTACTTCGACGTTAGCTGGTGAAAAACTTTCAGAAAGGTAAAAAATAATAATTTTTAACATGGAAGCCTAGTACAAATTTAAATAAAGAAAATATGAGTGGAAAATGTCTCATAGCAACTTTAATTCATAACCTACTTTGAATAGTTCAGTTCATATTATTTTAAAAATTGGTATCGCTGTCCCAAGAGATGTAGTTTTTCTAAAATCAAGACAAATACCAAAACAAACTAAATATAAATGTATTACCAAAAGTAAATATTACACTCAATAAATTTATACAACCAGGAATTTATAACTACATATACTTTTTCACAATCACCTGTACTATGGTATTAGTTTACTATTAGCTACACTATTTTGAAAGTAGATTATTGTAAGAATAACTTCAGCAATAAAAAACGTGTGTACTTTAGAATATTTATTTATTTTTCTATGTTTATTATTGTTGCCATGGCAATTTCTATGCTTCAATGCCTTCCTGATGGAAGTTATTAATGTAATGATCCCGTGGTGATCATTTATATTGCAGGATCATTAGAGAACAACCGTGATGTCTACATAACTGGAAATTTTCACAACTGTATATGTTACAACTCAAAATTTCAGATTCCTTAAAAATCTACAACAACAAACGTTGCTCAATAATTTGATTCAACTGAGAATTCTACCGTACAAAATTAACAGTGTCGAACTGGCAGCATTAAGGCCCACGTGGCCGTTTTTTCTTGTTCTATAAGTTAACATAAATCTTATTATTACACTGTGCAACAATTTTCGGGTCATCGGTTCCAGCCCGAGTAGCTACAACGCGAAATGAAAGTAGACCAACAGACTAACAAAACCCCCCCAGGGTTTGGCTACATTATCTCGCATTACTATTGTATGAGCTCCTGAAGTTGGCATGTTTTTATGCCCATTTTTCGACTTTTTGCGATGTGTAAGTCAATAAAATGGAACAATGTATGAATGAAACAAGTGGAATTAAATATTTTAAGCTTGAAAATGAAAATGTCCTGTGTTTTATTCTGCCCAGCCCCCCTTAACTCGTGAGTCAAAAGCAGAATTTCTATGGTGTGACACCCCCATAAGCGATTGCAATAAAATAACGTAGGCAATAATTTTGCCAAGTTATGCCCAGTTTTGACCAATACTTGTTTTATTTTGCTCAGCTCCCCTTAACTCGTAAGTCAAAAGCCGGATTTCTATGGTGTAACTTTTTGGCACCTCCATATAAGGATCTAGAGAAAAAACTATTGCATAATTTTGCCCAAGTTATGCCCAGTTTTGATCAATAGTTGTTTTATTTTGCCCAGCCCCCCCCCCCTTAATTCGTTAGTCAAAAGCTGTATTTCTATGGTGTAAGTTTTTGGCTCCACTTCTATGGTGCTACACCATAGAAACAATTCGTTCTACTGAAACTCTTGTTGCTGGAATAGTTAAAATAGGAGATAATAACTTATACATTTCAGGAAAAACATCTGGAAATTCGGTATGAATAATATTTAAGCTTTTTTTGAAGATCTAGATTGTGAAATTGATGGTCTAGATAAACATTTGAAAGTTCATTTACTAAACGATCTTTTTGAAACATATTAAGATATAACTTTAACAATGTATTTAAACTTTTCTGGGGAAATTCCTTGCAGTATTCGTTATATCTACTTGAATCGACAAGAGCAAGAAACTCAAGTTGACTCAAATTAGCAAATCTTGTGTCCAATTGAATAATTACGCAATCTAGAATTTCATAAAACACGATTTAGTAGTATGCTTTGATTTCATTTTCGATTTGGCCCCGTTTGTGTGGAAGAGCTGTTCGTCCTTGGGCAGCTACAAAAATCTAAGTGGAGCCAAAAACTTACACCATAGAAATACAGCTTTTGACTAACGAATTAAAGGGGGGGGGGGCTGGGCAAAACAAAACAACTATTAGTCAAAACTGGGCACAACTTGGGCAAAATTATATAAAATTATGCAGAAATAAGCTTGGGTAAAACTTGAAAACCCTTTGCATGACCTCTAAAAGGCTTAGAATTCTAAGTTAGTGAGTCTAAAGCTTTGCCCAAGATGACCTCTATGAGGTTTAGAATTGTTAGGTAGTGAGTCAAAAGTTAATCCCAAGATCAGACATTGTTTAAGACGTGTGTAATGGGTTATAGATACCCTGTGATGCGTTTAGAACCCTGAATTCGTGAAGATCTGGTTTGGTTTATGTAAAAAATTAAGGTTGGGCAAAATTGGGCGTAATTTGGGCAAATTTATGGCCTACTTTATTTTATTTCAATCGCTTAAGGGGGTGCTACACCATAGAAATTCGGCTTTTGACTCACGAGTTAAAGGGGACTGGGCAAAGTAAAACAACTATTGGTCAAAACTGGGCATAACTTGGGCAAAATTATGCAACAGTTTTTTTCTCGAAATTCTTTTATGGGGGTGCCAAAAACTTACACCATAGAAATTCGCCTTTTAACTCCTGAGTTAAGGGGTGCTGGGCAAAATAAAACAACTATTGGTGAAAACTGGGCATAACTTGGGCAAAATTATGCAATAGTTTTTTTCTCGAAATTCTTATATGGGGGTGCCAAAAACTTACACCATAAAAATTCGGCTTTTGACTCCTGGCGGAACCTCATAGAGGTCATCTTGGGCAAAGCTTTAGACTCACTAACTTAGAATTCTAAGCCTTGTAGAGGTCATGCAAAGGGTTTTCAAGTTTTACCCAAGCTTATTTCTGCATAATTTTATATAATTTTGCCCAAGTTGTGCCCAGTTTTGACCAATAGTTGTTTTATTTTGCCCAGTCCCCCCCCCCTTATTTCGTTAGTCAAAAGCTGTATTTCTATGGTGTAAGTTTCTGGCTCCACTTAGATTTTTGTAGCTGCTCAAGGACAAACAGCTCTTCCACACAAACGTGGCCAAAACGAAAATTAAATCAAAACATCCTACAAAATCGTGTTTTATGAAATTCTAGATTGCGTAATTATTCAATTGGACACAAGATTTGCTGATTTGAGTCAACATGAGTTTCTTGCTCTTGTCGATTCAAGTAGATATAACGAATACTGCAAGGAATTTCCCCAGAAAAGTTTAAATACATTGTTAAAGTTATATCCTAATATGTTTCAAGAAGATCGTTTAGTAAATGAACTTTCAAATGTTTATCTAGACCATCAATTTCACAATCTAGATCTTCAAAAAAAAGCTTAAATATTATTTATACCGAATTTCGAGATGTCTTTCCTGAAATGTATAAGTTATTATCTCTAATTTTAACTATTCCAGCAACAAGCGTTTCAGTAGAACAAAATGTTTCTTGTTTAAGTCGTATTAAGACAGCCAGAAAGAATACTATGTCTCAAGATCGTTTGTATGGTTTATCCCTACTGTCTATCGAATAATCATTGATGAAAGAGTTAAGTAGCAAGCCATAATTTTACGACATAATTTTAAACCAATATGCAAATATGAAAGATCGGCGCCCTGACTTGCTTTTTAAAACTTAATTTGCCGATTTCCGCAGAGTCATTGTTTTCCTTAAATTATATTATAAAAACAGTAAATTAATTTCTTTATTATGTTAACCGTATTATGTAGTGATTAGATAATTTCCATACTTACAAACGTTGGTGTATTACGTTTAGTTTTTTAGCCTCGCCTTTCTGGGAAGTCACGAGCCGCCACTGCTTCATCCACAGCTTCAGAAAAGTTAACGTATTTATTTACTTGTTTATTTAACACTTAATTACTTCTAATATATGCCGCAATGGAGTCGAAAAAAATTGTGTCGATAAATTCATTAAGGGCGCCAAAACAATCTTTGCATCGGGGCGCCATAACCCCTAGGGCCGGCACTGGCAAGTGTTGAACGTATTTTTAGTGTCATGAAGAATGATTGGACAGATCAACGTAACAAAATACTCGTGGAGTCAGTCAGAAGTGATCTATGTATATTTTTTAACATTCCATATCGATGTGTTGAAGTCAAAAAGTTATTATTATTTTAAAATCATCGTTACACTGTGATATTATTGTAATTATTTCAATACATAGATTTAGAAAAAAATTTAATTTTCTTGGCACCACCCCCCACCGGGTGGTTTGTTTTTTTTTCAAAGGCACCTAGTAGCCCTAAACGTGCATTATCACAGATTTTAGAACTGACATTATACAAGATATAACAAAAATATCAAATATTGATCGTAACTTTTTAATTTACCGAGTTACTGCAAAACAAATCTTAAATACAAAAGTTTTTTAGTTTATTCCGATGCATATTGTGACGTTTGATTTGTTCGTATTTTCTTTTGTTTTGTTGCTATAGCAACTAACTTTGTTTTTAGTAATGCTCATTTATTATAACAAAAAAAAGTTAAAATTAGAAAAAAATTTAGAAAAAAACACGAAAATTAATCAATTAATAATGAGAAGTGGCTTGCAGTAAAATTAATTTATTAAGACTTGATTATTCATTTTGGTCAAGTATGCTATGGAGATTTGATAACTAAAACTGTAACACGCAAACAAACGAGTACATAATTATTACTCTATTAATTACAAAGTGTTATATAAATTATTACAAATTATAACAAATTATTAAGATTAATTGCAAGTTATTGTTACAAGGCAATACTTGCAATAATTGTGAAGACATACGAGGGTAGATCAGTATTTACGGTCCCTGACATAGTAGGCTTTGCATGATATCGTCACTCATTTTTCTATGAGAACTGTCATTACTAATTATTTGTTGTGTCAAGTTTTGCGTAGGTGCGTGTTGTTCTTTGAAAGTTATTAATAATTCAGCTGGTCGATAACAGACAATTTTTAAAAATGGAAAAAAGTGAAGTCAGAGCGGTGATAAAGTATTTGCAAAAAAAAAGGATTAACACCTACTGAAATTGACAAGGATATGACAGACGTTTTAGGGAACTCGGCCCCTTCTTACCAAGTGGTGAAAAATATGTCTCGTGAGTTTAGATTAGGCAGAACAACTTGCGAACATGCGAAAGGTGCGGGACGTCCAGTCTGTGTCACCGTTGACAAAAACATCAATTTGATCCATGATATGGTAATGGCAGATAGAAGACTGACTATTCGCCATATCGCGGAAATAACGAACATCTCTTATGGGTCAGTTGAAAATATTTTAAGAAATGTTCTTGATCTCAGAAAAATTTCGGCGCGTTGGGTTCCAAAGATGCTGACCGTCGATCAGAAACGCTCTAGAGTGCTGCATTCGGAAGCCAATTTGGAGTACCTGAAGGCCAATCGGAAGCAATTTCTCACTCGCTTTGTGACTGTGGATGAAACATGGGTGCACCATTTTGATCCTGAGACGAAAAGACAAAGTATGGAGTGGCATCACAGAGGTTCTCCACCTCCACGCAAATTTCGAGTTCAACGGGCGGCTGGAAAGATTATGGCCACAGTGTTCTGGGATGCAGAAGGAATTTTGATGATCGATTATTTGCAGCGTGGACACACAATAACGGGTTCTTATTATGCAGGGTTAATTCCAAAATTGCGCGAAAGCATCGACCGAAAAAGACCAGGAAAGTTGGCACACAAAATTTTGTTCCATCAGGACAACGCTCCAGTCCACAAGAGCTGCATTGTCATGGCTGCCATACAGAACGCTGGCTTTGAAATCCTAGAACACCCTCCATATTCACCAGACCTGACACCCAGTGATTACCATCTATTTCCAAAATTAAAGGAAAACCTGCGTGGAAAAAAATATGGAGACGATAATGAAGTTATGACCGCAGTAAATGGCTGGTTTGAGGAGCAACCGGAAAACTTCTTCCTGAAAGGCATTGAAGCATTGGAACATCGGTGGACCAAGTGCATTGAAGTCCAGGGAGATTATGTTGAGAAATAAATAAATAATGTTTTAAAAATTCTTTCTCTTTCTATATCAGGGACCGTAAATATTGATCTTCCCTCGTAGCTCATTTAAGTGAGATGTATGGGGATAGGAGACGGACTCAAAGTCTAATTCATAATGTTCATAATCCTTTTAATTAGTAATTTCTAATTAAAAGTATAATTTTTTCTTAGCGCATGTGTTTCATGATTTTCTAGATTATCGGCATGAATTGTATGTTCAGAACACGCACGACAGATGGCACTGCGTATTTATTTCTCGCTCTTAATGTAAATTCACTTTTGGTATAAAAGGTTAGGGAATAATGATTATGTTAACTTAGGCATCACATCGTACATAAATACAGCCTAGTAAATTTTTGGATTCCAGTACTACGCCACGCGTAGAATGAATACTGGATAATAATATAACACAATGTCAAGGAGTCGAACCTGGGCTACTTGGGTGAAAGTCCAGCACGCTAGACAATACACTTCCCATATTAAACCATTCTCCTCTTGATGTGTTTGTTGATAGTGATAATATGATATGCCCCAACCACCGTTTCAAGTTTGGAATTTGTTTGAAACGACGAAAACTTTGTGCTCACTCAGCCATTTTATAGAAAGAGTACGATGTCATTGAAACCATCTTGCAAAATACAAAATATTATTCCCTGTAGGCCAAACTATGCGTGCAACTTGCAAATGTAATAAGTATAATGAACTAAAAAAATATCCTGTACCAACTTCCAGGTTTTCAAAAGCCAAGATATATATAACATATGGTATGTCAACTCGCCGTCATTTCGTCAACCAATTTTAACGCGAGCTAAATTTCTGATAGATGGCGCGACGTGCGAGCATGATTGTCATTCTACAGCAACATAACTTGTAATAATGAATATTTACTTTTGGCGTATTTTTCGTAATACAAATTAAATAAAGTTTTTCATGATGATAGAGGTACAAGATTATTTGCAACCAATATGCAAATATGAAAGATCGGCGCCCTGACTTGCTTTTTAAAACTTAATTTGCCGATTTCCGCAGAGTCATTGTTTTCCTTAAATTATATTATAAAAACAGTAAATTAATTTCTTTATTATGTTAACCGTATTATGTAGTGATTAGATAATTTCCATACTTACAAACGTTGGTGTATTACGTTTAGTTTTTTAGCCTCGCCTTTCTGGGAAGTCACGAGCCGCCACTGCTTCATCCACAGCTTCAGAAAAGTTAACGTATTTATTTACTTGTTTATTTAACACTTAATTACTTCTAATATATGCCGCAATGGAGTCGAAAAAAATTGTGTCGATAAATTCATTAAGAGCGCCAAAACAATCTTTGCATCGGGGCGCCATAACCCCTAGGGCCGGCACTGGCAAGTGTTGAACGTATTTTTAGTGTCATGAAGAATGATTGGACAGATCAACGTAACAAAATACTCGTGGAGTCAGTCAGAAGTGATCTATGTATATTTTTTAACATTCCATATCGATGTGTTGAAGTCAAAAAGTTATTATTATTTTAAAATCATCGTTACACTGTGATATTATTGTAATTATTTCAATACATAGATTTAGAAAAAAATTTAATTTTCTTGGCACCACCCCCCACCGGGTGGTTTGTTTTTTTTTCAAAGGCACCTAGTAGCCCTAAACGTGCATTATCACAGATTTTAGAACTGACATTATACAAGATATAACAAAAATATCAAATATTGATCGTAACTTTTTAATTTACCGAGTTACTGCAAAACAAATCTTAAATACAAAAGTTTTTTAGTTTATTCCGATGCATATTGTGACGTTTGATTTGTTCGTATTTTCTTTTGTTTTGTTGCTATAGCAACTAACTTTGTTTTTAGTAATGCTCATTTATTATAACAAAAAAAAGTTAAAATTAGAAAAAAATTTAGAAAAAAACACGAAAATTAATCAATTAATAATGAGAAGTGGCTTGCAGTAAAATTAATTTATTAAGACTTGATTATTCATTTTGGTCAAGTATGCTATGGAGATTTGATAACTAAAACTGTAACACGCAAACAAACGAGTACATAATTATTACTCTATTAATTACAAAGTGTTATATAAATTATTACAAATTATAACAAATTATTAAGATTAATTGCAAGTTATTGTTACAAGGCAATACTTGCAATAATTGTGAAGACATAGCTCATTTAAGTGAGATGTATGGGGATAGGAGACGGACTCAAAGTCTAATTCATAATGTTCATAATCCTTTTAATTAGTAATTTCTAATTAAAAGTATAATTTTTTCTTAGCGCATGTGTTTCATGATTTTCTAGATTATCGGCATGAATTGTATGTTCAGAACACGCACGACAGATGGCACTGCGTATTTATTTCTCGCTCTTAATGTAAATTCACTTTTGGTATAAAAGGTTAGGGAATAATGATTATGTTAACTTAGGCATCACATCGTACATAAATACAGCCTAGTAAATTTTTGGATTCCAGTACTACGCCACGCGTAGAATGAATACTGGATAATAATATAACACAATGTCAAGGAGTCGAACCTGGGCTACTTGGGTGAAAGTCCAGCACGCTAGACAATACACTTCCCATATTAAACCATTCTCCTCTTGATGTGTTTGTTGATAGTGATAATATGATATGCCCCAACCACCGTTTCAAGTTTGGAATTTGTTTGAAACGACGAAAACTTTGTGCTCACTCAGCCATTTTATAGAAAGAGTACGATGTCATTGAAACCATCTTGCAAAATACAAAATATTATTCCCTGTAGGCCAAACTATGCGTGCAACTTGCAAATGTAATAAGTATAATGAACTAAAAAAATATCCTGTTCCAACTTCCAGGTTTTCAAAAGCCAAGATATATATAACATATGGTATGTCAACTCGCCGTCATTTCGTCAACCAATTTTAACGCGAGCTAAATTTCTGATAGATGGCGCGACGTGCGAGCATGATTGTCATTCTACAGCAACATAACTTGTAATAATGAATATTTACTTTTGGCGTATTTTTCGTAATACAAATTAAATAAAGTTTTTCATGATGATAGAGGTACAAGATTCTTTGGCATTATTAAAATGCTAAATTGTGACTCTTCTTTATTTAAAACATCTTTGGTAATAAAACTAAATTGAAATTTTATTTTTTACAGCAAACTAAGGCAACATCTTTTTTTATTTTCATTTAACTAAATAATAAGACTACAAATTGACCTATGCAAACATTTCTTTGGAGAATTGTAATTAAATTCATCAATTATTTTGTAATATTTTACGGAAAGCAGATAAACTGCAAGCATGGATTGATGCAACAGGAGTTTTATTAACAAGTAAAGACTTTGTGTGCCACTATAAAAAAAATCTATATGCGAACTTCAAACCTATTAGACGCTCTAAAGGTTTCAAGTATTAAAAAAGAGTAGGTATAAGTCGAATTATATATACTTAATGCTTAAACATGTTTTTAATTATATGCATTAAGCAGGTTAAGTAAAACTGTTACTGGTAATTAATAGCAATAAAGCACACATCTCAGCATAATTTTTATAGCAACAAGAAGCTAAATAGCAATATAAACATGGTCCACATGTGAAACGGACAAAAATATTAAATGCAACAGCAGAACACAGGCTTTTGTACTGAAAAGCAATAGTTTTTTGACTTGATAACAATTATATTATTGTGCATCTAACTCTGTAACAAACAAGATCAATTACAGCAAAACTATCCATGAAATATTTATATTTTAAAAAGACCAATTGTGGTCTGGTAAGGAAAGTGAAGTCGACATCGATCACTATTACAATAAAATCTAAACATAAATGTAATGTACGTAAAGATTGGTTTGACCCTGTAGTACAGACATATTCATATTTTGGAAACAAAATTCTTTCTGGTAACCAAATTTTGAAGTTATTTTAAGAACCTCAGTCACTTCCATGAGAATCCATACAAGACCTTCCATGCAATGTCCCTGGAAAATATAAGAGGTTTAGATTAAAGCGATTTCATTTTATGATAAATTTAAGAATTACATTTTGACAACTGATTTTCTAAATACCTTATATTGTGATTGAGAAATACATAACGGCCCTCACTCCATTACCATTAGCCACATACAGAAAGGTGGAATCCCTAAAAAGAGCAATTTTAATAGAACAATTAAACATCAAACTATTTACTGGTAAAATTTATCACATGATACGAATGCCGTTTTGCTATCGAAAACAAACCAGAAAAATTAGTTTAGAAATAATAAAGTGTTCATTTATACTTACCTACCTGTATATTTGAGAACGCGCTATCTTTTATTAACTCTGGCTTGTTAATTATAATAAACAGAAACAAAGCTGCATAAGAAACATCAATTAAATTCTCGAACGACAATAATAAAAATATAAATTTTATTATTATTAAAAAAGCTTAATAAATTTTGAAGGTTAACAGATGTGGTTTGGTTTGACACTCACGTTTCACTGTTGCGGCATCTAGCGGCGACTTTCGAACTAATGAACTCGCTTCAATTTTGGGTGAAAAATTTATCATGGCAAGCATAGGAGAGTTGACCTACCAGTGTTTTATATATCTTGTCAAAAGCTAATAAAAGAGCATGCATGAAGTTCTCAATAATTTTATATTCCTAAGACAACAAAATAACAAGCTGATACTTTTTTGCCAATTTGTAGTGCCAAAAAGCAACTTAAATTTACTTCGACGTTAGCTGGTGAAAAACTTTCAGAAAGGTAAAAAATAATAATTTTTAACATGGAAGCCTAGTACAAATTTAAATAAAGAAAATATGAGTGGAAAATGTCTCATAGCAACTTTAATTCATAACCTACTCTGAATAGTTCAGTTCATATTATTTTAAAAATTGGTATCGCTGTCCCAAGAGATGTAGTTTTTCTAAAATCAAGACAAATACCAAAACAAACTAAATATAAATGTATTACCAAAAGTAAATATTACACTCAATAAATTTATACAACCAGGAATTTATAACTACATATACTTTTTCACAATCACCTGTACTATGGTATTAGTTTACTATTAGCTACACTATTTTGAAAGTAGATTATTGTAAGAATAACTTCAGCAATAAAAAACGTGTGTACTTTAGAATATTTATTTATTTTTCTATGTTTATTATTGTTGCCATGGCAATTTCTATGCTTCAATGCCTTCCTGATGGAAGTTATTAATGTAATGATCCCGTGGTGATCATTTATATTGCAGGATCATTAGAGAACAACCGTGATGTCTACATAACTGGAAATTTTCACAACTGTATATTTTACAACTCAAAATTTCAGATTCCTTAAAAATCTACAACAACAAACGTTGCTCAATAATTTGATTCAACTGAGAATTCTACCGTACAAAATTAACAGTGTCGAACTGGCAGCATTAAGGCCCACGTGGCCGTTTTTTCTTGTTCTATAAGTTAACATAAATCTTATTATTACACTGTGCAACAATTTTCGGGTTATCGGTTCCAGCCCGAGTAGCTACAACGCGAAATGAAAGTAGACCAACAGACTAACAAAACCCCCCCAGGGTTTGGCTACATTATCTCGCATTACTATTGTATGAGCTCCTGAAGTTGGCATGTTTTTATGCCCATTTTTCGACTTTTTGCGATGTGTAAGTCAATAAAATGGAACAATGTATGAATGAAACAAGTGGAATTAAATATTTTAAGCTTGAAAATGAAAATGTCCTGTGTTTTATTCTGCCCAGCCCCCCTTAACTCGTGAGTCAAAAGCAGAATTTCTATGGTGTGACACCCCCATAAGCGATTGCAATAAAATAACGTAGGCAATAATTTTGCCAAGTTATGCCCAGTTTTGACCAATACTTGTTTTATTTTGCTCAGCTCCCCTTAACTCGTAAGTCAAAAGCCGGATTTCTATGGTGTAACTTTTTGGCACCTCCATATAAGGATCTAGAGAAAAAACTATTGCATAATTTTGCCCAAGTTATGCCCAGTTTTGATCAATAGTTGTTTTATTTTGCCCAGCCCCCCCCCCCCCTTAATTCGTTAGTCAAAAGCTGTATTTCTATGGTGTAAGTTTTTGGCTCCACTTCTATGGTGCTACACCATAGAAACAATTCGTTCTACTGAAACTCTTGTTGCTGGAATAGTTAAAATAGGAGATAATAACTTATACATTTCAGGAAAAACATCTGGAAATTCGGTATGAATAATATTTAAGCTTTTTTTGAAGATCTAGATTGTGAAATTGATGGTCTAGATAAACATTTGAAAGTTCATTTACTAAACGATCTTTTTGAAACATATTAAGATATAACTTTAACAATGTATTTAAACTTTTCTGGGGAAATTCCTTGCAGTATTCGTTATATCTACTTGAATCGACAAGAGCAAGAAACTCAAGTTGACTCAAATTAGCAAATCTTGTGTCCAATTGAATAATTACGCAATCTAGAATTTCATAAAACACGATTTAGTAGTATGCTTTGATTTCATTTTCGATTTGGCCCCGTTTGTGTGGAAGAGCTGTTCGTCCTTGGGCAGCTACAAAAATCTAAGTGGAGCCAAAAACTTACACCATAGAAATACAGCTTTTGACTAACGAATTAAAGGGGGGGGCTGGGCAAAACAAAACAACTATTAGTCAAAACTGGGCACAACTTGGGCAAAATTATATAAAATTATGCAGAAATAAGCTTGGGTAAAACTTGAAAACCCTTTGCATGACCTCTAAAAGGCTTAGAATTCTAAGTTAGTGAGTCTAAAGCTTTGCCCAAGATGACCTCTATGAGGTTTAGAATTGTTAGGTAGTGAGTCAAAAGTTAATCCCAAGATCAGACATTGTTTAAGACGTGTGTAATGGGTTATAGATACCCTGTGATGCGTTTAGAACCCTGAATTCGTGAAGATCTGGTTTGGTTTATGTAAAAAATTAAGGTTGGGCAAAATTGGGCGTAATTTGGGCAAATTTATGGCCTACTTTATTTTATTTCAATCGCTTAAGGGGGTGCTACACCATAGAAATTCGGCTTTTGACTCACGAGTTAAAGGGGACTGGGCAAAGTAAAACAACTATTGGTCAAAACTGGGCATAACTTGGGCAAAATTATGCAACAGTTTTTTTCTCGAAATTCTTTTATGGGGGTGCCAAAAACTTACACCATAGAAATTCGCCTTTTGACTCCTGAGTTAAGGGGTGCTGGGCAAAATAAAACAACTATTGGTGAAAACTGGGCATAACTTGGGCAAAATTATGCAATAGTTTTTTTCTCGAAATTCTTATATGGGGGTGCCAAAAACTTACACCATAAAAATTCGGCTTTTGACTCCTGGCGGAACCTCATAGAGGTCATCTTGGGCAAAGCTTTAGACTCACTAACTTAGAATTCTAAGCCTTGTAGAGGTCATGCAAAGGGTTTTCAAGTTTTACCCAAGCTTATTTCTGCATAATTTTATATAATTTTGCCCAAGTTGTGCCCAGTTTTGACCAATAGTTGTTTTATTTTGCCCAGTCCCCCCCCCCTTATTTCGTTAGTCAAAAGCTGTATTTCTATGGTGTAAGTTTCTGGCTCCACTTAGATTTTTGTAGCTGCTCAAGGACAAACAGCTCTTCCACACAAACGTGGCCAAAACGAAAATTAAATCAAAACATCCTACAAAATCGTGTTTTATGAAATTCTAGATTGCGTAATTATTCAATTGGACACAAGATTTGCTGATTTGAGTCAACATGAGTTTCTTGCTCTTGTCGATTCAAGTAGATATAACGAATACTGCAAGGAATTTCCCCAGAAAAGTTTAAATACATTGTTAAAGTTATATCCTAATATGTTTCAAGAAGATCGTTTAGTAAATGAACTTTCAAATGTTTATCTAGACCATCAATTTCACAATCTAGATCTTCAAAAAAAGCTTAAATATTATTTATACCGAATTTCGAGATGTCTTTCCTGAAATGTATAAGTTATTATCTCTAATTTTAACTATTCCAGCAACAAGCGTTTCAGTAGAACAAAATGTTTCTTGTTTAAGTCGTATTAAGACAGCCAGAAAGAATACTATGTCTCAAGATCGTTTGTATGGTTTATCCCTACTGTCTATCGAATAATCATTGATGAAAGAGTTAAGTAGCAAGCCATAATTTTACGACATAATTTTAAACCAATATGCAAATATGAAAGATCGGCGCCCTGACTTGCTTTTTAAAACTTAATTTGCCGATTTCCGCAGAGTCATTGTTTTCCTTAAATTATATTATAAAAACAGTAAATTAATTGCTTTATTATGTTAACCGTATTATGTAGTGATTAGATAATTTCCATACTTACAAACGTTGGTGTATTACGTTTAGTTTTTTAGCCTCGCCTTTCTGGGAAGTCACGAGCCGCCACTGCTTCATCCACAGCTTCAGAAAAGTTAACGTATTTATTTACTTGTTTATTTAACACTTAATTACTTCTAATATATGCCGCAATGGAGTCGAAAAAAATTGTGTCGATAAATTCATTAAGGGCGCCAAAACAATCTTTGCATCGGGGCGCCATAACCCCTAGGGCCGGCACTGGCAAGTGTTGAACGTATTTTTAGTGTCATGAAGAATGATTGGACAGATCAACGTAACAAAATACTCGTGGAGTCAGTCAGAAGTGATCTATGTATATTTTTTAACATTCCATATCGATGTGTTGAAGTCAAAAAGTTATTATTATTTTAAAATCATCGTTACACTGTGATATTATTGTAATTATTTCAATACATAGATTTAGAAAAAAATTTAATTTTCTTGGCACCACCCCCCACCGGGTGGTTTGTTTTTTTTTCAAAGGCACCTAGTAGCCCTAAACGTGCATTATCACAGATTTTAGAACTGACATTATACAAGATATAACAAAAATATCAAATATTGATCGTAACTTTTTAATTTACCGAGTTACTGCAAAACAAATCTTAAATACAAAAGTTTTTTAGTTTATTCCGATGCATATTGTGACGTTTGATTTGTTCGTATTTTCTTTTGTTTTGTTGCTATAGCAACTAACTTTGTTTTTAGTAATGCTCATTTATTATAACAAAAAAAAGTTAAAATTAGAAAAAAATTTAGAAAAAAACACGAAAATTAATCAATTAATAATGAGAAGTGGCTTGCAGTAAAATTAATTTATTAAGACTTGATTATTCATTTTGGTCAAGTATGCTATGGAGATTTGATAACTAAAACTGTAACACGCAAACAAACGAGTACATAATTATTACTCTATTAATTACAAAGTGTTATATAAATTATTACAAATTATAACAAATTATTAAGATTAATTGCAAGTTATTGTTACAAGGCAATACTTGCAATAATTGTGAAGACATAGCTCATTTAAGTGAGATGTATGGGGATAGGAGACGGACTCAAAGTCTAATTCATAATGTTCATAATCCTTTTAATTAGTAATTTCTAATTAAAAGTATAATTTTTTCTTAGCGCATGTGTTTCATGATTTTCTAGATTATCGGCATGAATTGTATGTTCAGAACACGCACGACAGATGGCGCTGCGTATTTATTTCTCGCTCTTAATGTAAATTCACTTTTGGTATAAAAGGTTAGGGAATAATGATTATGTTAACTTAGGCATCACATCGTACATAAATACAGCCTAGTAAATTTTTGGATTCCAGTACTACGCCACGCGTAGAATGAATACTGGATAATAATATAACACAATGTCAAGGAGTCGAACCTGGGCTACTTGGGTGAAAGTCCAGCACGCTAGACAATACACTTCCCATATTAAACCATTCTCCTCTTGATGTGTTTGTTGATAGTGATAATATGATATGCCCCAACCACCGTTTCAAGTTTGGAATTTGTTTGAAACGACGAAAACTTTGTGCTCACTCAGCCATTTTATAGAAAGAGTACGATGTCATTGAAACCATCTTGCAAAATACAAAATATTATTCCCTGTAGGCCAAACTATGCGTGCAACTTGCAAATGTAATAAGTATAATGAACTAAAAAAATATCCTGTACCAACTTCCAGGTTTTCAAAAGCCAAGATATATATAACATATGGTATGTCAACTCGCCGTCATTTCGTCAACCAATTTTAACGCGAGCTAAATTTCTGATAGATGGCGCGACGTGCGAGCATGATTGTCATTCTACAGCAACATAACTTGTAATAATGAATATTTACTTTTGGCGTATTTTTCGTAATACAAATTAAATAAAGTTTTTCATGATGATAGAGGTACAAGATTCTTTGGCATTATTAAAATGCTAAATTGTGACTCTTCTTTATTTAAAACATCTTTGGTAATAAAACTAAATTGAAATTTTATTTTTTACAGCAAACTAAGGCAACATCTTTTTTTATTTTCATTTAACTAAATAATAAGACTACAAATTGACCTATGCAAACATTTCTTTGGAGAATTGTAATTAAATTCATCAATTATTTTGTAATATTTTACGGAAAGCAGATAAACTGCAAGCATGGATTGATGCAACAGGAGTTTTATTAACAAGTAAAGACTTTGTGTGCCACTATAAAAAAAATCTATATGCGAACTTCAAACCTATTAGACGCTCTAAAGGTTTCAAGTATTAAAAAAGAGTAGGTATAAGTCGAATTATATATACTTAATGCTTAAACATGTTTTTAATTATATGCATTAAGCAGGTTAAGTAAAACTGTTACTGGTAATTAATAGCAATAAAGCACACATCTCAGCATAATTTTTATAGCAACAAGAAGCTAAATAGCAATATAAACATGGTCCACATGTGAAACGGACAAAAATATTAAATGCAACAGCAGAACACAGGCTTTTGTACTGAAAAGCAATAGTTTTTTGACTTGATAACAATTATATTATTGTGCATCTAACTCTGTAACAAACAAGATCAATTACAGCAAAACTATCCATGAAATATTTATATTTTAAAAAGACCAATTGTGGTCTGGTAAGGAAAGTGAAGTCGACATCGATCACTATTACAATAAAATCTAAACATAAATGTAATGTACGTAAAGATTGGTTTGACCCTGTAGTACAGACATATTCATATTTTGGAAACAAAATTCTTTCTGGTAACCAAATTTTGAAGTTATTTTAAGAACCTCAGTCACTTCCATGAGAATCCATACAAGACCTTCCATGCAATGTCCCTGGAAAATATAAGAGGTTTAGATTAAAGCGATTTCATTTTATGATAAATTTAAGAATTACATTTTGACAACTGATTTTCTAAATACCTTATATTGTGATTGAGAAATACATAACGGCCCTCACTCCATTACCATTAGCCACATACAGAAAGGTGGAATCCCTAAAAAGAGCAATTTTAATAGAACAATTAAACATCAAACTATTTACTGGTAAAATTTATCACATGATACGAATGCCGTTTTGCTATCGAAAACAAACCAGAAAAATTAGTTTAGAAATAATAAAGTGTTCATTTATACTTACCTACCTGTATATTTGAGAACGCGCTATCTTTTATTAACTCTGGCTTGTTAATTATAATAAACAGAAACAAAGCTGCATAAGAAACATCAATTAAATTCTCGAACGACAATAATAAAAATATAAATTTTATTATTATTAAAAAAGCTTAATAAATTTTGAAGGTTAACAGATGTGGTTTGGTTTGACACTCACGTTTCACTGTTGCGGCATCTAGCGGCGACTTTCGAACTAATGAACTCGCTTCAATTTTGGGTGAAAAATTTATCATGGCAAGCATAGGAGAGTTGACCTACCAGTGTTTTATATATCTTGTCAAAAGCTAATAAAAGAGCATGCATGAAGTTCTCAATAATTTTATATTCCTAAGACAACAAAATAACAAGCTGATACTTTTTTGCCAATTTGTAGTGCCAAAAAGCAACTTAAATTTACTTCGACGTTAGCTGGTGAAAAACTTTCAGAAAGGTAAAAAATAATAATTTTTAACATGGAAGCCTAGTACAAATTTAAATAAAGAAAATATGAGTGGAAAATGTCTCATAGCAACTTTAATTCATAACCTACTTTGAATAGTTCAGTTCATATTATTTTAAAAATTGGTATCGCTGTCCCAAGAGATGTAGTTTTTCTAAAATCAAGACAAATACCAAAACAAACTAAATATAAATGTATTACCAAAAGTAAATATTACACTCAATAAATTTATACAACCAGGAATTTATAACTACATATACTTTTTCACAATCACCTGTACTATGGTATTAGTTTACTATTAGCTACACTATTTTGAAAGTAGATTATTGTAAGAATAACTTCAGCAATAAAAAACGTGTGTACTTTAGAATATTTATTTATTTTTCTATGTTTATTATTGTTGCCATGGCAATTTCTATGCTTCAATGCCTTCCTGATGGAAGTTATTAATGTAATGATCCCGTGGTGATCATTTATATTGCAGGATCATTAGAGAACAACCGTGATGTCTACATAACTGGAAATTTTCACAACTGTATATTTTACAACTCAAAATTTCAGATTCCTTAAAAATCTACAACAACAAACGTTGCTCAATAATTTGATTCAACTGAGAATTCTACCGTACAAAATTAACAGTGTCGAACTGGCAGCATTAAGGCCCACGTGGCCGTTTTTTCTTGTTCTATAAGTTAACATAAATCTTATTATTACACTGTGCAACAATTTTCGGGTCATCGGTTCCAGCCCGAGTAGCTACAACGCGAAATGAAAGTAGACCAACAGACTAACAAAACCCCCCCAGGGTTTGGCTACATTATCTCGCATTACTATTGTATGAGCTCCTGAAGTTGGCATGTTTTTATGCCCATTTTTCGACTTTTTGCGATGTGTAAGTCAATAAAATGGAACAATGTATGAATGAAACAAGTGGAATTAAATATTTTAAGCTTGAAAATGAAAATGTCCTGTGTTTTATTCTGCCCAGCCCCCCTTAACTCGTGAGTCAAAAGCAGAATTTCTATGGTGTGACACCCCCATAAGCGATTGCAATAAAATAACGTAGGCAATAATTTTGCCAAGTTATGCCCAGTTTTGACCAATACTTGTTTTATTTTGCTCAGCTCCCCTTAACTCGTAAGTCAAAAGCCGGATTTCTATGGTGTAACTTTTTGGCACCTCCATATAAGGATCTAGAGAAAAAACTATTGCATAATTTTGCCCAAGTTATGCCCAGTTTTGATCAATAGTTGTTTTATTTTGCCCAGCCCCCCCCCCCTTAATTCGTTAGTCAAAAGCTGTATTTCTATGGTGTAAGTTTTTGGCTCCACTTCTATGGTGCTACACCATAGAAACAATTCGTTCTACTGAAACTCTTGTTGCTGGAATAGTTAAAATAGGAGATAATAACTTATACATTTCAGGAAAAACATCTGGAAATTCGGTATGAATAATATTTAAGCTTTTTTTGAAGATCTAGATTGTGAAATTGATGGTCTAGATAAACATTTGAAAGTTCATTTACTAAACGATCTTTTTGAAACATATTAAGATATAACTTTAACAATGTATTTAAACTTTTCTGGGGAAATTCCTTGCAGTATTCGTTATATCTACTTGAATCGACAAGAGCAAGAAACTCAAGTTGACTCAAATTAGCAAATCTTGTGTCCAATTGAATAATTACGCAATCTAGAATTTCATAAAACACGATTTAGTAGTATGCTTTGATTTCATTTTCGATTTGGCCCCGTTTGTGTGGAAGAGCTGTTCGTCCTTGGGCAGCTACAAAAATCTAAGTGGAGCCAAAAACTTACACCATAGAAATACAGCTTTTGACTAACGAATTAAAGGGGGGGGGGCTGGGCAAAACAAAACAACTATTAGTCAAAACTGGGCACAACTTGGGCAAAATTATATAAAATTATGCAGAAATAAGCTTGGGTAAAACTTGAAAACCCTTTGCATGACCTCTAAAAGGCTTAGAATTCTAAGTTAGTGAGTCTAAAGCTTTGCCCAAGATGACCTCTATGAGGTTTAGAATTGTTAGGTAGTGAGTCAAAAGTTAATCCCAAGATCAGACATTGTTTAAGACGTGTGTAATGGGTTATAGATACCCTGTGATGCGTTTAGAACCCTGAATTCGTGAAGATCTGGTTTGGTTTATGTAAAAAATTAAGGTTGGGCAAAATTGGGCGTAATTTGGGCAAATTTATGGCCTACTTTATTTTATTTCAATCGCTTAAGGGGGTGCTACACCATAGAAATTCGGCTTTTGACTCACGAGTTAAAGGGGACTGGGCAAAGTAAAACAACTATTGGTCAAAACTGGGCATAACTTGGGCAAAATTATGCAACAGTTTTTTTCTCGAAATTCTTTTATGGGGGTGCCAAAAACTTACACCATAGAAATTCGCCTTTTGACTCCTGAGTTAAGGGGTGCTGGGCAAAATAAAACAACTATTGGTGAAAACTGGGCATAACTTGGGCAAAATTATGCAATAGTTTTTTTCTCGAAATTCTTATATGGGGGTGCCAAAAACTTACACCATAAAAATTCGGCTTTTGACTCCTGGCGGAACCTCATAGAGGTCATCTTGGGCAAAGCTTTAGACTCACTAACTTAGAATTCTAAGCCTTGTAGAGGTCATGCAAAGGGTTTTCAAGTTTTACCCAAGCTTATTTCTGCATAATTTTATATAATTTTGCCCAAGTTGTGCCCAGTTTTGACCAATAGTTGTTTTATTTTGCCCAGTCCCCCCCCCCTTATTTCGTTAGTCAAAAGCTGTATTTCTATGGTGTAAGTTTCTGGCTCCACTTAGATTTTTGTAGCTGCTCAAGGACAAACAGCTCTTCCACACAAACGTGGCCAAAACGAAAATTAAATCAAAACATCCTACAAAATCGTGTTTTATGAAATTCTAGATTGCGTAATTATTCAATTGGACACAAGATTTGCTGATTTGAGTCAACATGAGTTTCTTGCTCTTGTCGATTCAAGTAGATATAACGAATACTGCAAGGAATTTCCCCAGAAAAGTTTAAATACATTGTTAAAGTTATATCCTAATATGTTTCAAGAAGATCGTTTAGTAAATGAACTTTCAAATGTTTATCTAGACCATCAATTTCACAATCTAGATCTTCAAAAAAAGCTTAAATATTATTTATACCGAATTTCGAGATGTCTTTCCTGAAATGTATAAGTTATTATCTCTAATTTTAACTATTCCAGCAACAAGCGTTTCAGTAGAACAAAATGTTTCTTGTTTAAGTCGTATTAAGACAGCCAGAAAGAATACTATGTCTCAAGATCGTTTGTATGGTTTATCCCTACTGTCTATCGAATAATCATTGATGAAAGAGTTAAGTAGCAAGCCATAATTTTACGACATAATTTTAAACCAATATGCAAATATGAAAGATCGGCGCCCTGACTTGCTTTTTAAAACTTAATTTGCCGATTTCCGCAGAGTCATTGTTTTCCTTAAATTATATTATAAAAACAGTAAATTAATTTCTTTATTATGTTAACCGTATTATGTAGTGATTAGATAATTTCCATACTTACAAACGTTGGTGTATTACGTTTAGTTTTTTAGCCTCGCCTTTCTGGGAAGTCACGAGCCGCCACTGCTTCATCCACAGCTTCAGAAAAGTTAACGTATTTATTTACTTGTTTATTTAACACTTAATTACTTCTAATATATGCCGCAATGGAGTCGAAAAAAATTGTGTCGATAAATTCATTAAGGGCGCCAAAACAATCTTTGCATCGGGGCGCCATAACCCCTAGGGCCGGCACTGGCAAGTGTTGAACGTATTTTTAGTGTCATGAAGAATGATTGGACAGATCAACGTAACAAAATACTCGTGGAGTCAGTCAGAAGTGATCTATGTATATTTTTTAACATTCCATATCGATGTGTTGAAGTCAAAAAGTTATTATTATTTTAAAATCATCGTTACACTGTGATATTATTGTAATTATTTCAATACATAGATTTAGAAAAAAAATTAATTTTCTTGGCACCACCCCCCACCGGGTGGTTTGTTTTTTTTTCAAAGGCACCTAGTAGCCCTAAACGTGCATTATCACAGATTTTAGAACTGACATTATACAAGATATAACAAAAATATCAAATATTGATCGTAACTTTTTAATTTACCGAGTTACTGCAAAACAAATCTTAAATACAAAAGTTTTTTAGTTTATTCCGATGCATATTGTGACGTTTGATTTGTTCGTATTTTCTTTTGTTTTGTTGCTATAGCAACTAACTTTGTTTTTAGTAATGCTCATTTATTATAACAAAAAAAAGTTAAAATTAGAAAAAAATTTAGAAAAAAACACGAAAATTAATCAATTAATAATGAGTAGTGGCTTGCAGTAAAATTAATTTATTAAGACTTGATTATTCATTTTGGTCAAGTATGCTATGGAGATTTGATAACTAAAACTGTAACACGCAAACAAACGAGTACATAATTATTACTCTATTAATTACAAAGTGTTATATAAATTATTACAAATTATAACAAATTATTAAGATTAATTGCAAGTTATTGTTACAAGGCAATACTTGCAATAATTGTGAAGACATAGCTCATTTAAGTGAGATGTATGGGGATAGGAGACGGACTCAAAGTCTAATTCATAATGTTCATAATCCTTTTAATTAGTAATTTCTAATTAAAAGTATAATTTTTTCTTAGCGCATGTGTTTCATGATTTTCTAGATTATCGGCATGAATTGTATGTTCAGAACACGCACGACAGATGGCACTGCGTATTTATTTCTCGCTCTTAATGTAAATTCACTTTTGGTATAAAAGGTTAGGGAATAATGATTATGTTAACTTAGGCATCACATCGTACATAAATACAGCCTAGTAAATTTTTGGATTCCAGTACTACGCCACGCGTAGAATGAATACTGGATAATAATATAACACAATGTCAAGGAGTCGAACCTGGGCTACTTGGGTGAAAGTCCAGCACGCTAGACAATACACTTCCCATATTAAACCATTCTCCTCTTGATGTGTTTGTTGATAGTGATAATATGATATGCCCCAACCACCGTTTCAAGTTTGGAATTTGTTTGAAACGACGAAAACTTTGTGCTCACTCAGCCATTTTATAGAAAGAGTACGATGTCATTGAAACCATCTTGCAAAATACAAAATATTATTCCCTGTAGGCCAAACTATGCGTGCAACTTGCAAATGTAATAAGTATAATGAACTAAAAAAATATCCTGTACCAACTTCCAGGTTTTCAAAAGCCAAGATATATATAACATATGGTATGTCAACTCGCCGTCATTTCGTCAACCAATTTTAACGCGAGCTAAATTTCTGATAGATGGCGCGACGTGCGAGCATGATTGTCATTCTACAGCAACATAACTTGTAATAATGAATATTTACTTTTGGCGTATTTTTCGTAATACAAATTAAATAAAGTTTTTCATGATGATAGAGGTACAAGATTCTTTGGCATTATTAAAATGCTAAATTGTGACTCTTCTTTATTTAAAACATCTTTGGTAATAAAACTAAATTGAAATTTTATTTTTTACAGCAAACTAAGGCAACATCTTTTTTTATTTTCATTTAACTAAATAATAAGACTACAAATTGACCTATGCAAACATTTCTTTGGAGAATTGTAATTAAATTCATCAATTATTTTGTAATATTTTACGGAAAGCAGATAAACTGCAAGCATGGATTGATGCAACAGGAGTTTTATTAACAAGTAAAGACTTTGTGTGCCACTATAAAAAAAATCTATATGCGAACTTCAAACCTATTAGACGCTCTAAAGGTTTCAAGTATTAAAAAAGAGTAGGTATAAGTCGAATTATATATACTTAATGCTTAAACATGTTTTTAATTATATGCATTAAGCAGGTTAAGTAAAACTGTTACTGGTAATTAATAGCAATAAAGCACACATCTCAGCATAATTTTTATAGCAACAAGAAGCTAAATAGCAATATAAACATGGTCCACATGTGAAACGGACAAAAATATTAAATGCAACAGCAGAACACAGGCTTTTGTACTGAAAAGCAATAGTTTTTTGACTTGATAACAATTATATTATTGTGCATCTAACTCTGTAACAAACAAGATCAATTACAGCAAAACTATCCATGAAATATTTATATTTTAAAAAGACCAATTGTGGTCTGGTAAGGAAAGTGAAGTCGACATCGATCACTATTACAATAAAATCTAAACATAAATGTAATGTACGTAAAGATTGGTTTGACCCTGTAGTACAGACATATTCATATTTTGGAAACAAAATTCTTTCTGGTAACCAAATTTTGAAGTTATTTTAAGAACCTCAGTCACTTCCATGAGAATCCATACAAGACCTTCCATGCAATGTCCCTGGAAAATATAAGAGGTTTAGATTAAAGCGATTTCATTTTATGATAAATTTAAGAATTACATTTTGACAACTGATTTTCTAAATACCTTATATTGTGATTGAGAAATACATAACGGCCCTCACTCCATTACCATTAGCCACATACAGAAAGGTGGAATCCCTAAAAAGAGCAATTTTAATAGAACAATTAAACATCAAACTATTTACTGGTAAAATTTATCACATGATACGAATGCCGTTTTGCTATCGAAAACAAACCAGAAAAATTAGTTTAGAAATAATAAAGTGTTCATTTATACTTACCTACCTGTATATTTGAGAACGCGCTATCTTTTATTAACTCTGGCTTGTTAATTATAATAAACAGAAACAAAGCTGCATAAGAAACATCAATTAAATTCTCGAACGACAATAATAAAAATATAAATTTTATTATTATTAAAAAAGCTTAATAAATTTTGAAGGTTAACAGATGTGGTTTGGTTTGACACTCACGTTTCACTGTTGCGGCATCTAGCGGCGACTTTCGAACTAATGAACTCGCTTCAATTTTGGGTGAAAAATTTATCATGGCAAGCATAGGAGAGTTGACCTACCAGTGTTTTATATATCTTGTCAAAAGCTAATAAAAGAGCATGCATGAAGTTCTCAATAATTTTATATTCCTAAGACAACAAAATAACAAGCTGATACTTTTTTGCCAATTTGTAGTGCCAAAAAGCAACTTAAATTTACTTCGACGTTAGCTGGTGAAAAACTTTCAGAAAGGTAAAAAATAATAATTTTTAACATGGAAGCCTAGTACAAATTTAAATAAAGAAAATATGAGTGGAAAATGTCTCATAGCAACTTTAATTCATAACCTACTTTGAATAGTTCAGTTCATATTATTTTAAAAATTGGTATCGCTGTCCCAAGAGATGTAGTTTTTCTAAAATCAAGACAAATACCAAAACAAACTAAATATAAATGTATTACCAAAAGTAAATATTACACTCAATAAATTTATACAACCAGGAATTTATAACTACATATACTTTTTCACAATCACCTGTACTATGGTATTAGTTTACTATTAGCTACACTATTTTGAAAGTAGATTATTGTAAGAATAACTTCAGCAATAAAAAACGTGTGTACTTTAGAATATTTATTTATTTTTCTATGTTTATTATTGTTGCCATGGCAATTTCTATGCTTCAATGCCTTCCTGATGGAAGTTATTAATGTAATGATCCCGTGGTGATCATTTATATTGCAGGATCATTAGAGAACAACCGTGATGTCTACATAACTGGAAATTTTCACAACTGTATATTTTACAACTCAAAATTTCAGATTCCTTAAAAATCTACAACAACAAACGTTGCTCAATAATTTGATTCAACTGAGAATTCTACCGTACAAAATTAACAGTGTCGAACTGGCAGCATTAAGGCCCATGTGGCCGTTTTTTCTTGTTCTATAAGTTAACATAAATCTTATTATTACACTGTGCAACAATTTTTGGGTCATCGGTTCCAGCCCGAGTAGCTACAACGCGAAATGAAAGTAGACCAACAGACTAACAAAACCCCCCCAGGGTTTGGCTACATTATCTCGCATTACTATTGTATGAGCTCCTGAAGTTGGCATGTTTTTATGCCCATTTTTCGACTTTTTGCGATGTGTAAGTCAATAAAATGGAACAATGTATGAATGAAACAAGTGGAATTAAATATTTTAAGCTTGAAAATGAAAATGTCCTGTGTTTTATTCTGCCCAGCCCCCCTTAACTCGTGAGTCAAAAGCAGAATTTCTATGGTGTGACACCCCCATAAGCGATTGCAATAAAATAACGTAGGCAATAATTTTGCCAAGTTATGCCCAGTTTTGACCAATACTTGTTTTATTTTGCTCAGCTCCCCTTAACTCGTAAGTCAAAAGCCGGATTTCTATGGTGTAACTTTTTGGCACCTCCATATAAGGATCTAGAGAAAAAACTATTGCATAATTTTGCCCAAGTTATGCCCAGTTTTGATCAATAGTTGTTTTATTTTGCCCAGCCCCCCCCCCTTAATTCGTTAGTCAAAAGCTGTATTTCTATGGTGTAAGTTTTTGGCTCCACTTCTATGGTGCTACACCATAGAAACAATTCGTTCTACTGAAACTCTTGTTGCTGGAATAGTTAAAATAGGAGATAATAACTTATACATTTCAGGAAAAACATCTGGAAATTCGGTATGAATAATATTTAAGCTTTTTTTGAAGATCTAGATTGTGAAATTGATGGTCTAGATAAACATTTGAAAGTTCATTTACTAAACGATCTTTTTGAAACATATTAAGATATAACTTTAACAATGTATTTAAACTTTTCTGGGAAAATTCCTTGCAGTATTCGTTATATCTACTTGAATCGACAAGAGCAAGAAACTCAAGTTGACTCAAATTAGCAAATCTTGTGTCCAATTGAATAATTACGCAATCTAGAATTTCATAAAACACGATTTAGTAGTATGCTTTGATTTCATTTTCGATTTGGCCCCGTTTGTGTGGAAGAGCTGTTCGTCCTTGGGCAGCTACAAAAATCTAAGTGGAGCCAAAAACTTACACCATAGAAATACAGCTTTTGACTAACGAATTAAAGGGGGGGGCTGGGCAAAACAAAACAACTATTAGTCAAAACTGGGCACAACTTGGGCAAAATTATATAAAATTATGCAGAAATAAGCTTGGGTAAAACTTGAAAACCCTTTGCATGACCTCTAAAAGGCTTAGAATTCTAAGTTAGTGAGTCTAAAGCTTTGCCCAAGATGACCTCTATGAGGTTTAGAATTGTTAGGTAGTGAGTCAAAAGTTAATCCCAAGATCAGACATTGTTTAAGACGTGTGTAATGGGTTATAGATACCCTGTGATGCGTTTAGAACCCTGAATTCGTGAAGATCTGGTTTGGTTTATGTAAAAAATTAAGGTTGGGCAAAATTGGGCGTAATTTGGGCAAATTTATGGCCTACTTTATTTTATTTCAATCGCTTAAGGGGGTGCTACACCATAGAAATTCGGCTTTTGACTCACGAGTTAAAGGGGACTGGGCAAAGTAAAACAACTATTGGTCAAAACTGGGCATAACTTGGGCAAAATTATGCAACAGTTTTTTTCTCGAAATTCTTTTATGGGGGTGCCAAAAACTTACACCATAGAAATTCGCCTTTTGACTCCTGAGTTAAGGGGTGCTGGGCAAAATAAAACAACTATTGGTGAAAACTGGGCATAACTTGGGCAAAATTATGCAATAGTTTTTTTCTCGAAATTCTTATATGGGGGTGCCAAAAACTTACACCATAAAAATTCGGCTTTTGACTCCTGGCGGAACCTCATAGAGGTCATCTTGGGCAAAGCTTTAGACTCACTAACTTAGAATTCTAAGCCTTGTAGAGGTCATGCAAAGGGTTTTCAAGTTTTACCCAAGCTTATTTCTGCATAATTTTATATAATTTTGCCCAAGTTGTGCCCAGTTTTGACCAATAGTTGTTTTATTTTGCCCAGTCCCCCCCCCTTATTTCGTTAGTCAAAAGCTGTATTTCTATGGTGTAAGTTTCTGGCTCCACTTAGATTTTTGTAGCTGCTCAAGGACAAACAGCTCTTCCACACAAACGTGGCCAAAACGAAAATTAAATCAAAACATCCTACAAAATCGTGTTTTATGAAATTCTAGATTGCGTAATTATTCAATTGGACACAAGATTTGCTGATTTGAGTCAACATGAGTTTCTTGCTCTTGTCGATTCAAGTAGATATAACGAATACTGCAAGGAATTTCCCCAGAAAAGTTTAAATACATTGTTAAAGTTATATCCTAATATGTTTCAAGAAGATCGTTTAGTAAATGAACTTTCAAATGTTTATCTAGACCATCAATTTCACAATCTAGATCTTCAAAAAAAGCTTAAATATTATTTATACCGAATTTCGAGATGTCTTTCCTGAAATGTATAAGTTATTATCTCTAATTTTAACTATTCCAGCAACAAGCGTTTCAGTAGAACAAAATGTTTCTTGTTTAAGTCGTATTAAGACAGCCAGAAAGAATACTATGTCTCAAGATCGTTTGTATGGTTTATCCCTACTGTCTATCGAATAATCATTGATGAAAGAGTTAAGTAGCAAGCCATAATTTTACGACATAATTTTAAACCAATATGCAAATATGAAAGATCGGCGCCCTGACTTGCTTTTTAAAACTTAATTTGCCGATTTCCGCAGAGTCATTGTTTTCCTTAAATTATATTATAAAAACAGTAAATTAATTTCTTTATTATGTTAACCGTATTATGTAGTGATTAGATAATTTCCATACTTACAAACGTTGGTGTATTACGTTTAGTTTTTTAGCCTCGCCTTTCTGGGAAGTCACGAGCCGCCACTGCTTCATCCACAGCTTCAGAAAAGTTAACGTATTTATTTACTTGTTTATTTAACACTTAATTACTTCTAATATATGCCGCAATGGAGTCGAAAAAAATTGTGTCGATAAATTCATTAAGGGCGCCAAAACAATCTTTGCATCGGGGCGCCATAACCCCTAGGGCCGGCACTGGCAAGTGTTGAACGTATTTTTAGTGTCATGAAGAATGATTGGACAGATCAACGTAACAAAATACTCGTGGAGTCAGTCAGAAGTGATCTATGTATATTTTTTAACATTCCATATCGATGTGTTGAAGTCAAAAAGTTATTATTATTTTAAAATCATCGTTACACTGTGATATTATTGTAATTATTTCAATACATAGATTTAGAAAAAAATTTAATTTTCTTGGCACCACCCCCCACCGGGTGGTTTGTTTTTTTTTCAAAGGCACCTAGTAGCCCTAAACGTGCATTATCACAGATTTTAGAACTGACATTATACAAGATATAACAAAAATATCAAATATTGATCGTAACTTTTTAATTTACCGAGTTACTGCAAAACAAATCTTAAATACAAAAGTTTTTTAGTTTATTCCGATGCATATTGTGACGTTTGATTTGTTCGTATTTTCTTTTGTTTTGTTGCTATAGCAACTAACTTTGTTTTTAGTAATGCTCATTTATTATAACAAAAAAAAGTTAAAATTAGAAAAAAATTTAGAAAAAAACACGAAAATTAATCAATTAATAATGAGAAGTGGCTTGCAGTAAAATTAATTTATTAAGACTTGATTATTCATTTTGGTCAAGTATGCTATGGAGATTTGATAACTAAAACTGTAACACGCAAACAAACGAGTACATAATTATTACTCTATTAATTACAAAGTGTTATATAAATTATTACAAATTATAACAAATTATTAAGATTAATTGCAAGTTATTGTTACAAGGCAATACTTGCAATAATTGTGAAGACATAGCTCATTTAAGTGAGATGTATGGGGATAGGAGACGGACTCAAAGTCTAATTCATAATGTTCATAATCCTTTTAATTAGTAATTTCTAATTAAAAGTATAATTTTTTCTTAGCGCATGTGTTTCATGATTTTCTAGATTATCGGCATGAATTGTATGTTCAGAACACGCACGACAGATGGCACTGCGTATTTATTTCTCGCTCTTAATGTAAATTCACTTTTGGTATAAAAGGTTAGGGAATAATGATTATGTTAACTTAGGCATCACATCGTACATAAATACAGCCTAGTAAATTTTTGGATTCCAGTACTACGCCACGCGTAGAATGAATACTGGATAATAATATAACACAATGTCAAGGAGTCGAACCTGGGCTACTTGGGTGAAAGTCCAGCACGCTAGACAATACACTTCCCATATTAAACCATTCTCCTCTTGATGTGTTTGTTGATAGTGATAATATGATATGCCCCAACCACCGTTTCAAGTTTGGAATTTGTTTGAAACGACGAAAACTTTGTGCTCACTCAGCCATTTTATAGAAAGAGTACGATGTCATTGAAACCATCTTGCAAAATACAAAATATTATTCCCTGTAGGCCAAACTATGCGTGCAACTTGCAAATGTAATAAGTATAATGAACTAAAAAAATATCCTGTACCAACTTCCAGGTTTTCAAAAGCCAAGATATATATAACATATGGTATGTCAACTCGCCGTCATTTCGTCAACCAATTTTAACGCGAGCTAAATTTCTGATAGATGGCGCGACGTGCGAGCATGATTGTCATTCTACAGCAACATAACTTGTAATAATGAATATTTACTTTTGGCGTATTTTTCGTAATACAAATTAAATAAAGTTTTTCATGATGATAGAGGTACAAGATTCTTTGGCATTATTAAAATGCTAAATTGTGACTCTTCTTTATTTAAAACATCTTTGGTAATAAAACTAAATTGAAATTTTATTTTTTACAGCAAACTAAGGCAACATCTTTTTTTATTTTCATTTAACTAAATAATAAGACTACAAATTGACCTATGCAAACATTTCTTTGGAGAATTGTAATTAAATTCATCAATTATTTTGTAATATTTTACGGAAAGCAGATAAACTGCAAGCATGGATTGATGCAACAGGAGTTTTATTAACAAGTAAAGACTTTGTGTGCCACTATAAAAAAAATCTATATGCGAACTTCAAACCTATTAGACGCTCTAAAGGTTTCAAGTATTAAAAAAGAGTAGGTATAAGTCGAATTATATATACTTAATGCTTAAACATGTTTTTAATTATATGCATTAAGCAGGTTAAGTAAAACTGTTACTGGTAATTAATAGCAATAAAGCACACATCTCAGCATAATTTTTATAGCAACAAGAAGCTAAATAGCAATATAAACATGGTCCACATGTGAAACGGACAAAAATATTAAATGCAACAGCAGAACACAGGCTTTTGTACTGAAAAGCAATAGTTTTTTGACTTGATAACAATTATATTATTGTGCATCTAACTCTGTAACAAACAAGATCAATTACAGCAAAACTATCCATGAAATATTTATATTTTAAAAAGACCAATTGTGGTCTGGTAAGGAAAGTGAAGTCGACATCGATCACTATTACAATAAAATCTAAACATAAATGTAATGTACGTAAAGATTGGTTTGACCCTGTAGTACAGACATATTCATATTTTGGAAACAAAATTCTTTCTGGTAACCAAATTTTGAAGTTATTTTAAGAACCTCAGTCACTTCCATGAGAATCCATACAAGACCTTCCATGCAATGTCCCTGGAAAATATAAGAGGTTTAGATTAAAGCGATTTCATTTTATGATAAATTTAAGAATTACATTTTGACAACTGATTTTCTAAATACCTTATATTGTGATTGAGAAATACATAACGGCCCTCACTCCATTACCATTAGCCACATACAGAAAGGTGGAATCCCTAAAAAGAGCAATTTTAATAGAACAATTAAACATCAAACTATTTACTGGTAAAATTTATCACATGATACGAATGCCGTTTTGCTATCGAAAACAAACCAGAAAAATTAGTTTAGAAATAATAAAGTGTTCATTTATACTTACCTACCTGTATATTTGAGAACGCGCTATCTTTTATTAATTCTGGCTTGTTAATTATAATAAACAGAAACAAAGCTGCATAAGAAACATCAATTAAATTCTCGAACGACAATAATAAAAATATAAATTTTATTATTATTAAAAAAGCTTAATAAATTTTGAAGGTTAACAGATGTGGTTTGGTTTGACACTCACGTTTCACTGTTGCGGCATCTAGCGGCGACTTTCGAACTAATGAACTCGCTTCAATTTTGGGTGAAAAATTTATCATGGCAAGCATAGGAGAGTTGACCTACCAGTGTTTTATATATCTTGTCAAAAGCTAATAAAAGAGCATGCATGAAGTTCTCAATAATTTTATATTCCTAAGACAACAAAATAACAAGCTGATACTTTTTTGCCAATTTGTAGTGCCAAAAAGCAACTTAAATTTACTTCGACGTTAGCTGGTGAAAAACTTTCAGAAAGGTAAAAAATAATAATTTTTAACATGGAAGCCTAGTACAAATTTAAATAAAGAAAATATGAGTGGAAAATGTCTCATAGCAACTTTAATTCATAACCTACTTTGAATAGTTCAGTTCATATTATTTTAAAAATTGGTATCGCTGTCCCAAGAGATGTAGTTTTTCTAAAATCAAGACAAATACCAAAACAAACTAAATATAAATGTATTACCAAAAGTAAATATTACACTCAATAAATTTATACAACCAGGAATTTATAACTACATATACTTTTTCACAATCACCTGTACTATGGTATTAGTTTACTATTAGCTACACTATTTTGAAAGTAGATTATTGTAAGAATAACTTCAGCAATAAAAAACGTGTGTACTTTAGAATATTTATTTATTTTTCTATGTTTATTATTGTTGCCATGGCAATTTCTATGCTTCAATGCCTTCCTGATGGAAGTTATTAATGTAATGATCCCGTGGTGATCATTTATATTGCAGGATCATTAGAGAACAACCGTGATGTCTACATAACTGGAAATTTTCACAACTGTATATTTTACAACTCAAAATTTCAGATTCCTTAAAAATCTACAACAACAAACGTTGCTCAATAATTTGATTCAACTGAGAATTCTACCGTACAAAATTAACAGTGTCGAACTGGCAGCATTAAGGCCCATGTGGCCGTTTTTTCTTGTTCTATAAGTTAACATAAATCTTATTATTACACTGTGCAACAATTTTCGGGTCATCGGTTCCAGCCCGAGTAGCTACAACGCGAAATGAAAGTAGACCAACAGACTAACAAAACCCCCCCAGGGTTTGGCTACATTATCTCGCATTACTATTGTATGAGCTCCTGAAGTTGGCATGTTTTTATGCCCATTTTTCGACTTTTTGCGATGTGTAAGTCAATAAAATGGAACAATGTATGAATGAAACAAGTGGAATTAAATATTTTAAGCTTGAAAATGAAAATGTCCTGTAGTAGGTATTGGGCCACCTGGCCCAGACAGAAATTGACATGCCATGTGGCATGCCAATGGCATGGCTCCTCCCCCTGCTTCTGATTGGCTACCCCCACTCCTGTAGCTCCTCCCCTTGCTTCTGATTGGTCGCCGCCATCTTGGATTTCCCCGCCTACTTCTCTCTGATTGGTTAACCCCCACCCCTGTAGCTCCTCCCCTTGCTTCTGATTGGTTGAAGGCAGCCATTTTGGAACGTCTGGCTCCATTCTACCACGCCCTGGCGCCAGGCTACCACGCCCGCCGCCATTACGGGAATCTGTATTACCGGCAAACTGAGTGCTACCAATAGAGGGCGTAATGCTACAATTAGTGTGTATTGCTAAGAGAGGGCGTCATGAAGGGATCTGTATTATCGATGCGTTGTGTACTACTACTAGGTGGCGTGTCATGAAGAAGAAGAAGAAATCTGTATTACTACTACTACAGAGAGGCAACCATTTTATATCACAGCATCTTGCGTGCGCACGCGCTCTAAATTTGAATCGGTCAATTTTAAATATTTGTCATTTTTGCATATGTCATTTTTAAATCTGTCAATTTTACTGCTGTCGTTTTTACATCTGTCATTTTAAATCTGTCAATTTTGCTTCTGTCATTTTAAATTTGTCATTTTTGCATCTGTCATTTAAATCTGTCATTTTGAATTTGTCATTTTTTTTGCATATGTCTTTTAAATCTGTCATTCTTAAAGCAACCATCTTACCAGATTTGAATTTTAGCGCTAACTCTGGGATTGCATCCTTTCACTAAGCTGAAACTCTTTCTCTCTCTCTCTCTCTCTCATAAGTATGACTACTTACCGGATTTGTAGCTTAGGATGTTCGCCGTCGGAAAGCTTCGGCTTTATTCGTGTACTCTGTCGCTGATGACAACGATCTACCTTTTTATATAGTCAACCCCTTCACCCTGTGCTAGTAAATGAAACAACAACAACAATGTTTATACATATTATTTATTTTGATATTTAATGGACAATTGTAACATATGATTTGACAAATTATTCATTACACAGTATGAGTTGAGATCATCGCGTAACACTTGCAAATTGTGCAAATATTTTTGCAGCCTATTTCTAAGATAGTTTATTTCCGCCATGGTGTTCTTAATACGACGGTGCAAACGTTGTTGTCGTTGACGTCTCCGACTGCTGCTGTTGCTGATATGATTGCAGTCGTGTACGTACGGCATCGATAAACTTTTGCGGATAATGTTTTATTATTTCTAATAAAATGAACGAGTTCAATCCACCACCAATTGCTGCTGCTGTGTTGTCTATTAAACTGGTAGCTGAGTAGTAACCGCATAACAGTTCGGACGTGAATAAAATTGAATCGGATGTCGGGAGCGATTTATAGGCATCTTCATGGCGTCTCAGTTGACCTTCTGCTACGTTCTCTATGTTTGCGTGATAGAAACGTGAAAAGTCGAGGTGACGTAACGTTCGAGCATGATGATTGATCAACGGTGCTAAATGCATTATAGACTGAAACTCGTAATCTTTTAAGGTTATAGTCCGCTGTGTATCATGTATGGCAACCCTGTTGCCGAAAAACTCGTTGTGAATAATCTCGATGTATAAATTGTCACATAGATGGAATTTCAAATGTTTATCGCAATGTAGTACACTGTTGTCCTTGTTGCAACAGCAGCAACCATGAAAGAAATTTTTAAACAGTGCCTCGACTCGTATATCATACAGCTCGAACCAGTCCCGTTCCGACAACACCAATTCACCATACTCACATACGTTATTCACGCACTCAAGCTTCACTACCACGGCAAATTCTCCCTGGGCGTCGTCATCGGGCGGAATAAGTCCTACTTGGATGTTGTGTATATGATCGTAGTTTTCTTTTTCCCCTGGAGGTCTCGTAACATACAACGGATACTGGACAGCCCCGAGCAGCTGAACACGTACTTCACGTTTAGCTGCTGCTACCGGTGTATCTATGATGGTAAAGTTTGCTGATGCTGCTACAGCGTCATCAGCGTAGTATAGAGGCTGCTGCTGCGACAGGAACGCTAAACAATAATAATACAATAATCGATTAATATAAGCATAAACACACACACAAAAGTCTTAAACATCTTACCTGTTTCTTCGACTTCGTTGTTCCACGCTTGACCGTCGTCGTTGTAGGTACTTGCTGTTGATGATGATGATGCATGATCTGCAACATCCGAACCTTCTTCATCTAAAGAAGTAACAAAATAGACACAAATTAGCATACAAACTTGAAGTTTTATAAACAACAATAACTTACCTATTTCCAGAGGTTCGCTCTCACAGTTATCATAACAATAATTAGGACTGCTAGCCATCATCGTAATTGCTATTTGCTGCTGCTGCTGCTCTTGCACACGTACTGTCTACTGCTACACGCTAACAACGGTCGGCTTTATATAGTCACCTATACTTACCTAGATCCAGCGCATGCTCAGCAACACGCATACGGTAAACAGGCAGGCATCGCTGGCAGACAAGTTTCATCCTGTCGCTGACACGTCATCATCATCACAGGCAGGTGTTCGTAGGTAATTACCTCATTCTCTCTCTCTCAGTTATAGCTATCACCTTTTTCATACCTTGGTACAGATGGGTGAGAATAGTAATAATACACACATATAAAACATTAATCTTTTTTATTCTATGACAATATTTCTCAAAATTTTTATTGAACATCAACAAAACAACAATAATTAAATAACTAAACAACTATCTGTTCTCGGATAACCATGATAGAACATCTTTTATTCTACGACGACAATGTTTCTTAAAATTATTAAACAACTAGACAATAATCAAAATAACTAAACAATTATTATTAGGTTGAAATCTGCTCGGATAACCATGAAGACATACTCGTTTTTTCATGAAACATCCTATTGAATGCTTTGTACGCTTTGTTATGCCAAATATTCTTTTCATCAATGTCTTGATCTACTACTACTACTACTACATAATTGAAAAGAACAAAATCGCGTTTATCAGATCTATTTCATGAGTATGTTCCCCTGAGTATCCTCTTGTGATTTACATTCAATCACCCTTAAGTTTCACCATCTTTTTTAATAATTACTGTACATAAGGTATAACTCTTGTCAGCTTCACTTATTATTAACTATATTCAATTATCCTTATTCTTATTATAACTACACTATACTGACAAAAGATGATTGAACAATTTACAACAACAACTAATTACCTAATTATTACATTCTTAAATAATTTCGAATATAGTATACACAAAGTATAAACCTAGACATCATCATCATCATCACTTATAATAATAATTACATCAAGCCGAAGGTCGATCTCTTGTGATTAACATAACCCCCGACTACTGCTACTACAGTTGAACTGTACATGTACTTATTACTATACAAATATTTTGCTACTTAAGAGTTAGATATGATACTACCTATACAAAAATTTACAAAACTTAAAAATACAACTATACTACTACTATACACATATCTATTACTACAACGATTGAACTGTATAATAATTATATACGTTATGATAATATTTTACTACTTAAGATCTAAATATAATACTACCTATACAAATTTTACAAAACTTAAAAATACAACTATACTACTATACACTTACATATATACAAGAGGGGCTTTAATGTTTATACACGTGGTCGCTTGTTGTTGTTGTAGCCGAACGGAACGGAATCAAAATCTTCTATACGGCGTCTCTTCGCGAACGTTATCTTATAGACTTTTGATTCCGCTCGCGTTACAAGCTGATGGTCAGCCGTACGCCGGATGTTGTTGGACTCTACAATAATCTTTTCGTCCATACCTTCCAGCAGTCTAAGCATGGACTCAAAGTTTATTTTTTGAGTCGCGGCGTGGTTTAGGGTGATGCCCTTGACCTTGACGACCACGTGTATCTGTCCCGTGGTCGGTGAATAAACTTTGTAGGCGTAGTTCTTCGGCGCGCCTGACACAAACTCTATAATATACGATCCGGGACCGTACTCTTCGAGCTCGTCTGTGAGGTCGCCCAGGAAGCTTCCTGTTGGTAGCTCGAAGTCGCCCGGCTTCGAAACGTATATTACGGAATCTGAAACAACGAAAAAAAAAATTAACTCTAATATAAACGGTGTTGATGTTTGATAGTACAATGACTTACCTGTGTCATAGTATAATACTCTCTCTCCTAGCTGATCCAAATAGGAATACAGCTTAAGACGGGCCTGTGCAGTGACAAATGCCGCGATGACCACGTTAACTGACGACAGAGGATCTGCTGCTTCCTCTTTATGCTGCCAGTTAACCGCAATCACCTCGTCATTTATTTCCTGCACATGATTAACTTCTACGCCTGGGCTGGACAACAGGTCGAAAAACTCCTTGGACTCGCTGATTATGGCCGTTTTCGCCTGGTTCTCACGCTGACCAAATTTCCCTAGAATACAAAAAAAAATATTAAGTAAAGAAAACTACATAAGGTTATTATAACTTACCCCAGAAGGAATTCAGCATCAGTTTGGCCAACGATCTCAAACCAGGGTTCTTGACGATCTTCAACGAATCCAAGGAAACTCCCTCGTTCTCGAAGTAGTCATCAACGTACTGTTTCCGGGCTCCATCGATACCATCCTCGCCGTTGTTGTTGGCAGTTATTGAAGATGGCCAACCGCTGGCTTCCTGCTTCATCTTCAGGAACTTGTCGATGAAACCCGAAAACAGTCCCCCGGTCTTGGACGCTTTGTTGTACTGGGTTACATCGTACGACCAGATCTCTTGTATGTCCTGCACGATGTAACCCTTTCGTATGGCCATTACCAGTTCGTCCAAGACCCAGGTTCCGTTGATGACTCGGTCCTCTACGCTGTGCTGACATTCGACCTGGTTCAATTCTTCGGCGCAAGTGCGACATAGAGGGAACAGCAGCTTTTGGTGCATCTTGACGGGTAAGACCGGATGGTATAGATCTTGTGGCGGTAACATTGTACATTTTACCACGCCGTTGATGTTTTCCAGGCCCCCTTTATCCCTGATTAGATTTTCACAAGCCGCCTTGCCTACGTAAACTTCTGGATGGCCAACTGGGAATTTGGCGTACTTGCATACCCAAGGATAAAGGGAGCATACATCTACATACCGGATCTTTTCCCCGTCTTTTGCAACTCTCTTTAATTTTGCTGCCCCTGTACGGCCGCCGTAAAATGCCTCTCTCGGGTTTAAGGGCGTGTTTACTAACAAGGGATGTTTCTCAACCTGCTGTCTGAATTCGGGTGTTAACTGCCTTCGGAAGCGACATTCCCACTGTTCAACAACCTCGTATCCTAGCGACTTTAACTTCTCTGTTGTGGCTCGGGTCTTCTCGAGCCTCATATCCATGGTGTCGCTAGGATCGTCGTGTAGAGGCTCGTTGCGACGGGTAGTGAAGCAGGTGGGACATCCATGGAAGTAACACCCGTGAAATTGAAATATGGTATTACCATACAGCCCGTCAACCTTTAACCCGCCCACGATAGCTTCTCTCTGCCTGCCGACGTGTTGAATCTCAACACCTCTTTGATGTTCTTCCAGCAACAGCCATTGGAGAGCTACCTTAGACTGGTTATCTGCGCGTCTATAACCACCCTTTGGTATCAGTCCAATGGTGCTTTCTTTGAGGAATTTCCTCCGGAACATGAGATTGCAGGCAGAGGCGATGGTGATGGCTTCCGTGAACGGGTCAACGTCGCATTCCTCAATAAAGAGATTCCTAAAGTGGATACAGGCTCTCTTCAAAATATCGACGTCTGTTCGACAATATTCGACCAGGTCACGTTGCATGTCGAACTCCGTGATGTCCCTGTTCGCCTCGTACCACTTTAGGAACGCTTTACGAGCCTGGGGTTTCATGGTGTCGGGGCTGTAAAATTTGATGTCCGGAAGAGGACCCACGTAATGGGCATTCGCCTCGGTGTTAAAGAGGTGCGGGAAGTATCCTTTGGGAGCCGGTAGATCGAACGCTTTAGGCAAGTCAGCCAGAGCCATGGGGAAAAAGTTGAGCGAGTCGATAATCTTTAGATTATCTAGTTGCAGCAGCAGAATTTTTGAACCGCGCATAATGAGTTCCGGGTGTAATGAGGTGTTGGTTATAAGATAATTTAGAATAAATTGCGTATCGAAAGCTTGCCCGTTATGGGCAACTGCTACAACCTTTTTGAATAATTTCCGCGAGTCTAGTAGATAGTTCAAAAGCCGATCGATGCATTTTCCTCGCAAGATCTGTTCTCGCAAACCACATCTTACACAACTGGTAGCAGTTGATGATGAGTCATTGTTGTAACACTCAGAACAGACTTGCTGGAAAACACATAGATTCGGCTCGTGGAGGTTGACGCCGGGCGCAATTTCTTTCTCTTGCCGGGTCTCCAGGTCGAAGAACACAAACAAGGTGTCTTGCTTTATGTTCCTAGGCCCGGCCGGCTGTATGTGACAGAAATGGTTTTCGGGTTTATGACTCTGACAGATCTTACAATAGATCTCCCCGCACACGTGAGCCTGCTTCCGGGTCTTGATGTTGATGGTTTTGAAACATCCCTCGCATTTTTTAACTTCCAGGCACATGTTGCCCTCCTGATGGATGTTAAAGCAGGCTTGACTTTTAAAGTCTCGCCTGCAGTCCGGACACCTAATCAGCTGCGCTGTTCTTTCGCAGGGCGGAGAACTACCGCAGCCTACGCAGGACTTTTCACACCGGTGATCTCTCTTGTTGTTATACGGTACATGACAGTGCTCACAGAAATAACGGCAGACAAAGGCTGAGGTCAACGATGTTATGACGTTATAATGATGCTCGTGATACAACAGCTTGATGTTCTTTGTTGCGGCATCATTATCAACGACCCCCTCAAAGATAAGTGAACGCCCTTTTGAGCCGTAGCTATACACTACTATCTTGTAGTTGGGGGCCAGGAACTGCTGGAACAACCTTAATTCATTGACCCCGGCTCCCTCCGGTGGAATGAAAGCTACTCCAGCAGCTCGCATCATTTCCTCGGCCTTTATCTTTTGCACTGTCTGATTATCACGGGTCTTCTTGTAATTAGCACTGTTATCTGCGTGAGCCCTGCCTACGACCAAAGCCCTGGGTAGGCATAGATTGTCACTGGTGGTGTTGTTAATCGTGACAATCCCTCTGCGACGGCTACACTCTTCGGCAAAGGTGCTGTACGTACCGTTACGACAGCGACCTTGTCCGGCTGGTGGTGTTACGATTGTAGCTATTAGTCTGAAGGTGTCCGAACTCAAGGCTTCAGGATCGCTCTGTAAAATCGATTCTAAAATGCCCCAGACATCATTGAAGGTGATTTCATCAGAGCGCCTGAGGCTCATGTAGCCGGGAAGTTTTTGTTTGAAACTATCAAACTCAAATGTGGCCCCTACTTTATCATTTGGTCGTGCTCGGCTTAGCACATCCCTTAGAATTTGGTTAATAGCCGTTTTAAAATGCTCCAAATGATCTTCATCGACTGGCGTAACGGCTACTTTAAACACCAGTCGATGTTTCAGAGTGCCAAATTTCTTGATGGTGGACACGTTTTCATCGATAATTTCGTAGAGAGAAGACATTTTGTACAGGAGTAACAGCAACAATAGCAAAAAAAATATCGCACTTGCACACTTAACAAAGGCTAAAACAACAAAGATTATATGTTGTTAATTTAAATAAACATTGACTAATTACTATTATTAAAGTTTAAATGCACTGCAAGCTATTAAATATTATAAATTAATTATAAAGATCAATTTTAATGCAAATTAATAAAATCTTTTAGCCATTCTTAAACTTTTAATAGCAAGCTAATTTAAACAAATATAGAGTTTAAAATTGTTACTAAATCCCTTTGACAGATTATTATTATAAACAACAACAAAATAAGCTAAAATTGTTTGAAATATAACAGCAACAGGTAAGAAATCATATAGCGACAAATGGACAGATAAATCTTTTACCATTCACGAACTGCTTCTCTTAACCCCTAATTAAAAATAAAAAGCTTAGATGCTACGTGATGGTAAAAAAAATTGACGCAAAATAAACAATAACCTCTGAATGCAATGCAGGCTATTAAATATTATAAATTATTTGCTTTGACAAAAGTTAAAGAAAGATCAGTTTCAATGCAAATTAATAAAACCTTTTAATCGATATTACACTTTTTAACAACAATCTAATTTAAACAAATATAGAGTTTAAATTGTTACTAAATCCCTTTGATAGATTATTATTATAAAAAAAAATAAATAAGGAACGGCTAAAAACAACAAAGATTATATGCTGTTAATTTAAATAAACATTGATCTAAAAAGCATAACCTCAAATTATGATTTAAATAACTATGTTACAACCCCTAGATAAACAACTAATAACGATCACACTTCGCATAAAACAATTACTACTTTAATCGATAATCAAACTAGGGAAATTAAAAAATATATAAAACTATTCCTGCAACTTAAATAATTATTTTAAACCGATTATGTTACAGTGTCGTGAAAAATCATGCGAGAACGAGATTGCCGATTATTATAAAAAACAATAATAATAATAAATCCTACCTTTTTGTTCGATTAAAGCTGTAGATTTCACATAGACTCTGTAGCAACAATTGGTAATAACAATCAAGAATGGCACAAATCACTTCAAACACAAACGTAATAATTAACAGTACGCATAAAAAACATACATGTGTTGATGTCTCGAGTAACCCCAAACAAGTGATTGTCTACTTCCGTGGTTGGCTTTATAGGTTCGAATTGTTGCGCAATATTATGCAATAAGCTAAAAATAAAACTCGAGTCAATTTGCCCGCTTAACAAAGGAACAAAGCGTTCTCTCCGGTGAACACCTGTGGGTCATAAATCAGTTTGAAATGTTTTTTTCTGCACCAGAGTTGACATACCTTCTAGATTTTATCTATTAGAATAAAAAAAGACGGTGTATCATTCTAACCCTCTGGGGATATAATTCATTCAACTATCATACCGTTTTTTATTGAACGCAGGTGTGACGAATAAGTTATGACCCTGTCTGTATTAAATAAAGGTTACATTCGATATCGCCTTTTGTACTTTAGTGTCTTTCTCGGTTCTATTTGTGTTTAGATATCTGATAAATTTCAACGTATTGTGCGAACAGAGAATGCAATGGTAATATTATATTATTTTTATTAGGCAATAGACAGATTGTTGTCAAAATTCGATATGATTCCCTTTTAAGGATGTGTTTATAACTTTCACTTCATAAATGAACGAGGCAAGCAGTTTAGGTTTGATTTAATTGTGTGCCTTTTTATTTAAAGAAAATTTTATAAAATTTAAAGTGTGTTCTTTTAAATGCTCTAAGAGACAGAAAGGTCTTTTTACCTGGAAATAACTTTAGAAATCAGACCCGTCAACGTGCGAGATTTACAGGTACTTAATAATACAAAGAGTGATGAAATGTTTGATTATTTTGCTATTACAGTATATCAATATTATAATCTATTGAAACTTTTCTGTTAAATGTGATTATGATAAATCAAAAAAAACATTTCTTTAAATAGGTATATTTTTAATAAAAAATGTCTAAAGTATGACAAAAAATAGTTTTAATGCTCTAACACAGTCAACCTTTATTTAGAAGATCGGTCACATAGATAAGTGCTACCTACATGGACAACGCAGGTGTTCTTTTATTCGTTAACGAGTTTCTTTGCTCAGGGTCTGTGTGTGTGTGTAATAAATTAAATGGTTATCAATAGTTACATCTAAAAGTTTAATTTAAAATTTTAATGTTATAGTAAATTATAAAAACGACACCGAGGGTAATAAATTTAAATTTTTATCTAATCGTGTTACATGACAGTGCAGGTGTCGATCCCTTTTTTTTTTAACAATACCCTTTTTGTTACGAAGGGTAATAAATTAAGATTTTATCTACTCGTGACAGTGCAGGTGTCTACCTTTTTAATGATATCCTTTTGCTCCGACGGTAATAAATTTAGATTTTATCTACTCGTGTTACTTTGACAGTGCAGGTGTCGATCCCTTTTTAACAATACCCTTAAGAACACCTGCGCTGTAAATGTAGGTAGCACTTATCTATGTGACCGATCTTCGAGGGTAATAAATTTAGATTTTTATCTGGTCTCAAGTAATTAATTGACAGTGCAGGTTTTTTTTTAACAATACCCTTTTTGTTCTGGTAATAAATTAAGATTTTATCTAAAATCATGTTCATTCGCGCAGGTTCGAAGTTTATAAAAGCTCAGTCAAACCCCCTTCCGTTTTAGTTTGGTCTTGACATCGGTTACGGTGATAGTAATATTGTTATTGTTTGCTTGAACTAGGTATGTTAAAATAATCATTTATTATTCTTGTGAGTGTTAAGTTTTTGTCTATTTTTTTTTACATAGAAAAAATGGATTTGCTAATACAACAATTGAACAAATCTCCCGTTAGCCAGAAGCCAATCAAGAAGTTATGTGATTACAAAATAAAAGAAATTGCAGAGATACTACAATTCAAAAGAGTCGTTTGCCGTGATAAGCGTCAAAGTGTGATTATTGTTGCTGAAAAGCATGTTACATTTCTACCAAAGCGAATCAGCGATAAGTTAACAGATCAAAGGGTTACAGAGCTTAACCAGCAGATTGAAGCTAAAACGATTTCTCTAGGTTTGATGTACATGGGGAAAACACACTGTTATGATGACTGCCTGTTTGTGGAATTAAATAAGGTACGAGTAAACATCAAGTTTATACAATAAACCCCTTTTTAACGTTCTATTGTTATTGTTGTTACAGCCCCTGGAACCGCAAATAGAAAACAGAGGTCAGTCCTGAAGTCCTCAAGCACCAGCATTCTATCAACATTTTTTATTATAAATTAAATGTAGCCTTAACACTATATTAATAAACATAATTTTTTTAATTCCTATATGGCTTTATTATTTCTTCTAGAAAAGGTAGTGGTGGAAACGTTTCAGCTTAGTGAAAGGATCCAATCCCAGAGTTAGCGCTAAAATTCAAATCTGGTAAGATGGTTGCTTTAAGAATGACAGATTTAAATGACATATGCAAAAAAATGACAAATTCAAAATGACAGATTTAAATGACAGATGCAAAAATGACAAATTTAAAATGACAGAAGCAAAATTGACAGATTTAAAATGACAGATGTAAAAACGACAGCAGTAAAATTGACAGATTTAAAAATGACATATGCAAAAATGACAAATATTTTAAATTGAGCGATTCAAATTTAGCGCGCGCGCGCACGCAAGATGCTGTGATATAAAATGGTTGCCTCTCTGTAGTAGTAGTAATACAGATTTCTTCTTCTTCTTCATGACACGCCACCTAGTAGTAGTACACAACGCATCGATAATACAGATCCCTTCATGACGCCCTCTCTTAGCAATACACACTAATTGTAGCATTACGCCCTCTACTGGTAGCACTCAGTTTGCCGGTAATACAGATTCCCGTAATGGCGGCGGCGGGCGTGGTAGCCTGGCGCCAGGGCGTGGTAGAATGGAGCCAGACGTTCCAAAATGGCTACCTTCAACCAATCAGGAGCAAGGGGAGGAGCTACAGGAGTGGGGGTTAACCAATCAGAGAGCAGTAGGCGGGGAAATCCAAGATGGCGGCGACCAATCAGAAGCAAGGGGAGGAGCTACAGGAGTGGGGGTAGCCAATCAGAAGCAGGGGGAGGAGCCATGCCATTGGCATGTCAATTTCTGTCTGGGCCAGGTGGCCCAATACCTACTTCCTGTGTTTTATTCTGCCCAGCCCCCCTTAACTCGTGAGTCAAAAGCAGAATTTCTATGGTGTGACACCCCCATAAGCGATTGCAATAAAATAACGTAGGCAATAATTTTGCCAAGTTATGCCCAGTTTTGACCAATACTTGTTTTATTTTGCTCAGCTCCCCTTAACTCGTAAGTCAAAAGCCGGATTTCTATGGTGTAACTTTTTGGCACCTCCATATAAGGATCTAGAGAAAAAACTATTGCATAATTTTGCCCAAGTTATGCCCAGTTTTGATCAATAGTTGTTTTATTTTGCCCAGCCCCCCCCCCTTAATTCGTTAGTCAAAAGCTGTATTTCTATGGTGTAAGTTTTTGGCTCCACTTCTATGGTGCTACACCATAGAAACAATTCGTTCTACTGAAACTCTTGTTGCTGGAATAGTTAAAATAGGAGATAATAACTTATACATTTCAGGAAAAACATCTGGAAATTCGGTATGAATAATATTTAAGCTTTTTTTGAAGATCTAGATTGTGAAATTGATGGTCTAGATAAACATTTGAAAGTTCATTTACTAAACGATCTTTTTGAAACATATTAAGATATAACTTTAACAATGTATTTAAACTTTTCTGGGGAAATTCCTTGCAGTATTCGTTATATCTACTTGAATCGACAAGAGCAAGAAACTCAAGTTGACTCAAATTAGCAAATCTTGTGTCCAATTGAATAATTACGCAATCTAGAATTTCATAAAACACGATTTAGTAGTATGCTTTGATTTCATTTTCGATTTGGCCCCGTTTGTGTGGAAGAGCTGTTCGTCCTTGGGCAGCTACAAAAATCTAAGTGGAGCCAAAAACTTACACCATAGAAATACAGCTTTTGACTAACGAATTAAAGGGGGGGGCTGGGCAAAACAAAACAACTATTAGTCAAAACTGGGCACAACTTGGGCAAAATTATATAAAATTATGCAGAAATAAGCTTGGGTAAAACTTGAAAACCCTTTGCATGACCTCTAAAAGGCTTAGAATTCTAAGTTAGTGAGTCTAAAGCTTTGCCCAAGATGACCTCTATGAGGTTTAGAATTGTTAGGTAGTGAGTCAAAAGTTAATCCCAAGATCAGACATTGTTTAAGACGTGTGTAATGGGTTATAGATACCCTGTGATGCGTTTAGAACCCTGAATTCGTGAAGATCTGGTTTGGTTTATGTAAAAAATTAAGGTTGGGCAAAATTGGGCGTAATTTGGGCAAATTTATGGCCTACTTTATTTTATTTCAATCGCTTAAGGGGGTGCTACACCATAGAAATTCGGCTTTTGACTCACGAGTTAAAGGGGACTGGGCAAAGTAAAACAACTATTGGTCAAAACTGGGCATAACTTGGGCAAAATTATGCAACAGTTTTTTTCTCGAAATTCTTTTATGGGGGTGCCAAAAACTTACACCATAGAAATTCGCCTTTTGACTCCTGAGTTAAGGGGTGCTGGGCAAAATAAAACAACTATTGGTGAAAACTGGGCATAACTTGGGCAAAATTATGCAATAGTTTTTTTCTCGAAATTCTTATATGGGGGTGCCAAAAACTTACACCATAAAAATTCGGCTTTTGACTCCTGGCGGAACCTCATAGAGGTCATCTTGGGCAAAGCTTTAGACTCACTAACTTAGAATTCTAAGCCTTGTAGAGGTCATGCAAAGGGTTTTCAAGTTTTACCCAAGCTTATTTCTGCATAATTTTATATAATTTTGCCCAAGTTGTGCCCAGTTTTGACCAATAGTTGTTTTATTTTGCCCAGTCCCCCCCCCCTTATTTCGTTAGTCAAAAGCTGTATTTCTATGGTGTAAGTTTCTGGCTCCACTTAGATTTTTGTAGCTGCTCAAGGACAAACAGCTCTTCCACACAAACGTGGCCAAAACGAAAATTAAATCAAAACATCCTACAAAATCGTGTTTTATGAAATTCTAGATTGCGTAATTATTCAATTGGACACAAGATTTGCTGATTTGAGTCAACATGAGTTTCTTGCTCTTGTCGATTCAAGTAGATATAACGAATACTGCAAGGAATTTCCCCAGAAAAGTTTAAATACATTGTTAAAGTTATATCCTAATATGTTTCAAAAAGATCGTTTAGTAAATGAACTTTCAAATGTTTATCTAGACCATCAATTTCACAATCTAGATCTTCAAAAAAAGCTTAAATATTATTTATACCGAATTTCGAGATGTCTTTCCTGAAATGTATAAGTTATTATCTCTAATTTTAACTATTCCAGCAACAAGCGTTTCAGTAGAACAAAATGTTTCTTGTTTAAGTCGTATTAAGACAGCCAGAAAGAATACTATGTCTCAAGATCGTTTGTATGGTTTATCCCTACTGTCTATCGAATAATCATTGATGAAAGAGTTAAGTAGCAAGCCATAATTTTACGACATAATTTTAAACCAATATGCAAATATGAAAGATCGGCGCCCTGACTTGCTTTTTAAAACTTAATTTGCCGATTTCCGCAGAGTCATTGTTTTCCTTAAATTATATTATAAAAACAGTAAATTAATTTCTTTATTATGTTAACCGTATTATGTAGTGATTAGATAATTTCCATACTTACAAACGTTGGTGTATTACGTTTAGTTTTTTAGCCTCGCCTTTCTGGGAAGTCACGAGCCGCCACTGCTTCATCCACAGCTTCAGAAAAGTTAACGTATTTATTTACTTGTTTATTTAACACTTAATTACTTCTAATATATGCCGCAATGGAGTCGAAAAAAATTGTGTCGATAAATTCATTAAGGGCGCCAAAACAATCTTTGCATCGGGGCGCCATAACCCCTAGGGCCGGCACTGGCAAGTGTTGAACGTATTTTTAGTGTCATGAAGAATGATTGGACAGATCAACGTAACAAAATACTCGTGGAGTCAGTCAGAAGTGATCTATGTATATTTTTTAACATTCCATATCGATGTGTTGAAGTCAAAAAGTTATTATTATTTTAAAATCATCGTTACACTGTGATATTATTGTAATTATTTCAATACATAGATTTAGAAAAAAATTTAATTTTCTTGGCACCACCCCCCACCGGGTGGTTTGTTTTTTTTTCAAAGGCACCTAGTAGCCCTAAACGTGCATTATCACAGATTTTAGAACTGACATTATACAAGATATAACAAAAATATCAAATATTGATCGTAACTTTTTAATTTACCGAGTTACTGCAAAACAAATCTTAAATACAAAAGTTTTTTAGTTTATTCCGATGCATATTGTGACGTTTGATTTGTTCGTATTTTCTTTTGTTTTGTTGCTATAGCAACTAACTTTGTTTTTAGTAATGCTCATTTATTATAACAAAAAAAAGTTAAAATTAGAAAAAAATTTAGAAAAAAACACGAAAATTAATCAATTAATAATGAGAAGTGGCTTGCAGTAAAATTAATTTATTAAGACTTGATTATTCATTTTGGTCAAGTATGCTATGGAGATTTGATAACTAAAACTGTAACACGCAAACAAACGAGTACATAATTATTACTCTATTAATTACAAAGTGTTATATAAATTATTACAAATTATAACAAATTATTAAGATTAATTGCAAGTTATTGTTACAAGGCAATACTTGCAATAATTGTGAAGACATAGCTCATTTAAGTGAGATGTATGGGGATAGGAGACGGACTCAAAGTCTAATTCATAATGTTCATAATCCTTTTAATTAGTAATTTCTAATTAAAAGTATAATTTTTTCTTAGCGCATGTGTTTCATGATTTTCTAGATTATCGGCATGAATTGTATGTTCAGAACACGCACGACAGATGGCGCTGCGTATTTATTTCTCGCTCTTAATGTAAATTCACTTTTGGTATAAAAGGTTAGGGAATAATGATTATGTTAACTTAGGCATCACATCGTACATAAATACAGCCTAGTAAATTTTTGGATTCCAGTACTACGCCACGCGTAGAATGAATACTGGATAATAATATAACACAATGTCAAGGAGTCGAACCTGGGCTACTTGGGTGAAAGTCCAGCACGCTAGACAATACACTTCCCATATTAAACCATTCTCCTCTTGATGTGTTTGTTGATAGTGATAATATGATATGCCCCAACCACCGTTTCAAGTTTGGAATTTGTTTGAAACGACGAAAACTTTGTGCTCACTCAGCCATTTTATAGAAAGAGTACGATGTCATTGAAACCATCTTGCAAAATACAAAATATTATTCCCTGTAGGCCAAACTATGCGTGCAACTTGCAAATGTAATAAGTATAATGAACTAAAAAAATATCCTGTACCAACTTCCAGGTTTTCAAAAGCCAAGATATATATAACATATGGTATGTCAACTCGCCGTCATTTCGTCAACCAATTTTAACGCGAGCTAAATTTCTGATAGATGGCGCGACGTGCGAGCATGATTGTCATTCTACAGCAACATAACTTGTAATAATGAATATTTACTTTTGGCGTATTTTTCGTAATACAAATTAAATAAAGTTTTTCATGATGATAGAGGTACAAGATTCTTTGGCATTATTAAAATGCTAAATTGTGACTCTTCTTTATTTAAAACATCTTTGGTAATAAAACTAAATTGAAATTTTATTTTTTACAGCAAACTAAGGCAACATCTTTTTTTATTTTCATTTAACTAAATAATAAGACTACAAATTGACCTATGCAAACATTTCTTTGGAGAATTGTAATTAAATTCATCAATTATTTTGTAATATTTTACGGAAAGCAGATAAACTGCAAGCATGGATTGATGCAACAGGAGTTTTATTAACAAGTAAAGACTTTGTGTGCCACTATAAAAAAAATCTATATGCGAACTTCAAACCTATTAGACGCTCTAAAGGTTTCAAGTATTAAAAAAGAGTAGGTATAAGTCGAATTATATATACTTAATGCTTAAACATGTTTTTAATTATATGCATTAAGCAGGTTAAGTAAAACTGTTACTGGTAATTAATAGCAATAAAGCACACATCTCAGCATAATTTTTATAGCAACAAGAAGCTAAATAGCAATATAAACATGGTCCACATGTGAAACGGACAAAAATATTAAATGCAACAGCAGAACACAGGCTTTTGTACTGAAAAGCAATAGTTTTTTGACTTGATAACAATTATATTATTGTGCATCTAACTCTGTAACAAACAAGATCAATTACAGCAAAACTATCCATGAAATATTTATATTTTAAAAAGACCAATTGTGGTCTGGCAAGGAAAGTGAAGTCGACATCGATCACTATTACAATAAAATCTAAACATAAATGTAATGTACGTAAAGATTGGTTTGACCCTGTAGTACAGACATATTCATATTTTGGAAACAAAATTCTTTCTGGTAACCAAATTTTGAAGTTATTTTAAGAACCTCAGTCACTTCCATGAGAATCCATACAAGACCTTCCATGCAATGTCCCTGGAAAATATAAGAGGTTTAGATTAAAGCGATTTCATTTTATGATAAATTTAAGAATTACATTTTGACAACTGATTTTCTAAATACCTTATATTGTGATTGAGAAATACATAACGGCCCTCACTCCATTACCATTAGCCACATACAGAAAGGTGGAATCCCTAAAAAGAGCAATTTTAATAGAACAATTAAACATCAAACTATTTACTGGTAAAATTTATCACATGATACGAATGCCGTTTTGCTATCGAAAACAAACCAGAAAAATTAGTTTAGAAATAATAAAGTGTTCATTTATACTTACCTACCTGTATATTTGAGAACGCGCTATCTTTTATTAACTCTGGCTTGTTAATTATAATAAACAGAAACAAAGCTGCATAAGAAACATCAATTAAATTCTCGAACGACAATAATAAAAATATAAATTTTATTATTATTAAAAAAGCTTAATAAATTTTGAAGGTTAACAGATGTGGTTTGGTTTGACACTCACGTTTCACTGTTGCGGCATCTAGCGGCGACTTTCGAACTAATGAACTCGCTTCAATTTTGGGTGAAAAATTTATCATGGCAAGCATAGGAGAGTTGACCTACCAGTGTTTTATATATCTTGTCAAAAGCTAATAAAAGAGCATGCATGAAGTTCTCAATAATTTTATATTCCTAAGACAACAAAATAACAAGCTGATACTTTTTTGCCAATTTGTAGTGCCAAAAAGCAACTTAAATTTACTTCGACGTTAGCTGGTGAAAAACTTTCAGAAAGGTAAAAAATAATAATTTTTAACATGGAAGCCTAGTACAAATTTAAATAAAGAAAATATGAGTGGAAAATGTCTCATAGCAACTTTAATTCATAACCTACTTTGAATAGTTCAGTTCATATTATTTTAAAAATTGGTATCGCTGTCCCAAGAGATGTAGTTTTTCTAAAATCAAGACAAATACCAAAACAAACTAAATATAAATGTATTACCAAAAGTAAATATTACACTCAATAAATTTATACAACCAGGAATTTATAACTACATATACTTTTTCACAATCACCTGTACTATGGTATTAGTTTACTATTAGCTACACTATTTTGAAAGTAGATTATTGTAAGAATAACTTCAGCAATAAAAAACGTGTGTACTTTAGAATATTTATTTATTTTTCTATGTTTATTATTGTTGCCATGGCAATTTCTATGCTTCAATGCCTTCCTGATGGAAGTTATTAATGTAATGATCCCGTGGTGATCATTTATATTGCAGGATCATTAGAGAACAACCGTGATGTCTACATAACTGGAAATTTTCACAACTGTATATTTTACAACTCAAAATTTCAGATTCCTTAAAAATCTACAACAACAAACGTTGCTCAATAATTTGATTCAACTGAGAATTCTACCGTACAAAATTAACAGTGTCGAACTGGCAGCATTAAGGCCCATGTGGCCGTTTTTTCTTGTTCTATAAGTTAACATAAATCTTATTATTACACTGTGCAACAATTTTCGGGTCATCGGTTCCAGCCCGAGTAGCTACAACGCGAAATGAAAGTAGACCAACAGACTAACAAAACCCCCCCAGGGTTTGGCTACATTATCTCGCATTACTATTGTATGAGCTCCTGAAGTTGGCATGTTTTTATGCCCATTTTTCGACTTTTTGCGATGTGTAAGTCAATAAAATGGAACAATGTATGAATGAAACAAGTGGAATTAAATATTTTAAGCTTGAAAATGAAAATGTCCTGTGTTTTATTCTGCCCAGCCCCCCTTAACTCGTGAGTCAAAAGCAGAATTTCTATGGTGTGACACCCCCATAAGCGATTGCAATAAAATAACGTAGGCAATAATTTTGCCAAGTTATGCCCAGTTTTGACCAATACTTGTTTTATTTTGCTCAGCTCCCCTTAACTCGTAAGTCAAAAGCCGGATTTCTATGGTGTAACTTTTTGGCACCTCCATATAAGGATCTAGAGAAAAAACTATTGCATAATTTTGCCCAAGTTATGCCCAGTTTTGATCAATAGTTGTTTTATTTTGCCCAGCCCCCCCCCTTAATTCGTTAGTCAAAAGCTGTATTTCTATGGTGTAAGTTTTTGGCTCCACTTCTATGGTGCTACACCATAGAAACAATTCGTTCTACTGAAACTCTTGTTGCTGGAATAGTTAAAATAGGAGATAATAACTTATACATTTCAGGAAAAACATCTGGAAATTCGGTATGAATAATATTTAAGCTTTTTTTGAAGATCTAGATTGTGAAATTGATGGTCTAGATAAACATTTGAAAGTTCATTTACTAAACGATCTTTTTGAAACATATTAAGATATAACTTTAACAATGTATTTAAACTTTTCTGGGGAAATTCCTTGCAGTATTCGTTATATCTACTTGAATCGACAAGAGCAAGAAACTCAAGTTGACTCAAATTAGCAAATCTTGTGTCCAATTGAATAATTACGCAATCTAGAATTTCATAAAACACGATTTAGTAGTATGCTTTGATTTCATTTTCGTTTTGGCCCCGTTTGTGTGGAAGAGCTGTTCGTCCTTGGGCAGCTACAAAAATCTCATCAAAGATTAACTCATTTCTAAGAGACCTAATACGTGACACAGCTGATGTTATTTGAGAAAAACAATATTTAATGATCAGGTATTTTGTCTGTAGAATTTTATAAAGTAAATCAGTCACAAGAAGTATTTTTGATAAATTTATAGTTAAAATGGTAAAGTCAAAGTCAGTAAAAGTTTTGTAAAATTCATGAGCTTTTGTAATAGATTCTGAACCTGAGTTTCTATCGTTAGCGATCGTTTCGAAAACATTTATAATATTTTCCAACTCATCATGCACTAATTAACAATTTTTGAGCGTGAATACCAACGGGTTTCGTTTGTGTTTGGTACACGTCTCTGCATTACTTGCTTTAAAGGTGGGTACACATACAGCGAACGAAGGCGAACGAAGAGTGGCAAACGAATTCGTTTGCTTAATGTATACATAAAAATGAACACCACCGAAAGCATTTGTTCGCCTTCGCCAAGGTTCGTTCACTGGTCGGTACATCAAAAGAAGTTCGTTAGGAGTCTGTTGGCAATGTATACGCATTTCAACGTTCGCTTTGAGATCACATGGTTTTAGGAGCGTTTTTCTTTAATTTTAATAAGAAATAAGAATAATGTTAAGTACGGGCTATGGAGTGGATGAGCTTCTTCTCTGATTATTATGTATGATGCACTAGCGATTTTAATTAAATCTTCATCAGACATTCTGGAAAAACAATCTACTTCACTCATTATTATAGCAAATAATAAATAAGCCATACCACCAATATATTACTGCTACCGACTAATAATAATAATTTAAAACAACAACTAGGTACACAAGCGAAAACCAACGAACACACGCGAAACTGTTCGTTTCGCTAAATGTGGACGGAAAAGCGAATTTAAGAACCGAATGCCGAACAAACTTCGCGAATTCGTTCACTAACCTTCGTTCGCCTTCGTTCGTTGTACCCACCTTAATAAAAATATCCGTTTTGGCGAATGATTAAAAAAATGCAGGAATACTCTTAATCGTAGCAAAAAAACTCTAACTTTTGAAATGCTCGCTCCTAGAACCTCGCTGCAAAACCAAATTTAATCTGTGGGCGGCGCAATGTGTAAATAATGCTAAAGGTGCTATATAATTTAATTTTACTCTGTAACCCGTTCTATTCACCAGCCATAACGCTAGCACCATCATAACGTTGGGCAACAAATTTTTGTTTAAAATTAAACATTTATAAAACGTTAGTTATTAAATCAAATAAAGCATTTACCGTTATATCAGTACTTACTTCAAAAAATCCTAAAAATCGTTTTTTTGGATTTCCATTATCTACAAACCTGACAGTAATGGAGCATTGTGATTTTTCACTAATATCTGTTGAATCATCAGCAATTATCGCAAAATAGTTTGCATTATTAATTTGCATTGTTGATGGATTCTCTTAAATAATTCTCGCAACAAGAAATTAACTGATTTTGAATAATTTTTGACTGGCCAGTAAAAATGTTTTTAACTTTTTCAACATGTTCACTAGTTTTTACATTGCGCTTAATCAAGCACTCAAATATTTATCTCAAATTGCCACGATTTTCTGAAGTAGTCGATTCATCATGGCCCCGAAATGGCAATTCCTGACTGCCTAATAAAATTGTAACATCAATTAAATAACATAAGTTGTCGATTCTTTTTTACGTGATCATTGTATAAAATTTTATTTAAATATGCTTGTTCTTGCAATGCGTCTATAATTGTAGGAGCATTAAGTTGAATACGCCTAAGACCTAGAAAATTTTTAGTGTGTTTTTTGAACCGTTATGTTTTTTACGCTTCTGGAAAAAAAATTTAAATCATTATAACTTATAACCCTAGTATTCCACACATTTTTAACAGTTCCTAGCAAAAGAAAAGGCCAACAGTATAATCTGCAGCTGTAACTACTGCTACTACCCACTTATGCATTTCAAATCACGAATTTTGAAAAGACCGATTTTGTAATTTGTCAGCAGACATAAAATCGATTTTTGGCGTCGGACGTTGATCTAAGACTTGCCGCTGTTCTTTTTCATTACGCCCCGAAAACGGTGTTTCTAATAAACACATCACACGGTCGTGCTGTGGATTTATTTTCCTAGCATTTAAAGCGAAGAATTTGTTACTATTTAGCTGCTCAACTAAAATCCCCGACTTTTTCACTAATATCGGTACCTAATTGATCCCGCGAATACTCTTTAAAAGCACCTGTTTAGTAAAGCGTACATAGCACACGAGTTAATCACATTCAACTGTTCTTTGAAAAGTAAAACAAAACATGAGGGAAATCGTCTTCGGTAGTATTCGGACGGAAGTCGCGACGGTAAAATAACTTATGATACTGTAACGAATAGTAAACCCACATATGACGTCATCAAACATTCTAGGTGTATGAGTCATCAACTTTATGACTCATCAATAACACCTGGATGTATGACTCATCAATCAACACCTGCGAGTATGACTCATCGACACGCCTCGTCGACGTGACATATCAACAGCTGCAAGTATGACTCATCAAGACGTCATCGAACATTCTGGATGTATGAGTCATCGTATGAAAGATATAAATTGAGTCGCGAGTAGAAGGGGACAGTTAATGTTTGACCCTGCAAAGTGAAATGTACTCTGAATAATTAGTGAATACATAAATAGTTTTTATATAAATAGTAATCAAATAAATTTGTAAATACCTAGCATTTTTAATAGTTTGTTAAATAGTTTATAGTTATAGTGTTTTTTAATTAAGTGCATTGTAAATAATCTTTTCTTTATTAATAGACGATTTTAAACAGCATTTTTGATTATTATTTTGATAAGAACGTTACAATACGAATTTCGATCTTTCATTGATTCACGAAACTGTGAAATCTCAGCCTCAATGCTGGCTACAAGAAGAGTATACGATAACCAAGCCCCTGCAACGAGCGAGCGAATACATAAAGATACATGAACTGAAGCTTGAAATTTCGAGCCTCGTCCATGCTGTTGGCATAATGATAGATCGCGCTGCGTTGGGTATGCGCGTATATAAATACATTTTATTATAAAATAAGCTTATTTATATTAAATTCAATATTTTTAATCTAGCAGATATTGATAGAATAAATTTATTAATATAATACCGTGAGATCATTTAAATTTAAAATTAAAGTAGGCGGGAATTTTTTTAAACGTTTGGCGATCCTGCCAATTGACTCGCTGTGTAAATTAGAGGTTATGCAATTTTATGTTCTAGATTAAACATTTTGGAGCGTCACTTTGACAATTCAAATCAAACTGTGAAGTGAACAGTTAGTGTTGCCAATCTAATTTAAAAATCACAGCCAACTTTAATTATAAATTCAAATGATCTCGTGGTATTAAAGAATGATTGACGATAAAATATTTCGATTGTATTTAGTAATTATTTGGTTCCGTTTAGGTGAGGCTCAGCCTCCCCTACCTCACCCGGCGAGCCGCAACTGTGATGAACAGTGTCGGATTGGGCCTCCGGGCAACCGGGCAAATGCCTGGTGGGACCCCCTGGAAACCGAAAAGTGGGCCCCCAAGACCCCAAGAGCAATTTGCAAAATTCAGATTTTATTAATTTTTGACGAATAGCCAGACATCGTGAATACAAGAATATAACTAGTAGGTATCAGGCCACTTGGGCCGACTCCCACTCCTTTTACGCAAATGACCCGCAATCTAATTAATATTCAAATAAGGCGTGGTTTAATTAAATGCGTGAATTAAATGCGCGAATTAAATTAATTGATCTAATTAAATGCGCGAATTAAATTAATTGATCTAATTTAATTAAATTAAATTAATTCACGGTATCATTTGCATATCTCATCTCTCATTTACATATCTCATATCTCCTTTATCATCTAACCTCTCTCCTCTCTCATTAGTCATCTCTCATCTCTCATTTACATGTATCATCTCACACATGCATAAGCGAATTAATTTAATTCACGGTATCATTTACATATCTCATCTCTCATTTGCCTAGCTCATTTCTCATATGCATGCGCGAACTAAATTAATTCACGGTATCGTTTGCATATCTCATCTCTCATTTACATAACTCATCTCTCATTTGTCATCTCACCTCTCTCCTCTCTTATTTGTCATCTGTCATCTCTCTCTCATAAATTTATTTTAAAATAAATTTTATGTTGTCATTCCTAATTAATATTTAAATACAGATCTATACGTAATTAACATGTAGAAACATCTAGGGTAATAATACGAGAAAAAATTTACTTTCAAGTATACAAATACCTCTAAAGGTTACTGTCAATCATCTGTCGGATTATCTATATTGCATTTTGACATGTTTAAATCCATAAACATTTAAAATACAGTCTACAAGTAAATCGATAATGGTCATGTAATTATTATCTTAGCATCTTTTCATTTACAATTACATATCTAGTAAAAAAATGTATTGTTTCATACGACTGACAAACATTCCTTAAAACTGCTTTCAACTATTTAGTTGATTATTTCTCAGGAACGTAAATTCTAATTTGAAAGAAAACAATTAGGGTCGTTCGTTATGATTTCTTAAAAATTTATTTAATTAAAACTTTTTAAAATACTGTATAGCATTATTTTTAAAATTCTTTTTCGTTATATCTACTACCATGTAAACTGTTTCTACATATGTGTTCTTATTGTTTATGCATCATATAGATATTCGTCGCCATATTTAAACGTTATTTTACAATATATCATACATTTTCAATAGCTTGTATATACTCTTGTAGGATATTCATGGTATCTATAGTAAACTCGTATGATTAATAATATTCTGTAACCATTTTCGATACCTTCGAAATATAAGTCTATAGCATATGTTTTTAATACGTCTTTATAACTTTGAAACACAGGGTAGTTACCTCTTGCAATATCTACAGTTATGAGAACCCTGAAGACTTAACCTGGAGAAATAAAAACATAAATATTTTACTTTTTATTGAAACTAGTTAACTTATATTCTAACATACATATTTGAAACTAGACAACTTATATTCTAACATACAAATATACATCCAGTGAATAGAAAAGTATACTTGAGGGTAACATTTTGTATAACCATTATCTTTTATTCTATAATACCTTCTTCTTTAAGCTCAGAAATAATTAAAATAATCTCATCCTCGTTTTAAAGTGTACAGTAGACGAAGCCTGTCGACAACTTGATTCCAAACTTACCGAAGATAAAGTGGTCGATCTCAACCAGAAGATAGCGAATAAAACTCTGTCTCTAGGATTAGTTTACCTAGGTAAAGTAAAGACAGAAAGATATCAACCGTATGCTGACTGTATGTTTATCGAAACGAATAAGGTATGAAATGTAACAGGTAGTCTATTCAATGAACATTGCCTAATACTTTTTTCTGATTCTTCTTCTAGCCTATGGTTAGAAACACGGGCCTGCTAAATGCCTGCAATTCACCTACCCTATCAATATGTCGTACAATGTATACATTTAATATTATTATTAAAATCTTATAAATAAAACGATAAAACAAGTTTATAGTTTTTCATTTATTTTTATGTTAAACATATACGGTAGCAAGATCTAGAATGCTCCTAACCCTCAGAAGTGAAGGTCTTCAGCAGCTTCAGATCAGCAAATTAAAAACTTGATAGAGTCAACATCTAACTCCGAATGTCATACAGAGCTATCAACTAAATCATATACAGCTTTTGCTTAATTGTACGAATAACTCGTTCGATTATTGAAGTCTTAATCACGGAACACGTAGAGTAATGATTTATGTTGTATTCATTCATTAACTTTAACTCGATATATACAAATTCATATATGAGAGAAATGTTATGTATCTCAATACATACCTAAAACGGATTCTTCGTATATTCAGTAAGAGCTACCTATTTTTTCTAGACATTCGAATTTTGAACAGATTGATAACATGTTTTCTCATTTAATCATAATTAGGGTCAAGTTGAATAGCAAAATAAAGTACATAAAAGTTAACAGGTTTTGAAAAAACACGATGAAACGTTATGTATATTAATGCGGGAGTTCTGTTAACGCATTCGTTATTTAGAGATTCATTTATAAGTACACTATCTATTTAGCTGATTCAATAAAAATCTCGTTATTTTTAAAATTCCTAACAAGGGTTCAGGGTTTTTTATCTGTTTTAGAATATTCAATATATGTATAAATTATCGTGAGACTCCTGCTCTATATAAAACGCCATATATAAAATTAGAGATAAAAATTTATCCTGTGTATTGGTGAAAACTCAAATATTCACGGAAATATAACAATCGGTACATATGACGATACTAATCAGTCTTCCGCGGAATATATTTTTTATATTATACAAACGGAGAGAAAAGAATAGGTACAATCGGATATGTTCATACCAAGCTCACCATGATTATTATAAACATCTTAACAGAATAAAAAGGGCGATATGAATATAACTTATAGGATTTAATCAAACTAGAAAAATATCGATATATATCCTGCGTTGAGAAATAATTATACTATGCGTTTAAATGTTTAAGTTCATCATAGCTTGCATCTCCTAAAATATGAGCGTTATACACATGTTTGAAATTCAATTCATCTTGCTTAAAGAGAATAAGTAAGTTAGCGTTGTCCCTAATCGGATGTTTGGGGATTTTCGTATATGTTTGACCTAAATAAAATGAATCAACACCCTTTTATGTCTACCCATGCTAAAATATTGTCTATTCTTTTTCTTGTTTATCAGAAATTATATCATCAAAATGAATACTGAATAAGGTTTCACTTCATTAGGGGTGATTACATCATCGTTTTCGCCATATTTAGGTTGAAATAAAGACTTGGCGTATAGGTAGATATTTTCAAATTTTAATCCGTTTTCATTAATTCGTAGACCTAACAAGGCATTAGTTTTACCACAAGAAGAAGGTACACTCAAAATTGCTCAACAGGAAACAGGTAAAAGCTTACCATGCTTTCTATCACCATTGGAATATTATCGAGAAACATGATCGTCTAAGTTAAATATATTTAGCGACTTCTTTTGCTTAATAATCTTCATTATGGTATGTGTATATGTCTAGTCACAGTTTCAGCAAAAACATTGTATTCTATCAACGAATCATGTAAAATTAAGCAGTATGCTTTAGTTGTATCAGAAAGTGGGTTGACCGACTCAAGCTCTAATCTCTAAATTCATCAATACCTTATACACACGATATAACTACGATGTAAGATTACGAGAGGGTACATGAAAAAGGGTATGTTGTAAGTTCTGAATTTCTTAAAACATTACTCGAATATCAAAAATTCGTAACGGCGATGCATAGGGTTAATATTATCAACAGCTCATACAGCATGTCTCAAAAATAACGGACAATACGTAAATACGAGATAGTTGATGATGTGTAGAGAAAGTTTTTCCCATAACTTTTTTTTCTAAAATATTTACTTTCAGAGTTATTTAAGGTTCAGGTTTTGAGTCCGGTCCTGCACGTTCTGCTCCACAATCTCCTGGTGTCGCATAATGCAGAGGACTGTAGTTTGTTGAACTTTACAGCATTTGTCAATTACAGCGCAATTTTGTCAATGCCGCAAAATACCCGAATGAATTGAACTTGAAGAAACTCGTAAATAAGACACGTTCCGTTTCGCTCATGATGCAGTTTGTTTATTTTAAAATAAATTCAAGGTCTAACAGCTTAAAACATCTCATTTTTAAAGAGAGCATCTGATATCATATTTCAATAAGTTAAAGGGAATTCTTTATGTGTGGCGGCGTTGAACGTAATTTAAAAAACATAAAAAGTTTTGGGCTTTAATAAGAAAATTACATTACTAGTTCTTCTAATCTGCGATGCGAATACATTTTACTAGAATCTGAAGCATTAATATTTAAAACTAATAGTAAACCTTTTCATTAAAACTGAAATAAAATTTTACAAAAATGATCTTGGGCTCGAAATTTCTCAATGAACGTAAGTCAATAATCAAAAACTCTCTTTGTTATAAACATCCCCTTTCGCAGACTTTCCTTATTTATAGCAATTCTTTCTTTCGTATTCTGTGCTTGTAAATAAAATTTTGGACTAAACATTCTGCAAAAATACACATAGTGAAATTTGATCTATGTAAAATAAACAAAACGCAATTTAAAAAAAGGATACAAAACATAAATATATTTTTACGTTCTGTAATAACATTCGAAAATAAACAGAAGATAAATTAAACTTTTAAAAAGAACATTTTCATAATTAGGGCGCCGCCAGGTTGAATTTGCGGCCCGATTGTGGTTTACTCAAAAAACTACAAGGGTCGCAATTTATTAAATGAGAGCAATTTTTACCATTAATCTATTTTATTTAAAACGGAAAACACCTTCAAATAAACTCTTGATAATAAAAATTATTAGTTTGATGAACTATCATCAAACGTTTGGGACTTTTTTGCAACTATGCAGTTTATAACAAAACGCTTATTACGGTGATATGTCATGGTGTTTATAAAGACGTAACCTTGACCAATATACGTGTTTTTAAATAGACTTCTCCGAATTTTTGCTTAACTCTACACATATCGCTTTACAATGTTTTGACTATCCCAATGCTGGATGACTTATTATTTATTATCAAATTGATGCAAAATATAACAGGACCGTATTAGCAAAAAGTATTGCAAACAATTTTTAACAAATTTACAAAAAAAATTTTTTGAAGGTAGAGTTTTTTTTCTTTAGTTTTAGATTCTACCTCGGACGCTTTTTAACCCTCTGCGTTATTGTTCGTTATTTTTGAGACACCCTGTATAAAGGAAATGTTAGATTGTTAACAGTTTATGAGTATTAATCAAAGACTATTCTATAATGATGTATTATTTATTTATAAACGTTACATAGTATAGTAGCTAAATACATGACTGACTGAAAAAGTTACTTTTATTAATGATGACTATTGAATTCGATCTGTCACTAGCTGAACCTTTTAATTTCCACTTTTGATCAAATTATAGTTAATCTGATCAAATATTGCTTACAAATCGGAGCTCTAATCTAATGTCTACAGTAGAATCCTTAAAACTCTCTATGAAGTTTAGAATTGTCGATTACTAAGACACCCGTTTCTTCTACCTTCTTTAGTAAATTCATAATGTTAGCTTCTACTTTGTCAACTGTTACTAAAATGCTGTTCTTTAGATCCTTTACCTAGCTCTATGTATCTGTAGTCATTACAATGAAAGTTTGTACTGTTGTGTCGAATTGGCGATTTGATTTGAAAATTTAATAATGTAATTCATCGTTTAAACTAACCCTTGTTTACTTCTATATATGTTTAATTAATATGTAATTAGTACATCAAAATATGTTCTTAATATGTTTTTCAATTTCCTTATAAAATATAACTATATATCATTGAAATAAAACATTATTAAAATATTAAAAATAATTTTATTTTATCACATCCTAAATATTTACACGACTGATCACCTTTCTCGTCAGCTTCTTTTCAAACAATTCCAGTCGTTTATCATAAACCTAGTGGTGAGCTTGTATTATTCGTATTGCGATATGGATATATTATTCAATTTGTCATGTCTTCTGCTAACCCTACATAACCTAAGCTTTACATGGATTTAGACATGTTTTATATTTCGTATTTCGACACATAGCACGACATATCTGAATGATATATTAAATAAAAATAAATTGCTACTAATCGTAAGCTAGACTTGAATGATATCGATCGATATGCTATAATATGTATAGCTTAAATGCTAGATTAGTGAAGGAACATGCTGCTGAAGTCTATCGATTAGTTTGTTAGCCTTATTCCAATATACGTTTTCATCTTTATAATTGTTCAACTTTCAATTTTCATGTCTTTTGCTAACCCTACATAACTTAAGCTTTACATAGATTTAGACATGTTTTATATTTCGTAATTTAGACACATAGCACGACATATCTGAATGATATATTAAATAAAAATAAATTGCTACTAAACGTAAGCTAGACTTGAATGATATCGATCGATATGCTATAATATGTATAGCTTAAATGCTAGATTAGTGAAGGAACATACAGTGAAGAGTGTTTTGGGGAAAACCTTAATGTAGCTGCTGAGCTCTGCTAGCCAGCTTCACTTATAAGTACACTATCTATTTAGCTGATTCAATAAAAATTTCGTTATTTAAAAATTCCTAACATGGATAGCTTTATCTGTTTTAGAATATTCAAAGGCAGTATATGACAATAAATTATCGTGAGACTCCTGATCTATACAAAACGTCTTATATAAATTAGAGATAAAAATTAAACCTATGATATATGGTGAAAATGCAAATATTCAACAATTCTAACCCCAATTTTTCTACTTTTCTAGACGTAATGTAATTTTGAACTGATTTTTAACCTTTTTTGTTATATCTACTAGCCTTGTAAACAATTTCTACGTATGCCTTCTTACTGTGTATAATTTTGCCCCATGTAGATATTCGTCGTATCTATAGTAAACTCATATTTTAACGTTATTTTACAATATATGAGCCATTTTCAATGGTTTCGAAATACGTAGATATGTAATAATATACTATATACTCTTGTAGGATATTCATCGTTGAATATAGTAAACTCGTATGATTAATATTAATTTGTAATTATTTTCAGCACCTTCGAAATATATATCTATAACATATGTCATTTGTTTGTAATACGCCTTTATAACTTTGAAACTCTACGTGATTTCCTCCTACAATATCTATAGTTATGAGAACCTTGAAGACTTAACCTGGAGAAATAAAACAGATAAATATTTTACTTTTTATTGAAACTAGTTAACTTATATTCTAACATACATATTTGAAACTAGACAACTTATATTCTAACATACAAATATACAACAGCAAAATAGAAAAGTATACTTGAGGGTAACATTTTGTATAACCATTATCTTTTATTCTATAATACCTTCTTCTTTAAGCTCAGAAATAATTGAAATAATCTCATCCTAGTTTTCTAAACTACTGCTACCCTTCTGTTTTAAGGTATACAGTAGACGAAGCATGTCGACAACTTGATTCCAATACGGCGTTTTGTTTTTGGAATTTGAAATTGGTAGCTTGAGGTTAGAGCCTACGAATACATTTTTAGGACAGAACGTAGGGAGCAGAGTAAGTACAATACAACATACGAGGGAAGATCAGTATTTACGGTCCCTGATATAGAAAGAGAAAGAATTTTTAAAACATTATTTATTTATTTCTCAACATAATCTCCCTGGACTTCAATGCACTTGGTCCACCGATGTTCCAATGCTTGAATGCCTTTCAGGAAGAAGTTTTCCGGTTGCTCCTCAAACCAGCCATTTACTGCGGTCATAACTTCATTATCGTCTCCATATTTTTTTCCACGCAGGTTTTCCTTTAATTTTGGAAATAGATGGTAATCACTGGGTGCCAGATCTGGTGAATATGGAGGGTGTTCTAGGATTTGAAAGCCAGCGTTCTGTATGGCAGCTATGACAATGCAGCTCTTGTGGACTGGAGCGTTGTCCTGATGAAACAAAATTTTGTGTGCCAACTTTCCTGGTCTTTTTCGGTCGATGCTTTCGCGCAATTTTGGAATTAACCCTGCATAATAAGAACCCGTTATTGTGTGTCCACGCTGCAAATAATCGATCATCAAAATTCCTTCTGCATCCCAGAACACTGTGGCCATAATCTTTCCAGCCGCCCGTTGAACTCGAAATTTGCGTGGAGGTGGAGAACCTCTGTGATGCCACTCCATACTTTGTCTTTTCGTCTCAGGATCAAAATGGTGCACCCATGTTTCATCCACAGTCACAAAGCGAGTGAGAAATTGCTTCCGATTGGCCTTCAGGTACTCCAAATTGGCTTCCGAATGCAGCACTCTAGAGCGTTTCTGATCGACGGTCAGCATCTTTGGAACCCAAAGCGCCGAAATTCTTCTGAGATCAAGAACATTTCTTAAAATATTTTCAACTGACCTATAAGAGATGTTCGTTATTTCCGCGATATGGCGAATAGTCAGTCTTCTATCTGCCATTACCATATCATGGATCAAATTGATGTTTTTGTCAACGGTGACACAGACTGGACGTCCCGCACCTTTCGCATGTTCGCAAGTTGTTCTGCCTAATCTAAACTCACGAGACATATTTTTCACCACTTGGTAAGAAGGGGCAGAGTCCCCTAAAACGTCTGTCATATCCTTGTGAATTTCAGTAGGTGTTAATCCTTTTTTTTGCAAATACTTTATCACCTAACTCTGACTTCACTTTTTTCCATTTTTAAAAATTGTCTGTTATCGACCAGCTTAATTATTAATAACTTTCAAAGAACAACACGTACCTACGCAAAACTTGACACAACAAATAATTAGTAATGACAGTTCTCATAGAAAAATGAGTGACGATATCATGCAAAGCCTACTATGTCAGGGACCGTAAATACTGATCTACCCTCGTACTTTCATACAAGAACGTTTATTGATACGAGTAGTTTCGACGTTACTTAAAACATAATACATAACTTATATATATAATATCTACTAAAATAGTACATTTCGTATACACTAATAATGATACTACATACCCGACTATAAAGTAAACATGGTAAGTATAACAGCAGTTTAAAAGAATAGATAATAAATATAACTATATCTAATTATTTTGTACTGATATAAAAAGCAGCGGATCGACTGATGTTACGGGCCTCGTGTAATAATAATATCTGTATATAGTTTTCAAAATAATTTTTTTTCTTTATATAGTTTAATAATGTTTGTATATTCTTCACCATAGTACAAATTAAATATTTACTTATTCTATTATTTTTCTCGCTTTAAGCTCTGCGATGACTGAAATTATTTCATTTTCGTTTTCGAGACTGCTGCTAAGAGCTTTCCTTACAGCATACAACAGACGAAGTCTGTCCACTAGTTGATCGGGTGTACTCTGACGTATACAATCCGGTTTCATCTTGTTTAACTTTTTGGGAAGACTAATCCCAAAGTCTGTTATTCTGTATAAATTTGGCCTGATTACGGTTTCGTAATTCCAATGTTTAACGCTTATTAGTCGTCCATTACGCCTATAGTCTTTCTTATGAGCATTAGTAAGTGAGATTATTTTCATATAGTTGTCGATATCTTCCTCTGTTGGACTAGGAGAGCTTATTCGTTTAACTATATTTAATTATTTTATAAAATACTATGTTAACTAAGAGGTAATATACAGAATATATACGCCCGTATTCGGCCTCTAAAGGGTTCATACCCTAATATAAGGTTAGTGCGAGAGATTAACGATCACTGACCGAAGGGTTAAGGTTAAGGGTTAAGGGTGAAGGGTGAAGGGAGAAGGGTGAAGGGTTAAGGGTGAAAGGTTAAGGGTGAAAGGTTAAGGGAGAAGGGTGAAGGGTGAACGGAGAAGGGAGAAGGGTGAAGGGTGAAGGGAGAAGGGTGAAGGGTGAAGGGAGAAGGGCGAAGGGAGAAGGGTGAAGGGTGAAGGGTGAAGAGAGACCGTTTGTATAATGTAAAATATATATTCCGCGTCAGACTGATTAGTATCGTCATATGTACCGATTGTTATATTTCCGTGAATATTTGAGTTTTCACCAATACACAGGATAAATTTTTATCTCTAATTTTATATATGGCGTTTTATATAGAGCAGGAGTCTCACGATAATTTATACATATATTGTCTTTGAATATTCTAAAACAGACAAGGAACCTTGAACCCTTGTTAGGAATTTTTAAAAATAACGAAATTTTTATTGAATCAGCTAAATAGATAGTATACTTATAAGCGAATCTCTAAATAACGAATGCCTTTAACAGAACTCTTGCATTAATATACATAACGCTTCATCGTGTTTTTCAAAACAAATTTCATTGTAAAAGAATAAGAATAATTTCAATTTTATTTATCAGGCGATATACATTATATTATTTTCATATATTAGTATGCAAAGTTATCGTTTCAATAAAAGTAAAATATTTATCTGATTTATTTCTCTAAGTTAAGTCTTCAGGGTTCTCGTAACTGTAGATATTGCAAGAGGTAACTACCCTGTATTTCAAAGTTATAAAGACGTATTACAAACATATGTTATAGACTTATATTTTGAAGGTATCGAAAATGGTTACAAATTATTATTATTCATAAACGTTTAGTGATGAATACTCTGTGTTCTAGAATACTTGTATAGGAGCTAGGAAGCTTGATTTGAATACTACAATCTCGATCACGTGGTTGGAGTGTACTGATACATCGATTGTGTGCATAGAAGTATAATGAGTACCCGTTATCGTATATTCAAATTAGTTGAATATATGTAGTACAACTTTATAGATTCTAGAAAGTTCCTATCAATATTAGAACGATGAATGTAGACTGATGTGTGTGTTATATAATACCGATTCTCGCATATACGAACTTAGGAGCTAGCTGCTGACTCTGCATGACATTAGATGATTATGTTAATGATAGATGATCGTGATAAAGAATGTTGTTATTTATAGCAGTGACTTTATTACAATTCTTACTAGAATATAATTGTATGATACCATATCATGATATGTACCTACAATTCGATTACCTACAATTTGACTACCTAAATTAGACCTTAGTCTAAGAATAATCATGTGTTTTATCGTTATCTTATGATATCAGGAATGCATTACTTCTAGTAATCTTTAGTTTAGCGTAGATATAAATCTCTTTGTATAGCTCAATAAATGATAGTTATAGGGCTGTATTGACTTATATAACATTTCTCTCATATATGAATATTTTAGTTCAGAGAGCATTTACAAACAATGCACAATTTATACAAAGCAGTCATTCAGAACAGGGTAAGATAATTCGTATGATCTATTAAATTTAAAATAGTAATCTGCTGTTCAGCTTGATTTAATTTTCGTAAATGTCTAAATATTACAAACATACAAACAAAATAGACTTAAGTAAGAAACAAAACGTATACATTACATATCTAAAATTGTACAACATATTGATAGGGTAGGTGAATTGCAGGCATTTAGCAGGCCCGTGTTTCTAGCTGTGGATCCATAGGCTAGAAGAAGAATCAGAAAAGTATTAGGCAATGTTCATTGAATAGACTACCTGTTACATTTCATACCTTATTCGTTTTAATAAATAGACATTAGTCAAACGATGGATGTCCTCATGTCTTTACTCTACCTTCAATATATAATATATTTATTTATGATATCTAGTTAATGATATATGTTGTGATCTTGATTGACTGTAATCTTTTTCCTGTAAAATGCTATAAAAGCCGTAATTAATATTTCTTAATATATATATATATATATATATATATATATATATATATATATATATATATATATATATATATATATATATATATATATATATATATATATATATATATATATATATATATATATATATATATATATATATATATATATATATATATATATATATATATATATATATATATATATATATATATATATCAGCGTACGAGTCGGACTCAAAATCCGGAGGCAACTCGTCGGTATCGGAGTCGAACGCGCTAACCATGTTATTCGGCATCAGGACACCTCCAGCATCATTTTCCACCTATTTTCAGCCGGAGTCAAACGGGACCTATTTACGTATACTTATATACATTTTAGTTCCAGCGATTGCCCCAGAGTCGCTGCGAGATATACATGTATACGCCACGCGGTTGTGTTTACCTCCGCATGTATAAAAGCATTCAAAGGATGTTTTTGCCTCCGAATTCGCGGCAACACTGCCTAGCATATTTTTAGTTTATATTCGTGATTTGTTTTGCTGAAGCCAGTTTAAAAACGCGTCATTTCCTTATCTAAGGTATCACGTTTCTGTCTGTATTTCTTAGTAAATATAATTACATCTTTTTAAATGGAAAGAATGATTATATTATATTAAAACTGTACTCTTATTTAAAATTCTTGCAAATTATTACAAAATTAGGACTTATTACAGTAATAAGAATTTATTTTTAATGCATAAATCTTAGATTTGGGACAAAATTTGTGAAGTGGACCCAATTTAACAACAGCTAATGCTTAGTGATTTTATAAAATTATTGATTTATTGAGAGTTATGAACAGTAACGTTTCTACACAACGATTCAGGAAAACATTCGTTTTTAAGATACTCAAACATTAAAATCAATGTTTTTCGGCAAATCTCTGTATAAAGAAATATACAATACGAAGCAAATGTTTTTATCAAATATGATATTTTTATAAACAATAATAGGATACACAAATCTTTACAGCAAACAAAATTAACAAAATATCTTATTTTAAAGGATTTTCTTACAAATTAAGAAAATTGATGATTATGAAGAGAAACGGCAGATTTTGCAGGTGGTCAACTATACAGTGTGTGCCTTAAAGTTCGATCCATATGGGAAAACATTTTAATATTCTTTGTTTAAAGGAAAAAACTTTGTTGTTCAATCACTTCTGCTTCAAAAAATACTTGAAATACGCCATGTCAAAGTTTACAAGTGACAATAGGTGTTTAAATCGAGATGACCTTATTTGTTAAAATATAGAAAAATCTTATTAAGAAAAAATATTCCTAATGACATTTTACGTTCACAAACCGGGTTTGAAGAAATATCCCGACATGAAAAATTCCTTTTTTAACATTTTTTGATACACCCCCGTTACTGATTATTTTGAAATCATTAAAAATGCTTTAAAGGAGTAGGAAGGCAACAATTGCAGAGCATATTTTCTAATAATATTGAATGGTGTAGGTATTTTTGACAAATATTAAAATTATCAAAAAACAAAATAAAACTTTTTGGCGATTTTCCAATTTACAAGAAAACAACGTATAGTTTTATTAACTTTTTTAAATAATTGTTTGAATAATACAAGAGTTGTTGAAACTACTACTTAAAAACTTAATAAACTAATTCGAAAAGAATAGTACAATTTGAGGTTTTGGAACCGATCAACAAGATTGAAGAAACTCTTGAAAATTTCTATCTAATAAAACATAATGACAAATTTATATCCCAAAATTGAGAAGATATTAGAATGACGTAACAACAAGTTGTTTAGTTTCCAATAATAACTTGCTAATAATAAATTCCAAAGATCTAAAGATTGTGTCAAAACTTGAGACATTCGTTAAGTACTTCTTTTTTGGTAGATCTATATCTTCCTATACCATCAATAGAATTTAAAATTTTTAAAAATATACCGGATGGCCTAGATAAAACGCTTCATACTTTGGAGTTCAATGACGATTGTTACCAACCTCAAAATAGCTGCGCGTTCGTTAAAGTATAATTTTAAAAGTCTACATAATTACAATACATATTTAATTAATAGCACTTCTAATACAATATATTGTATTAGAGTTTATATATACTAGTTTCACCAATAAAATGACACTATTTTCCCTATTTTCAGTTATGATCATTCTCAATCGTGCTTTCCACTGCACAATAGCTCACGGAATAGTTTCTTGAAAATCTAAATCTCTCCCTTTCAATTCTTCCCTATTTTTAAACGGTTTCAGGATACTGCTCACTTTTCTCTGTAAAGCTTTAACTTAGTAATCAAAAGAATTAAGGTATGGCGAATTTGAAGGCCAATGTTTGGCTGAAATAAAATTAGGACAACGTTTTAGTAAATTAATTATGAGAACCTTTAAGCTTGTCGAGAACGATGCGATGTATTGCTATCCAAAAACTATAATAATATTTATCTAGGTGCAGTCGTTCACATTCCGGAAAAAGTTGTAAATGTCTAATGAAAGTTTCATTGTTGAATCTTGTCTTGTAGATTTACAAGAAACCAGTTCATTTCAGGAAACAAAGCATATACCACAATTTTTAAAGAAAACCTGACTCGGTGTTTGTACAAGCGTAGTAGGGAGATGTTACTTTTTAAACCTCGACTGTTTGTCCGATTATGCTATTTTGCAACTTGTGGGAGCATGCACTATAAAATCTTTTTCGTTTTGAAAACCCATTCGTTTGACATCATTGAACATGTACATTCGCTACAGATATGACTATAAATGTATTTCTATCGTCGTTGCATCTAGTAGGGTACAAGAATATTTTTTCTAAGTGTCTGGGGAGAAAGAAATCTGCACAAATTTGAAATATGAATAATTCTTTTACTATTGAGTTTAGATAAGCTGCGATTTTTAAACAGATAACTAGATGTTCATACAACAGAATCAGCACCTTAGAAACTTTCGGTTATCTTCTCTTTGGCAACCTATAAAGACCGTAATTTTATAGGTGTCGCATCGGTTAGCATTTGGTACTAATGTTAGTCATTAGCTTGTATATAAGCCAGGAATCTGTGTGTGGGGTTCACAGGTGATTAGCTCCAGCTGATGAGAATGCAACAAACTCAAAACAGTCTGTCCTAGAGTATCACTTGTGAATTCCACAGATTTCATTTTTACTCTGGGTTAATCGTCTTAAATAGTCTTAGTAAATCTTTTATATTTTAAATTGTCAATTCCTATACGATGTTTTGTCTTTGCAGATTCACTAGATTTATAAATGGCAATTTTGGAGTTTTCCGGAGTTTTTAGTTAGAGCCAGGAGCCGGGAGAGTCTGGAACATTGGCCACCTTTTTTAATAACATCAACAACAATCAAAATTAACCCTTTTTTATAGAATCTGTTACCATTAGATAACAAATACTATTTTTACTTCTACACCATTGCATTCTAAAACTGAAAAAAATAAAATTATAACAAAGATTTTGGAGTTGGAGTTGGAGTTGGAGTTGGAAGAATTTAAGATAAAAGTGGCCACTGTACCTACAGTGATGGTACAGTGACCATTAGAGTATGGTACTGTGGCCACTACTGTGTGGAAGATGGGAATAGTAAAGACAAGTACACAGCCATTTACAGAATAATGATTTATTTTGTAAAAAATAGTTTGTATTAAAAAAAGGCAACTTAAATTTAAAAAACCAGGCAAAAGCTAACAAACATTATACATAGATAAATTAATGAAAAAAAAACAGATTTGCTGTTCTAGTAGTGCCGCCTATATTTACAGGTTGATATAAATAATGTACAAATCATCAGGAACATCTAGGAAATAATATCTGAAATAAATAAAATATTGTACTAAATAATAGTACAGGGACCTACATAACAAAGAAGTGGCCACTGTACCTACATTTAACATGGCCACTAATAAACTACATGTTTTTAATCATTTAATAATAAAATGTTTTCAACATCAACTTCATGTTTTTTAAAAGTAGGGAAAAACAAAAACTATCCAACACAATCAAAATATTATTATACCAATAAATATTTACATGATGTAGGTATAAGCGGCCAACGCTAGTTCCTTTCGACGTTTATTTATTTAGCCACTAACAATTATTATTTCACTTGCCTGTTGTAGTTTACTTCAAGTACAAAATTTCAGGTTGAGTTTGTTTTAAAATAAAAATCTTGAGATTTAAATGGAATTACTTTGTTAATATACTTAGTGTCCTATTGGTACATTCTGTGCTAGATGACAGCACCTAATCTTGAGCAGCACCTAATAAATAAGAAAATGGCGGAAAGGTGGCCACTGTTCCTGCATGGCCAATGTTCCAGACTCTCCCCTACTTTTTCTTTTTAACAATCCCTGTCTTGTAGTCTCCTTATCTGTACAGCGAATCTCTTGTTTACAATATTCATGCTATTGGTTGATTTATGTAATTGTCAAAAAGTTGTACCGGTTTATAAGAGTAACAAACCCTTTAGTAGGTATTTGATTGTAATTTGGTATATATTTTGGAGTTGCTAATGACAAACCTTACCAAACATGTACATTCGCTACAGATACGACTAGAAATATATTTCTATCGTCGTTGCATCTAGTAGGGTACAAGAATATTTTTTCTAAGTGTGTGGGGAGAAAGAATCTGCACAAATTTGAAATATAAATAATTCCTTTACTATTGAGTTTAGATAAGCTGCATTTTTAAACAGATGACGAGATGTTCATACAACAGAATCAGCACCTTAGAAACTTTCGGTTATCTTCTCTTTGACAACCTATAGAGACCGTAATTTTATAGGTGTCGCATCGGTTAGCATTTGGTACTAATATTAGTCATTAGCTTGTATATAAGCCAGGATGCTGTGTGTGGGTTTCACAAGTGATTAGCTCCAGCTGATGAGAGTGCAACAAACTCAAAACAGTCTGTCCTAGAGTATCACTTGTGAATTCCACACATTTCATTATTTTTCTGGGTTAATAGTCTTAAATAGTCTTAGTAAATCTTTTATATTTTAAATTGTCAATTCCTATACGATGTTTTGTCTTTGCTGATTCATTAGATTTACAAATGGCAAATTTGGAGTTTGCCGGAGTTTTTAGTTACTTTTTCTTTTTAACAATCCCTGTCTTGTGGTCTCCTAATCTTTACTGCCAATTTCTCGTTTACAGTATTCATGCTATTGGTTGATTCCTGGAATTGTCAAAAAGTTGTACCGGTTTATAAGAGTATTTTTACAAACCTTTTAGTAGGTATTTGATTGTAATTTGGTATATATTTTGGAGTTGCTAATGACAAACCTTTCTTGTTGTAAATCCTACCATGCTTTATTGCAATACTGAATCTTTGACCGAGGATTTGTATTGTTTGAGCAAGCTTTCCAGAAGCTGCATGTTTACAGCAGAAAAGTTTTTCAAAATTCCATGCCAAGTATAAAATTTGTCAATTTTATGTTCGAGTTAATTCTTGTTTAAATTCTTGATTATTTATGCATTAGAAATTAATTCTACTAGCTAAGTAAACTACACTTTAAATAAAAAACCCAGAAAGTATCATAGCATTCTAGATGAATGCAAGCAAATTAGAGTTGCAACCAAATTTTGCAGATTTTTCCCCACAACCTTATGTATGGATATCTTGTATACCTTTGAGATTTATATTCACATGCAGTCATCCAGTAGGTACCTGTCAGAGATTCTGTTGAATTTAATTATTTTCTAAAGCATCTTTTTGTCTTGAATAGTCGTGTCATTGTCATAGAAATATCCGACTTGGGCATCACAGAATTTATGCAGAATGGTGTAATCAACAAACAAAATTTTCGTCCAACAAGATTATAGATAAAACTTCTATCTTATAAAATCACAGTTATAAAATTTAATGACAAATTTAAACCCCAAAACTGAAATGACGTAACAACAAGCTTCTTTTGTTTCCGATAACAACCTGTTAAAAATAAATTACAAAGCTCTAAACATTGTGCCAAAACTTTTGAGACATTCGTAAATTACCTCTTTTTTGTAGATCTAGAGCTTCCTATACCGTCAATGCAATTTAAAATTTAACGCTAAAGCATAATTCTAAAAGTCTACATAATTACAATACACATTTAATTAATAGCAATTCTAATACAATGTTGGGCTGAAATAAAATTATGATGATGTTCTAGTAAAATAATTTTGAGATAATTTGAGTTTGTAAAGACGATGCGATGAATAGCCATCCAAAAACTAAAATAAGATTTATCTGGATGCATGATTTGCATGTGTTTTACGTGGGGTTCCCATATCAACATACCCCCACGTTCCTTCCAAAGGAGGAAGCAATTGAGATACGCTCAATCAGCGCGCAATCGCACAGCAATTGCTCCCAGTTACTCGCTGGTCAGAGCGAGGTTGCCTATCCACCCTCTATTAGCTAACCAGGCTAGTACCGGAGCGATTAACATATACATGCTCATGCGCCGGAATCTTCCCGTCCCCTTTCATACGGGGCTAAGTACCTAGTCCAGCAATAAGACTATTCCCCCAACTTAAGTCAGTTCAGTACAACCGAGCCAGAGTTGGGGCCACTGCCCGATCGAATCCAACCTCAAGTGTGGCATGACTTGGTTTTTAAATGGGTTTGCCACCCCGATCTCCCAGTTATAGGCCTGGTATGCCCCCGATAGAGCTTCGTTTCGAGGCAACTTTATAGGGCCCATCAAAGTAGCACCCCGGTGTGTGCCCGTTAAGGTGAAGTTGTCTTGAACGTGAGAGGCTATGTATCTTCGCATCAGCATCCTTTAAGTGTAGCTCTCTAGACGACTTCTCATTTTCAGTTTCTCAGCGAGCGAACTCCCTAAGCGAGATAAACCTCACTTGAATCTCCTCCATTCGTCTAGACCAGACATGAAATGTCAAGGTTGTTTTACGTGGGGTACCTGTGTGAACTTACCCCCACGTTCCTTCCAGAAGGAAGTGATTGGGATACGCCCAATCAGCGCGCAAGTTGCATAACCGGCAGTCGTGCAATTGCTACCAGATTAACTCACTGGTAGGAGCGAGGTTGCCTATCCACACTCTACTAGCTAAGTCGCGCATAGTGACCGAGCAGTTGACTTAACACGCTGCTCACGCGCCAGCACACTCCCGTCCTCTTTCATGCGGGGTGAAGTACCTCGTCCAGCAATAGGACTATTCCCCAACTTGACGCTGTTATCAAGAGGGACCACTGCCCGATCGAATCCAACCTCAAATGTGACAGGACTTGGTTTTTAAGCGGTTTTGCCACCCCGATCTACCAATTTTAGGCTTGGTGGGCCCTCGACAGAGCTTCTTTTAAGTCTACACGTTATAGACTCCCGGTGCGTACCCGAATTTGGTGAAGTTGTCTTGATAGTGAGAGGCTATGTATTCGCTTCAACTATTCTTAAGTGTAATGGCTTTCAGAGCTTCTCCCAATCACTGTACCCGGCTGCAGTCCGGATCATAGGGTGGTCAGGATAGCTCCTAAGCACATTTACCTGGCGGCTTGCAGTTTCCCATTGCCCAAAAGCGGGATAACCTCACTTCTAGTCACCGCACTAGGGGATTCAGTCAAACAGCGGGTTCCTTTGGTGACCATACATGACCTCGGTCATGCAGCGGGGTCCTTGGTGACCATAAATGACCTCGGTCAAACAGTGGGTTCCATTGGTGACCATAAATGACCTTGTCCCTTAGGCGAGATTCGAATCCGCCCACACCGGTCACATCTACCAGGGCTCCCCCTGATCGGTCAGAGTTACCGTCGAGAATTCTCACGAATTTCTCTACCACACGCTTTATTCTAACAGCTTCATCCGTTTCCCGTCAGCAGGATAGGGTAGAAGACAGCCAGTTCTAAGGGTGAACGTCGTGTGGTCTCCCGTCCACCCAATAGGCCAACGTCTAGGCCAGACAGATTATTATAATTTGTTTTACGTGAGGTACCCGTATCAACCAACATACCCCCACGTTCCTTCCAGAAGGAAGTGATTGGGATACGCCCAATCAGCGCGCTATTGCATAGCAATTGCTCCCAGTCAGCTCACTGGTCGGAGCGAGGTTGCCTATCCACCCTCTACTAGCTATCCAGGCTAGTACCGGAGCGATTGACTTAACACGTGCTCACCCGCCGGCACCCTCCCGTCCTATTTCATACGGGGCTAAGTACCTCGTCCAGCAATAGGACTATTCCCCCAACTTAACTCACTTGAATAGAGAGAGCCCTCCAGTCCTCTTTCATACCTTCATAAGCTCCTCCCCGAGACAGGGGTTGGGGCCACTGCCCGATCGAATCCAACCTCAATTGTGGCGGGACTTGGTTTTTTAATGGTTTTGCCACCCCGATCTACCAAATTATAGGCTTGGTGGGCCCTCGACAGAGCTTCGTTTAAGTCTACACGTTATAGACTCCCAGTGTGTACCCGTTAAGGTGAAGTTGTCTTGATTGTGAGAGGCTATGTATTCGCTTCAACTCTCCTTAAGTGTAATGGCTTTCAGAGCTTCTCCCAACCGCTGTACCCGGCTGCAGTCCGGATCATAGGGTGGTCGGGATAGCTCATAAGCACATTTACCTGGCGGAATGCAGTTTTCCATCTGCCCGGGATAAACCTCACTTCGATTCTCCTCACTTAGGATTCAGTCGAATAGCGGGTTCCTTTGGTGACCATAAATGACCTCGGTCAAACAGCGGGTTCCATTGGTGACCATAAATGACCTTATCCAAGGCGAGATTCGAATCCGCCCACACCGGTATCATATACCAGGGCTCCCCCTGATCGGTATGAGTAACCGTCGAGAATTCTCACGAATTTCTCTACCACACACTTGACCTGACAGCTTCATCCATTACCCAGTTTCCAAGGAAGCAAGGATAGGGTAGAAGACAGCGGGATACTTAGCTCCTTAAAAGACCCTGACGTCAGGTAAGATTCAATCCACTCACACCGGACCCCCTTGTTAACAGAGCTCCCCCTGCAACGTTTTAGGGTCATCGTCGAGAAACACTCCGGTGAAACGTAAACGCAACACCTCGGCATAACTCTACCACACATTTGATTCTGATCGCGTCATCCGTTACCCAGACAAGCCTGGGATGGGGTAGACAACGACCAGTTCTAAGGGTGAACGCCGTGTGGTCTGCCCTCAAGCTAGCCTCGAATCCTAGTGCTTCCCGACACCTCTAACAACTGCCCTCCCTCTGTCTTCGGGCTAGTCTCGGATACTAGGAATGAAGTCCGACATCTCAAACGACTGCTTGACCGTTCACCCAGATCTATCTGGATGCAGTCGAAACAAAGCATATACCACATTTTAAAAGAAAATCTGGAACATTGTCTGTACTAGTGTAGTGAGGCGACGTTACTTTTTAAACCTCGACTGTTTATCTGATTCTATCATTTTGCCAATTCGTGGGGGCATGCAATGTAAAATCTATTCTGTTTTGAAAACGCATTGGTTTGACATCATCATTCAGCGTAGATTCGTTAAAGATATGACTATAAATATATTTCTATTGTCGATACATTTAGCAGGGTACAAGAATATTTTTTCATATTGTGTGTGGAGAGAAAGAAATCTGCACAAATTTGAAAGATAACTAATTTCTTTACTATTGAGTTTAGTTAAGTTGAAATTTTTAAACTGATGAGATGTTCATACAACAGAATGAACACCTTAGAAACTTTCGGTTATCGTCTTTTTCACAACCAAAAGAGACTGTAATTTTACTGCATGGTTCGGTTGGCTTTTTATTTATAGGTGTCGCATCGGGTACCATTTGGTGCTAATGTTAGTCATTGGTTTGTAAATAAGCCAGGATGATGTGCTTAGGTTTCACAGATGATTAGCTCCAGCTGATGAGAGTACAACAAACTTGAAACAGTCTACCTTGAAGTATCACTTGTGAATTCTAGATATTTTATTATTACTGTGGGTTAATGGTGTTATAAATCTTTTATAGTTTAAATTTTCAATTTCTTTGCGATGTTTTGTCTTTGCTCCCTACTAGTCTTACAAATGGCAAATTTGTTGAGTTTGTCGGAGTTTTTAGTTACTTTTTCTTTTTAAAAATCCCTGTCTTGAGGTCTTCTAATCTTTACAGCCAATTTTCGTTTGAGATTTTTATAATATTCACGCTATTGGTTGATTTATGGAATTGTCAAAAAGTTGTACCAGTTTATAAGAGTATTTTTACAAACCTTTTAGTAGGTATTTGATTGTAATTTAATATAAATCTTTAAGTTGCTAATGACAAACCTTTTTTGTAGTAAATGCTACCATACTTTATTGCAATATTGAATCTTTGACCTAGGATTTGTATTGTTTGATCGAGCTTCCCAGAAGCTGCATTCGCCAATACCTCATCTTTTTTTGGAAAGTGGTTATATGTCTTTCAAAATCTCATCTTTTCTAGTACGTATCTTTTTCTAATACAATACAAATATAACATAATAAATGTTGTTTCCAGAATTTCAATTTCAGAAAAATTTACAATAGAGAAGTCGCTGCAATAAATGAAGGTTCACTCCACTGGGTAATCAATAATATTATATCCAGACGTAAAAAGTGTATTGAAGTTGGCGAGGGTCACTTAGATGGTCTAATCTTTAAGCAAATATCCACCCTGTTTGCCAAGTTTCAAAGATTAGGCTTAATTTCATCCAATAAATTTTAATAGTACTTATGGGTATAAGCTAATGCTCATGTATGTAGTATTTCGTACATTCGGAATAAATAGATGCTAATGATTTATTATAGCGGAAAACAACTTGAGTTAGGTAACATTACTTGGTAGTGGCACTTCCAGAATCGCCTTTTTTCTCGATTCCCCGTGAATTATGCTTTTATCGATACCTATTTTTTCCTAAAATTTCAAAAACTTTACACAGTCTTTCAATATGTAACTTTTTGTTTGGCGTAGATTTCAAAATACCATCCCAAAACAGATAACTCAGGGAATATTAACAAATAAATGATCAATATTTCTTTGAAAGATTGAACCCTGGTATACTTTATGTGTTTGAAACGAGAATGTGTTTATCTATCTAGATTTAAAACCTTTTGGAACTTCGTCCATGTTTGTTTGTTTTTATTTTTAATATATGTATTTCAACGATAATGATTGATGTAATGGTTGATGTAATTTTTCGGTTAAATTTGATTGTCGTTTTTAAAATTAAATTGCAACAGACTTTTTAATGCTGTAAACGCCTTAAAAAACCCTGACGCTACACTGTTTATATTTTGGTTATTACGAGCTGGATCTGTATTTTCAGACCAAATAGTTTTGGTTCAAATTTGACATTGATATTTGCAATAATTTCAAAACCTAACAGGTGTACAGACAAAGACAAAAACAACAGGATTTTTTCCTCCAGGGATGTCTGTCGTGTTATTTAGGTCATATAACGTCGAGAAATGAAAAAAGGTATTTTTTACAAAAACTCGTTCTCATTCTGTGGACTTGTACATATATTGTGAGAAAGCAAAAGCAAAGAAATGGGTTTAAAGAATAAACTTTAATTGTTTTCAACCACTTTGTTGTTAGAAATGTAGTTCTGAGATGATTCTAGCTACTTACCACATCGCACATACCTTATACAGTAAGGAATGTCATCTTTTGTTAATTATTTAAAAATACAAAAAAATTGGAGGCGTGACATTATATTATTTAATAAAATATTAAACATATATGATTTTCTTCCATTAGAATATAAACGAAACAAATTTACATTATTATAATCTGAAAATTCGTTTCTAACAGAACTATATCTCGAAATATCTTATATGTATAAATTTAAAGGTCCGTTTTGTTTAACGACATACTTTCAGCAGGTGTCCTCGAACTCAGCAATTATAGCAGACATAAACACGGACTTGATAAACAGAATCTGCTGAATAGTGATAAGTACCATAGTTTTATACCTTGTAAACTTGACAACGTTGATGGAGGCGTACTCGAACGCTTGATTTGCCAAAATTATATACACGGAGGTGAATACGAGCGGTCTATGTACGGAGGCTGACACGAACGCGCACTATACAGAAGCATGTATATCTAAAAAATTAAATAAAATTACCCCTCTTGGTGGATTTAGGAGTGTTAGTTCAAGAAAAAGTATGTGACACTAGAATAATTAATATACAATCATTATTAATGGCGGAGTTGTGGTCGTCTGTTCAGTATATTGAAGCCAAACACGATACAAAAGCACATATATATATATATATATATATATATATATATTGCTGTGGATTTTAGTGTCAAAATTTTGTAAATTTTGGAAAATTTTGGAAAATTCTAAAATCTTCGTTGAAAACTAACACTTTTGAAATATTTTTATCAACTTTTCCTGGTAAAAATAAATTTAAATTATTTAATGGAGTGTCATTGATTTTGAAATCAATGTGTATACTTTTTAATAAGGTTAAATAATACATGTTTCTATTTATTATCAAACAGCTTACTCACCGATTACTTAAGTATACGTAACATCCAGTTGTTCGCAAGTTTTTGTTATGATGTAATTCAATTATGTAATTTCAAATGAGTATATCGACGGGTTATGTGATTCTTTAAGGTTTTGTTTTTGTATATAGTTCGTTATTATTGCGTAAAAGTATTGTGTAATAATGTGTAATAGACGTGTCACTTTTATATAAGAATTTTAATCTGCTATTATGTATTATATGAGTGTACAGTTTGTATTAGTTCGTAAGGTGACGTCAGATTGTGTAATATAATTATGTAAATAAGAAATAGTATATAAGCTTAGAAAATTATAATTTTAAGGGGAGTCAGTAAAATAAAGCGACGCAGTAAAGTTGTGTTAAAGACAATAATAAAATGTAAATAGACACTTCATGGTAAACAACGACGCAGTAAAGTCGTGTAAGAAATACAGTACAATGTAAATAGTTAAGTTAATTGAATACGGCAAAAGTATTAAAAAGGTTATAAATTGTAGAAGTGTATACGTTTATAAAGAACCTTTTAAAGTTAATTTACTTGCTAAGTAAGCAAGATAATAAATCTTCGATTAAAACCATCAATCGGTGTTTTATTTAATTAAACACAAAAAAAAAAGCAAATACAAGTTCTTCGAAAAAGGGATATTGTACCCGTTATTAAAATAAAACAAAAGTGAGTTACCAAAACCAAGAGTATGGATGGTGTTATGTGGGAAAACCATGCAAAAGGAAGGAAGTCAACCGGAATTGGAAATGGGCACTGGGACAACATAAAGTGACCTGCTCTGCCAGTTGGATTTGGGAAAGGATATAACAGAAAGGAAGAACCATCGCTATATAAAAGGTAGGAAATATTCCTTCTGTATTGGTATCTTGTGAAAGAAAAGACAATTTGTGAAGTGCAATTAAGTGGATTGAACAATTTAATAATAGTTAAACTTAATTTAGATTTCAATTTTAATTTCAATTTGTATATTTTTTTAATACCACAAGAATCCACATTCACCCTGAGATGAGTCTTTATTAAATTTAATTCTGTTATGTTAAGTTATTTAACTGGCGCCCAACTCTATTACGTAAACGTGATTTAGTCAGAATTCACGTAACATTGTTATGTAACTAATGCCTTATTTAAAACTATTAAAAAGTAATTTTGATTCATATAAGAATACAAAGAAGGAAGTTGAAAAGCATTTCCAAAGTACACAGTTTTTTTTAAATTAATTTATTTATAAATCAACTATTTACAAGCTAACAGCAATTATTCATTATTTGAATGTATTTTTGAATATAAAAACAATGTTTTATTTTTAATTAGCCAAATTCATTATATATATTTTTATTTTGCTAGCCGAGGTGGGAAAAGAAATCAAAATTATTCTGTTTATGCCAATTCATCGCAATATATATATATATGTATATGTATATGTATATGTATATGTATATGTATATGTATATGTATATGTATATGTATATGTATATGTATATGTATATGTATATGTATATGTATATGTATATGTATATGTATATGTATATGTATATGTATATGTATATGTATATGTATATGTATATGTATATGTATATGTATATGTATATGTATATGTATATGTATATGTATATGTATATGTATATGTATATGTATATGTATATGTATATGTATATGTATATGTATATGTATATGTATATGTATATGTATATGTATATGTATATGTATATGTATATGTATATGTATATGTATATGTATATGTATATGTATATGTATATGTATATGTATATGTATATGTATATGTATATGTATATGTATATGTATATGTATATGTATATGTATATGTATATGTATATGTATATGTATATGTATATGTATATGTATATGTATATGTATATGTATATGTATATGTATATGTATATGTATATGTATATGTATATGTATATGTATATGTATATGTATATGTATATGTATATGTATATGTATATGTATATGTATATGTATATGTATATGTATATGTATATGTATATGTATATGTATATGTATATGTATATGTATATGTATATGTATATGTATATGTATATGTATATGTATATGTATATGTATATGTATATGTATATGTATATGTATATGTATATGTATATGTATATGTATATGTATATGTATATGTATATGTATATGTATATGTATATGTATATGTATATGTATATGTATATGTATATGTATATGTATATGTATATGTATATGTATATGTATATGTATATGTATATGTATATGTATATGTATATGTATATGTATATGTATATGTATATGTATATGTATATGTATATGTATATGTATATGTATATGTATATGTATATGTATATGTATATGTATATGTATATGTATATGTATATGTATATGTATATGTATATGTATATGTATATGTATATGTATATGTATATGTATATGTATATGTATATGTATATGTATATGTATATGTATATGTATATGTATATGTATATGTATATGTATATGTATATGTATATGTATATGTATATGTATATGTATATGTATATGTATATGTATATGTATATGTATATGTATATGTATATGTATATGTATATGTATATGTATATGTATATGTATATGTATATGTATATGTATATGTATATGTATATGTATATGTATATGTATATGTATATGTATATGTATATGTATATGTATATGTATATGTATATGTATATGTATATGTATATGTATATGTATATGTATATGTATATGTATATGTATATGTATATGTATATGTATATGTATATGTATATGTATATGTATATGTATATGTATATGTATATGTATATGTATATGTATATGTATATGTATATGTATATGTATATGTATATGTATATGTATATGTATATGTATATGTATATGTATATGTATATGTATATGTATATGTATATTATTACCCCTTTTGGGCACTGTGACAGTGCTTGCTTAAAGTTGGTAAAAAAAAATCCACCGCTAGCTCAATGCGTGGGGGTGGGTCCACAGTTGTTATTTATATATTTAATATTTTCTTGTTATTAATGGACGCCAGGTCATAAAAATTTAGAAAAGTTGCTGAGTGACCAGCTCAACAAAATAAACTTTAAGCAAACCCAGTGAAACAGTTCCAACTGAGTGATGAGAAAATGAATAAAACACAAACTTGTTACTTGGAAACATATAATTATAATTGTAGCGTAATTGGTTAATATAACATCAACAATAAAATATATCAAAATTATTAATATAAGTCAAAATTCCCAAAATTGAAATGATAATTAAACTTGAGTTATTACTAGTCGCTTAAAATGGAAAGCTATTTGAAATTGAATACAATTAAATGACCTGAAATAGGCTAATTCGCCGAGGCGTATGTACTGAAACGCCTATGCACGAAATTAAATTTAAGAAAAACGTGACGATACTTCGTGAGCTCACTAGGTACGACGCATTTATAAAAATCATAAAACAAGGTGACAATAGTTATGTTACCGGCGAAATACCCTGTACAAACTTTAACTTGAATTAACAAAAAAATCAAAGATCGATTAAAAACTTTATCTATATGAAATATTAAAAATTATGTAGATATTAAGTTATATATGAATATCAGAACGGCTACTAGCTTCAAAAAAAACATATGCACCTTTAAAAAGGTTAATCGCATTTCCAAAACTCTCAACATCTATATCTTGATAATGTGCGAGTTATTCGCCACTCAGGCTGACAATGATTTAAATGATAATTGACTAACAAATTTAACATGTAAATTCGGTACGAATTAATACGATATAAAAAAAATCAAGTAAACTATAAATTTATAATATTTAAATTTAACGAAACACCTAGTTATTACCAAACCTTGAAATTACAAAAATCTAATCTATCTGACCTTTTTTAATTTATTTATCTGCTTGGCCATTTTTTCTTGAAATGTTCTAAACAAAATCAGCATGGGTTACCGAATGGTAGTATGAAGTTCTAGATCCTCCAGATGAAATCTTATGAAGAAATTAAAGTTTTGTTTATATGCTCCAAGTAAAAAACATTAATCACATTCAACTAACGAAATGTGTACATCCACAACCAAATCCCAGACTCCCGGGTAAAACTACAAGGAGAAAAATATATTAGCACCCTTGAAAGTATAATGAAGCATTAAATAACTTACCCTCGACACGAGGACAGAGGTTAACCAAACCACAACACCTAGCCATATTTCAATGGACAATATTCATAATAAATGTATCTCCTAAAAGAAGAATAAATTAGAAATTTGAGATATTTTGTAAAATCTCGTAACGTACCAGGATGACTGAAAAATTTAAAGAAGAAAACTTCGAAGGTGGAGACAGTCCTTCTCCTCGAAGAGTATAACGCCAAAATGGCCGAATTATCAAAAACAAAATTTGAAATTGTCATGTGACGTCAGTACCCGACGACAAATGGGTTGCCTAACTAACATAAGTGGAACGAATTTAAACATTGAAAATTGAAATGTTACACCATCCCTCTCCAAAGAAACAAAAAAAAAAATTTTTTTTTTTGCACTTCCTAAACCACACATGCAATCCCAGCTTTAACCTATAATAACTAACCTAGGCTTATATTTATGAGCTTAATCTAGTAACAGTAGATTATAAACTTATTTAATCCACGGTGGGCGAAAAAGAAGAACAGCAACCTCGATACTAGTAACTAACGCGTACCATACGCCTAGAAAGGAGTCAAATCCGGGAATTAGTCAGAAAATGGTAGACAAATCTTAAACGGTATAGTCATATCAGGGGAGAGCTAAATCGAGGAAGCTCAAACATCTTCAAAAAATATTAGGGACATACTTAACCTTTGTTGAAGCTTCAACATAAAATCTAATCTAAAGATTCTTAAAGATACTTACATCTAAAGTAACAAATTAGAGTAACCAAAAAAGCGGTCACAGTTTAATCCAATGACAATTGGGGCTAAATATACCCGTCCAGTAGACACTGAACATGCAAATTAACCTAATGATTGGAGCAAAGGAAAGAGCTGGCCTAGCCAACGGAAACGTCCGAATTGGACCCTAAATACATTTTGAGGTCTTTTACGTGCCATTCACCGGCATCAGACCCGTCTGGGTTGTCTAGAGAGTATACTAGACGAGAAATCCTTTTTCTTACTTTACAAAGAATAAACTTAGGAGCGAGTTTACTCGAGAACTGCACTGAAGCATCTGATAAAACCTTGTTGCGACGCCATACCTTGTCACCTTCATTAAAAGAAACATCTTTCTTCTTTAAATTATAATTAGCAGCGCTACGGGTATAGGCACGGTTAAGCCTATCCCGGACCACCTTGAAGACGGAAGTGAGCTCTTTAAGATCACCTACAAAGTCTACACGGTCACGTGCTTGTAACTCTATATCAGAAGTAGATTCAATTTTTCCATAAAAATTACCAGCTAAAGAAACTGTCCTGCCAAAGTTAAGAAAATAAGGACTGAACCCTGTAACATCATGCACGGCGGAATTTAGTGCATACTGAATTTTTGAAAGGTTTGCGTCCCAATTGCGTTGATCGGAGCCAATGTACGACCTAACTGCAGCGCCTATGGTGCGATTGGAGCGCTCAACGAAATTTACCTGTGGATGGTAGCGAGCGTTATACCATATCTTCTGTACCTGATAGGAATTAGCTAAATTCTTAAATGCTGAACCAGCAAACTGCGTCGCATTATCACAAAGGATAAACTGCGGGGTTCCATAAACAAGAAACACGTTTTCTTCCATTATTTTAACAATGCGCTTAGCCTTAGCATCGCGCAAGGAGAAGAGCAGTGTGAACTTGGTAAACCAGTCCACTACGACTAGGAGATAAACGCACCCGTTCTTCGAACGAGGCAATGGACCCATAACATCAACGGCAATAACCTGCCAAGGAAATCGAACATTTTTCTCAGACCCCATGAGTCCCATGCGTGGTTTATTAGGAGCCTTCTGTTCACCACAGACGTGACAATTGCGCACATACTTAAGAACGTCAACCCGCATCTTAGGCCAATAATAAATCTCTTGAACACGCTTTAAGGTTTTACTAACGCCTAAATGGGAGGCTGTCGGGGGGTTGTGCAATGAAGATATCACGTCTTTCCTCTTAGATGAAGGGACATAGAGTTTCCACTCGGGTAAATTTGAACGGAAAGGAATCCCAGAAGCAACATGCCTATAAATCAACTGGTCTTTAACTTGAAACAGAGGAAATCTATCTGGATTTCGCAAGATCTTAGAAGCTAAATCGACATACCACGAATCTAATTGTTCAGGACTGATCTCTATCGAAGAAATCTCAGGAACTTCTACTCTCGATAAAGCATCCGGAACTACATTTAGGTTTCCCTTTCGATGAATCAGATCAAACGAATGCTGGGACAATTTTACAGCCCATCTAGCCAATCTGCCAGAGGGGTCTTTAAGGCGGTTTAGCCAGAGAAGTGAATGATGGTCGGTTATAGCTGTGAACCTAGCACCTTCGACGTAGGGACGAAATTTCTCAATAGAGAAAAGCAGAGCTAGGAGCTCTCGCTCAGTTGTACTATAATTTTGCTCAGCACGGGAAAGTGTACGAGAACAATAGGCGATGACAACCTCTTCATTATCTAACTGCTGTGTAAGCACCCCACCAACTCCCTTATTCGAGGCGTCGCTTTGAATGGTAAACCTCTTATTGAAATCTGGACTTCTAAGAATAGGGGCTGAAACGAGGGCCTGCTTAATCTTAACAAAAGCTTGCTCGGCTTCGGAGTTCCAAGAAATACTTTGTCGCTTCTTTCTACCTTTAATTAAATCATTGAGGGGGGCTACAAGACTTGAAAAGTTGTGCACAAACCGTCTATACCATGAGCACATACCGAGAAAACGTTTTACTTGAGTATAATCTGTTGGTCTAGGAAAATTTACCATAGCGGCAACTTTGTCGGGGTCGGTGCGTAAACCGTCACCAGTTCCATCAATTATAAATCCCAAATATTTGAGGCGATTTTTAAGAAAATGGCACTTTTTTAAATTAATCGTTAAGTTAGCTCCCTTTAAACATTGAAGGACATCTTTCAATAGCTGGGTATGCTCCTCAAAAGTCTTTGAAACTACGATTATATCATCTAAATATACGAAGATATTAGGTTCGAATTTGGGACCAAAAACTGCATCCATCAGACGTTGTTGCGTCTGTGCAGCATTACACAAGCCAAACGGAAGCACTTTGAACTGGAATAAACCCCTCCCGGGAACGGAAAAAGCTGTCTTTTCCTTGGATTTAACATCCAAGGGAATCTGCCAGAAACTGCTACGTAAATCTATCGAAGAAATAAAACGGGTTTCCTTCAACATATTGAGAATACGGTCTACTCTCGGCAGTGGATAAGAATCTAGTTTAGTTTGAGCGTTTAAAGCACGCCCATCAAAGCAAAATCGAAACTCGCCGGATGATTTTTTCACCAAAAGAACCGGGGAATTATAGGGACTGTGAGAAGGTTCGACCACATCTAAAGTCAACATTTCATCCAGCTCAGAATTGAGGTGGCGCAGCATGTACGGGGACATCGGGTATTGACGTTGTTTGAATGGTTTTGCATCACCCGTATCAATGGAGTGCTCAATAAGACTGGTGCGACCCAACCTACTGTCGCTGCTTATCTCGCTAAATAAACCGATAACACATTCAGCTTCTTGCTTCTGATCTGCAGATAAACTAACCTGATCATCACCAGATGGCGTGATATCCTGACCTACAACATCAACATGGAAACCATTGGGACTACGCTGAATGTCCCAAGTTCCATTCTTGAAATCAATCTTTAGTTGGAATGCGCTACAAAAATCACTCCCCAATATCAGGGAATAAGAAAGGGAAGGCACAATCAGAAAGTTAACGACCACGCATACCTCATCAATAGTTAAGGGAACATCTACAGCGCCGGTCACGCGCTGATTCGCTCCATCCGCGGTCATAACCGAATATACTGACGAAACACCCTGCTTCAACTTAAATTGTTTCAGGAAACTCAACGCACCCTTACCAATAATTGATCTATTCGCACCGGAATCCAATAATGCACGTACAACTTTTCCAAACACACTGACCTCTATGAAAGGTCTATTGTCCGTTTGCTCGGTAACAAAGAGGGGTGAAATGCCCTTCGAATTCATCTCAGAGGGTACACACTTATAAAACTCTTTAATTTTATGGAGCCAAGCTAACCAAGAAGGATCGTTCCGAAGAAAAGAGGCCTTGAAAGAATTACTAAGAGACGCGATTTGGCCTCGAACTAACGTCTCTTTACCGCGTTTTTTGGACATGGACACTCTGCGCTAATGAGGCCTGGCTTCCCGCACTTAAAGCAAAATTTAGAACGTTTAGCCAAACAGCTTCTAAAAGTATGGTTTTGTTGTCGGCAGTTCCAACACACAATTATTTTATCAGCCAAAATGTTCTTTTGATTTGTAAGTTTTGAGGGACTATTAGTCTCAAAATCACTGCATGAATTACGAGAGCGGCTGGGTTCTGAACCACCCACTCCACAAACCTTATTAACTTCACGAGAAATACTACTCTTGTGTTTTTCATTTATGGCTTGGGCCTCATCGATCTTTTTACACAAAGTAATCAATTCGGGGACAGAAATTACCGAAACCAAAGCCAATTGCGAAACGTATAACGGTTGTAAATTGCGTCTAATGTATTTCAGCTTAGTGGACTCAGCCACATAATGACCGACACGAGAAAACAACTCTTCCATAGCTGCAACAAAAGCATGAATCGGCTCGCCCTTCATTTGAAACCTAGAATGAATTTTTTGCCAAATGCTATCAACATAATCCGGTGGTAAGAATTCCTCTTTCATTCTGGAGACCAGGGTATCCCAATCATTGATGGAGGATCTAACTGATCTAAACCAACATAGAGCTGTACCTGCAAATAGCTCAACAGCCGAATCAAATAAATCCTGCTTGCTTACGTGACGAGCAATCCTTAATTCCTCTACTCGTTCCATAAAGTTTAAAAAATCTTCTTCCTTGCTACCCTGAAACTTAAGATCCCATTTGTACACTGGAACGGATTTATGTGCGGGTGGAGCAGAAGATGCACCGCCAAATGTTGTGCCTAGAATGGCATTATTTGTAACTGGATTTAATACAGGGACTTGCTCAACCTTAACCTTATCACTCAGGAGAACCTCAAGTTCTAAAGCTGAAGCTACAGACTCATTTTTAAAAATTAATACACCTGCCAGATCGTCTTTTGGGACTTTAATTCGCTTAATACGATTGCTTAGATGAATTGTTCGTGACCTAATACGCTTGAACAAAGAATCCGACTCCGAACCCTCAAATTCATCTATTAAAGACCTAATGGAATCAACAATTTTCGAGATCTGTTCCTGCTCTTGCTCAAAATTAAAATTAGGATCCTCACATTCTGGGTATCCTCGTTGCCTATCCTTTTCTAAGAGTTTGGCTAACAATTTCCTTTTCGTAGGAATATCTTTTCTCTCAGTAACAATTCCCCTAATGCGTAACTCGTAAGAAAGCTCGTCGGCCAAAAGATCGACGGGTCTCATTAACTGGAGATCCATACTATTAATTAAATAAACAACCCAAAAACAAAAGCTCGTTATCAACAAAATTGTTTCCAAGTACAAAAGTTTGAATATTTAAATCGGGCCCCACGATACGGGCGCCATTTTTGTATTACCCCTTTTGGGCACTGTGACAGTGCTTGCTTAAAGTTGGTAAAAAAAAATCCACCGCTAGCTCAATGCGTGGGGGTGGGTCCACAGTTGTTATTTATATATTTAATATTTTCTTGTTATTAATGGACGCCAGGTCATAAAAATTTAGAAAAGTTGCTGAGTGACCAGCTCAACAAAATAAACTTTAAGCAAACCCAGTGAAACAGTTCCAACTGAGTGATGAGAAAATGAATAAAACACAAACTTGTTACTTGGAAACATATAATTATAATTGTAGCGTAATTGGTTAATATAACATCAACAATAAAATATATCAAAATTATTAATATAAGTCAAAATTCCCAAAATTGAAATGATAATTAAACTTGAGTTATTACTAGTCGCTTAAAATGGAAAGCTATTTGAAATTGAATACAATTAAATGACCTGAAATAGGCTAATTCGCCGAGGCGTATGTACTGAAACGCCTATGCACGAAATTAAATTTAAGAAAAACGTGACGATACTTCGTGAGCTCACTAGGTACGACGCATTTATAAAAATCATAAAACAAGGTGACAATAGTTATGTTACCGGCGAAATACCCTGTACAAACTTTAACTTGAATTAACAAAAAAATCAAAGATCGATTAAAAACTTTATCTATATGAAATATTAAAAATTATGTAGATATTAAGTTATATATGAATATCAGAACGGCTACTAGCTTCAAAAAAAACATATGCACCTTTAAAAAGGTTAATCGCATTTCCAAAACTCTCAACATCTATATCTTGATAATGTGCGAGTTATTCGCCACTCAGGCTGACAATGATTTAAATGATAATTGACTAACAAATTTAACATGTAAATTCGGTACGAATTAATACGATATAAAAAAAATCAAGTAAACTATAAATTTATAATATTTAAATTTAACGAAACACCTAGTTATTACCAAACCTTGAAATTACAAAAATCTAATCTATCTGACCTTTTTTAATTTATTTATCTGCTTGGCCATTTTTTCTTGAAATGTTCTAAACAAAATCAGCATGGGTTACCGAATGGTAGTATGAAGTTCTAGATCCTCCAGATGAAATCTTATGAAGAAATTAAAGTTTTGTTTATATGCTCCAAGTAAAAAACATTAATCACATTCAACTAACGAAATGTGTACATCCACAACCAAATCCCAGACTCCCGGGTAAAACTACAAGGAGAAAAATATATTAGCACCCTTGAAAGTATAATGAAGCATTAAATAACTTACCCTCGACACGAGGACAGAGGTTAACCAAACCACAACACCTAGCCATATTTCAATGGACAATATTCATAATAAATGTATCTCCTAAAAGAAGAATAAATTAGAAATTTGAGATATTTTGTAAAATCTCGTAACGTACCAGGATGACTGAAAAATTTAAAGAAGAAAACTTCGAAGGTGGAGACAGTCCTTCTCCTCGAAGAGTATAACGCCAAAATGGCCGAATTATCAAAAACAAAATTTGAAATTGTCATGTGACGTCAGTACCCGACGACAAATGGGTTGCCTAACTAACATAAGTGGAACGAATTTAAACATTGAAAATTGAAATGTTACAATATGTATATGTATATGTATATGTATATGTATATGTATATGTATATGTATATGTATATGTATATGTATATGTATATGTATATGTATATGTATATGTATATGTATATGTATATGTATATGTATATGTATATGTATATGTATATGTATATGTATATGTATATGTATATGTATATGTATATGTATATGTATATGTATATGTATATGTATATGTATATGTATATGTATATGTATATGTATATGTATATGTATATGTATATGTATATGTATATGTATATGTATATGTATATGTATATGTATATGTATATGTATATGTATATGTATATGTATATGTATATGTATATGTATATGTATATGTATATGTATATGTATATGTATATGTATATGTATATGTATATGTATATGTATATGTATATGTATATGTATATGTATATGTATATGTATATGTATATGTATATGTATATGTATATGTATATGTATATGTATATGTATATGTATATGTATATGTATATGTATATGTATATGTATATGTATATGTATATGTATATGTATATGTATATGTATATGTATATGTATATGTATATGTATATGTATATGTATATGTATATGTATATGTATATGTATATGTATATGTATATGTATATGTATATGTATATGTATATGTATATGTATATGTATATGTATATGTATATGTATATGTATATGTATATGTATATGTATATGTATATGTATATGTATATGTATATGTATATGTATATGTATATGTATATGTATATGTATATGTATATGTATATGTATATGTATATGTATATGTATATGTATATGTATATGTATATGTATATGTATATGTATATGTATATGTATATGTATATGTATATGTATATGTATATGTATATGTATATGTATATGTATATGTATATGTATATGTATATGTATATGTATATGTATATGTATATGTATATGTATATGTATATGTATATGTATATGTATATGTATATGTATATGTATATGTATATGTATATGTATATGTATATGTATATGTATATGTATATGTATATGTATATGTATATGTATATGTATATGTATATGTATATGTATATGTATATGTATATGTATATGTATATGTATATGTATATGTATATGTATATGTATATGTATATGTATATGTATATGTATATGTATATGTATATGTATATGTATATGTATATGTATATGTATATGTATATGTATATGTATATGTATATGTATATGTATATGTATATGTATATGTATATGTATATGTATATGTATATGTATATGTATATGTATATGTATATGTATATGTATATGTATATGTATATGTATATGTATATGTATATGTATATGTATATGTATATGTATATGTATATGTATATGTATATGTATATGTATATGTATATGTATATGTATATGTATATGTATATGTATATGTATATGTATATGTATATGTATATGTATATGTATATGTATATGTATATGTATATGTATATGTATATGTATATGTATATGTATATGTATATGTATATGTATATATGTATATGTATATGTATATGTATATGTATATGTATATGTATATGTATATGTATATGTATATGTATATGTATATGTATATGTATATGTATATGTATATGTATATGT